>JADMNL010000022.1:355389166-356047500 GCA_016271365.2 Neoceratodus forsteri
AAGGATATCAACTGCTTTGCCTTTCTTCACTGTTTTTGTCACCCAGTCAAAGAAACTGATCTAGTTTGCTTGGCGGGATCTTCCAGCCATTAACTCATGCTGCCTCCTGTCCTGGAGACCGTTTTCCTCTAGGAAGCCTACCAGCCTTTCTTTAAGAATTGCCTCCACAAGCTTACCCATGATTGAGGTCAGACTGACTGGTCTGTAGTTGCCTGAATCACATGCTGACCAATCTGTAGTTGCTTGAGTCATCTGTGGGTCCACTTTTATGGAGTAGCACCACATGTGCCATTGTCCAGGCCAGTGGCACTAACCCCCCTTCCCGATTCCAGTGAACTACTGAACAGGTCTGCCAGAGACCCTGCTAGTTCCACCACTAGTTCCTTCAGCACCCTGGGATGGATACCATCCAGGTCTGGGGATTTATCCTCCTTGAGGGCCAATATTTGTTTTTTCACCCTGTTTACACTGATCTTTTCATCTGTATATCCCTGATTGCCTGGGCTACCTTCCTGCTAAATCAACTGGGCGCTTTTGCCCTCCAGTTTTTTCCCTTCAGCCTGACACACTCATTTGTGGCTCCTTCTATCCTTTCTTTGATGAGGACCACTTCTGATCCACCCCATTCCTTTGCTGAGACTAGCCAGGTGCCCCTCAGTAGAGCTCCCCTTCCTGAAGTCTACCTTGTTGATGTCTAGGACGTTGACCTTGGTGTTTGCCTTCTTCTTCATCATGTCCAACCTGAACCACAGCATTTATTTATTTATTTATTCATTTGTTAACTTGATTAGGACACTGGAAGAATGTTCCTTTTCAGGTCCGACCTGAAATATGGCGATTACTCCTCCCAAGGGCTCCTCAGTCTGGATTTCCTGAACATGGTTCCCATTTGTCAGTACTGGATCAAGGATTGTTCCTTCCCTAGTAGGTTCTGTGATACCTTGGGTCAGGACTCTGTGCTACAACATGCAGGATTAACATGCTCCTGGCATAGATTGTGGTGGGAATCTTCCAATACACCTTGAGTAGACTGAAGTCCCCCATAGTCACTACCTCACCCTTGCCAGCAGCCACCCCAATTATGGACTCCAACTCCCCATCCCTTCCCTCCTCCTCCTCCTCCTCCTTGTTAGCGGTCTGTTAACCAAACCCAGCCTTGCCTTCTTTCACCTAGTGGATTAGGGATCTCAGTCAAAGTACTCCCCTGCATGATTGCTGCAAGGCTCAACCATTTAAGGATGAAGGTCTAAAATGGACTGTAGAAGGACTGACTTACTTGGGCATATACATACATAGATCTATACACAAGATGCTAGTCCTCAACCTGACCCCACTGCTTGAAATGACCAGGATAGAATTGGACAGATGTAAAAAATGTAACCCTGTCTTTGGTGGGCAAGCTGGAAGCATTCAAGATTATGTTAACTCCCCAAATTCATCCACATGCACTGTTAGTTGCCCATCAAAGTAGCCAACACATGGTTCGCCAAAGTGGATAAAATCATAGGGATTTCTTGTGGGAGGGGAAACCACCCAGATATAGCAAAGAAAAACTGCCGAGTTATTGGTGTAGGGAGCTGGGGACTCCCCCTGGTTTTTAAAACTATCACATAGCATATTTTGCCTCCCAAACCAGGGGTGTGCAAATCCTTGTCTCCAGTCCGGGGCAAGTAAATTTCACTGAAGGGCAAATACAAAACAGAGCTAATTTCATTGTAATGAATAGGGGCAAGTGAAAACTCAGCTACAGTTGTAGCTGGGCAAGTACTGAAAGTTTTGATTTGAACACCCCTGTCCCAAACTATGTGATGGTTTATGCCAGACTCCTCAGAAGCACCACAATGGCTAGATATTGAACAGAACACTGCTAAGACCCTTTAACTGCCTCCTTGCTGTACAATAAGACACCACAATACCTTAGGGACCACAAAACTATACTGACATCTAGGGAATCCTGGTTCAGGCTGCACAAACATACGTTAGAAAAAGCTTTTTTTCTTTGGAGGCATCTGATTGGCTGGTACCCATTCGACAGGGGTACATTAACTTTCAGTAGATGCTCACCAAATAAAAGTCCCAGCCCAAACATGCCTCATGCCCAGTCAATATCCTGTGCCCAGTCTACTTCACCATTGGCTGAGCACGGCATACCAAACTGACACCATTTTTTGTTTCCCGCTTAGTGAGACAGAGACTGAGTGGGACACACAACACACACACACACACACACACACACACACACACACACACACAGGGATGCACAAATCACTGTCAGTTATACTGCAATGGCAAAAACTTTCATTTTTTTTATGTAACAGGTTTTGTGTTTCTTTCTTGTACTTGAGGAGCCCCCCCCATTTCAATAACTATAACATTGTCTCATACCAGCCGCTTGCCATCGCTTTAATCATGGTAGCCCCATCCCTGCCACCAGTCCGCTTTTGTTTGGATCAGCTGTCATACATTTTAACAACTCCACTTGTTTCATGATCCCTTGTTAGCAGTACCTTGTTGATCCTCTGCTATTCCACCCACTTCAGATGAGACACCATGGCCCATCCCACTACAATTCAGTTACAGTGACTGCTATCAGTGTGGGGAAAAAAAGGCTTAATTTTGCAGTCTGCACATCTAGTAATGCCGCTCTTTTTTAAACAGGTCCGGTTCCAGTCTTATGACAATGTTTTCGTGACCACAATGTAACCAAGCCACAGTCCCTCTCTTAACAAAATAAACAAACAAAAAAAAAAAAGAACCGCCTAACCAGTTAAACAGCCACTGAAAAATCTAAAACTGCCATCACTCCTGTCATCTGAACCACGTGGCTGAATGTTTCTACCATGGTCAGAGAGAGTGAATATGCACAAGGAGCTAGCACATCCTCAAGCAGAAACAGTGGCAAAAAAAATAAGTAAAATGAAAAATTAAGAGAAATCATTATACTCCTTGCCTCCTTACATGCTGAAGGTGCTGTTCTCCAAAGGACACCAGATACTGTCCCGATCATGCTGACTCATGGGCTGACAAAGCACTTTATCCCAGTCATGCTCAGACTGCAAAGACCATCAAAAAACAGAACGTATACTTTTTTTTTTTAATTGTACTATGATCTAGTAGCTCTCAGCCATAAGGTCGGGGGGTCAAAAAGCAGAAACCTAGGAGAAAAAAGTAAAGATGCTCTCAAACATCAGCACCCTCTACTGGCAATTCCTCTAGTACAGAGTAGGGACTACTATACAATGAACTCTGTTTAAATTATTTTCTACTTTTATTTTATTTTTCAAATTATTTTTTACTTTAAAAATATACCCATTTTCTAAGTGCAATAATACCCTCCAGGGTGGCGGTATTGAAATACGGACCTTCCAGAGCTATAAGGTCCTCCGCCTGCGGTGTCGGGCCTCATTATGCCCTGGGTGGTCCATTTTTCCCAATACCACCCACTCTGTTGGGATTATTGCTTACTGTATGGCCACAGACCCTCATGGGGCAATGAAACCTCTGTATTGGGGCACCTCCCCAAAATGGAACCTCATGAGAACAGAGGCAGATAACCCAGGTAAAATTTTTTTTGACTACAGATGGCAACCGATAGCATCTTTCTCCTATCTTCAAAAACAGTATGATTTGCTTAAATGAGATTTTTGTAGTACCTCCAACTTCAGAGCCTATTGGGACCTAAGCTCCTAGCTGTCCTCAGACCAGACAGTTTAGAATCCATGCCTTTTATTACCACTGCTGATAAGCTCCCAAAGAGTAGAATCAGCTTTATTTACTGACAAATCAGGGATGCATTACCAGTTCAGTCAGTGACCTCTAGGCAAGCATGGGAAACAGAACTAAACCCACCAGTGCCTGATGAGGTATGGTCCAATGCTCTTTTCCATGCTCATAGAGCATGTAGAGATGGTCAAAGCTGTTTAAAACTAAAAAAGCTGGGACTACTGCCAGAGGACAAGTGCTGGGGATGTCAGAAAACTGAAGCTTATTTGACATAAATCTTATGGGAGTGCCCAAACTTGAGGGACTATTGGGATGATATTACTCAAATTTGCACTTCCATTGTGGGCCCTCTTGTTCACTTGGATGCCCCATTACTACTTTTAGGCATCCCCTCAGTAAACCTTCCTAAGCACTCACTTATAATACAATGGTTAGTTGCTGTCAGTGTATCGCCAAAAGACTCCTCTTATACAACTGGAGGTCGGTGAGTTACCCAGCACAATGGAAGGCTCTATATGGTTGGACAGTGACTTAGCAGCACTGGAATGACTGTGCTATGCAAATGCTGGCACACTGCACTTGTTCCAGGCCATATGGAAGCCTAACTGGATATCTGACTACTGTTTCAAGGCCAGATGACCCGACTAACGCTTTTTGATACTTAGACCCTGGTGACATAGGACATGACCTCTAATTATGCTTTAGACCTACCCTTACATATATACATTCAGAAACAGCATATATATTATACCCACATGACCCTTTGCTTTACATAGATATGTTAATTTCCTGACAACTCTATGTTTATGCTTCAACAGCTTTTTCCCTCCATCTTCTGTTCCAACAAGTTGTCCTTGTGTTCTTGTTTCTCTTTTTCATATGTACCAGGGTAGTACTCAATGTACAGAACAATATCAGTTCATGCAAATGACCTGTGTTTACTGTTCTCTGTAATGTGTTTGTTATTAAAAATCTTCAACATAAAGGTCAAAGTAGCAATGCATGATAGTGGTGAAAATGTTGACCTGTAATTGTTATTCCATTTTAGACAGCCCCTTCCTCCTGTCAACATTTTAACCTATAATTTTTATTCCATTTTAGACTGCCCCTTCCTTCTGTCACGTATGATACCCTTCTTTTCCTATTTTATTAATTATTTATTTATTTGGTTTTTGGTGACCAGGTAAGCACACTAGACAACTGAATGCCTATTTCCAGGCACAACCTGGATTTTAAGTCTGCTTTATTACTTCTTCTACATTTGAAATAATATAAGGCGTGCTCCTTTTAATATGGCTGGGCGCAGACTTTTATCAGTAGTCTTTGCTGTTTTTGAACACCTACTGTTGAAGATCACTTTTCCTGTGCCTAAAAAGAGTTAGCAGGTAGCAAACACTGCTCCATGGCCTTATGGGACAACAGCTGTACAAAAACAGCTGAGAATACTGATGAAAACCTGGTCGGAGCCATAGTTAAAGGAACCCTCCATTTCAAATATCAAAAAAGGGTGAAAGCAGTCTCAAAATGGGAAAAGAAGTGTATCATGCAAGGCTGGAGGGAAGGAACAATCTAAAATGGAATAAAAAAGTATAGGTAAAAATTTTCGTTATTATCATGCACTGCTGCTTTAATTGAAAAAACATATTCAAATATTTGCTGATGTACTTGTGAAAGAAAGTTTGTCAAAATACGCCAAATTTGTCTAAAACACACAGAATCCATTATTATGGGGGTTTTTACAATGATTTCCAAGGACCAGATTCACAAAGGTGGATGCGAGGCTTGCATCAAGCCTGCATCCACCCCGATGCTGCACCTACCACTTCGGCGCACCATACACCCAATTCACGAAGGTTGCGCACGTTTACAACACTCCACCCCATTTATGGTGGCTTGCACCAGGCATGTGGCGCAAACCCCATAATAAGGGCTGCAGTGGTAGATCAGTGAAAAGCTGGTCTAACATCAAGCCGGGGTGCACCAGCTGTGAATCCTGACATGTGGCCAGGGACTGCTGCATGCCCCATGTGCTCTGTGTTTGGCGTACCCAGTGCTTGCACCGGTCCAAACATTTTGTGACTATGGCCCCATGACTTTTGTCATTTTGACCATGGTGATACCATGACTTTTTTTTCCATAATTTACCATGATAAAAGAACAGCCCTAGTAATGAAGAACAAAGTGAAAAGAAATGCAGATAATATTATAGCCAAGTGGTAGTGGCACTACAGTTAGCATTAAATAAGTACCTCTGGAAGACTAGGTTTGCTGGCCAAGGCACCTAGCTTCACCTGAGCTCTTTTCTTCTAGGTTGCTTGAAAGGACAGAGCAAAGAACCTTACCAGAGCAAGAAAAAGGATTAAGGCTTCTTTTGGCTAGGCAGATTTACTGTGTGTTGTTATTTTTATTTTGTACTCAGAGGGATTGTTACTGTTTGTTGCAAACATTTTATTGCTTTATTTTTCTCTGATTTAAATTGTTGTTGCTGGGTATACCTTCTGCTGCATTATTACAGGGTGTGCCTACAGGTGTGTGCTTCCAGATTACTGCTGTAATCTTCTGATTCAAACTGTCTTTTGCAAGGTATATCTTCTGTTACTGCTTTATTTTTCTCTGTAGCAAAGTGTTTCTTACAGGGTATATCTTCTGTGAAATTATTACAGGTGGTGCTTTACAGGTTTTACAGTTTTATCTATCATTAGGATAAGCTTTCAGGGCTACTGCATTTGTTGCTGGCTGATTGTTTCTGCTCTTACCTCCTTGTTTCCTTCATCCATGGTTCTTCTTTTCAGCAGGGAAAGGCCCAGCCACCCACCCCACCCCCATCCCCAACCACCCCACACTACAATCCTTTTATAGGGTAGCACAGTCGTGACATTTCCTGTAGCAAAGCAGGAAGGTGGATCAGAGGGTATCCACACAGTGACCTCATTTACAGGGCACTAGTAATTTAACTTGTTATAACAAGTTATACAAAAACAAACAAACAAAACACAAAATCAAACTTTGCTTTAATTTTCTTCCTTCTAATTACTCTGACCAGGTTATAAACCCAGCAACTTATCTGGAATGGATATCATTAGCTGCAGGTAGTGCAGAACACTTTTCAGAAGGGCAGTAGGATTTAGGACACTGTCCTACATGCTGGGCCATTGGAGATCTAAGGGCTCAGCTCCAGGCAGCATGGACAGAGATTGGCGCCGCTTTAAATTGATATTATAAGAACCGCAATCGCTTCCCCAACATCCAACAGAAGCACCTTGACTGCAGAGGGTAGTTGGTCCAGGAGGTTGGCAGGTGGTTAGATGGCAAATCAGGTGCCCTTCACTCGATGCTCTCCAACATATCACCCCACAAACCATATAAAACTAGAAACAGGTATCTGCCTCTATCTCTGAAAGCAAACAAAGGACAGAGAACACTGCACAGCAGGACACTGCAGTACAGAGCTAGCACAACAAAACTCACCCAAAACAAGAACCAAAACAAAAAGCAAAAAGGAAATCCCAAAAATTCTAATCATAGGCGATTCCACTATTCAGGGAGTTGATACTTCTCCAGCCAGGGGTAATGGTCAGATGTCTCCCAGGTACATATCAGCATGGAGAGACACTGACTGCATGGCTAAAATTGTTCAGGAAGCAGGCGAAAACATTGATATCCTGGTACACATAGGGACTAACGATCTTGCCAGCCGGTCACTTGTGGAGACCAAGGAACATCTGACCAGGCTGGGTGACAAACTATCATCTATTTCATCCAGCATCTCCTTCTCTGAGAACCTGCCAGTGTAGGAGAGGGAGGCAGATGGATGGAAGGTCAGAAAAGGGGAGATAGTAGAGCTAAACATGTGGCTCAAGGGCTGGTGCCAGGAAAAAGGACATATATTTGCAGGGAACTGGCAACAGTTTTGGGAGTAAAAGTTCTTTAAATGTGATGGACTGCATCTGATTAAGGAGGGAGTCAGTGCATTGGGGCAGAAGTTTGACGTCTTTGCAGAATATTTAAACTAGCAAATGGGGAGAGGAGTGCAGCACCCCATACGTTGAATGGGGAGAACACCCCTCCCCCCCTCAGCTAGTGGTCAAACAGGAGTTCAACATGTTTGTAGTTCATTTGCATCACCAGAGAAGGAAAATGGTCCGGCTCTCCATACGACACACAGGGGAAATGCCAGGCTTTCCTGCAGGGGGAGGGCCTCAAACAACTGGTACAACAAACCACAAGAGACAGGGCTATCCTAGATCTAGTACTGACTAATAGGGAAAGGATCACAGGTCTCCAGGTAGAAGGTCACCTGGGGACCACTGACCATCGCATGGTATAGTTCAATTTGGCCACTAGAACTAAATCAACCCATTCCAAGGCAAAAATATGGGACTTCAGAGGAGCTGATTTTGATTAGATGGCCAACAGAGTTAAGCTAGCCCTGGCAAAAAGAAATACAGGTGAGAGGGTACAGGCAAAGTGGGCAAGCATTAAGGATGCAATACTTGAAGCAACATCCCATTGTGTTAGAGAGAAAAGGAAGTGCAAAAGAAGAAGAAAATCACTTTGGTTCTCAAGAACAGTAGCAGAAAAGGTCAGAGCTAAAAGGCTGGCCTTCAGGAAATATAAGGGAACGCAGCAGGATGAAGATAGGGAGGCATACCAAACTTCCCTAAGGGAAGTAGGGAAGGCAGTAAGGAAGGCAAAGGCCCAAATCAAGTAAACACTAGCACAAACAGTAAAAGAAGGTGACAAAACGTTCTATAGATACATTAGTGAAAGGAGAAAGTCCAGAGGGGGTATTGCTAAGATCAAAGGGGATAAGGGGGCATGTGAGGAGGAGGACCATATAAAAACATTTATCCTAAATAGATACTTCTGCTCAGTATTTACTGAAGACAAGGTAGGGCAGGGCCCACAGCTGAGCACCCTGGATACAGAGGGGAGGAAGGTGTGCACTAGTCCCTTCACAAAAGAAAGGGTCCTACAAGAGCTCAATAAGCTCAGGGTGGACAAGACAATGGGACCTGATGGCATACATCCCAGGGTACTAAAGGAGGTTAGGGTGGAATTAGCAGAGCCAATATCAGAACTGTTTAGTGAGTCTCTGAGCACAGGAGAGGTCCCAGAAAACTGGAAAAGAGCTCATGTGATCCCGCTCCACAAGAGTGGTGGCAGGGAGGCAGCAGGGAACTACAGACCAGTCAGTCTTACCTCGGTGGTGGGCAAGATTATGGAGGCACTCCTTAAGGAAAGGATAGTGCAACACCTGTAATCCATAGGTGCACAGGATCCAAGATAGCATGGGTTTACAAAAGGAAGGTCCTGTCAAACTAATCTCATAGATTTCTTTGACTGGGTAACCAGAGTGGTTGACCAAGGGGGAGCAGTTGATGTCACCTACCTTGACTTCAGCAAAGCTTTCGATACTGTTCCATATAGAAGATTGCTTAATAAGCTGGATAGGCTCAGGTGGGTCAGAACTTGGTCAACTGAGTGGCAAACTGGTTGACGGGCAGAAAACAGAGAGTGGTGGTAAAGGGTATACAGTTAGAAGAGATGCAAGTCACAAGTAGGGTACCTCAGGGATCAGTCCTTGGGCCAGTCCTCTTCAATGTCTTTATCAGTGACACTGCAGATGGACTGGAGGGTAAGTTTGTTTGTTTGCAGATGACACCAAGATCTGCAACAGAGTAGATTATCCAGATGGGGTGGGCAGCATGAGAAGAGATTTGGATAAACTAGCTAGCAAAAAGGTTGAAAGAGTGGCAACTGGGGTTTAATGCAAAGAAGTGCAAAATCATGCACATACTGTAGGGGAGAAAACCCTGAAGCCACCTATAGGATTGAGGAGTTGCTGCAGTCACAAGGGAAAAAAGAGACTTGGGCATCATCATCACTAATGACCTGAAATCATCCAAGCAGACCACTAAAGCAGTAGGTAAGGCTAGATGGATGCTGGGATGTATTAGTAGGGTATCCAAGTCGTGAGAGGGAGGTATTAACTCTTCAAGACACTGGCTAGTCTTTATCTGGAGTAATTGCGTGCAGTACTGGAGAGGCCACACCTTCACAAGGACATTACCTAAATTGAGGCAGTATAGAAAAGGGAAACCAAATGGTGCAGGGACTGCATCAGAAAACATGAGGACAGATTAACAGAGCTCTATAAGTATACCCTACAGCAAAGGAGGGAGAGAGGTGATATGATCGAAACATTCAAACACCTTAAGGGCATTAACAAGGTGAAAGAGTCTAACATGTTTCAATCTAAGAAAAATAGCAGGACAAGAGGACACAGCATGATATCAGAGGGAGGCAGATTAAGGGGTAATGTGAAGAAGTTCTTTTTCACAGAAAGGGTGGTGGATGCATGGAATGGCCTACCTCAGGAAGTGGTGGATATGAAAACAGTGCAGGGCTTCAAACAGACATGGAATAGGCATAAGGGAAAAATACAGATGAGTATGACTAGATAGGACATTGACAGAGCAAAGGCCAATGGCACATTCATATGGTAGAAAAAGAAATGGGCAGACTGGATGGGCCTTGCAGTCCTTATCTGCTTTCAACTTCTATGTTTCTGTTTCTCTGTGCAAAATCAGTGATTTTCAGTCTCTTTTTACCTTGGCCAGCTTTTAAACTAGAGACTTAAAAGTTGGCAAGCACACTTGAAGACTGAAACCTTCAGGTTCATTACTGTCTCAGAGGGGCACTGCTTTTAGTAATTGTCCAAACCCAATGAACAGGAGATCACACATTCACCAACATTTAGGAAAACATTATGCTCTAACGCTGACCTGCCCTAGTTTTGTGGCTTGGTGCTTCCACTCTAAAAGATGCCTGTAGTGCATGCAATTAATATAAAAGCTAAGCTGAATTATATCTAAATATTATTTATCAAACACAAATGACAAACTCACAGTAACACAACATCTTGTCCCAGTCCTGAATATGCCACTATTGTGTAAAGACTAGAGTAGCCAGCCCAAATAGACTTCACAAGCTCACCATAGTATTCAACAAACAATGCAGATTTGCTCTGGGATGTGATAGGATGAAACGTCACTGCAATCTACATGAATCCTAGTCTCCGCTCCCTTGATGGCAGAAGACAGATGCATTTGTTTTCTAATCTCCCTAAGGAGATTATCCACACCACATCTACCTTTGTGACTTCTCCATTAAAGAGCTACTGAGACCTTGTGGAAAACTCTGAGAAACATAATATTTAGACAGAAATCAGCATGTATTTCATGTAGTCTCAATAGATTTCTCCTCCACTTTATTTATTACTGAGGAAATTTGAATGAATACAGGATCTTTTTCCCTTGGTACTCACCAGTTTCAGTAGTTTATTCTCTACTTGGAGTTGCAGTACTCTGCTGTGACATCACAGTCTGTTGCTATGGGGAATAACTGTGATGTCCCAAGCAGACAGTATGGCCTCAGGTGGGGAATATGCAACAGCAGCATATGAACTCTTAAGGAAAAAAACTATTTTCATGCAAATTATCTTAGTAATAAATATTGGGGAAGAGAAATGCAGGGCTAATGTAAAATATAAGCTGAACTGTGCCTACACATTATGTTTTTCAAAGTTCTCCTGGCAGCATCCGCTACACCTTAACTGTGTATGAGTCTAACCAAGTAGGTCATGTGAAGAATCTGCATAAGATCCTCAAATGGAAAAGAACAGTAGGAGCAGTCATTTGAATTTGCTTCAGCTAATAGTTGGTACTCTTTCCCAATAACATTAATGAGCAGAGTACACTGACTCAGTTCAAATTGGCCTTATTGAAGTCGGGCAACCACATTCAGTGAGGGAATGGACTTTTGATGGACATGCAGTGGCTAGGCTGGGAGGAGATCCACTGGACTACCAGGAATGTATATGAATACGGTTTGGGTTGGGGGCCCACTGGACTACCCGAGAGGTTGTCAAGGGACACATTAAGGAACCTTGTCTGCGGGAGACAAGCAGGTCTCAGGTATGGGTCATGCAGGTGTGGGACATTGTTTTTTCACATGCATGATACTATGTGCATGACACTGCACCATGCGCATACCGTACATGCATAAGGAAATACTGTGAGCCATTAGTGTGTGCAAACTCTGCGCACACAGTAACATCTAGAATGCCTAATTTGCATTCTAAGCTAGAGTAGCAACACCAGTTCCATGAGTGCCCTCTTTCCTATCCACCCTGCCACATATCCTAGTGTCACAGAAAAAAAAAGACACATCTTGCCCTAGAGTCCCTCTCCAATGTCACAAGTGAACACCATGAAGAGCACCAGGTCCAGGACCAACTTCTGTGGCACCCAACTTGTTATTCCCTGACCTAAGAGTGTACCATTAGTACCACCCTTTAAGTTCTCCTTCTAGCCAGTTCCATACCCACCTTGTGACTTTTTCCAGCACCCAAATCCCCAATTTCTTAATTAACCTTTTATAAGGCACAGAGTCAAAGGCCTTGCTAATGTCCAGGTACAGGATATTTAGCACTTGGCTGTTATCCACTGCTTGGGATATGGTATTGAAAAAAATCAATGAAGTATGTCTGAGGACCTCCCTTTACAAAGTCATGCTGTTGTTGTCCTGGCGTCATGGGACTCCAGGAAGTCAACCACATGTACCTTGATTATAGTTTCAGGAGCTTCCCACAAAGGAAGTCATGTTAACTGGTCTATAATTCCCAGGATCTTCCTATTCTCACACTTCTGCAGAGGGACAACATCTGCCACCCTACAGTTCCTAAAGACTACTCCCATCTCAATTTAGCATTTGGTTAGGTCTGCCAGGGGTGCTGCCAGAACCTGCCCTACCTCCCTGATCATCTGTGGTTGCAACATGTCCAGTCCTGGAGACTTACCCACTTTTCACCCTTTCAGACCTTTAGCCACCATTTCTTTTGTGATACTCTCATTGCCATATGTTTCCCACCCAACATGGATGCCGCACTCTGGCAGTGCCCCCCCACACACACTGTAAAGATCGAGCAGAAGTATTCCTTCAGAATACAGTATCAGCTTTCTGCACATTTTCCTCCACCCATGCCCCCATTTCCCTCTCTATTCCACCCTGTTATTTCTCCTTTCCTGACATACCTATAGAATACCTCCCAATTCTGCAGTTTAAGCCACCTCTGCTTTGCATCCTCACTACCTTGCTAGCTCTTTTATTTTGCTGAGTGAGTTTCTCTGCATGCCTCCATCTGGTTGGCCTTATGCACTCTGATTGACTCTATTTTTCCCTCCCACTACCACAACACTCCTTAGAAACCACATAGGCCCCTGCGCCTCTTCCTTTCTGACTTGCCTGTGGCACACCTTGATACATCAATAATCCCTTGTTTGATATATTCATACTTGCTCTCTGCCCCTACCAATTGGAGATACCCTCTAGACTCTCTCGGCTCCTGTTCAATCTCCCAAATTTGTTCCCACTGTAGTCCAGGACCAGAGCCTGGACTTATGCTTTTGTGCTTTCAGGACTGTGTTGAATCACAGCGTGTTGTGGTCATTCGACCCAAGCAGATCCTCTAGTGTTAATTGTCAACACTTTCCTGGTTTGACAGAACTAGGTTGATTATGGTCCCTTTCCTAGTCTGTTGCTCCACATGCTGAGTCAAGAAGCAGTCCTGGAAGTATTCAGCAATGCCTGATTCCTGGTGCTCCATGCACAGGAATGCTCCAGTTTGTATCTGGTATGCTGAAGTCTCATAACATGATAACTTCAGCTCCAGCTGCTGCCCACCCTGCCCCACTCCTCTGACTGACTAGAGGGCCTGTAGATCACTCCCAAGTGGACAACTGTTTCCCTGTCCACAGTCAGTTGTTCCCATATTGATTCCACCTCACCCCCTTCCCACCTGCTTATCCTCCAGCAACCTAAATCCCTTCTTAGTGTACTGTGGAACTCTTTCCTCTTTTCCCTCTCCCTCCTGAATAAGTAGCCTGGGACCTCACCCTGTCATTTTTGAGGGGTGTCCATGTTTCTGTTACTGCCATTATATCTGGGCTGCCATCTGCCTCCATGGCCTGCAGATCACTTACTTTGTTACCATGGCTTCCTGTCTCTTGTGCAGGAATAAGCAGGAGCTGATCCAGAATTTCTTTAAGAGGTAGTAATTTTGTCAAGGGGGTAGCACTGCCCCCCAAAAGGTTTCCTTTTTTTAAAACTTTTTATTTATTTGACTTTTCAATTCATTTACATTCAAATATGCTGCTATCATGTATTTCTGCACCCATGACTTGGAGAAACAGCCAGAGAAAAGTAGCTAGGTGCAATATCCTTTATTGCAAACCATGTCTCAGATGCAATAAACAACAAAGCTCCAAAGGTTATGAGCTACAGTACCTAACATCCCATTCCCAGTGCTACTGTGAAGTGTGAAACATGTTAGGTAACTCACAACCTTAGGAGCTTTGTTGTTTTTTTGCATCCGAGACAAGTTTTTAATAAAGATATTGCACCAGGTACTTTTCCTGGTTGTTTCTCCACCACGGTGCTGGAATACATGATAGCAGGATTGGTTTGTTTCTGTAGCACTGTGGTCCTGTGGTGCGAGGTTTACTTTGTTTGAAAATTTACATTCAGATATAATAATAGCTACCATGATCCAGGTAGAATTATCATGGCAAAACATATAAATATAATTCAGAAACCCATAGATTTAGTTATGGCCACAAGTTTGAGATGCAATTCAATCTAACTCTCTGCTACAATACTTTAGAAGTCCTAAAATTAATCTTACTGAAGAATGGCCATTAGAATAACTTAAGCTTAGGAACAAAGAAATTTGTATGACACCAGATTTCATTGTGTCTGTGCCCCGGTTATTCAAAACCTGACCCATTGGTTGAGTTCATCTATCTGGAAGGGCTACTTTAAAGGACATGACTGAATCACTGAACATCACACTAACTGGGAGGTCATTCCAGAACTGGACAACCCTCTGAGTGAAGAAATGTCTCCTTTGTTCTGTGTAAATCTCATTCCGACTAGTTGTAGAATGAGATCCCTAGTAACCCCTTTTTATAAACTTAAGGTTCATGTTGGAAGAATTTAATAGTTGTTGGTCCCTAGTTGTTTTGTAAATGAGAATCATGTCACATCTAACTCTGTTTCCATCCAGGGTGAAAATACATATTTTTTTAAATCTTTCATTATAACTAATTTCCTTCATACCCTTAACTGTTCTAATCTTTCTATGTTGTACTCTCTCTAATCTGTATGTCAACCCTTTCTCTCTTGGTGCCAAGAACATAGGAACATAGGAAAGTGATGGCAGAAGGGGAGCGCCAGGCCCATCTAGTCTGCCCATTAGTCCAGCAACCTCCAGGTTTGCTGTGGACTCCCCCACCCCACCCCTTAACAACCCTCTATGCCTGTCCCAAGCCCTCTTGAATCCTCCCACTGTGTTCTCTCCCATCACTTCTCTTGGCAGTCCATTCCAGGCATCCACCACCCTCTCAGTAAAGAAGTATTTCCTGATGTTTCCCTGAAACATCCCACCCTCAAGCTGGAGATCATGGCCCCTCTTCCTGGGGCACCCCTTCAGCTGGAATAGGTCATCTGTAGGCACTTGATTGATCCCTTTTAGGTACTTAAAGGTCTCTATCATGTCTCCTCGCTCCCTCCTCTGTACCAGGGAGTACATGTCTAAGGCTGTCAGTCACTCCTCATACTGCAGGTGGTGGGGGCCAAACACCATTTTAGTAGACCTCCTCTGTACCCTCTCTACCCTTTCCACATCCTTTTTTAAGTATGGTCTCCAGAACTGGACCCCATACTCCAGGTGCGGCCTGACCAGTTGGGTGTACAAGGGAACCAGGACCTTTTCCTCCTGCTGGTGATCCCTCTCCTAAAAACAACCCAACATTCTGCTGGCTGTTGCCATTGTCCTCGCACATTGCCCAGCCACCTTGAAGTCCTGTGAGATGCTAATGCCCAGGTCCCTCTCCTCATTTATCACAAGTGGTTTTGCCCCCAGGATGTATTTTGCCCCCAGGATGTCTGTCGTTCTTTTTGCCTAGGTGCATGATTTTGTATTTAGCCGAGTTAAGTGATAATTTCCACCTCCTGGCCCATTCCTCTATTTTCCATAGGTCCCTCTGCATCCTCTCGGCCCCATCATGCACATCCATCCTATTGCAGATCTTAACATCGACAGCAAACAGGCTCGCTCTACTTCCCAGCCCCCCCCGCTATGTCCCCTATGAAGATGTTGAAAAGCAGGGGTGCCAGTACAGACCCCTGTGGGACACCGCTAGTGACTGTGATACTCCCGATGGCAGCCCATTGACTAGCACCCTCTGCCTCCTGCCCTCCAGCCAGTTTCACACCCACCTAATGACATCCCCCCTCCAGTCCCAGGCACTCCATTTTGTACAGAAGCCTTCCGTATGGCAGCATATTGAACGCCTTCCTGAAGTCCAAGTAAACCATATCCACAGACCCCCCTGGTCCACTACCCTAGTGACCTAGTCAAAAAATCCAACCAGATTTGTCTGGCAAGACCTGTCCTTGGTAAAGCCATGCTACCTGGATCAAGGAGACCATTTGGCTCCAAGTAGCTGCTGATTCTGTCCTTGTGCAGTCTTTCCATGAGCTTGCTAACTACAGAAGTTAGACTTATTGGTCTGTAGTTGTTCATGTCCTGCCTCCCTCTCCCTTGTGCAGGGCAGTACATCAGCAATGTGGCATCCAGTCCAGTGGGATTTCCCCAGAGTGTAAGGATTCATTGAACAGAGTGGTCAAGGGGGCCGCTAGCTCCTCTCTCAACTCCCTCAACATTCTTGGGTGTATCCCATCCGTCCCCATGACCTTGTCCACCTTTAGGCACTTGAGTTCCCTTAAGATCTCATCTTCCCGGAAGGGGGGCACCTCCATCCTTCTCCCCTCTTTTCCAGCTGGCCTGGAGCTTTTTCCCTCCCATACCTCCGCCTTCACGAATACGGTGCTGAAGTGACTGTTGAGCATTTCAGCCTTCTCCCGATCCCCCTCCACCCTCTCCCCAGACTCCGCTACCAGGCTAAGTATCCCTCTTTCCCCTCTTCTCTGCTCACTTATATACCCGAAGAAGGTCTTGTCTCCCTTCTTTGCTGCCTTGGCAATCCTCTCTTCTGTCCTTGCCTTAGCCCATCTTACCACTCTCCCAGCCTCCTTCTGCTTCTCCCTGTATTCCACCCAGTCTGGTTCACTCTGTGTTGATTTGTATAGCCTGAAGACTCTCCTCTTTGCCCTGATGCTGGCCTCACTTCCTGATGAACCACAGGGGCCTCCTTTTCTTTCTGCTTTTGCTTTCCCTTTTTGAGCAGTGGTCAGTGGCCCCCACTATGGCTCCCTTTATCGCGGTCCATTGGTTTTCCACTTCTCTGCACTCCCCCAACACAGTGATTTCCTGGCAAGCATGGTCCCTCATCCTGTCAAAATCAGCACGCCTGAAATCAAGGACCTTCACCTTGGTTTGGTGGCATGAGGCCGAAGTGCGCACCGTGAACCACACTGTGCCATGGTCGCTGGAGCCCAGGTGTTCTCCCACCGATACCTCCCCCGCCCTATTTCCATTGGTGAGTACCAGGTCTAATGCCGCTCCTTCCCTGGTTGGTTCCTTGACCAGCTCCCTGAGGTGGGCAATCTGGAAGGAGTCTATGATTACTCTGCTTCTGGCTGAAGCAGTAGCCATAGTCACCCACTCCACATCTGCAAGTTGAGATCACCCATCAACAGCACTTCCCACTTAACCGCCATCAGAAGTATCTCTTCTGTCATCTGTTTGTCCACCCTTCTGATTGCCCAGGTGGTCTGTATACCACGCCTGTGCACACCACCTTTCCTTTTTGTGGTCAGTGATACCCACAGCACCTCGGCTTCCCCACCTACTGCGCGGCACCGATGCCAGGATCCTCCCTCCCATATAGTGCTACACCTCTCTCTCCTGTCCACCCTGTCCTTCCTAAATAGCTGTATACCCAGGATGTTTAAATCCCAGTCCTGACCTTTGTGATACCATGTTTCCAGTTATTCCCACCAAGTCTAGGTGCTCCTCTGTCATGACCGCTAACAGATCTGGGACTTTGTTGCTCAGGCTCCTGGTGTTAGTGCACATGGCCTTCAGTATGTGGTGTCCCTGCCCCCCTCCCACCTTGCTAGGCCTTGTTGTCTGGGCCATGTCCATTCCTGCCCCATTTGCTGGTACATTTTTTGTGGGGTGCAACCATCCCCTTGTCCCTAGCGCAGCCAGGTGTCATAGTAGCTTCCTCCGGATTAGTTCAAATTAAGGTGAGTGTTAAAGAACTCCTCTAGTTTCCACTTGAGCACTTCCTTTCTGTCACTGCTTAGGTGAAGCCTATCTGGAGCAAAGAGACTGCCATCTTGCCAGATGGTCCCCCACCGGCCCACCAGCCCACCAGCCCACCAGCCCATAACCCTTCTGGGCACACCATTTGGAAAGCCAGCAGTTGAACTCCTCTATCCTCTGCTTCCTATCCATGCTGGCCCTAGGAACTGGTAGCACCTCTGAGAATGCCACGGAGTGGAAGCTCAGGTTGCTACAAAAGCACGATAGGGCCTCAAACCTTGCTTGAACTTCCATCAGACTATGACCAGCAAGGTAATTTCTCCAAATGGAAGACCAGGTGTGTTCTTGGATCATGCAGCTTCCTCAGGCAGGGATATAATGAATAACCTCTGCGGCTGTCATTTCTGGCAGGCAGATGACCCAAACCTTGCCACCCCCACCCTTGTCTTTCCAGTTAATACCCCTAACCATGGAATCTCCCATGATCATGACCATGTCCTCCACTGTCCCACTGCGTGCATACCACTGGCCGATTTCTACATCCCTCCCATGTAGTGCGCTGTTACAGCCCCTGGAACCTCCATGTTTGCTACTTCACACTCCTTCTCGTCCTTGCAGCTGGCCTCCCGGTGGTGGCCTCCCAGTCCCTCTACATTGGGTCTTGTGTCTCTGGCAACCCCTCTCTTTTAGTCTCCCTTGCCCTATGTCAGAGCCAGATTTTTCTCCGGCACCCTCATTGGTACTTCTTTGGTTGTGGCTTCCTTGGTTGTGGCAGTATGTTTGCCTTGTTTTTGCCGAGGGGCCTTCCTGCCCATCCAGCTGCGCCTCCCTCAGGTGCCTGCCCAGCCCCAACCAGAGTAGACCCCCTTGTTGTATTCCTATCCCCCAGAACCCGCCTGGTCTCGTTCTAGCCTAGGGTGTCCCTCTGCTTGCCTCCTCTGCCACCTGGGCCCCCACTGCCCTCTCACTACTTTCCTTTCTCTGATGAGGTTACCCAGGTACGTTTGTGTCCTCCTTCCATGCTTTTCAGGCCTTCCTCCTTCTGTGCTTTTCAGGCCCTCCCCAACTTTTCTTTCTTTCTCCTTTCCCTCCGATCATGCCTCAGCCCCAAGTCAGCTATGGATGTCCTTCTCCTCTGTTTGACAATTAACTTGCCCTTCCCCTGCTAGGTTGAGTGCTTGCATTCTTCCTTTCCCAGTCCCTGTCCCCTCATGTTCCCCCACCTCCTCCCTCCCTCCTGCCTCAATTTTATCCCTCCTCTTCACCACCCCTTCCTCCCCATCCATGTTGCTTAAGGTCTCAAATTTATTGTAGTACTCAATGCCATCCATCTGTTTTGACCCAATTTCCTGCTGACTGCACCTCTAGGCTGCCCTTTGCCAGCCCCCTGCTCTGATGACCCCATTATGTTTTGGAGACGCCCGTCCCTACTGTTTACCTCCTGGCCTCTTCTTTCCTCTGAAAGGTCCATGTTCCATCTGTTCTCCCTGCCTGTTTGATGAGTTATGTCCCTTTCTCTCACCTACACCTTCCACCTGCCTCCTGTAGCCTTCCCTCTTTCTTTCATCGCCCCCAAAAGCTCCAGCTGTGTCTTTAGCCAGGTTACCTTACTCCTGATCTCAAGCTGCCTGCAAGAATGGGCAGCCTCCCACCCTCCAGGCCCATTTAGTATCATCGCTGCCCCACAGGCAGTGCATCCTACAACCCTTCCAAAGATGCCTGTCCTGGTGGCTAGCGGCCCCCAAACTGTCCTTCTCCATATATATCTGCATGTTTTCCTTGGCCCGGTCTCCACCCCCAGGAGTACTACCTCTCACTTCTCCTTGTAGCCATACTGGGTGGTATAAGGTCATGTCTTCTGGTCACTTGTAGTACCAGCTGATGAACCACTGCCCCCGTGACCAGGTCCTGATCTTCCAGTCACTTGTAGTACCAACTGATGAACCACTGCCTCCGTGACCAGGTTCTAATCATGGTACAAATAGATACAGTAATTAGGCTACTAAACAGATCTAACAATTAAAACTCCTCCCTAACCTAATCACAACAAAAATATATAATTTGGCTACTGAACAGTTCTAACCGGTCTAATAATTTTAAACAAACCTCCCCAGAACCAATACCTAATCTAGGTAGTACAGTTTGCAGTTTCACAGTTCCAACAGTCCCTACACAGTTCAAAAATTTCAGGTTTGATTTCCAGGTTACCACTAACTAGATTTGTACAGCATTAACATGCTCAGGATGATTTTGTGCCTTTGATCCCCTCGTTTAAACTCCAGCCCAAGTTTAAACGTAAGGATGCAATTTCAGTACCTTGAGCTTTTGTCCAGTAATCCCACCTCAAAGCCCCAAAGACCTTCCTCACCACTGTGTTCCTCCTCCTCCTCCTGCCAGCACCTACTCAGCCCTTGTTTCATCCAATCGCTCAGTTTTGGTAATAGAAGGATATTTAATAGTGGAGGAGGTGGGGCTGGTGGACAGGAGAAAAATCTTCCGAAAACAGCAGCAATAGTCTTTTTTTCAGCCCTTTAGTTTCTCTGTAGGAAAGAGGGATCCGACATGGACACCACAGTCCTCTGTTCCCCATGCGATTACAGTTCAGCCATGCTCAAAGTCCATGGCCAGCTTCCTTTTTAAAGTTTGATGCTCCTTCTTACTCTGGCCTGATTGGCCTAGAGCACTCCACTGTGCCCGCATTTGGCTGCCAGCTTCTGTTTCTTCCCAACGGCCCAGTGGCTCCAAAATCTTCCTGAAAGCAGCAGCAATATTCATTTTTTCAGTCCCTTAGTGTCTCCATGGGGAAAGAGGGGTCCCGATGTGGACACCGTAGTCCTCTCTCCCCTCATGTGAATTACAGTTCAGTTGTACTCAAAAGCCTATTGCCGACATCCTTTTTAAAGTTTGGCACCTCCTTCTTATTCTGTCCTGATTGGCCCAGAGCTCTCCACTGCACCTGTACTTGGCTGCGGGCTTCTGTTTCTTCCCAATGGCCCGGTGGCTCCAAAAGCTTCCCGAAAGCAGTAGCAATATTCTTTTTTTCAGCCCCTTAGTGCCTCTGTGGGGGAAGAGGGATCCCGATGTGGATGCCGCAGTCCTCTGTACCCCCGTTTGAATTACAGTTCGGCCGCAAACTGTCCACAAAATTCCAGATATGGCCTGACCAGACCTTTGCAGATTGGCACCATGGCCTCGCTATCTCTTCTAGAGAAGCTCCTTTTTACAATTATTTATTTTATTTATTCACTGAAAGAGTTTTACCAGGATAGACTTCCTGAGCCATAATAGCTCATTTCCAGAGGTTTCATGGGGGATGGGTGCATGGAAAGGCAATACAGCAGAAATCATACAGAAATAGTGACAATGTTACATCAGTATAAACAGGACTAAACACTGAAGCATTATTACTCTGTACAATTTTCAGTTTACCACCACTGGGTAAATAACCCAAGCACATGAGTTAACTGCAAAGGTTGCGCAGGCTGCAGGAGAGATGCCTTTGCTCCATGAGTTACATTTTTAATAGTTGTGTTGTACTGTGTCATGTGTTGAAGGTCAGCATCCCCATGGATCCCCAGATACTTTGTCATAGCTGGATGCCTTGAGGTGTCACCCATGTGGAAAATACAGATTTTTGGTGGTGTTTTTACCAAAATGAAGTACCTTATATTTGTCTGAATTGAAGTTCATTTATTGGTTTGTACCCATCTGGCAAGTTGTTAAGGTCTTATTGGAGAGATATTCTCTGCTTATTTGTCACTACCAAGTGGCCTAGTTTGGAGTCATCAGTAAATTTCGCCATCCAGTCATGATGGTTTTGTTGCCATCGACAAATTTCACCACCCAGTCACTATGATTATTTTACAGAGCCAAGCAGATTTATATACTTGCAGAAATTTAGTACAGACTAGTAAGACAACTCCACAAATACTAGTGGTTAAATCAGTCAAAGTACTTTTAACTATTGATTTAATTATTTCATCAGGGCAGGCTCACCAGAGCAGCGGTAGCACTACCGCTCATGACACTAACAACCTAGGTTTAAGGGCGAACTCTGGGTGATTGAAGGGCCGGGCTGTCAGAGGAGAATGAGTATCTGAAGGGATCTGGAACCTGGTTACATTCCACCCCCCTAGTGGGACAGATAAGGGTCACTGTGCCTGGGGCCAGCGCATGAGCTCTAGATTGGTGGAGTGGCAGACATCTGCACATTGGGGCTGGGAGCACACCTGATGTGTGCTGATGTTATTGCACATCCACATCAGCAGGGCATACCTGCAGAAATAAAACCATTCCCTGCAGCAGCACGATGAGGCCTTAGATCTATGGTGCCTCTCTGTCCGAATGATGCCAGCCAGCTCATTGGTGGAATCAGGTTGATCTTGGGCTCTGCTGTAGCCCCTTAAGAGAGCCCTGCCATGAGGGGTAAGTCACAGGCCTCCACATTCGGGTGACTGGGGGATGCGGGGGGAGTAACAGAGGGTTTGATGGGCTGATATGGGGTACATACCCACCTTGCAAGGATGAGAGAAACAGAGTAAAATAAAATAAGTAAAATAAAAATAAATAAGTAATAATTATTTTAGAGCTGTAGCTGCTATGGGAGATAGGAACCCATACAGAGGTATAAGAATTGAAACAGATTTAATTAAACAGACTCACAAAAGGCTGAATTTCATTAGTTGAAATCAGATTTCTTTTATATTGGTATTCTGCATCATCACAGTTTAAATCATTCACTCTGGTATTCCAATAAGTGTAAATCAATCCGTTCCTGATTCTTGTCCATAACAGCAGCCTCTACGTGGCTTTTGTGAGCTTATTACATTCATTTTTTTGTCAGCAGAAACTTAGCATCGTAAAATACGTATTTAGTAGCCTGATTAGTTATGAGACATTTTGAGGGATAGGGTATCAAAAAGGTTACTCCCTGCTCAGTCAGATCATCTTGGTTCTGAAGTACAGGGTGATTTTAGAACTCAGACCCTTAATCCCAATCTGTGTTGAAAGCAAACAACATCACAACAGTTGATTCAGGAATCTGAGAAATATTTTCAGTGGTATTTGAAACATTGTTCAGCTATTTTTAAATCACTTTTCATACCAATAGGTTTTACAGACAATCTATAAACACAGGTAGTGAAGAGATGATTCTATTCTAGAAGCGTTTCTTGTTTTTGTTATTTACTATGCTTTTTTATGCGGTGCCAGATGTTAAAGGGCTCAGCCCCAGACTCACCTGACCTCCACCCCGGGACTTACCTGGAGTGGCGATTCACCCAGGCTTACCCCCTCTGGGTGGGGCTGTCAGATGGCACAGCCCCTACGGACAACTCATCTAGAAACCTGGTGGAACACCACTGGGAGGACCCTGGTTACCTCCAGGATGGGGCCATGGGACCGCATCAACGGAAACTCATCACTAAGTCGCCGACCAAACGCCATGGATAGTAGCACAAAGATGGAGAGATGGGGCATCATACATGTTTAGCTTTAGTTTAGTTTTTTTTTGTTGACCGGAAAGGAGAACTAGACAATTCTGCTTACTTCAGCCTCATCTCGGGGGAGAGGGATACAGATGGAACTGGCAGTGAGTTTTTATTGATGGTGAGCTCCCCGGGAGACATGGTATGCAATGATGTAGAGCACAACTTGCAATGTTGGACTTGGCAAGGTTGGAGGAATGGTCAGAAGTATGGCAGCTAGGATTCAATGCAAAGAAGTGCAAAATAATGCACCTGGGATACAAGAACCCAGGGGAATAATACACAATGGGGGGAGGTAGTAACAACAACAAAAAAGGAAAGGGACCTGGGGTAATCATATCAGATGACCTTAAGGTTAGCAAGCAGTGGAGAAGGCAGTAGGGAGGGCTGGGGTATACTGGGATGCATAGGGAGAGGCATCAGCAGCAGAAAACAGGAAGTTGTTATCCCTCTGTACAGACAGTTGGTGAGACCCCATCTGAGTACTGTGTCCAGTTCTGGAGACCCCATCTCCGAAAGGACATAGACAGGATAGAGGCAGTCCAGAGGAGGGCAACTAAAATGGTGCAGGAGAAGCCGTATGAAGAGAGACTAAAGGAGCTTAATATGTATACCCTTGAGGAAAGAAGGGAGAGGGGGACATGATAGAAACTTTTAAGTACCTCAGTGGAATCAACAAAGTCCAAGAGGGTAGCATCTTTCAGAAAAAGAGACGTGCAAGAACAAGGGGACACAATTTAAAGATAGAGGGGACAGTTCAGGGGCAATGTGAGGAAGTATTATTTCACAGAGAGGGTAGTGGATGCATGGAACAGCCTTCCTGAGGAGGTTGTGGGGTCTAAAACTGTGGGAGAATTCAAGAATGCATGGGACAGACATAAGGCAATTCTTGTGGGAGGGTAGGAAGAAATAGGCTATTGGTTAACTAGGATCTGCGGCCTATCCTGTAGGTAGGGAAATGGGCAGACTAGATGGGCCAAGCAGTCCTTATCTGCCGTCAAAGTCTATGTTTCTATGTTTCTATGTCCGGCACACCTCTCTGACAACTCAGCTCCAGCAGCTGTGTTCTCCCCTGCCACGCCAAGGGTGAATCACGTGCTGGTCTCACATCCCCCCTTCCCACTGGAGGAGGAAAGCAGTCCCTAGGATGCTCAATTCTCCGCCCCCAGCTGACCCTTTGATGCTTTGAGTCCATATCCGAACCTGGAGTGTCGGCATTGCAGATGGAAGTCCAACCGCTGTGTCGGCAGGCCTGCCCTAGTAAACAGCATTTCTGTTAAATCCCACATTCTGGCATTCAGAATCAAATTTTAAAGAAAGTCCAACAATTCATGGATTTGGGTATGGCTGGTGTTCTCCAGCTGCTTTAGTCAACAATGCAAGGCAACACTGTTTCTGGTATTTGCTGAGGCCAAGGCATCCATAGACAGTAATTTTTTCTTTAATTTCACTTATTTCTTTTTGTATAGCCATAAGAGATTTTCTAACTTTTTCAATCTCATTAAACTTTTTTTATTATTCTTTTCATAACTTCATTTTAGTAAATCTGTTAGATGAAAAAACATTTTTTTTGTAAAACCACTCTAAAATGGCATAGAGTCCACCCATGACTTAAGTTCCTTGAAATTGTTATCATCTGATTTCTGATTAGGTCCTTCTAGTTTAGATTCAGAATTATCAACCTTTTTACTAAAAACATCTCCCTTTCCAATGTAGGGCTGCTGCTATGGAAGTTAATCGAACCATCAAGGTCACAGGATATGGCCACCAGGTCAGTTTGCCATGACATTTCTGGCCTTCCAAACTGTGCCATGAAACTGCTCACTGCCACTGCCATATCGGCATCTGTAGCATTTCCCAAGCCTTAGTATGCAGGGGAAAATATTTATCAATCAGTCCCCTTTAACAGATGCTTTTAAAGGAGATCCTGATTCAGATGAAGAGGAGCTCTGCACTTTACTTTTCTCCAGTTTAATCTCATGGTTAGATACTTTTTACATCCACAAAAAAGTATAAGGAGTCCTCATAGAACTAAGCTGAATGTGGCTGCTGCATGGTGGCTGTCTTGGACTATTTAATTTTAAAACATATAAGGCTAACACAGTAGTTGTTTGCTATGCTAACCTAAGGGAGTTGCAGGTGCTCAGCCTTACATCATAGCTGTATACATTAGCGGGGATGAGAATGTTTCTTGGCGTTCTAAACTCCTGTTATGAGGTGTTAGTTGGAAGGTCCTCATAGAGCCTCCTAGATCATTGGGATGCTGATGCCTCTAAAGGTTAGTACCTTACTTTTTTTTTTGCAAGTACAGTAATGTTAAGAATAGGCGCTCTTATGAGCACTATGATTTTAATTGTGCTATAGTTTACTTAGATGTGACAACAATCACTTAAAGGAAACTGACGGAGTACTAGCTATGAAGTGCATCTAGTTTACACTTCATTTAGTTATTTGGGCTGTATTTGAGAAAGAGTAATATGCAAGGGACAGCCCAGGTTCCAGCTGTCTCAGTGGCGCAGCTGGTTAGTGCAATTGGAAAGGTATTCTGGATGGCCTGGGTTCAAGTCCCAGCTGAGGCACTTACTTTTTTCACCTCTGTTTGTATGTGTTCCATAAATATGTGCACTGCACTCCTGTGTATTATTTACAAGTAAATATTTGTGTTGCCACTGTGTTGTGCAGCCCAGGTTCCAGTTGTCTCAGTGGCGCAGCTGGCTGGCGTAATCAAACGGTATTTCGGCAGCCTGGGTTCAAGTCCCAGCTGAGGCACTTACTTCTTTTCTCACCTCTTTGTACATTATTTAGTCTGAATTCAGCTATCGTGTTAACTTTCTATACAGACTAGTCTTTTGCTTTGACATTTGAGTGCACTAGACGAAAACTACAAAGTTCATTTCAAAACTTTTCAAAGTGGGATAATGTCCCATGGGTGTAAATAGTTGAAAACAAAATTAAACAAATAAAAGGTCATGCTCCAAATGTTTGTTTTATTTCATTGCTGAATCAGTCAGTCCAATAGTTTTGTTGCCAAGAGTTTTGTGGTTTTTTTTTTTATCACTTGAATGTTCGGAGACATCAGAAATTCCTCATCTCTAGAGTTTTTCAAGTATGTTTTCTTGCATTCAGATTTTCCCAACACTCTATTCATGCGTTGCAGTATGGACTTGTGCACTGTTTTCCTGCCAAATCCTAATCCTAAAAATAAATCTGTGGCAGTATCTCACGTGGTATCTCTCTCAGGTAGCCCACCCCTAAATTGGATTGTTTGGTGCAGCACTACTGCACACATGGAAACAACCTGTGCCATTGTGCAGGTAGCATAGCATTTGTATCATGGTGCAAACCCTGCAACCTCCAGCTGTCCCAGACTATCCCCCAAAAAAAAACTTGGACACTTGAGTACTTCCTGGCAAACAACAACTTAAATTTCTTGAAATAGCCACATTAGTTTATGTGGTAGTGTGTCTGCATGGCCATAGGATTCTCCACTCCCAGAAGGGCAGAAGGAAAAGAAGCCAAATTTGTTTTAGGGTGCCAACCCAAGGTTCTGGGCACTTTACACAGGTCAAAGAAACAGTAATGGAAGTATATAATAAATACATCAGAGTTTAAATAAGGACAGTTTAAATACATGAACCAGACCCATACATAAGGTTAAAAGGTGGGCTTTTAAGACAAACTTTGAAAGTATCCGCTGAGGAGATACTCCTGTCAGTGGATAGTGCATTCCACAGCACTGGTGCAGGAACAGCGAATGCATGACCTCCTGAAGATTTCAGTCAAGATCCAGGAATGCAGAGGAGATCCACTTCAGAGGAACAAGGAGGGCAACTGGGGCATAAGGGATCAGGAGTTCTTTTAATTAGCCATGGCCCAGACTATATAGAGACTTGTGGATGAGCAAGTACACTATGAAGCTGATGTGCCACCAAACTGACAGCCAACACAGACCACAGAGCACCAACATAATATGCTTGGACCAGGAGGTCCCAGCAGTCAGCTGGCCTGTCACATTCTGCACTGGCTGCAGACAAAGCACCAACTTTTGTGGATAACCCTAGGTAAAGGACATTGCTGTAATCCAGTCTCGATGTAACAAAAGCATGTACCAGTGCTGTCAGGTCTGTTGCCACATGAAAGGGCTTGATTCTGGTGATGTTTAAGAGATGATAAAGTCATTGTGACCAGCTGTACTGCTACCACCTTTTGAGCACTTTCCCTGAAGGAAGGTTCAAAACAGGCCACTGTGCACTAATATTGTCATCTAGTTTTCTAGTGTCAGCTGGCAGTCTACAGTGACCCACAGGTTCTTAACCCTACCCACAGCTCCAGCATAATGCTATTCAAAGAGGGTAAAACAGAATCTACGCTTTCCTTACTGACCTATAAAGACCTGGATCAACCATTGATGAGTTGAGGCTAAGCAGATGAGGTCACCCTACCTGAATTTCCATAAGACCTCAAGGGTGAGGGAAACAGCACATGCTTTAAAGTTTCCTGCCTACATCTTCTGTTCCTTGACAGATTGCTTGCACTGTTCAGAGTGATACCACCAAGAATGATCCTTCCACAGCACCCCCAAACTCTCCAAAAACTGTGAGTACCTCTCAGCTGTGACCCCGTCGAGTTCTGTGAAACTCAGTTAGTTAGTTTAGATAGCTTTAAAGGGGGTAAAGTCCTGGACAGGACTTTGTTAATCTGCAGGAAAAGCCCTGGCAGAAGATTATAAAAAAGCCATTTCAGACTACCCTTTTTGGAATCCAATTGGGACCCTTTACCAAAGTTCTTCCAGTTTCAAGTTCAAGACTGTTGTTTCCTCAGTGTCCTAGAGTTCAACAATCCAATGTTTACTGGTTAGCTACCAACAACCCGATTAGGTACCCACCACAATGGACAGCAATCATTCTCACGGCTGCTGAGGGGGAAGCCAGGTGCTCCTGTGGGGGTGGTATGGGGACTGTGTGTGTGGGACAACTGAAGCAAAATTTGTTAAAAGTGTTTCCCATTGACTTCCATGGTTTCTATGTTGTTTTGCTTCCCCTTACTCCTCCCCTATAATAAATCAGACGTAAATTCATTTTACAATTTGCGTTCATGGTTATTGCTTTGTGTGTATTTCTACTGTGTGGGGAAAAGTTAATGTGTGTGGAAGGGAAAATAATACTTGTTCCTGGGGGGATGTTAGGGCCACATTGGGTAGCCTTTATATGCTCCTGCTCCAGGTGGAGGCACCAAAACCTGTTCCTGGTATTCTGTCTGTGTACTGCACCCAAAAGGACCCAGACCGACCTCAAGGTGGGTCGGTAAGAGAGACAGCTCTACTTACACATACTTTATCTGGACTTTAGCAAGGCTTTTGACTTTGTATCCCATAGGATACTAATGAAACTGAGTAACTTTGGGGTGGGAGACATAAAGACAAAATATGCAAGAAACTGACTGGAGGGAAGGATGCAGTGGGCAGTGGTTAATAGGGGAGTACTCGGGATTGAAGGATGTCACAAGCAGGGTTCTGCAGAGCTTTGGCTTGAGGTAGTGCTTTTTAATGTATTCATTACAGATACTGGAGAGGGCAATGAGGGCATAAAGTGACTTTCTGGGGACAACACCAAACTCAGCAGAAGGGCTGATTATGAAGGGAAGGGCAGGGAACTGAAAAAGGACTTGGAAAAGCTGGAGTGGTTATTTGGAATTTGGAAGCTAGGCTTCAGTGTGAAAAAGTGCAAAGTCATGCATGTTATGAGAAAAAAACCTGAGGGTGAGTACCATCTGGGAGTTACTGTCACAGTGGCAGAGAAAGAAAAGGACTTGGGGTAGCAACTGCAAGCTCCCTCAAGCTATCTGCAAAATGCAGTCAGGCAGTTCTATAGAAAGCAAACAGAAGGCTAGACTGTATAAGCAGTGTGAACTTCCAGTGACATCAGCGACTAGCATGGCCACTAAGACAAGAGTTCCTGCTAACCACCAACCTAATCCATCTGCATCTACCGGCATCCTATAATCAAGTGCTTTTTTTCCTCCTGGGGCAGCAGCTACTGAGCCTGAACATGGGTGGCATAAAAAACATGTGGCCAAATCAACCCCAAAACCAAGCACTAAATGGTGGTGGTGGTAGGGTCAGGCACCATAGCTCTAGCATCTCACCATTCATTTTTAACTCCTAAGGTGTCCGAGTTACAGTACATGCAGATAATTTTCATGAAATTTCCCACAAAAAATAAAATTACAGACTTTGAGCACCTATACTTTTGAGATGATGCATCCTAATATCAGTAGTTATCTGCACCAATTTTAAGTCTCAAGCTTTACAGGGGGATGTGATATAGGTAGACAAATATTTTGCTAATTAAGATTTTAATTTAGTATAATTTTGCAAGGCATGGCACATTTTATTTAAAAAGATGTCCAACCCGGAGGCTCTCGGCACCACACATTAAAATTTCATACAAAACTCAATCAATAAATTGTATATACACAAACAACACAATGTAAGACATAAGTATACAATACTACAACAATTATTATAAAATTTATAAATTCTACCCTCAACGATAGCTACTAACTCAGAAATAGCCATGGACCAGTTAAGGCACAAAGGTCAAGAGTCAAAATAAAGCTATACAGCAAAGTCCGGGAAGGCCTAATTATACAAGAAGGCCTTGAGGCAGGCCTTGAATACCGCAACAGAAGGGGCCTCTCTAAAAGCTGGAGAAAGCAAATTCCACAGGACAGGGGCCGTGACAGTAAATACTCTGTTGCCTGCTGTTTTTAACCTCGTCCTGGGAATTGCAAAGAGGCCCCTAGAGGAGGATCAGAGGGAGTGGTCCGAGACAGTAGGTGTAAGAAGGTCCTTTAGGCAACCAGGACCCAGGCCGTGTAGGGCCAAAATGTTATAAAAGTTTGCAGGTATATGGATTATTACTGCATTTATATATGTACCCACTTTCAGATTTAAAAGTCTAAGGATGCTTGAGTTATATACAGATAAAAAATGTCATTAAATTTCCCACAAAAAATAAACAGTCAAGTTTTGAGCACCTATCATTTTAAGATGATGTGTCTTAATGTCATGATAACTGGCACATCATTAGAATTCCTATCAGCAACTAATCAAGCCAAATGTAAGATCTTTGGCTCAATAAAAGGCTGTGTTATGGTCAAATGAATACATTTTAAAAATTCCACTGAATTTCAACAAATTTTACATTTCAGTTATATTGGTCTAGTTTTTCAAGTACATATTCAAATGATACCACATTTGGCAGGTATACAGTTACTAATGGCTTTCATACGTGCACCAAATTTCAGAGTCCTAAACTGAAAGGTGATGAGTTGTAGGTGGCCATGCATTTAATCAAAATGTTATTTGCAGTTATTTCCATCTAATTTTAAAAATACTTATCCAAATTTATCTACAGTTCCAGGGTTTAGAGAAACATACAACATGGTTATGTACACCAAGTTTTATGTAGCAAGCTTTAAAGGGGGCTGTGCTATGGATAGCCAAACATGTTGCCAACATTTTGATTTTAGTTATTTTACTATAATTCTGAAAGTATTCATCAAAATGTTATCACATTTTAAGCGATAAGGGTTATTGCTACATTTATACATGTACCTAGTTTCAGATTTCTAGCTTCTATGGTGCCTGAGTTACATGCAGATAATTTTCATGAAATGTTCCACACAAAAATAAAATGACAGGCTTTGAACACCTATAATTTTGAGATGATGCATCCTAATATCAAGGTATTTGGCACACCATTAGAGCAGCTACCTGGAAGTAATAGTGCCAGATTTTAGATCTCTAGCTCTACAGACAGCTGGGTTGTGATCAAATTAATAAATGTCAAACATTCTGGAAATTCTGATGAACTTCCACAACATTTTTCAGAATTTCATGGAATTTCTGTCAAAATTCTGCAAATTCAGAATTTTCTCATTCCACACAGCTCTATAAATTAGCTCAACTTCACAAAGGGCAAGTAATCTGGGGTGGTGGCTGTAACTGTGTAGAAAATCTCTCCCTAGACAGATTTGCAGGTACTAGCAAAACAGATAATTCTGCTCTAAAGTACTTTGAACTTTGGTAGAGGAGGGGGGTGGATTGACCTGTGGTGCCTCTATAACCCTGAGGCAAAAAACTATACATTCTCCTCTATACCAAATAACACTTACTCCAGGCTTAACCATTTTATACACAAAATTAATGGACCTCTACGGTCAAGGATATGGAGATCCACCCACATTTATTTTCCAGCCATGCTCTTATATCTCTCAAGCTAAACCCTGGACCTACAGATCGTAAAAGCTTGTGGTGGCTGAACACAGTACTCTTTAATGACAAGATTAAGACTAAGGTGGTTATCAAGAATTACTTGAAAGAAAACAAAGAAGGGGAAACTAGAATCAAGAATATGTGGAATGTGTTGAAGGCAGTCCTTCGGAGGCACTTTCTTATATGCTACCCATAAAAACAAGTAACACTGGTGCCTCCAGCTAAAAGCAAAGGAGAAGCTCCTTAAACTGGAAATGAAACACAAGCTTACGAGGGTCCCCAGGTAACTTCCCCAAACTAAGTAAGCCAAGGAAGAACTTAATGAAATGGCAGTGAGAATGGCAGAAAGCAGCCTGAGATTTGTAAATCAAAAGTATTACAAAAGGAGTAACAGGACAAGTAGATTGCTAGCATTTAGACTCAGGAAGCAGATAGATATGTACCAAGAATTAGTGGGGAGGGGGAAGGCTATCAGGACATAATGTCCTAATGTATTAGGTAATTGTCATAGAAACATAGAAACATAGACTTTGATGGCAGATAAGGACCACTTGGTCCACCCAGTCTGCCCATTTCCCTACCTACTGGATAAGCTGCAGATTCTAGTTAACCAACAGCCTACTTCCTGCAACCCCCACTATAATTGCCTTGTGTCTGTCCCATGCATGTTTGAATTCCCCCACTGTTTTAGACCCAACGACCTCCTCAGGAAGGCTGTTCCATGTATCCACCACTCTCTCCGTGAAAAAAATTTCCTCACATTACCCTGAGCCATCCCCATTATCTTTAAATTGTGCCCCTTGTTCTTACACATCTCTTTTTCTGAAAGATGCTACCCTCCTGGACTTTGTTGATTCCCTTGAGGTACTTGAATGTTTCTATCATGTCCCTCTGTCCCTCCTTTCATCAAGAGTATACATATTAAGCTCTCTCAATCTCTCTTCATATGATTTCTGCTGCAGACCCTGCACCATTTTAGTTGCCCTCCTCTGGATTGCTTCCATCCTGTCTATGTCCTTGTGTAGATGAGGTCTCCAAAACTGCACACAGTACTCCAGATGGGGTCTCACCAACTGTCTGTATAGAGGATAACCATTTCCTTTTTCTACTTGTGATGCCCAACCTATGCTTCAACTTTTCATTGCTTACCACCTTTAGATCATCTGATATGACTACCCCAGGTCCCTTTCTATTTTGTTGTTGTTAGTACCTCCCTGCTATGTGTACTCTTCTCCTGTTTTTTGTTTCCCAGGTGCATTTCTTTGCACTTCTTTGCATTGAATCTAAGTTGCCATTGTCTGACCATTCCTCCAACCTTGCCAAGTCCCTTCTCATCTTTTCTACCCCTCTTGTGTATCAACTCTGTTACAGATCTTTGTGTCATCTGCAAAGAGGCATACCTTTCCTCCAGACCCTCTGCAATGTCACCTATAAAGATGTTAAAGGGACTGGACCCAGTACTGAGCCCTGAGGTATTCCACCAGTAACCTCTATTTTCGAAAGTATTCCATTCACTATTACCTTCTGTGTCCTGTTGTGCAGCCAGTTTGCTACCCAGGCTACCACCGTGGGACCCACTCCCAGGCTGGCTAACTTGATTATTAATCTTTGTGCGGGACTGTGTCAAATGCCTTGCTAAAGTCTAGGTAGGCCATATCCACAGCCTCCTGGCCTATTACTTTGGTCGTCCAGTCAAAGAAATCAATTAGATTCATCTGACAGACCTTCCTGCTGTAAATCCATGCTGCTTTGGGTCCTGTGCCCCGCTGCCTCTAGGTACTCAACAATTCTTTCTTTCAGAGTGATTCCATCCTTTTCCTACCACTGAGGTCAAACTTACAGGTCTGTAGTTTCCTGCTTCTGTCTTGCTCCCACTTTTGTGAAGGGGAATCACATCTGCCCTCCTCAGTCCTCAGGTACCGCCCCATCCTACCATGATTTGTTAAAAAGCGTGGTCAGTGGTGTCACTAGGTCCTCCCTTAGTTCTTTTAGGATTCTAGGGTGAATCCCGTCAGGCCCCATTGCTTTGTCCACCTTGAGTTTTAGGAGTTCTTTCAGGACTCTTTCTTCTGTGAATTGACTGGTGTCAACCCCCCTACCCAGAGTGCTTCTATTGTCTGGTTTAGGTAACTCCTCCTCATCTTCATTTGTGAATACTGAGCGAAAGTATTCATTCAGTATGTCTGCCTTTTCACTGTCTCCCTCTGCCCACCTTCCCTCTCATTTATTAATCTTCACTATCCCTCCCTTAACCTTTCTATGCTCCCTAATGTACCTATAAAAGGTTTTATCCCTTCTTAACTGAGTTGGCTATTTTTTCTCAGTTTGGGCCTTTGCTAGTCTGACTGCCTTCCCCACTTCTTTCTGCTTTAATTGATACAGTTCCCTGTCGTGCTCCTTCTGTGATTCCTTATACTTTTTGAATGCAGCCTTTTTCTCCTTAACCTTCTCTGCCACCTCTTTTGAGAACCATAGTGGTTTTTTACTCCACTTTGTTTTCTTTATTTGTTTCACACAAAGGCTTGTTGCCTCTATGATGGCAGTTTTGATTTTTCTCCACTGTTCTTCCACCCCTTCTTTTTGGTCATGTGCTAGTGCATTTTTCAGGTATTCACCCATTTTGCCAAAGTCAGCCCTTCTAAAGTCCAGTATACTTATTTTTGTATGGCTTATCTCCATGGTTGTGCTCATTGTGAAGCACACTGTGCAGTGGTCGCTTGTTCCCAGATGTCTACTGACTTCTAAATTTGTGATCCTCTCCATTTGAGAGTACCAGGTCTAGTATTGCTCCCTCTGAGTGGGTTCCAACACTAGCTGTCTAAGGTCTGCCCCCTGCAGGAGCATCGAGAATGACCCTGCTCTTGGATGTGGCTACAGTACATGTTATCCAGTTAACATCTGGCATATTCAGGTCCCCCAACAACAGTATCTCCCCTTTTTCAGCCATTTTGAGAATGTCCTCTATCATTTTGTTGTCCATTTCCTCCCCTTGAGATGGGGTCTGTATACAACCCCTGTGCAGATTGTGATGCCATTCCCTGTCTCCAAGGTAACCCAGAGTGCCTCTTGTCCTCCCCCTTTACTTTTTAGTTCTGTAGCTTTGATCCCTTCCCTTATGTATAGAGCTACTCCACCTCCTCTTTTACCTTCCCTGTCCCTTCTGTAGATTGTGTACCCTGGTATGTTGACATCCCAGTCATGGTTCTCGGTGTACCATGTTTCCATGACTGCCACAATATCCAGTTGTTCATCTTCCATCAGGGCTACTAGCTCAGGAAGCTTGTTTCCCAGACTACGGGCATTGGTACTCATTGCCCTCCATTTAATGTTGGCTTTATCCTTTTTTTCCCCCATCTCTGCTCTTATTGTCCTTGTCTATTTTTCCATTTACCCCATCCTGCCCTGTGTTGAGCCATGTACCTCAATGTTTACCTTACTACCTGCCATGTTTTGTGGTGGGAGGCTTGAAATTTCCTGCCTTTTATAGCGCCTCCCCCCTTGGCTAGTTTAAAAGCTTGCCAAGGAAGCATTTAAACCCATCACCTAGGAGCTTGGTTCCCTTCGTGGACAGATGCAGACCATCATGCCAGTAAAGACCTTTATCTCTCCAGGTGGCCCCCCAGTCCCCAATGAAGCCAAAGCCCTGTGCTCTGCACCAGTTTTGCAACCATTCATTAAACTGCATGGTGTGCAGTACCCTAGCCTCACTCCTGCCATGGACTGGTAGCACCTCTGAGAAGGTTACCGTGCTTGCTATCCATCTGAGGCCCCTCCCCAACTCCACAAATTCATTCTGCACTGCACTGATCCCATGCCTAGCTAGGTCATTTGTCCCAAGGTGGACTATGATATCTAGCTCCCTCTTCTGTGATGCTGCTTCTGCAATCCTGAGGATTAGCTTCCTGTCCTCAAGCCATGGCTTGACAGGCACCTTACTTCCTTCTCCCTCCCTTTCCCAGTTTTACCTCCCTAACAATAGAGTCCCCTATCAGAAGCTGATTCCTTCCCCTGTGGTGTCCCTTGCCACCCTTTTGTGGGTCTCCCTTGTGGATGTCCTCAGAATTCTTCTGGGTCTCCATTGAGGGTGCCATTATAGAGGAACCTTGCTCTGCCAGAATGGCATATGATTTGTGTAGAGGTACAACTAGGGGACTTCGCCTCTGGTCCACCACCCGCACCCTCCCAGAACCCACTGTGGGACAACTGCTCTTCATGCTTGGCAACATCTGAGGCAGTGGTTGTGGCAGTGGTGCCTTTGGAAGGAGGAGGCCTGTAATCCTTGATAGTTCAGCCTGGAGGTGGCAACCTCCTCCCTCAAGCCGACAGTTGCCTGCAATGGGCAGCAATGCAGTTTCAGAATGTCTCCCGGAAAACTGCTGCCCCACAGCAAGTGTATTGCACTACTCCCCACATGTCCCTCTCCCTTATAATATACAATATGTAATATATATATATATATATATATATATATATATATATATATTTATTATTATTTGTGGTGTGTACCTACCCTTTTGCACTGTGCTGGGTTATTAAGGATATGACAGTTCTGCCCCAAGACTTTATCTGTCTGTTTTTGTAATTTTGCACTGTGTATATCCAGGTCGGACCTGAAAAAGGGCTTTTTTTTCCAGTGTCCTTAACCGGTCAGCAAATGATTAAATAAATGAATAAATAAATTCATTAACCAATCCCAAACAAATTGCCAATGAGTTTTACAAATTCTATTTCAACTCTACACCGCAGAACAAAACATAGGCCACCTAGAAGCTATAAAAAAATCCTCAGCACAATTACTCTCCTGCAATTAACTGAGGAACAAAAGAATAGCTTAGAAGCCCAGTTTACAACTGAGGAGATGTAAGAAGTGGTTAAATCACTCAACACATTCCAGGCACTGGGAATGGTTGGATTCAATGCAGAATTTTTTAAACATTTTGCTATGGAACTACTCTGCACCCTAATCAAGGTATACAATGTGACACAGGAGAAGAGCAAAATCCCCAAATTCTGGTATGAGGTGGTGATTACAATCATTTCCATCTTGGTCTATCCCTGAGATCTTCCTGAACTTTTCCTCCCTGATCTGCCCCAGCCATCTCCCACTCTTCTTACCCCCGTTACATCGCTCAGATGTCTCTCATGCCATCTGCCCCTGCCCCATCCCCTCCCTCCTACACCTCCTTCCTCTTCCCTCTCCTCATCTTACACCCTCCTCTTCTATCCCCTTTCCCTCCCACTTTCAACTACAAATCAAGAACCCTTCTTATCTCCTCACCCCCCTACAATGGGAAATGTGGAACCACAGCTTCTGGCTCTGAACCTTCCTAATTCTCCTCTGTTGATCTGCGCCTTCTTAATTTTCCCCTCTCGATCTCTAAATTTAAAGCATACTACTAATACTACTGCTTACTAATTGTTTTGTAACCCTGATGTAATAACTGTGTACATATCGTTACTTATGTATTGCAACCTGATATTATGGCTTTTCTAATTTGCTTGCTGTGATTAACTCGACACAATGTACATATTGTAGCTAAGATATTTGCTTCCTATTTGATGTAACTCTGATATTCTGTCTGTTCTTCTTTTTGTTTTGTTGTGTTTTAAATTGATGTGGAACCTTTGTAAATGAGCTTCTAGCTCAAAGGTTGTAATCCGAGACTCTAATAAATCTCCAAACTAGGAAAAGACATCACTAAAAATGGCAGATACCTCCATATGTCACTACTAAATCAGGATGCAAAAATTTCTGCCAAAGCTATTGCCAATCAAGGGCTATTATCTATCTGATTCACCCAAACCAAAAGAGTTTATACCAAGACACTACCTTCAGGACAATACACACAGAGTCCTAAATGTTATCTCAGCTTGCTAAAATCTACCAATAGTGGAACAGAGGGTCATATCATGGTTGAAATTGAAAAGGCACTTCACCACCTTTAGTGGGGATTTTTAGATGCCACCATTAAAATTTTCCAATTTGGTGACAGGTTCTGAAACTGGATCAGAGGGTTAAACTCTAACCATGGAGCCACGGCCAAGTGAATGGAACTCTGATGGAAGGCTTAGCATTAATGTAGGGACTATACAAGGTGCCCTTTCACTGCTGCTATTTGCAGTGAGTTTCAACCCCTACCTGAGTGGTTACATTCTACTTAAGAAATCAGTGGTATTAAGGTAGGGAAAGAGGAAATTAAAATATCCCTGTATGCTGACGACATGTTACTGTATGTTAAAGACCCTGTGAACAACATCCCCAGAGTACTAAAGATGGTAAGGCAATTTGGCCTAGCCTCAGGATTTAGAATCAATGAAGATAAGTCAGAGATCATGCTCTTAGGGGCGTCCACCACACCACTGCTCAAGCAATGTTGTAAGTGGAGATGGACTCTGGGTGGGTTTGGATATTTGGGTATATGGATTTCTCCAGATCATCCCAAACTCTTTCAGCTCAACTACCAGAAACTGCTCTCAGAACTACAGGCAGACTGCCTGTGATGGAAGAAACTACCCCTCTCAGTGGGAAGGAGGGCAGGAACTGTGTATATGAACATTCTGCCTCAGTTAAACTGTTTGTTTTCATCCCTTCCTATTAAGATCCCCAATTCATTTTGGAAACCACTACAGAAAATGCTGGCCAAATTTATTTAGGGGGTGGGTAAAAATCAAGACTTAAATGGAACATTTTAATAGCTCCAAAAAATGGGGGGGCTGAGGGTTCCTGACTTGAAGGTATACTACTGGGTAGACCAATTACAATCCTTCACTCACTACATGAAAGTACAAGATGCACCAAGCTGGGACTCTCTGTAGCAACATACTCTGACACAGGACAGAATGGCAGAAATCCATTTTATTGCTGGTGACAGTCTGAGTTTGATGCATGATAACAATCTGTGGGGCAAGTTGATGATGCAGGTCTGTGAGCAAGTATGCCGAAATGGCACCTGAGTAAAGAAACAAGAAAACTGACTCCCTTAAAGGAATGCACTGACTTCAAACCAATCAAACTAGATGTAAGTTTTAAGAGATGGGAGTGGGATTGACCTGGCTGGGGAATGCTATGATCATCCCATTCAGAAATTGCCTGCTCAGCAACTGATGAGCAACTCATCAGAGGAAGAGTGGGTAGAGATGGAGTAGAGGAGCTCAGTGACCGATGCAGAGGTCCCTCCTGGACAGCAGTAGACCCCAGCAACAATAATAGGGACAGAAAACAGGAAGGAGAGTTTGAGGAAGAGTAGCTCATAGGCAAAGGGAAAGAGACAGCAAGCATAGGCCTAGATTAGATAATGGTGGAGAGGTAAATAACTACACCACTGCCCCTCTTGGGGATATCCTGCCTGGCTGTGGTGTAACCAGGAATGGCCACTGTGGAATCTTGGACCTTGGGGAAGAGCCAGGACTTTCAGATAACAAGGACATCTGGCTGGAGGCTGACCATTAGGGACTGCAACTTATCCAACTTAGAAAGGAGGCTGTGGATGTTGAGGTGGGCTACCCTAAGTCCTATAGGCAGCTGCAAGGATGAAATGGGGATAGGGTCGAAATTAAGTTCAATGCCATCTTCTACCATAAGCAGCAGGGAGAAAGGGAGCATGAAGGAACCAATGAGCTCTTTGTAGGTGAGAAGAGAAAGAGTAGAAATAGGTGTTAGGATAAAGAGGCAAGGGGCAAAAGGCACCAGAGAGTTTCAAGGTGGAGAACAGGAGTAGGTAGGTAGGAGACAGCACCAAGGGTGTCAGTGGAATGGGGTAGGGAGGGGAGGGAATGAGGAGGAGAAGAGGATGGAGTGGGGATGGGAGGAGGTTGTTGGAGAGGCGAAGAGCAGGTGCAGTGGAAGGGATGGCAGGAGATGGAGAAAAGGGGTATGACCCCTGTACGGCAACACTATTACAGCGAAAATGTTGATGCCAACAACATCGACGTTTTCGCTGTAATAGTCTGGCTGAGATGCCAGCACTCTGTGTCCCGGACCAGCACCCCCTCCCCATTCAACTCTGATTCAGAGTTAGAATCCTAGAGATTGCGGGTGCAGGGGGGCACAACCCCCTGATGAAAAACAGCAGGGGTCTCCAGTCGGATTTATGTCAACCGCAAGTTACAGTCGACATAAATCTGTCACTGTGATGGCGGTCAACAAGTTAGTTGTCGAACCAACATCGTACAGCTGAGAAAAGGAGGGGAAGGAGAGTTAGTGTAGTGAGGAACATAGTGGATGAGACAGTGCAGTTGGACTGCAGCACTATAAGCAGAAGGTGGATGTGCAACACTAGTTTATGGGGCTATAGACCTCGCCCAGATAAAGAGGTAATGGTGAAGAAGGCTTCACCCAGACAGAGAGGCTACAGGGGATATAGGCCTCAACCAGGGAGGCTGCAGTGGATGTAGGGCTCAACCAGATAGGGAGGAGGCTAGGTGAGCAGAGAGGCACCAAAAGCAAGGTAGTAATACCAGGCAGCTAACAATAACAGGAATACAAATGCAAGGCATGCAACATTTCCACATCTGCTGAATTTCTCCATGGAGTACATCTTACTTTGCTAGAAGGCTGAACAATGATTGGCTAGTTTATTTTTTCTTCTTCAGACTCCAAGTGTTTTTCTTTCTTGGACTTTTTAAGGCCAGTGAGACAGGATGGCTCCTTTGCCATCTTTGCATGGAGTCCTTTTATATCTGAACATTTATCAGCCAATGATTTATACCCTTTTATGGGCTTCCTTGCAGACTCTGCTTAGACTGGTCTTTAGGAAAGCAAGGTAGTAACACAAGGTAGCTAACAATAATGGGTACACACAAGCAAGGCACAGAATATTGTCACATTTGTTGAATATCTCCATGGAGAGCATCTGCAATTCACTAGCAGGTTGCATGACAATTGATTAACTGATATTTTAGTCTTCATAGATACATACATAGATACATAGACAGTGTCGGCAGATAAGGGCCTATGGCCCACCCAGTCTGCCCATTTGAGCTTGTAAGTTCAGTTTGTTTTCCTAGAAGTCTGTTGCACCTTACCCCTGACCTCCAGAATTCCTTTATGTCTATCCCATGCATTCTTAAATCCCGTGATTGTTTCAGATTGGTTTCATGCTCAAAGTGTTTTCATTTCTTTGTCCTTTTAAGGCTAGTGTGAGAGGATAACTTTCCTTTGCCATCCTTGTGTTGGAGTCCCTTATCTGGCAAAGTGTAGTGAGAAAGAAATAATGTGACCTACTGGGAACTGAACCCAGGTCTATGGAATATCATTCTGTTGCTCTAATCACTGAACTACATGCTCACATGTTGGATCTGGGGTTCCTGGATACACTTCCTTTCTCTGATATTGCATATCCTGCAACTAGGAATAATCAAGATGACAATTATATGTTTTTGGTGCAGTATTATACTGGGAATCGAATCCAAGCCCCAGAATACAATCCCATTGCTCTTCCCACTGAGCTACAGGCTCACATGGTTTAATCTGGGGTTCCCAGACACACTTCCTTCCTTCCTCTGGTATTGCATATCCTGCAAGTAGGAATAATCAAGATGACAATTAGCTGTGTTTTGGTGCAGTATTAGCCACTGCTAAGCAACTTAACTCTCAAATTGTAGTGAGAAAGAAATAATGTGACCTACTGGGAATTGAACCTAGGCCCCAGGAATACCATTATGGTACATTTAGGAACCCCAGGTCCAATCTTGTCAGCCTGTAGCTTCTATCCGCAATCAGCACATATGCAGCCTTAGGGAATACCTCAAAACGCACAATGGTTATGTCTTTAGGTGCCATGCATGCAGATGTAGGGACTTCAGGTCCAGATAGATCAGGCATCCCTTCTCCTGTGACAACTGACCCTGACACAGAGGTAGATGGACAGAAGGCTCCACTGCCATCTGTTGTAGAAGTGGAAACCATATTTGGCAAGGCAATGAGGATGAAAGTGGCACTCTCAATCTGCAGATGGAGCAGTACGCTCTGTATTAGCAGAACTGGGGAAAATGCATAAAGGAATTTCCCATGCTAAGAGAGGAACAACACATCTTGCCAAAAAACTCCAAGCCCTGGAGCAAGTGAGCAGAAATGTGACAGTTTTGCATTGTGGGGATGCAAAAAGTCCAACTCTGGATGACCCCAATCTTGCACAAAGGTAATTTACCACAGATGTCAGCAGTTACCATTCATGAATCCTGGACTGCAACTAAGCAGCCTGTCTGCCAAGACATCTTGAAGACTTAGGAAATGCAGGGCTGGTTGCTGTAGGTTATGGGACAGAGCCAGTGCCATACTCTCATTGCTTCCCTGCACAGGGATAGGAGTGAGTGCCCCTTGTTTTTTGTTATAATGTATCACACTTGAGTTGTCCATCTGGATTAACAGCAGACCAGGGCAAAGATGCTCCTGAAATGCCTGGAGGCTGTACATGACAGCCCTAATTTTCAGAACATTTATATGCAGCTTGGCCTCCATCTTGTTCCAAGACTGCTGTGTCTGGTAAGGGCCAAAATGAGCAGCCCAACTGGAGCCTGAGCCATCTGTGATGAGTATCTGTACAGGAACTGGTACAAGGAATAGAATGCCTTTAATAAATTTCTGCAATCCATCCACCATAGCAATACTCTGCAAAGCAGTGATCCCACTGGACCCTGAGTGCCCACTGAAGGATTCTCATATGGAGCGGGCCACTGGCACTGTCTGTAGCCACAGACATAAGGCCCAAGGGCATTAACATTGTTCTCACAGAAACCCAGTGGCTTCTGTATACCAACTGTGCTTAGGCAATCAGATTATCTGTTCTGTCCTATGGCAGGAAAGCACATCCCTTTTCTGTGTCCAAGACTTCCCCACTTCCCCATCTACTGCAGTCTTTTGAAAGGGGTCAGTACAGACTTTGGCACATTCACTGTGATCCTCAAGTCATCAAACAAATGCCATGCTTGAGACAAAGTATGCAATAGATTTTCCCTGGAGCTGGCCTCCAAGAGCCAGTTGTCCAGATAGGGGAACACATACAAGCATTCCCTGTAAAGGGCTGGTGCCACAACTGCCAAGCATTTGATAAAGATCTGCAATGAAGAAGACAAGCCAAAGAACAATACTCTGAACTGGTAATGTTCCCCTTTCAGCACAAAGCAGAGGTATTACCTGTGTGATTTCCTGATCTTGACATGAAAATATGCATCCTTCATGTCCAGAGAACAAAGACAGTGCCTTGTTTGCAGAAGGAGAATCAGAGATTGCAGGGATACCATTTGAAACTTTTGAATAATGACTAAACTGTTTCCTTCAGAAGGCAGAAATGGCCCAGAAGACAAAAGGAAGGAGGTGGAAGGCAATCTGAAGGGGTCTGTAACAGCTCCAGAGCATGTCCCATTGTAATGATCTCTAGGACCCATTTGTCTGTAGTAATCTCCTGCCATTGTTTCAGATGCAGAGACAGTCTTCCCCCCACAACCACCTCTGGAGGTAACAGTGGAAGTGGGGGGTGTCCAGTAGAGAGTCATGTAGAACTGGTGGGAGTAGTGGCATCAGTACTGATTGCTGTTGGCACTTTCATATTGGCACCTGGGGATGGGACCCAGCAGGTTACCACCTTCTCTGCCACGACTTTGCTGACAGTAGGTGTGGCTACCTCTGGCATAGAAACATAGAATTTGATGGCAGATAAGGACCGCTTGGCCCACCTAGTCTGCCCATTTCCAACCTATCAGATAATCTGCAGATCCTAGCCTATTTCCTCCTACCCCAACTAGAATTGCCTTATGTCTGTCCCATGCATTCTTGAATTCCCACTGTTTTTGACTCTATGACCTCCTCAGGAAGGTTGTTCCATGTATCCACTACCCTCTGTGAAGAAATACTTCCTGCAGTACCTCTGAGCCGTCCCCCCTCTATCTTCAAATTGTGCCCCCTTGTTTTTGCACATTTCTTTTTCTGAAAGATGCTACCCTCTTGGACTTTGTTGATTCCCTTGAGGTATTTGAAAGTTTCTATCATGTCCTCCCTCTCCCTCCTTTCCTTAGGCTATACATCTTTAGTTCCTTTAGTCTTTCTTCATATGTCTCCTGATGCAGACCCTGCATCATTTTGGTTGCCCTCCTCTGGACAGCCTCCACTCTGTCTATGTCTTTCTGGAAATGGGGTCTCCAGAACTGTACACAGTACTCAGATGTGGTCTTACCAACTGTCTGTACAGAGGGCCAACAACTTCCTGTTTTCTACTGGTGATGCCTCTCCCTATGCATCCCAGTATTTCCCCAGCCCTCTTTACTGCCTTCTCACATTGCTGGCCCACCTTTAGGTCATCTGATATGCATGCTGACGAAATGACTCCTTCATGACCCCTAGCAGGAGTGGGATACTGGGACTTTATGGACCTTACAGTTATTGTTGAGGTCTGAAGGCCAGGTAGGGCCTCTTTAACATCGAGTCAAACGGTTTGTGCCTCTAAATGGAGCATTCAAAACTGCTTGTTGTATCATTGGCAAAGCCAATGAAGAATATCTCCTCATGCAAATACCTGAAGTGGAAGCTCTGGCAGAAGCATCAGATACACCACAAGCTGAGTGTAGCAAATGTTTTCCCACCTCAGTGCCAGAATGATAATGTTTTAAGTAACTCATTCTTGTAGAACCACCTGGCAAAACCTGAGATGCAGTACAAGCAGCTTTCCACGGGCGTAGTCACTGCTGCCACTGCAAGCAATGATGCAGTAGAATTATTTTGTCTCAATGGTGACCAGGACCTCACAAGTGAAGCAGATCGTTCTTTATCTCTATGCTTGTGGCTGGATGATGACTGTTTCCTGTCCATCTGCTTTTCAGCCGAAGGTAAGGGAGACATAGACTTTGGGCCCTGTTCTTTCTCCATGGCTTTCAAAGTTTTAAGAAGGAGAAAACTTTCTGGAGCTTTCTTGCATCGTCACCTTATAGCCTGGTGAAGCACTGGCAAATCTCACAAGTCCTCACGCTGTAAACAAGGACCAAACAACACAGATAGACTGCATATACGCCTTTAGCAATCTTCTCTCTGCATTTACAATACAGTATGAAACCACTTAATCGAGACATGCTTAAAGGGATGTTCTTTAAGGGCTGTCCCCAGAGCACCAATTAGTGGCCATTTTATCCTATGGGGGCAATTTATGTTTAAAGGGGATGGCACCGCTGCATATTTGGGATGACTGCGGAAAGATTTGTCTTCATACATCCCCATTTAGCACCCTTGGTAAAACCTTATTATGTGTTAATTGCGGCGGTTAGTGGCTGTTAGCTAATTGTAGCTGTTAGCTGGAGGGACTTTAGCTTATAGAGACCCTCATAGCCACCGTCCCCCACCCTGTTCACTTACATGCTGGTCTACCGGGGAGAGAAGCAGGGCCAACACCAGCCTGATGCCCAGTGCTGCCCTTAGAAACACATGTCCCCGTACCTCCGGCTACTCAGACCTGTGTCCACAGACTGGGTCCTGTACTGATCATAGATCGCAGTGTGAAAAATAAAAATGTACATGTACCTGTGCACAGATTGAACTCCCGACTTTACAGCAGTTTGCTGATGCGCAGTTATACCTGTCACTGCTGACACTTCAGAGAAAGACAAGTGCCCGTCTCCAACCCTGTCGCTGTCACGGTCGCTGTCGATTTACTGGCTCATCTTACTGTGCCTCATCATTTAATTCACAGAGACCGCTGGACACCAGAGTACAAATCAGAGAGGAGAGACAGAAAGTGTGGGCTCAAAATCAGAACTGCCCCCCCTCCAAGTCAAACATTTAATCATTTAATTCACCAAGATTGCCGACACCTGAGAGAGAGAGAGAGAGAGAGAGAGAGAAAGTGTGCTGCTCAAAATCAAAATTGCGGCCAGTGCAAGTGTTTACTCCCTCCATCCTTCCCTCCCTTGCGGCGGTCGCTGACATCAGAGCATCAATAAGGAGAGTAACCAAGAGTACAGCAAGGTATTGTACAACATTTCAAGGTTAACAAAACCACTTTTAAAATTAAAGTCAGCACTGTAGTGCTTAGCGTATGTTAGGAGGCTCTGCACTACGCTGAAATTAAGCAACTTCTCTTAAAGGGGACAGCCGCTTAAACAGGACAAAAAGGTGTCCACGGAGGTGTCCCATTTAAGCAGCTTCTACTGTACTGAAATAAAGGCTCTTTTGATTTTGCGGCATGCAGAGATGACAAATAACACTGTAGTAAATTAAAAGAATAAATGACAATTGTTAGGTTGATGACATTTCCTTCAGCAGATCCAACAAGGATGATCAATGGCAGGAAAAGAACTAAGGAGTGATGGGGCCACCCACACTTATACAGATGCAGATATGGGACATTGTGGGCAGCCCCTGACTAGTAAAAAGTTTCCATGTGGTCCTAGCGCCTGATGACTATAGTTCCAAAGGTGTGGCATAATGGAGGAGGCATCCTCGCAGAAGATGGTAAGGTACTCTGAAACTTATTGTTACTTACAGTTAAACTGCATAGGTTTCTACAGGTGGGGGTTGTGGGTAAGTACAAGTAAAAAGCAGGCAGATAACAGCTACAGGTGGCAGTATAGGAGACATCTTATCTCAGATACAGTAAAGTAACAGTTCAGGAAGGACAATGGGGGAAGTCAGCAAACTAGAGGAGTAAAAAGACAAGAGGGTACAGAGAGAACTTTACCATAAAACAGTAACAGTTTAAAGAGAAAGCAGGTACCACCTCACATAGGGTAAGGTGGTAAACCAGATCCTGAAAAAGGGTGTAGCAGGGAAGGAGCAAATAAAGGGAAGGGACATTAGGGGCACATTACATTCAGAACACAGAAGGGAGTGACTGAAATTAGCAGACATGGGAGTGGTGCACTTCAATGGTGGTGGAGCTACAGTTTTCTGGGAGACTTTCTGGAGACAGGTGCTGCCCCATCTGCACCCACCTTTCTGGGCTGAGGATGGAGGTTGCTGGTCTCTATACCAAGCAGGCTAGGATCCACGGGACCTTCTACCCCACCCAGGGGCCACTGAGTCTGCTGCTGTTGCCCCAGAGGTTGCCTAGATAGATGAGGGCTGGCTGGACCTTGGTGGGCTCGGGAGGGTGGTGGTGGTGGGTCAGGGGCATAATACCCAGCCTGTGCCACTACAGAATTCCTTCACCACTGCGGCAGGACAGGACTACCATGAGGAAGCACCAGTAGTGGTGGCAAAGGAGGATGTGGGGGTACTTAAAAGGGAAGGCTCCAAATTTGGAGGTAGAGGCCCAGCAGAGGAGAAAGCAGCTTCTGGTGGAGACTCAGTTGTCAATGAGATACATTTATAAGCAGGAAAGGGTGGAGAGAGGGAGGTTAGGTACCTACCTGGTACCTCAGCTCAGAAGGATGGACAGAGGATTCTGAGGATTGCTAGGGCAGCAGGATAGGTTGGGGATCTGGATGTCATTGTCCACCTGGGAACAAATGACCTAGTGAGGGGCAGAGCTGGGGTAGTACAGGGAGAGTTCAGGAAACTGGTGGGGGGTCCTAAGGCAAGTGGCATGAATGATGGCATTTGTTGAGGTGCTACCTGTTTATTGCCATGGGGAGGATAGGATACTCCACATCAGGAGCTTCAACACTTAGATGAAACAATGACGCAGGGAGAGTGGAGTCAGCTACATTCGGGAGTGGGGGCTGACCTTGAAGGATATGGGTTTATACAGAGGTGATGGCCTGCATCCATCTGGGAAGCAGACTGCAGTCCTCAGTAGAAGGTTTAGATGTTTGATGAACATTTGAACCAGCTGAGGGGAGGAGAGAAATACAAGGAGGCATAAACTGCCCAGCCAAAGATTGAAGCAACAGCAGTAGAGGGCCCAAGGGGAGGAAACTCTTCTAGGTCACAAGTTAAACAAAATAGAAGCACAGTAGAGGACAAGGGGGACAAGAATAGAAGAGGTGGAAAGGGAGGTGTTGAGGAGGCAAGACACAAAGAGGGTAATGAGTGGGGAGAGGGTGAGAGAAAGGGAAATTTCAAGTGTCAACAAAAGTAGGAAAGGGTTCTTGCAGGTAGAGTGGAAGCAAAGTGTGGGTGAAGAACCAACTACGCCAGTGCAAGGGAGTCTTTGAAATAAAATTCCAGACCTGGAGTCTGTGGCCATTACTGAGTTGTGGTGTACAGAAGCCATGACTGGGACATGGCCATACCAGGCTACACTTGGTTCAGGAAGGATAAGGAGGGGAAGAAGGGTGGTGGGGTTTTGCTGTATATGAGGGAGGATATTGGGTGATGGAAATGCAAAGGAACCTAGGGGTAAAGGATGGGTTGGAGGTGCTGTGGGTTACCCTAGGAACAGGAGCCAGAGAAAAACTGCCATCACAGAGGCAACTAGCCTTTGTGTGAAGCAAATAAACAAATCAAAATGAAAGAAAAAAACACTATGGTTCTCAAAAGAAGTGGCGGGGAAGGTAAGAGAGAAAAAGATAGCATTCAGGAAGCATAAGGAAACAGAGAAGGAGCAGGACAGTGAACAGTACCAATTAAAGCAGAAGGAAGTGGGGAAGGCAGTCAGAATAGCAAAGGCCCAAACTGAGGAAAATATAGCCAACTCAGTTAAGAAGTGGGGATAAAACCTTTTATAGGTACATTAGGGAGCGAAGAAAGATGAAGGCAGGGATACTGAGGCTGAAGAAGGAGGAAGGTGGTTGGCAGAGAGACAGTGAAAAGCAGGGATATTGAATAATATTTCTGCTCAGCATTCACAATGGAAAAGCAGGGAGAGACCTAACCCAGTCAATAGAAGCACTCTGGATAAGGGGGTGATATTAGTCCTTTCACAGAAGAAAGGGTTCTGAAAGAACTCTTAAAACTGAAAGTGGATAAAGCAATGGGGCCTGATGGGATTCACTCCAGAATTCTAAAAGAACTAAGGGAAGTACTAGTAACACCACTGACTACCCTTTTTAATAAATCATGGAAGGATAGTGTGGTACCTGAGGACTGGAGAAGGGTGGATGTGATTCCCTTCACAAAAGTGGGAGCAAGACAGAGGCAGGAAACTACAGACCTGTCGGTTTGACCTCAGTGGTAGGGAAAATGATGGAATCACTTCTGAAGGAAAGAACTGTTGAGTACCTAGAGGCCAGTGTGGCACAGGATCCAAGGCAGCATGGATTCACAGCAGGAAGGTCATGTCAAACAAATCTAATTGATTTATTTGACTGGGTGACCAAAGTAGTAGACCAGGGAGGGGCTGTGGACATGGCCTACCTAGACTTTAACAAGGTATTTGACACAGTCCCACACAAGATTGATAAACAAATTAGCAGCCTGGGAGTGGGTCCCAGGGTGGTAGCCTGGGTAAACACTGACTGAACAACAGGACACAGTGGGTAATAGTGAATGGAGTCCACAGTGAAGAAGGAGGTTACCTTGGAGGTACCACAGGGTTAAATACTGGGGCCAGTCCTTTTTAATGTCTTTATAAGTGACATTGCAGAGGGACTGGGGGAAGGTATGTCTCTTTGCAGATGACACAAAGATCTGCAACAGGGTTGATACACAAGGTGGGGTGGAAAGGATGAGAACAGACTTGGCAAGGTTGGAGGAATGGTCAAATGTATGGCAGCTTAGATTCAACGCAAAGAAGTGCAAAGTAATGCACCTGGGAAACAAAAACCCAGGGCAAGAGTACACAATGGGGAGTGAGATACTGACAACAACAAAAATGGAAAGGGACCTGGGGGTAGTCATATCAGATGACCTAAAGGTGGGCCAGCAATGTGAGAAGGCAGTAAGGAGGGCTGGGAGGATACTGGGATGCATAGGGAGAGGCATCACCAGTAGAAAACAGAAAGTTGTTGTCCCTCTGTACAGACAGTTGGTAAGACCACATCTGGAGTACTGTGTACAGTTCTTGAGACCCCATCTCTGCAAAGACATAGACAGGGTGGAGGCTGTCTAGAGGAGGGCAACTAAAATGGTGCAGGGTCTGCATCAGAAAACATATGAAGAAAGACTAAAGGAGCTTAAGACGTATAGCCTTGAGGAAAGGAGGAAGAGGGGGGACATGATAGAAACTTTCAAATACCTCAAGGGAATCAACAAAGTCCAAGAGGGTAGCATCTTTCAAAAGAAGAGATGTGCAAGAACAAGGGGGCACAATTTGAAGATAAAAGGAGGATGGCTCAGAGGTAATGTGAGGAACTTTTTCTTCACAGAGAGGGTTGTAGATGCATGGAACAGCCTTTCTGAGGAGGTCTTAGAGTCAAAAACGGTGGGGGAATTCAAGAATGCCTGGGACAGACATAAGGCAATTCTAGTGTGGGGGATAGGAGGAAGTAGGCTGTTGGTTATCTAGGATCTGCAGCTTATCCGTTAGGTAGGGAAATGGCAGACTAGGTGGGCCAAGCGGTCCTTATCTGCTGTCAAATTCTATGATTCTGTGTAGAGCCACTATTTGCAATGGGTGACACACAGAATTCCAACACAGCGGGAAGAATTGGATAAGGCACTGAGGGAAGCCATTAGCACGACGTCAGAAAAAAGAGGAGGTGCTGCTGATGGATGACTTCAATCTTCCTGATGTAGAGGGCAGCTTCCCAGCCACAGCCTCAGCGAGCAGCAGGGCCATCCTAGACTCCCCTGAGGGGGCAATTCTCAGGCAACTAGTCAGACAGCCCACTCCAGATGGGGCAATACTAGACCTGGTGCTTACAAAAAGGAACTGTATTGCACACATCAACATATGATGCCACCTGGGGACCAACGATCACTGTAACAGTGAGATTCAAAATAAGGATGGCCACAGAGACAAACCACACAAGGATGAGGGTCCTGAACTTTGGGAGGGATGATTTTAAAGAAATGGATGAATGCCTCAGAGATGACCTAGTGGGAGGGATTGCCTGGGTGGAATGGAGGAACAGTAGAATAAATTGAAGGATGACATAGTGAAGGCTACAAACCTCTGCACGAATAAAGTGAGCAAAAACTGGAGGAAAAAGAGACCACTATGGTTCCTGAGGTAAGTGGCTGTGAAGGTAAAGGTTAAACAGATGGCATTTAGGAGGTACAAGGAGATGCAGACAATAGAGGATAGGAAGTTGTACAAGGAAAAACAGAGAGAAGTAGGGAAGGTGGTTAGGAGTACAAAGATGCAAACAGTGGAAGGACAGCTAAACAGGTACCTAAAGGGGACAAGACATTTTTTAGATACATAAGCAAAAAGAGGAAGACAAGGAGGGATTGTGAGTTTAAGAGAAGAATCAGGAAAGAATCTGATATCCTGAACAGAAACTTCTGCTCAGTCTTCACAGTAGAGGAAGAGAGGGACAGACAACATAGAAGCAGCAAGAACACTGGGCGGAGGGAGGTAGGCACAAGTCCATTCACAGAGGAAAGAGTCCTGAGAGGACTTGTGAATACAAAGTGAATAAGGCTATGGGGCCGGTTGGGGTATGCTGATGGAGCTCAGTAAGGTACTGGCTGAACCCCTGACAGCCCTATTCAACAACTCACTGAAAAGGAGGCTTCAGAAGTCTGGAGGAGGGCAGATGTAGTCCGCTTCATAAAAGTGGCAGCAGGGAAGAGTCTGGCAACTATAGGCCAATCAGTCTAATGTCAGTGGTGGGGAAATTAATGGAGACACTTTTAAAATACAGACTAATGGAGTATCTTGAATGTAACAGGTTACAAGACCAAAGGCAGCACGGATTCACGGGGGCCATGTCAGATTAACCTAATCAATTTCTTCGAGTGGGTGACCAGGAAACAGATCAGGTGGGTGGATGTGGCCTCACTTACACTCAGCAAGGCTTCTGATCACACCACATATGAGGCTTGCAAGAAATTGGGCAGTTTGGTGGTAGGCCCAAGGTGGTAAACTTGGTATGGGAACTGGTTGATGGATAGGTGATGAAGGGTGGTGGTAAATGGTACTCACTCTAGTGAGGGAAGAGTGACAGCAGGGTACCTCAAGGCTCAGTACTGGGACCAGTCCTCTTCAATGTCTTCATAAGGAACACTGTAGAGGAGCTAGAAGTGAAGGTACACATCTTTGCAGATGACACCAAAATCTGCCATAGCATAGACACTCTGAAGAGGGTAGAGAGAATGAGTGGAGACCTGAGAAAACTTGAGGACTGGTAGAGGGTATGGTAGCTGGGTTTCAATGTGGAAAAGTGCAAAATCATGCACCTAGGGCACAGAAACTCAGAGGCAGTGTATAAAATGGGGGAAGAGGTATTGATGGTCACCAAACAGGAAATGAACCTTGGGTTTATCATTTCTGTATTGTTCCACATTGTCAATGGGCAATAATTACAAATGGGTAATGTGCTCCCCTACAGTGGTAGTGGTACAGCCCAAAGCTGTGACCTCAGCATGGAACCCTGAGGACAAGAGGATTCTGGCTGCATCAGCCACCTAGTTCCAGCTGTACCACTGACAGGGGTAGCAGCATAGATGGAGCTTTATAAAAGAATTGTTTGATTTCACAGCTATTTATTATTTTCCTTAGGACTGTGTAACCCAAGGCAGTTTATGGCTTTCTGGTGACAGGAACACTCCCAAATTTAGAAATCCACCTGTTAAACTGAAGTTTTCAAATTGATTGATCTGCTAGCTACAGTAGCTTCCTTTCAATGCATACAGTGCCTGAATGGAGGCCACTGACCTTTAGTAGGGTATTCTTTAAGTGCAGGTCTACGTTAGAAAGTTTTTAAGCCTGGTGCCTCAGGTAAGTAAGGGTATCGATCCTTTATTTGGAGGGGGCCCTAGAACAGATAGCTAGGTGGGGTTATGTAACTGTTGGTATTTCTCTCCTTTCTAATGTCTACTTGCATGGCAGGGATGCCCCCCCAACCCCAATGTTTAGCTGTGTGTATGCAGTGTAACCAGGGTTTGTTGTGCTTTTGATAGGAGAGTACTGTGTACCTGTGTGTATGCAGTGTAACCAGGGTTTGCTGTGCTTTTGATAGGAGAGTATTGTGTAGCTGTGTGTATGCAGTGTAACCAGGGTTTGCTGTGCTTTTGATAGGAGAGTATTGTGTAGCTGTGTGTATGCAGTGTAACCAGGGTTCGCTGTGCTTTTGATAGGAGGAGTATTGTGTACCTGTGTGTATGCAGTGTAACCAGGGTTTGCTGTGCTTTTGATAGAAGAGTGTACCTGTGTGTAAGCAGTGTACCAGGGTTTGTTGTGCTTTTTGATAGGAGAGGCTGTGTACCTGTGTGTATGCAGTGTAACCAGGGTCTGTTGTGCTTTTGATAGGATAGTACTGTGTACCTGTGTGTATGCAGTGTAACCAGGGTTTGCTGTGCTTTTGATAGGAGAGTATTGTGTACCTGTGTGTATGCAGTGTAACCAGGGTCTGCTGTGCTTTTGATAGGAGAGTATTGTGTACCTGTGTGTATGCAGTGTAACCAGGGTCTGTTGTGCTTTTGATAGGATAGTACTGTGTACCTGTGTGTATGCAGTGTAACCAGGGTTTGCTGTGCTTTTGATAGGAGAGTATTGTGTACCTGTGTGTATGCAGTGTAACCAGGGTTCGCTGTGCTTTTGATAGGAGAGTATTGTGTACCTGTGTGTATGCAGTGTAACCAGGGTTTGTTGTGCTTTTGATAGGAAAGTACTGTGTACCTGTGTGTATGCAGTATAACCAGGGTTTGTTGTACTTTTGATAGGAGAGTACAGTGTACCTGTGTGTATGCAGTGTAACCAGGGTTTCTTGTGCTTTTGATGGGACAGTACTGTGTCCCTTTGTGTATGCAGGGCAACCAGGGTTTGCTGTGCTTTTGATAGAAGAGCAGTGTGCACCTGTGTGTATGCAGTGTACCAGGGCTTGTTGTGCTTTTGACAGGAGAGTAGTGTGTACCTGTGTGTATGCTGTGTAATCAGGGTTTGATGTGCTTTTGATAGGAGAGTGTTGTGTACCTGTGTGTATGCAGTATAAGCAGGGTTTGCTATGCTACCTTATTTGACAGACTGTGTTAACTGCCTAGTCCCCAAATGTATTTGTGCTGTGAGTGGTTTATTTAGTACACTGGAGCGGTAGGGATCTACATAACTACATGTGCTTCTCTTACTAGATTTGCCTTCTCAGTGCCTCACTCTTATTTTGGTCATTGTGTTTAGACAGGGAGCCAGTAGTCACTGTGATTAGGCAGTGAGTCAGTCACAGGTTAACTTGGCAACTCCCTGTGAAGGGAGACAGTCACAGCATTATGACGATTTTCTCATCAGGAGCAAGTGAGGTGCTCCATGTCATCCTGAAGTCCTCAGAAATATCAGTAACAGCTCTAATGGTTAACTCCGCCAGTGAGATGCTTCACATCATTCTGGAACCCTCCAGTATCAGTCTCACCACAGAGAGTTAGCTTCACAGCTCCCTGTACAAATAGACTGTTAACAGCATTTTTCAACAGCTGTTTTTTTTCTTTTCACAGAGGGAGCCAGTCACAGCTCCGTGAATATTACCCAGCAGCTAGGTTCGAGGTTGCGGACCAGTCCTTAACTCTGAGTGCAGCGCTTTACTCTACTTTGGAGTGCACAGCTGTTTGCCCATGCTGACTTCCAGACAGTATGTCTTCTGTGCGCAGCACTACCCACACTGAATACAGCCAGCTTCCATGTCCGAATTCAGCACTTTGCATGCTGAATATGGCAGTCATTGTCCCTCACACGGGGGCACATGGGCAGGACGTAGGCTGATGCATAGCAGGGGGCATGCCTGGTGATGCATGATATCACTGCAACATCGGCATGCCCACCTACATGGACCGCTGACTCCACATTTGTTCAGATGCGGTCGTGGAAGGCAACAGAATGTTCTACAATACAGAGCAGCTTAACCAACGATTACAGTAACCATGTGGCTCCTAAGCATTTGCAGAGTTTGCTGGGATTCAGCTACAGGAACGCTGTTTTCTGTGATTTAGTAATGCTGCAGTAGGTGAGTTACTCTTTCAGCTTGGTGGGAGTATGTAGTTGTGCTGCAGTAGAAAAGTTACTTTTTCTTTTAAACAGGCAGTTGTTACTGTGTACAAGCAGACCCATTCTTCTCTTTTTTGATAGCTATTTTACCCCCTCCTTGTCAAGGGAGCAGGTCTTGGGAGTCGAGAGCAGAGCTGCAAAGGAATCCACTGGTTTAGCTGCTCATACTCCTCCTGACACCAGGTTGAGTGGGCTGTTTCTTAGAAGGGCAGTGTTTTTGAGGCAAGCCACATTGAATGGGCTTGGAACTGGTGTTTTTGCTGGCAGGAGCAATACTTACACTTTAGTAGTCAGACATATCTGTGGCATGATGGCTTATCATAGACACATGAGGTTTAAGACCTGCCACAAGACTATGAGCCCCCTCACCCATAGGGTCATACCATCCTCCCTGTGTAATGCAGACTAACACACCCATTTCAGTGTCATCCAGCTGGACCTATGAGAAATGGGGGAGGCACACCTGTTTTCTCGCAGTGGTAAAGTTGCATCACACAAATCCATTATGCCACTTTTTAATGAGATGCTGCATGCTGTTGGTCCATAGACCATATCTGTGAAGACACCCAAACCTAAATCTACCGACTCAGATCGGGGGCATGGATGTCAGGTGCACAGAGCAGAGTGACCCTACTCACCCAGATTGGCAGACACCCCAGGCCTTGTAGGTCCAGAGGAGAATGCAGGGGGTTCTGGGGACATTTCTGATCCAATGAAAGACCATTCTAAGGCATGTCCTTCTAATAGGGAGCAGAGTAGATGAGGTGCAGAATTGTAGCCACCAGTCTCACATGGAGGCAAAGTCACTGCAGTGACTAGTTGATACTTGAGGCTTACAGCATGTTTCGGGAGGCTCAGGGCATACATTCTAGATATGGGCATCATTTTATTTATGCTGGTCTTGGTCTCAACTATTAGAAACACAGAAACATAAAAAGTGATGGCAGAAGGAGACCAAAGGTCCATCTAGTCTGCCCAAGAGTTCCCTAGACCTTATTATTAGTCCCAGGATCTAGCCCTCCACCCGGCTTTTGTCTCTTCCTGATCCCATGGATATTACCTGAGCTCTTGCTCTATCCCACCACTGCTTAAATACCATGGCCTTGCACCCACCACCTCGGCTGGCAGGCTATTCTGGGGTTCCATGACTCTTTCCGTGAAATAATACTTCCTTAGATCTCTCCTTAAGCTCCCTCCCCGTAGCTTCCACTTGTGCCCTCTAGTGGTTGAGCTGATTACTTTATTGAATAATTCTGAGTAGAGCACCTTATTAATACCTCTCATAAACTTGAACGTCTCGATTATATCCCCTCTATCTCTCTCCTAGTCTCCAGTGAGTACATGTTTAGTGCTCCTCACCTAGACGTTCCTCGTATGAGAGTCCTTGGAGACCCTGTATCATCTTGGTTGTCCTTCTCTGCATGGTCTCCAGCCTACCCCTGTCGTTTCTAGGGTGTGGACTCCAAAACTGAACACAGTACTCCATGCAAGGCCTCGCCAAGGACCTAAAGAGTGGGAGAATCACCTCACTGTCTCTACTGTCGAATTTTATCCCTATACACCCCAGCATTTGACTTGCTTTGAGGTGAGTCTTGTTGCATTGGCTTGGTTGCTTCTTGGTGTCATTTATTTATTTATTGAAATGTTTCACCAGGAAGGCACATTAGCTACAAAGTCGCTTGTATCCCGTGCGACCTGGGGGAAGGGTAATAGGAGTGAGACATTAAACCTTCAAGCCTACAAGATGAACACTATATACAGTCGTGAAGGCAGGTGTTACAAGCGTGTTACAACAGTGTTGTGCATAATAGGTAGAAAGACTGGACAATAATAAGTGCCGGGTTAATAAGTAAACAAGTGCTTAAGTGAAAGAAAAGGAGGAAAGGAGAGGGAGGGTGAGGTGGGGGTGGGGAAGAATCATGTTCAGGTTACATTTAAGTTACAAGATCAACATTAACATACAGTTGTAAGGCAGATGTTACAAACAGTGTTAAAACAGTGTTAGCATAATATAGAAACATAGAAACATAGAATTTGACTGCAGATAAGGACCGCTTGGCACACCTAGTCTGTCCAGTTCCTCTACCTGATGGATAAGCTGCAGATTCTAGTTAATCAACAGCTTACTTCCTCCTACCCCCCACTAGAATTGCCTTATGCCTGTCCCATGCATTCTTGAATTCTCCCACTGTTCCTGATGCCACAACCTCTTCAGGAAGGCTGTTCCATGCATCCACAACCCTCTCTGTGAAAAAATACTTTCTAACATTACCTCTGAGCTGTCCCCCCATCTTCAAATTGTACCCCCTTGTTCTTGCACATCTCTTTTTCTGAAAGATGCTACCCTCTTGTACTTTGTTAATTCCCTTGAGCTACTTGAATGTTTCTATCATGTCCCCCCTCTCCCTCCTTTCCTCATGGGTATACATATTAAGCTGCTTTAGACTCTCCTCAAATGTCTTCTGGCGCAGACCCGGCACCATTTTGGTTGCCCTCCTCTGAACAGCCTCCACTCTGTCTATGTCTTTGCGGAGATGGGGTCTCCAGAATTGCACGCAGTACTCCAGATGGGGTCTCACTAACTGTCTGTACAGAGGGATAACAACTTCCTGTTTTCTACTGTTGATGCCTCTCCCTATGCATCCCACTATCCCCCAGCCCTCCTTACTGCCTTCTCACATTGCTTGCCCACCTTTAGATTATCTGACATAATTACTCTTAGGTCTCTTTTGATTTTTATTGTTGTTATTAACTCACCCCCCCCCCCATTGTGTACTCTTCCTCCGGGGTTTTGTTTCCCAGATGCATTACCTTGCACTTCTTTGCACTGAATCTGAGCTGCCACATATTTGACCATTCCTCCAACCTTGCCAAGTCCCTTTTCATCCTTTCCACCCCATCTTGTGTATCAGCCCTGTTGCAGATCTTTGTGTCATCTGCAAAGAGACATACCTTCTTCCAGGTGCTCTCCAATGTCACGTATAAAGACATTAAAGAGGACCAGTCCCAGTACTGAACCCTCCGGTACCCTTCTAGTTACCCTCCTTTTTTCACTGTGGACTCTGTTTATTATTACCCTTTATGTCCTGTTGTCCAGCCAGTTTTTTACCCAAGCTACCACCTTGGGACCTACTCCAAGACTGGCTAACTTGTATATTAATCTTTTGTGTGAGACTGTGTCAAATGCCTTTCCAAAATCTAGGTAGGCCATATCCACAGCCCCTTCCTGGTCTACTACTTTGGTCACCCAGTCAAAGAAATCTATTAGGTTCATCTGACATGACCTTTCTGCTGTGAAACCATGCCTGCTGGGTCCTGTGCCCCACTGGCCTCTAGATACTGAACAATTCTTTCCTTCAGAAGTGATTCCATCATTTTCCCTACCACTGAAGTCAAACTAACTGGTCTGTAGTTTCCTGCCTCTGACCTGCTCCCACTTTTGTGAAGTGGAATCACATTTGCCCTCCTCCAGTCCTCAGGTACCACCCCATCCTCTCAAGATTTGTTAAAGAGAGTAGTCAGTGGTGTTACTAGTTCTACCCTTAGTTCTTTTAGAATTCTTGGGTGAATTCCATCAGGCCCCATTGCTGTGTCCACCCTCCATTTCAATAGTTCTTTCAAAACCCTTTCTTCTGTGAATGGACTGGTATCAACCCCCCCCCCCCATTCAGAGTTTCTCTCTTGTTTGGTTTAGGTACCTCCCCCACCTCTTCCATTGTGAATACTGAGTAGAACTATTCGTTCAGTATCCCTGCTTTTTCACTTTCACCCTCTGTCCACATTCCCTTCCCTTTACTAAGTATCTGTATCCCTCCCTTGGTCTTTCTACCCCTAATGTACCTATAAAAGGTTTTATCCCCTTGTTAACAGAGCTGGCTATCTTTTCCTCAGTTTGTGCCTTTGCTATTCTGACTGCCTTCCCTGCCTCCTTCTGCTTTAACTGATAAAGTTCTCTGTCCTGCTCCTTCTGTGTTTCCTTATATTTACTGAATGCTATCCTTTTCTTCTTAACCGTCCCTGCCACCTCTTTTGAGAACCATAGCGTTTTTTTTCTTCATTTTGTTTTGTTGATTTGCTTCACACAAAGGCTTGCTGCCTCTGTGATGGCTGTTTTGATTATTCCCCATTGTTTCTCCACCCCTCCTTCTTGCCCGTTTGCTAGTGCTTTTCTGAGGTACTCTCTCATTTTCCCAACTTCAGCCTTCCTAAAGTCCAATACTCTTGTTCTAGCATAGCTTGACTCTATGGCTGTGTTTATTGTGAACCACACTGTTTGGTGGTCACTTGTTCCCAGATGGCTACCCACTTCTAAATCTGAGATCCTTTCTCCTTCCCCATTTGAGAGGGCCAGGTCTAAGATTGCTCCCTCCTGTGTGGGTTCCAAAACTAGCTGTCTGAGGCATGCCCCCTGCAGGGCATCAGGAATGCCCCTACTCTTGGATGTGCCTGCAGCAAAGGTACTCCAGTTAACATCTGGCATATTCAGGTCCCCCATCAACAATATCTCCCCTTTTCTGCCATTTTAAGGATACCTTCTATCATTTCCTGTCCATTTCCTCCCTGAGGTGGGGGTCTGTACACAACCCCCATGTGGAATGTGGTGCCATTTCCTGTCTCCAGGGTGATCCATAGTGACTCATCAACTTCCTGTTTACTCTTTAGTTCTGTTGCTTTAATCCCTTCCCTTATATAGAGAGCTACTCATCCTCTTTTACTCACCCTGTCCCTCCTGTAGACTGTGTATCCTGGTATGCTGACATCCCAGTTATGGTTCTTTGTGTAACATGTTTCAGTGACTGCTATAATATCCAGGCATCCCTCTTCCATCAAGGCCACTAGTTCAGAGAGCCTGTTGCACAGACTGCGGGCATTGGTACTCATCACCTTCCATTTATTTTTTATGGCTTTACCCCTTTTAGCTCCATCCCTGTCCTTACTGCCTTTTTCTGCATTTACCCCTGTCCTGCTCCCTACTGACTTCTATCTTGGTGTTTACCTCTCTAACTACTGGTTTTGTGGGGAGGCTGGGATTTCCCTCCTTTTTCAGTGCCTCCCCTTGGCTAGTTTAAATGCTTGCCAATGAAACATTTGAACATGTCACCTAGGATCCTGGTTCCCCCAGACAGATGCAGACCATCACACCAGTATAGGCCTGCATCCCTCCAGGTGGCTCCCTAGTCCCCAGTGAAGCCAAAACCCTGAGCTCCACACCAGTTTTTCAACCATTCATTGAATCCCATGGTGCAGAATACCCTAGCACCATCCTTGCCATAGACAGGCAGCACCTCTGAGAAGGTTACCGTACATGCTACTTGTCTAAGGCCCCTCCTCAACTCCAGAAACTCCTCTTGCACTGCTCTGATCCCATTCACAGCCAGGTCATTTGTCCCTAGTTGGACAATGACATCCAGCTCCCTCCTTGTGCAGCTGCTCCCATAGTCTGATTCACTTTCTGTCCCTCTGAACCCGTGGTGTGGTGACTGCCCTTCTCCTTCTTCCCCACTTCTACCCCCTAATAATCAATTCCCCACCAGGAGTTGTTTCATCCCTGTGGGGTCTTGTGCCACCCTCCTGTGGGTCTCTTTGTGGAGGTTCCCAGCATCCTCTTGTCTCTACTGCAGGTGCCTCCACAGAGGAACCACTTTGCCAGAACAGCATATGAACTGTGGAGAGGTACAACTGGAGGGATGCACCTCTGCTCCACCACCCTCTCCCTCCTTGAGCCCACCTTGGTCCAACCACTCCTCTTTCTTGGCAGCCTCTGAGGTAACGGTGGTGGCCCTGGTGGTCCCTGGGTGGGGGAAGAGGTTTCATGAATCCTAGCCAGGTCAGCCTGGAGACGGGCAACCTTCTCCCTCAGACCAGAGAGGTGCCTGCAAACAGGGCAACATCACAGCCTCTAGAATGTCTCCCGGAACACTGCTGCCCCACAGCCATTGCACTGCACCACTCCCATCTTGACTTATTTTGTGTCCCCTCTCCTGTTGCTTTGTATGCTTACTGTCTCCTCCCTCTATGAATTTTTACACTTATTTTCCTACTGCCTATGTGCCCTTACAACTCTCATCCTTCCTGTTCTGGGACAGGAACTTCCTGTAGTCTTCAGTAGTCTTCTTCGTCCATGCTTGGATTCAGATCTCCAGCAGCTGAGGGGGAAGGGGAGAAAGAGTTTTTTTTTAGGTTCCTTCAAGGTTGATGAAACTAATGTGTCTCAGTGATCCTTCCCTTTCCTTCCTACTGCCAAACAGGAAGTTCCTGTTGTCAGTCAAATCCAGTGGCTATAAAAGTAGAACTGGCTTACGGTGGGAGGATGGAGGGGTGGGAAGGAGGACAATTAGTAAAAAAATCTGTAGTTCTAGACTGCTGTTTCTTGCTCTGAAAACAAAGTTCTCCTCTGTCAGAAACAGCAGGAAGCTGTAATTGAAGACACCTGCTTTTGTACTTCTATGCTCCTAAGCCACACACCAAATTATATTCACCCTCTGCTCCTGACTCAGTAAATTAAGCTGATACAGCCCCTTTCCTCAGCAAAACACACAGTGACTTTCTTCTTTTTTTTACTTAAATGAGACCCCCTTCTTCTCTCCCCCAGAAAACAAACCAGAACCCTGCAATCAACTGCAAGTCACCCTCTCGTCATCCTTAGAACGCACTCAAACCATGGCAAACGCTCCTCCAAATTTGCTGCCCCTTACCTATGGAACTCCCTACCATCTGACTTGACTAACTCACCCACCCTCACCCAGTTCAAAAATGGACTCAAACTACATCTTCTCAATCTTAGTCTCTGTGACTGTAACTGCTAGCTCCCCAGAACAGTCCCCCTGGCCATTGCACTGCTCTGAACTCTCCCTTTGACTTGACATGAAATGCTAATATGGACTCTGATTACTGGCGGAACTTATGTACATACTGTATATAATGTGTGAGGTCTAAACATACCATTTATAATATGAGTCTGTATGTGAACCCTACTTCTACCCTTGTATAAATGTTATCATTGTACTATGGTGTAACAAATGTAACTAATGTAATTATTGTATATAGTGTCCTTTCTGTAACTAACTCCAGGTCACCCCTGAAAAAGGGACCATTGGTCTCAGTGGGCTTACCTGGTAAACAAAATCTAAATAAATAAATAAATAATAGAGTATCTGTTTGCTTAATCCAAACAGGTACTGACTCCTGCTGAGATAGAAGTGATTTTGCAGTAAAAAATCTGTAGTTCTAAACTGCTGTTTCTTGCTCTGAAAACATAGTTCTCATATGTCAAAACAGCAGGAAGCTGCAATTGGAGACACCTGCTTTTGTACTCCCATGCTCCATGCCTCACCTCCAATTAGATTCACCCTCTGCTCCTGACTCAGTAATTTAAGCTGATACAGCCCCTTCCTCAGAGAAACACACAGTGACTTTCTTCCTTTTATTTTACTTAAATGAGATCCTTCTTCTAATAAAGTATATGTTTGCTTAATCCAAACAGGTACTGACTCCTGCTGAGACGGAAGTGATTTATCAGTAAAAAATCTGTAGTTCTAGACTGCTGTTTCTTGCTCTGAAACCAAAGTTCTCCTCTGTCAAAAACAGCAGGAAGCTGTAATTGGAGACACCTGCTTTTGTACTCCTAAGCTCCTAAGCCACACCCCAATTAGATTCACCCTCTGCTCCTGACACAGTAAATGAAGCTGATACAGCCCCTTTCCTCAGAGAAACACACAGTGCCTTTCTTCTTTTTTTCACTTAAATGAAACCCCCTTCTTCTAATAAAGTATATGTTTGCTTAATCCAAACAGGTACTGACTTCTGCTGAGATAGAAGTGATTTATCAGTAAAACAATTTGTAATTCTAGACTTCTGTTTCTTGCTCTGAAAACAAAGTTCTCCTCTGTTAAATATAGCAAGAAGCTGTAATTGGAGACACCTGCTTTTGTATGCCTAAGCTCCTAAGCCACACCCCCAATTAGATTCACCCTCTGCTCTTGACTCAGTAAATTAAGCTGATACAGCCCCCTTCCTCAGAGAAGCACAGTGACTTTCTTCTTTTTTTTACTTAAATGAGACCCCCTTCTTCTAATAAAGTATCTGTTTGCTTAATCCAAACAGGTACTGACTCCTGCTGAGATAAAAGTGATTTATCAGTAAAAAATCTGTAGTTCTAGACTGCTGTTTCTTGCTTTGAAACCAAAGTTCTCCTCTGTCAAAAACAGCAGGAGGCTGTAATTGGAGACACCTGCTTTTGCACTCCTAAGCTCCTAAGCCACACCCCAATAGATTCACCCTCTGCTCCTGACTCAGTAAATGAAGCTGATACAGCCCCTTCCTCAGAGAAACACACAGTGACTTTCTTCCTTTCTTTACTTAATGAGACCCCTTCTTCTAATAAAGTATCTGTTTGCTTAATCCAAACTGGTACCGACTCTGCTGAGATAGAAGTGATTTATCAGTAAAACATCTGTAGTTCTAGACTGCTGTCTTGCTCTGAAAACAAAGTTCTCCTCTGTCAAAAACATCAGGAGGCTGTAATTGGAGACACCTGCTTTTGCACTCCTAAGCTCCTAAGCCACACCCCCAATTAGATTCACCCTCTGCTCCTGACTCAGTAAATGAAGCTGATACAGCCCCCTTCCTCAGAGAAATACACAGTGACTTTCTTCTTTTTTTAATTAAATGAGACCCCTTCTTCTAATAAAGTATCTGTTTGCTTAATCCAAACAGGTACTGACTCCTGCTGAGATAGAAGAGATTTATCAGTAAAAAATATGTAGTTCTAGACTGCTGTTTCTTGCTCTGAAACCAAAGTTCTCCTCTGTCAAAAACAGCATCAGTAAAAAATCAGTTGTTCTAGACTGCTGTTTCTTGCTCTGAAACCAAAGTTCTCCTCTGTCAAAAACAGCATAATATGTAGAAAGAGTGGACAATAACAAGAGCTGGGTTAATAAATAAACAAGTGCTTATGTAAAAAAAAAGAGGGAAAAGATGAGGACAGGGTGAGATGGGGGAGAGGGAAGAGTCATGTCCCTGGAGCCCCCTTCAGGATGTGAGGAACCCTGCAAGGAGACTGAGGGAACCAGAAAGAAGAAGATAGGCAGTGTCCCAGAGAGACCATTTTCTGGATGTGGGGAATCCTGCAAGGGAGCTATGGAAATAGACAGAAAGGGGGATAAGGATGTATGGATTTAAAGAGGGAGGAGAAAGAGAAGGATGAGGTGTGACTTAAATGCTAGGAGGGTGGAATAGGGCCTAACCCAAGAGAGGACCCTTCAGGATGTGGAGCACCCTGTCAGGTGGTTGGGGAAGGTCAGTAGATAGGGATTAAGAGAGTGATAGGAGAGGGAGAGAGTGAGAATTGAACCTGTGAGGGGGAGAGAATTCACACCTTTGGAGCGGATGGGGCCTAATCAATAGTCCATCTGGATGGGTATACCTCCCCGATGGCAACACCAGCACATGACTTACCTCACTGTAGATGAAATCATCAGTTTGCCAACAGGTCACTGTGTTGGTGCATCAGAGACAGGGGCACACTGTCTCCCAGTCCTGCACCTCCCTGAATCAACTCCAACTTGGAGTTGATTATAATAAGTATGGGGGGTTCGGAGGGTGAAGCCCCCCTTTAGACATATAGACTGGGAGACATGAGGGATTTATGTCAACTGCAACTTGTGGTCAACATAAATCCCATCAATGTGATGCTGGTCAATGAAAGTGTTGTCGAACTGGCATCGAGAACCATCAGGATGCATGGACCCATGGAAGCATTCAGAGTCCCTTACATTCTGTGAGAGATAAAGGAGACCAGTAAAGGGGAGCAATTTGGGTGAAGGGGAGGAGATCTAGAAATTTGGGGGGGTGGGTGCACAGGGTAAAATGAAGGTGATGGCAGAGGGGTAGGGTTTATCCAGGGCTTAGAGGAGGGAATTAGGGAGGGACACGGCAAGAGCAGCTAGGTGCAAGGTAATTACTGAGGGCAGAGCTGATGGAGTAGGTGGAGAATGAGTGTCGGCTTTGAGAGGGGAGGGAATTGCAAATGTTTGGGAGGCGATGAGAGTAACTGGATTGGCTGATTTGGGTGGATCTGCAGGGGACTACCAAGGTGTGGGAGTCAGTTTATCCAAGGGAATGGGAGGATGGGGGGTTGTTATAAAGTAGGAGGTGAGGTAGGAAGGGAGCTCACCCAGCAAATACGTGGAGATGAATTTAGCACAGTGTAAAAGTCACCTATTTGTAAGAGAGGGGAAGGATAGGGCACGATAAAGATCACAGTGGTGGGTGCGGGGAAGGGACATCCAGGACAAAGCGGCAGAAGGAACTGAAGAGGGTGTCCAGTGTTCAGTCTGGCCAGGTAGGACTTAGGGAAAGCACCATAGACTACATCACAGTAGTCAAAAATGGGCAGTATCATCTTCTGAACAAGTTCATGCCTAGTCAAGGAGTCTATGTCTCTAGTCACTGCAGGCTGTATAGTGCAGTGGTTTAAGTCTATAAGCTATGAACCCGGAGACCAGGGTTTGAATCCCATAGCCCCCACCTACATACTGTGTGACCCTGAGCAAGTCACTTAACTTCCTTGTGCTCCCACGTCGCACATGGAAACAAGCTTCAGCTTATTGTGCCTCTCCTGGTTAAACAATTTGCCCTTTCCCTAGTCATAGGAGGGATGTAACTATGGTTCCTGAACAGAGCACCAAGCTTGGGGCGCAGTTTTTTTCTGGATGGTGTCAATATGTCCAGAGAAGTTTAGGTGTTGGCCCAACCAAACACCTAAGTACCTGAAGGAGGATGAGTCCTCAAGTAAAGTCCCATCAAGGGTGTAGCAAGTGGGTAGGGAGGGAAGCCTAGAGAGTCTCTGCCTAGTGCCAAAGGTCATGGAGACAGTCGTCTTGGCACTGAGGAAAAGTTGATGGTTAGCAAACCAGAGCTGAATCTTGTCAAAGTCTTGCTGTAAGCTGGTTGTAACCATAGCAGGAAAGGAGAAAGATGCATACAGGATTGTATCATCAGCATACATATGTATAGCGAAGGAGGGTGCAAACAGAGGGAAGGTGGTTTAAGAAGATGGAGAATAGGAAGGGCCCTAATACAGAGCCCTGGGGATGGCAGTGCTGATCGGGAGGGAGGAAGTGGTGTCCAAGATCTTAGCTGATTGGATTCTGCCAATAAGGTAGGTCTTAAATCAATTTGTGGTGGAGGGAGATAGGCCAGCTGCCGGGAGTGAGTCCAGGAGAAGGGAGTGAGAGATGGTGTTGAAGGCCTTGGCCATGTTGACAGAAATGGCAGAGGTAATTTGGCCATTGTCCATCCCAGTTACAATGGAGTCTGTGAGCCATAGGAGAGATGTGGTGGTTGAGTGGTTTTCCTGAAACCAGACTGGAAAGGGGTGAATAAGGAGGCGTCAGATAGAAAAGAGGTGAGTTGGGAGAGGACAATGTGTTCTTGAAGTTTGGCAAGGGTAGGGAGGAGAGAAATGGGGTGATAGTTGCCAGGGGATGAGGGGTCACCACCTTTGTATAGAGGGAGGACTACTGCATGTTTCCATGAAGAGGGGACTGAGGCAGTAGAGAATGAGAGATTTAGGATTATTGAGAAGGGGGTAGGCAATGGCCAATGCAGAAAGGGGGATGAGTTTTGGGTCAAGACTGTCAGGGGAGGCACCTTTAGAGGGGTTGATGGTGAGGAGGGCACTTAGGGCGTCGTTTGGGGTTACAGTAGCAAAAGAGAAGGGGAGGTGGGAGAGTTGTGGAGGGGGCACACCAGTAGAGGGTGGGGAGGGTGATGGGTAGGAGGGGAGGGATTTCAGTAGCTCAGTAGCGCAGGAGGTATAGTAGGAGTTAAATTCCACAGATTGGACACTAGCAAGCTATTTACTTTAAGTACCAGGGGGTGGAGTGGGCAAGATGAGAGGGTAAATAGGGTGTAGACTTCCTTCCAGGACTTTGAAGAGGAATTAATGGTGGTAATGAAGGCATATTTGAAATATTCGGACTTGGCTAACCTTGTAACCCTGGTACAAGCATTTCGGAGCATGCGGTGATTCGCAAGGTCACTAGGATGCCAGGTAGCTTTATGACACTTCCAGGCTCAATCTCGATTTCCAGCCCTGAGGCAGGCCAGAAGTTCCGGGTTATCCAGGTAAGTGGTTGCCTCTAACTCTGATTTGTTTGAGTGGGCAAAAGCATTCCGTTTACAAGAAAGATTTCTTTGAAGTAGGCAAGGGCCTTATCAACAAAGGGAAGCAGGTTAGTGGGCACCAGTCAGAAGTTGCAAGGTTATTCAGGAGAGGTTCAAGGTCAAGGGACTTAAGAGTGTAGTTGTATGGTTTGTATCGTGATTTAGTTCTGTGGACTTTCCTAACTATGAATATTGGGTTATGGTCACTGAGAACATTATGAGGATGCAGAGGTGATAACACAGTGGGAGTGGGAGGTAGGGCCCAGTCAAGTAGAGAGTGTTGTTGTGTCTTGTGGTTTGGGCAGTGGGTTTGGAGATCAGTTGGGAGAGGTTTAGAGCTCCAATTTCATTTTTAGTTTTGGTAGTTTTAGGTGACAACCAATTTATATTGAAGTTGCCTAAGATGAATAATTCCTCAGAGTGAGCAAGGAAGTGATGGAGGTTAAGAGGTCTAGCGCGACTGAAGGATGGACATTTGGTGGCAGTAAATGCTGGCTATGAAGATTAGGAGCATGAAGGGGCAGGTCACATGGATAGCTAGGGCATCATGGGTCTCAGGATTTGAGAATGAGATGATGAAATATTGGATGGAGGCTAGTACATAAATGGCCACACCACCACCCCTGTCAGCACGGTCTTGCCTTAGCAGTGAGTAGCCAGAAATGGAGACTGAGTGGTCAGGGATAGTGCTCTTTAACCAAGTTTCTGAGATGATTAGAATGTCTGGTTTTAGATTGCACACCATGGTCTGAATCTGGTCTATTTTTTGCAACAAGCTGGGGATGTGTAGATGTAACATCTTTAAGCCCTTTTGGAGGGCTGAGAGAAGAGAGCGGGGGGAGGTAGTAGAGAAGGAAGCACCAGAGGAGCTAGGGGCAATAGGGCCTGGGTTAGGGTGGATATCCTTGGCGGAGAGCAAGAGGAGATCGAGTATGGGAAAGTGGAGCTTAGGGGAGTTTGAAGGGGCTGACGAGGAGGCTGGGAGATTTGAGGAGAAGGGAGTGGATGAGTGAGGAAGAAGAAGGTGGAGAACTGCAGTGAAAGTGAACACCATTATTAAAGCCGCATGAAGAATAGTGGTAGAGTGAGACCATATTTCAAAAGGGGGGAAGGGAGTGATGGCATGGATGTGAGTAGGGGATTGGAGATAGTAACTGATGGGGTTGGGAGAGTTATTAGGAATACATAAATAGTCAGCAAGTGGAGGTGGTAAAGAAAGGGATATGAGCAGAACAAGGGGGAGAGAGGAGAGTAGGGGATGCATTGTTCATAAAGGCAGAGATATTGGTGACCAATTGATTTAGGAACAGGAGGAATTTGTAAGCAGGGAGCGCGGTGTGGGCTGGTCAGATGGAGGGGGTAGCTGTAGTTTAGGAAGGTATCTCTATGAACAACAGGCAGAGATGGCTTTAGATAAAGATTGTGTCCCTCTAGTGGCAGTACAGTATAACTTGCTAATGGGAAAATGGACACTCAACCAACTAAGCACAACAGTAAAATTATCGCAGCACAGTACAATCAGCTAAGCAGTTTAGAACACATTTGTACATTAATAATAATTACAACAGCAGTAAAAATCAGTCCAAGAAAGCATGCTCAGAGAAACTGGTTCAAGCAAAAGAATAGTGCTGGAAGATGCAGTCTGACCAGAGCATCAGGATCCAATCTGGGATAAAACATAGACAAAAAACAGCCAATCCCGGAAAAAGCTTGCAAGTGCCAAACGAATCTCAGACACTTATAGGAAGACCGTACTCTTGCTATGCTGGCAGTGGTGATAGTTGGACAGGGTGAGGCGGGCAGCAGCAAGCTGGAGAAATTGCTGCAACCACTGGAAGCAGAGCACCCTTGTCAGGTGGTCTCTGATCTGTAGGGGAAAAGAGGTTTAGCAACAGATATATCAAAGATGGGGGGGCTGTTAGCCACAGAAGACAGAAACACAGCAGGGTGTCAGAGGCAGTAAAAAACAGTTTGGTCAGAGGGTAGGAATTAGCACCAGAGGAAGAGTAGAATCATAAGAAAATGAGGCGGGGGGGGTGGATGGATGGGCAATGCCAGGTCTGAAAGGGAGTTTAGAGAGGGTGAGAGAACAAAGACAGAGAACTAAATTAAAAGATAAATTATTAATTTCTGAGAATTTACAAAGAAGGGCAATGTAGAGAAAAAACAAGGTATAGTGCTGGTCGGTGCCAGGTTTGGTGGGGGGAGTTATTATAGAAAGTGATAGAACACAGAGAGAAGAATTTAAATTGTTAATTATTAACTTGACACATTAATAAATGAATTAGGCACAGTAACCAACTAAGCACAACAGTAAAATTATCAAAGCACAGTACAATCAGCTAAGCAGTTTATAACACATTAGTACATTAATAATAATGACAACAGCAGTAAAAACAGTCCAGGAAAGCATGCTCAGAGAAACTGGCTCAAGCAAAAGAGTAGTGCTGGAAAATGCAGTCTGGCCACTGCACCAGGAGCCAATCTGGGATTATAGACAGAAAACAGCCAATCCTGGAGAAAGCTTGCAAGTGCCAAACTTAAATCTCAGATGCTTGTAGGAAGACCGTTCCTTGCTATGCTGGTAGTGGTGATAGTTGGACAGGGTGAGGCGGGCAGCAGCAAGCTGGTAAAATTGCTGCAACCACTGGAAGCAGATCACCCTTGTCAGGGGGTCTCTGACGTTGTTATGCTGGCAGCGGTGATAGTTGGACAGGGTGAGGTGGGCAGCAGCAATCATTTACAATGACCCCTGGGTCCCTTTCTACCTGAGAGGTACTGAGTTTGACCCCGTTGAGCCAGTAATCCATCCTGGGATTTCCTTTATTCAGATGCAACACCTTGCACTTGTTTGCATGGAACCTCAGCTGCCAGATCTTAGACCACCTCTCAAGCCTTTGCAAGTCCCTCTGCAGGTCCCTAATTGCCTCCTCATTATCAACTCTACCACCCAGTTTAGTGTCGTCAGTGAAGAGTTCAAGCTTTCCCTGGATGACTACACCAATGTCACTAATAAACATGTTATACAGGACCAGGCCTAAGACTGAGCCCTTGGGCACATCACTAGTGACACTTCCCTCATTCGACCTCACCCCGTTGACTACCACTTTCTGCCTCCTGTCACTGAGCCAACTTCCCACCTACCTGACTATGGACTCGGTGGTGCCCAGGTCCTCCAGCTTTCTTAACAGGTGGTGATGCAGCACCAAGTCAAAGGCCTTGCTGAAGTCTAAGTAGAGGAGGTCCACTGGGTGGCCTCAGTCCAATTCCCTAGTCACCCAATCAAAAATGCAATGAGATTTGTCTGCATGACCTGCCCACCACGAACCTATGCTGTCTGTCATCCTGTAGACTGTTACTTTCTAGATATTCTACTAGAGCCTGTTTAATTAAGGTTTCCAACAGTTTCCCCATGGTAGATGTGAGGCTAACTGGTCTGTAGTTGCCAGCCTCCTGTCCCCTCCCTTGTGGAGGTGTACCACATCTGCCCTGTTTGCAAGGAGCAGTCACAGAAGAATCAGCAACCAGTACTCAAGCTCATCATCATACCTTCTGAAGGCTCTGCAGGTTTGTAAGTTGTTCATGTAAAGCCAATGGACATGACATGCAGGCAATCATGCTCATAGAGTGGAATCTCTCCACCAACAATGTATGCTCCCCTTCTTTGCATCCAGAGCTCCTTGAGTCTGGCATGACATCCATCAGTAGGTGGGTTAGGTGTCAGTCTCTATGCCGCAACTAAACCCTGTCTCTGCTTCGAGGGAGGAGCCAAGAGGTAAACTTCTGTAAAATGAGAAGCAGGGCAGCAGTGCCAGTCACACCATAGAATTTTTTTGGGTGCTTAACACAGTTTTCCTTCAGTACTCTGCCTATTCGATCAAGATGAAGCAGCAGGCAGTAATTTTGTAATCAGAGGAACAAAGGGCTTATTCTTAGCTACAGATCAGGCATCTAAGCAGGAAAGATAGAACATGTCCCTTAGAAGGGATCTGAATTTCATTCCGACCCTGAATGGCGTTTGCAAAGATGTACAGGATTAAGAAGGCCTCTTGTCCATAGCTAGGGAAAAACCTGAAAGAGATTCAGTAAGATAGGTATGTGCACCACATGAAGAAAATGCTGCCTATGTATATGTGCCCCATAAATGTGCAGTAGTATAGGCACAATTTTACTTGTAAATTTTAATAAACCAGGTTACTGCCACTTCCCGGTTTGAAGATCTGCCCCCGCGCCGCCCAGCGCTCAGACAACTTTATGACGTGATCACAGGAAGAGCATGCCCTTGTTTAATCACCACATGATCACTCTGATATATAAAATCCCTGTTAAAGTTATCCCCCATAGACTATAATGCAGCACATCCCCACGCTCTCCCTGTGATCACATCATAAAGTTGGCTGAATGCGGGGCGGCACGGGGGCAGATTTTCAAACCGGTAAGTAGCAGTAACCCAGTTTATTAAAACTTACAAGTAAAATCATGGCTATACTACTGCACATTTATGGGGCACATGTACATAGGCAGCATTTTCATCAGGTAAGGCACCGATGTATGAGGTGCATAGCTCAATTATTGTAACTTACTGAATCTCTTTGTCTCCTAGGCAGGCAATAAGGTGATTTCGGCCACTTCAGATCATCTGAAATCAGAGAAATGGAGATTCTTCTCATTTCTTTTGGTGTTCAGGAAGTGGTAGCGGAGACTAACACTCCCTTGCAGGTGCAATGTGGGAGAGGGCAGGAGAGGCAGGCCCCCACACTTGAGGTATGCAAATCTCTCTGCCTAAAGTTTTCCCTTGGTGGAGGGCTGCAGGATCCTTAGCAGTGGAGGACCGAGGTGAGAATCTGCATTCAGTAGGTCAGCCTCGGATCCCCTAATACAGATAGAGATGGTGTTTATTGACATAGCTAATGCAGCAGCCTGAGATTAGGATACTGGACATTCTGGAGATGTAGGACTGGACAGTTGATAAGGAGATGTCCTCCCTCACACCATCACAGAGATTATAGCACCTGGGAGTGCTGTGTTAGCTGGGCAGTCAGAAGGTCATTACATCACATGTTCAGGTAGGAGAACCCAGTCTGGAAGACTGTGGTGGAGCCTCAGCTCAACAGTTTCTGTCAGCGGGCTGTTTCACCTCAGGGTCTGATGTCCACATCGTTGGTACTGAGTGTCAAACATTTCTCAGGAGCTCTCTTCAAGCAGGATGTTGTCGATATTGGTTCTGGCATCAGAGGACTTTTTTGGGTCCAGTTCCAGTACCCTGATCGGTTGTACACAAGACCACGATTTTCTGTGGCCCTTTGGGATCAAATTCTGCGGAGAGTTACCATTTGCTACAGAACTTCTGCAGCGGAGGTTTGTGATTTCTGAAGAAATTCTGTGACACCAGTGAACTGCCACATCACAGCATCAGCTTGTTGTCCTGACACCATGTCCATGTCAAAGGCTATGACAATTGGGATGGGGAGGAGCTCAAAACCACTATTTCACAAAATAAACCCACAAACTTTTATAAATAATATTATTATTTTTTAAAGCTAAAACAATAATCTATCACACAAGGTCCTATCCTATTGTTTAAATATGTAGGAGGACCCTGTGTAATAAATGATTTATATATACTGGTGCTGTTTATAACACTCATGCTGTTAACCAAAGTCAAACAGCACTTGTATAGATGAATAATTTATTACACAGGTCCACACTTCGTATTTCTTTTCTTTTTTTACTAGTGGAATTGTATCCTCATGAACAGATAGAGATACGCAGGGCCATCTGAGCCTTGTGCCAAGATATAAGTCCATCCACCTACGGAAGTGCAGAACCCTGCTGACCCTGTACTTCTGTGCAGTGACAGATGTAACAAATTCTGTCCAGATCCACCATGGCTGCATAATGAAGTTAGTGAAGTTGTGTGGAATTGTTAAGGAGGTATGGCGAAACAACACAATGATTTGTAAGTAGTAAGATTTGTTTTAATTTCTGTTCTAAGAAAGGCATACACATTATTAGAAAAAAATATATGGAGGTGTACATTTTAATGGAAGGAACGGGAAGCAATATAGGTTTACAAAAGAACCCCAGGGCAAATGCCACTGACGTAAGTGTCATCCCAGATGATACTGGCCGGACAGTCAAATTTTAAAGAAAACACAATTGCACATACCCCAATAATGCAAAGCATCATGGAAAACATATGCAAATCCCCATGATGGTACAGAAGGTGGCAGTACATGAAAAAGTAATGGCTGGCATATGTTCAGCCTTGGGATTATGTGCACAGTTTTTTTTTTCAGAGAAACAGGGTTTTTGTCCATGAGTTGATGTAAGTTATATTTAAGCAATGTGTTGATGTCAGGAACTCAGGTTTAATGATGGACTGTTGGCAGAGAAAATGTGATAGTAACTTTCAGAGGGGGTCACTTTTGATAAGGGCAAGGTAGTTATGCTTGTGATAATGGGAATATTAGGAAAGTATGAGATCTGTGCAGAAGTGAAGTACAAATATGTACAGTTTCATAGGTATGTGCTTATAGTGTAGGCAAATGTGATATGCAGGTTTGTTTTAGAAATAGGTAAAAATAGCGATACATGCAATTAATAGAAAGATAATGACATAGAGAGAGGGACATACAGACAGACAGGCAGAATAGGAATGGCAGTGAAGTATTGAAGTGATGCCAACCCCACCCCCACCCCGCAGACATGGACAGGCATTGGGGTGTTTTGTCACTGCCCATAATGCTCATGCCATTTCACCTCAACCTACCCTGCAGACACAGACAAGTGTTGAGGTGTGCCTTGAGGTGTTCAAACATTACACTCACCCCATTCCATAAGGAAATATGCTGAAATGGGTGCACTATAAGAAACGGAGTGAACTTTGGGGCTGAGAGTCAAAGGCACACCTCAATACCTGTCAATGGCTGCAGGAGGTGGGGATAGGGTGGAATGGCATGAGCATTACTGGTGACAGTCAAGTCACACCCTGATGCCTGTCAGTCCCTACAGGGCAGGGTGCTATGGTCAGAAAACCTAATGCCCTGGGCGTTTTTGGTATTTTCACTCAAATTTTCAGCATGGACTTTTAGACCCTAGCGCATGAACAGTGACACTATCAGTTCATTAGCCAAAGGTGATTTTCATAGCGACTGTGCCATTTGGCACCACAGGTACAAAACACATTTTGAACAGGATGTAAAAATGACAGCTGTACTGTTTATGAGGTGGTGTAAAAAAATGGTAATGTTGAAAATCTAGAGTGAAACTATAAAAAAAACTGGTGAAGTCATGACACTGCTCCTGCTAATGTATACTGTTTTTTCAAATTCCTATGCATCCCATTATTTTCATCTCTATTGCTGTTATGTGACTTCTTAACCTAGCAACAGCATTTAATGCATTACATTATAAGGACAAGTAAATGTTTTAATACATTTACAGACAGTTACATACACTTAATTTCCTTCATAGAATAATTTAAATGTAGTAATCGTGGTAGTACAAAGCAATTATTCAGACAACTTGAAAACTATAACTACTTTATATTGTACATTGACACCTCATAAGGATCTCCTTGAAATTGAGATACAAATATCACACATTTATCAGGAATATTTTACTATCCTAAATACATTTCTTGCTTCAGTAACTGCTCAGCACATCTGTTGCATGACCTGCTTATTCACATTTTACAACAGCTATGCAATGTATTGCTGCTTACTACACCAACATCACAAACTATAAAACAGATGACTGATAACTAGGAGGCAGTATAGCACAGTGGTTTAAGGTTCTGAGCTGCAAATCTGGAGATCTGGGATTGAATCCACAGCCCCCACTTGCATACTAGGTGATCCTGAGCAAGTCACTTAACTTCCCTGTGCTCCTAGGTTGCCCTTGTAAACAAGCTTGCAACTTAGTGTGCCACTCCTGTTAAACAACAGAAAGAAAAAAAAAACACAATATATTATTTTTCTTGCTTTATTTTGCTACTACAAGCTTTGACTAATATGTCCATCCTTAAATGTACTTTTTATAGCTTATGTGTCTGTGACCTAGGCAGAACTACACTTAAAATCTTACACATAAATAAATAAATAATCAGAATAGCATTTATTTCAGTAGTATCTCCTTCCTTTTCAGGTGCCCATGACACTATGTATATACATTTATATATTTTAATTTCAACGCACTAAACCTATTCAAATGTGCAAAACACAAGACTTGATTCTCTTCACACATTACTGCTAAACTTCAGATCCCAGAATGGCCAAGAAACAATTGTTAGACTTCACTCGTGCATGCCACTGTCACACCCACTTCTCATACAAACAACAATCAATTACAGAAACCCTTGTGTTTCTGTGCTATGCACTCTTAGATCAGAGAGACATAAATCTTACAGAACTGCTAAAAAAAAAGCTAATTTATCAAGACTGGATTTTTGAATTAAAACCTGTTGTTTACAGTACCCACATAAATAATAGTTTACTGGCTTTAAATGATGCTACAGACATGACATTAACAAAATTTTTGTTTTACATGGAAAACATCCATATAATGAACTTGATCATACAGGATTTGTGACCTTCTGTCTGCATGTATCTGACAAAGGAAAGGCACCGGCTTGATCCTTCTTTTTCTATTTTATTTTTATGTCCAACTTGCTCATACTGTTAGAGATAAATATTGACATACTTAGAGTTAAAAAAAAAATAAAATCATAATGTCTATGTGTGTGTGTGGGGGAATATGCCTAGATGCAGTTTCATGCACTCCTTAATTACTTCCCCAGGCAGCTATGATAGTCAGTTGTTCCAACATGCTAGATCCACCTCATGCCCCTCCCACATGAACCAAAAAAAAGGTGGGGTGGATCTTTAGGAGCTTCTTGGGTGGAGGTGAGGGTGGATCTTACTACCCCCAAAAAACTAATGCTGCCTCCCACTACTCAGGTTCCAGTTCTTGTACCTCCCATTTAAGAAAAAATAGTGCCCTGCAACCATTGACTAACATAAAAGCGTATTTATTTGAGGGCGGAAAACATTTCTTGGAGGAGGGTAAGGTGGAGGAGACTATTTACACCTTCAGTCAGTTCCACGGACAGAAAACATGACATCACTCATTTTGTACATGCAAAACATCTGCAAATTCTGCCCACTGCAGCTGTAAAAAGTACCAAAGTCATGAATGCGCATAGAAAAATGTCAACATACTATCATAACTTTGTTTTTTAATATTTTGACACCAAAATTTCAAAATAGCCCCCTTTGACCCCACCTCATGAACCTGGTAGGTGAACATTTTCAATCTCAACTGATACATCATTTCACACCACAACTGTGAAAATATGTTTCAACCAGGATTTGACAAATGACAGCTGGCATGCTCATGACATGGTGTGAAAAAATGGCTATGTTGAAAATTTGAGGTCAAAACAATGAAACTTACCAAAGTTATTAGTGTGCACTGAAAAATTTCAATGTACACTCATAACTTTGATGTTTTTTTTTAATATTTGTACCCCACATTTGATTGGACTGGGAACTTGTCTAATCCAGACTGCAGTCAAGGAAGTTGACAGCCCTCAGACTTTTTTAAGTCATTGTTTTTGATTTACAATCAGTATCTCAAACCTTGGAACTCTTGTCAGGACTGGGTTTGGTAGTAGACGGTGAAGGTGAGTTCAGCCAACACTGTCACTGTGTTCCTTGGTACTAGTCTAGAGGCCACAAACACGCTAATCGAAGTGACTAGGTCCTCCAGTGGGTGGAAAGCAAGTCATTGTCCCTGATGATGGGTTCCCTGACAGGGTAACTGGGTCCAATCCCTGGACTGAGGTGGTTGAGCTGCTGTACAGAAGGCTAAGTCATCATCATCTGGTTAATGTGTAAAAGGAGAATACGTCAGTGCTGCATTTTTATCAGTTTTTCAGTGCTTGTGAGCATAAGTGGTGCATGCTCGGTTACAGGAGTGGCCTATCAACAGTGCAAATTATTTTCCTCCACTACCATGATCGCTTTGGGAGCCCCAAAGATTCAGTGATCAGGAGGAGTGGCCAAGAAGAACACATTTTTTTCAGATTGGTAAAATCTGGCATTGCAAGAACTGGTCAGAGGCTACTCAATTGGCAACTTGGTTCCTATGTGAAGAAGTCCCAACTGCTGAAAAGGTGGTAGTCATCTTGATTACTTCTAGGAAGATGTCCACTCGGTGGCTGCTGGCAGTGTATTGCTCAGTCTCTTGACTGGGATCAGAGCCCAGGATAACAGGCCCACTGGGGTCACTGTCCACCATTTATGGACTTTACAAATGGGAGTGGACAGGATCAAGCATTAAGGCCCCTATGGGGCAGGTGTATGTTTCTCTGTCTTATGTTGGAGCTAGCTGTGGGAACATCCTTGGGTTTCACCATGGGCATTATTCATATTATCAGAGCAATCAGAATCAGTGGTTCATCTGTTGGTTTCTGGGTTCTCTGTGTGATTTAAATGTAGTGTTACGCTCCTGTCCCTGGCGTTCTTTGAGCATTTTCCATTGAGTCCATTGAACATTCGGTTTTATAGGTGTGCATGTGTTCCAGTCCAAAGTTTTCTGCAAAGAGGATTGGTCACACCCAGGTTTTTTGTTCCCATGGTGGACCCTACCTTATAATGCATAGGGTCTATTAATGCTTAGGGCTACTGTATTCTGCCCTTGCCCCAAGGGTTCCACAGTCTTCCATGCAATCCAGGAAGTTTGGAATCTGTCAGTTTGCCTGGAGCCAGCGATTCCAAAAGGAGGCAGACTCTTAAGATCTTAGATTGTGCAGGGCAGTCTGTAATGTACCATTGCCCTTGATCAGCACATGATTCCCAGGACAATCCCACACATTGGCGGGGGGGGTTCGATATTAGAACTTGGCAGACAACAATGTTTCTTCCATTTGCACCTGCACGCAACATTGCAAGCTGGATGTTCAGGACTTCCCCAATGCAATCTTCAAGCAAAGAATGTGCCAGGAGGTGGTAAAAGGATGAATCCCTGTTGTTACCCTTATGCATTATATATGAGACAATAGTTCACCCTCCCTAATGAAGATGGGTACTGCTTTTTAGAACCCATATGTAATTATTACCAATTGACAACATGTAATGATACAGAAAGGAGAAATTCCTTCATATTTACCATAATTTCCTTTTCTGTTAGCTCCGTTATCAATGGGGCCTCTTCTACCTCCTCTGGCTCCTTTTTTGGAGAATATTGTCAAATATATTTATAGATCTTTATAGTTATGTGTTTTTTTTTTTTTGGTTCTCAGACAAGATGGATAAACACCTGAGGAGGTACTGGGATTTACTGGTTCAACAATGACATCACAGTATAAAAGTCACTATTTGGAGTGATAGGCCAATAGGGCAACTCGTTGCTGTGTCTAACATTATGAGATTGGGAAACCTATCCATGTTAGTATCAACTAGCTCACCAAGTCGCCTGACAGCAAAGTTGTCGAAGTACTTTACAGTGACACCACTTTGTCAATGGCAATCACATTGCTGTGGCAAAGTGTCAAGGACCCAACAGTGCTGGAGTCATTTATTGTTTGCCTGGGGCTCTGCCCCTGCTCACCCTGGAATTATTTTGAGGAGCAGATGTCGGGAGTGGCCAACACCAGACGCCGTGTATCAGCACATCGCTGTGACAACCAGTTCAACACTGTGGATGTCAAATGGGTTGAGTCGCTGTGCCAGATTTGCTGTCAGGGGTTCACTCTCCTGACATGATATGGTATCAACTCATGTAGATGTCAAGCTTTGAAGGCTGTTTCTGCTAATAAAGTGTTATATGTTACAGTGATAGTAGAGATCTCTCCGTGACCCAGCGGCAGTCCTGGGGAGTCATGGATTCTTACAACAGTTCCTGCAAGTGTAATGAGAAGAGCAATCATCTTGGTTACTGAAGGTATCACCTAGGACAAGTTAGCCCTATGTACCTTTTTCATTTTTGAGTCAAGTTTCAATAAGGTGAATTTTTTTGTTACAGAGACTATGACATTGATATTTATCGGGCTTACCTGGAGACATGGAGGTCTATATCTGTATATGTTATCTGGTTGTACTGCATGAACAAAGGTAAACCTGGTGGCTGATGCAACCAGAATCCTCATACCTCAGAGTTCCATACCGAGGTCACAGATTTGGGCTGTACCACTACCCCAGTGTGGGGGGTGTACATTACCCATTTGTAACTATTCCCCACTGGCAACACTGGAGCTAACAGAAAGGAAATTACAGTATGTATGAAGGAATCTGGGAGGCAGTATAGCATACTGGTTAAAAGAACTGAGCTGCAAACCTGGAGACGTGGGTTTGAAAACCCACAACCACCACTTGCATACTTTGTGACCATGAGCAAGTCACTTAACTTCCCTGTGCTCCCAGGACACAACTGGAAGCAAACCTCGGCTTAGTGTGTCTTTCCCAGCCAAAAACTTTAGAATGAATAAATAAATCAATTTCTCCTATCTAATAATATCAAGGTGGTGAGGCAGTGCAACATGGCATTAGGCAGGGCCAGCTGGATGCTGGGGTACATAGGAAGGGGAATCACCAGCAGAAGAAGAGAGGTGGTATTACCACTGAATCAATTATTAGTGAGATCCCACCTGGAGTACTGTGTCCAGTTCTGGACACCACATCTCAGGAAGGACATGGACAGGATAGAAGCTGTCCAGAGGAGGGAAACTAACATGGTGCAGGGGCTGCATCATAATCCTTATGAGGAGAGAGAGACTGAAGGATCTCAGAATGTACACCCTAGAAGTCAGGAGGATAGGGTGGATGACATGATAGAGACCCACAGTATAAGTAACTCACAAGGTGAATAAGGTACAGGAGGGAGAATATTTTAGAAGAGAAGGTGCACAAGAACAAACGGGCATGCAATGAAGCTAGAAGGAGAGACATTTAGGAGGGATGTGAGGAAGTACTTTTTCACTGAAAGAGTGGTGGAGACCTGAAACAGTCTTCCAGCGGAGGTGGTGGTGGCAAAAGCAGTGGTGGGCTTCCAGCATGCATAGAATAAGTACAAAGGAATGTTGGCAGGAATGCGGGGGAGTAGCCGGAGATCAGGTAGAGTCTGCGGTGACAGTGTAGGCAAGGACAAAATGGGAAATGTAGACAAACTCAGCTAACAAACTGGCTGGTACCATGACATAGTAAACCAAACATGTAGAAGCAAAGTCAGACACACAGAACAGGATAGAAATAAACCCAAAGTTGGGTGATGATAAAAAACTATTATTTTAAAACAGTAATAAAACATACTGGCACCCGCCACTAATGTACGCCAATGTTTTGTGCTGATCACATGTGCTTTCTCAAGGTACAATCAGATCATACAAGGTGCAGTTTATATAGTCACTTCAATTAAAATCAATTCAGGTGAATCAAATGAGCAAGTAAAAAGTGCAGGTATCTTAAGCATGGACTCAAGTAAAACCAATGGTAAAAATACAAATACAAGTACAATATAGAGCTTGAACATAAAAATAATCAACACATTATACAAGTTAATATGATACACCATATATGTATACTACATATTTACAGTCAAAGATCTCCTAACTATGCATATATGTATACTACATATTTACAGTCAAAGATCTCCTAACTATGCAAAAAATACTGCTATTTAGTGCATTTACCCTTGTTACCAAACAGAACATTTCGTTTAACCCAGGGAACTGATGCCTTTAAATGATACTGCCATGAGCACTTACTAGAGAAGTTTGTTGTCAATGTCCCCCCCCGGCCAAGATAGGCTTTTGTAAGCTAGAAAAGTGAAACACTGACGTGGCCCTTCTTTTAAAATATTCCAAGCTCTAGATGTTTCACAAAATGGAAAGACTAGGTGGGTCAAGTGCTCCACATCTGACAACAAACTCTATGTTTCTGTGTCTAAGGTTTGTATTTTTGAAGGAAATCATGGGAAGTATTTTGATTTCACATGTGCAACTTACGTGTTTGGCAGTTTACATTGTGTAGGTGATTCTTTTTGACAGTTTTTGTCTTAAAAACATATGGCCTAAGTTGCGACTAGCTGTTGGCCGTAAGTCCTTCTCTTTTGCAGCAGTGTCAGATTGGAACTCCTTTCCCCCTTCCATCCTGTCTTGTCACTCTCTTCCTATGTTCCAAACCAATTGCTTTCCTCCCTCTCTGTATCTGCTGCTTGCTTATGCTTCCGTTGATGCCTAACCTACTCCTACTCTGCTGTTACCATCTGCCTCACCCCGACCCAGGCTCCTCTTCTTACCCTCTGTCCACCCCTCTTTGCCCTCTGATTCTCCCTTATGTTACCCTTGCCTTTATCTGTCCCAAAATACAATTTTTATCTTTCTGCTCATGTTCTCATTTTTGACATTGAAATGTATATGTATACTGTAACTGTTATGTAAGATGCCAATCTTGCTATTTATTTTATGATGCTACCATGCCAGTATATTGTTGTGTTTTTGAGCTTTAATTTGCTATCTGTCCATTTTAGCTATGATATGTCCTCCTGCTAGTGTAATTATCTTTCTATGAAATTGCTATTTAATGTATTATCTTTCTGTGAATTTGCTCTGTACTGTACTTACTCTTGTTGCACTTCCAGGTCGACCTGAAAAATGGACTGCAATTGTCTCAATGGACTTACCTGGTTAAATGAATAAATAAAATAAAAATTATTTTAACAAAAATCAAAATTTGTTGTGGTACAAATGACAAAACCAAAAGTAGGTTTATGGTTTTAGAAGATTGGTTTCATGATGTACAGAATTTAGAACTTTTTTTTGCTTTGTGAGTGTCTTTAAAAGGAATTGTGGGGTTAAAAGGAATTGAGGGACACCGAATGACTCACTAACATATGTTTATGATTTTGTTGTGTAGGTTAGTTTGTTTTTATATAGTGTCAACAGGGTCCTGTGTGGAGCTGTTGACAGCAAGGCACATAGTGGCATGTTGGTGTTTAGTGTGTGCTTGCATGCAGCAAAGTAAGCCTTTGTATTTTGGGCCCTATGTGTCCTGGCATTAAGGTAGCTGGCATCTGGCTATGCTCAGGGCTCACAGGGCCCTGCATGCAGCCAGACACTTGATTGTGCTAGTGCAGGGCCAAAAGGGGCCTGCACATTCTGGTGCTATGTTGCTTAGTGTATGTCTGTATGCAGAGCCTACTGGGCCCTGTGCATAGCCAGGCAGATAGTGCTGCTGACTAAGGTCCCAAAGGGCTTTGTACATCCTGCCATGAAGTCGGTTGATGTCTGGCTGCATGTGTGCATTTAGACAGAGCTTGCTGCTAGCACAGAGCCAAAGAGCCCTGCATCTCCTGACATGGAAGTGGTTGATGATGCGGGGTTAAAAAAAAATTAACTTATTTAGTTTTGTATGGGTCCCAAAGGGACCTGCACAAATGAGGATACAATTACACTATCACAAAAAGAAAGTAAATTCATGGCAAAAAACCTATGGTTATAGAGACATTAGGGTTGAAGAACAAAAAGCACACAAAGTAAGGAAATGAAAACATTAGGGTTCAGAGTCTCAGCAAATCAGTGGTGTGACATTCCTTGGGTTTTTTTGTACCCTAACTCTTACCAGTCCCTAGTCAGACCCTAGCCTTGTGACCAAAGGACAAACTATAGGTTCATGACATGTGGTCACTGTATCAAGAAAGTTATGAATTCTCTCTCTCTCAGTTCCTGTAGGGCTTTAAGGGACCTACAGAAAGAAAACTATACATAATTTGCATCCCACAGGGCATGCAGAGACAGAAAGACCATGTGGCATGGCTGGACCTGTAGCTCGCTTTTTAGTCACAAGGCTAGGGGCTTTTTATTTCTTATTTTGTGCACTTTGCATTTTTCAACCCAAAGGTCTGTGTTAATATAGTGTTTTGCAATAAATATATTATAGGGGTTTGGTAGGGTGTTCAATGTTAAAACCTTAACTTTGCACCTTAATAGCTTTGGCTGTGTTAGACAAAATTAGCAGAAAATGTGCACGTGTTGTCTAGTAGGCAAGGTCTAGATATGTGGAAAGTTTTGTGATGGCAGCTTGTGTGGTTTCTGAGATAAGCATATGTGTAGATGTCTAATTTTTTTCCTATACTTAACATGGGATTTTTTTGCTCTTACCTACAACCTACACAAAATTGAATTTTTCCTGAAACTTTCAGGTTAGATGCATGCTGTGGCAAAGTAGTGCCTTTTGAAGGTTTGTGAGAAAATATTAAATGGTTCCAGAGTTATAAGGATTTTAAGTTTTGTGTTTTTCTGTTCTGAGAATGCTCAGTAAGGTTTTTAGGATAACATTCTGATATGACACCAAAGATTCGGTGTTGCAGGGCCATTTTTGTTTTGTGACAGCTGTCATCTTGTTTCTCGCCTCACTAATAAACTACTAATTTAAACTTTTACTACAGCAGCTCTAATCAAAAAAAAACATGAATCTACCTCATTAGAACATGCTGCTTCAGATTCTGAGGCTTGTTTCAGCCAGTCATGATTATAAATATATTTTATGTATTTCTCCTGGTCATATAAGCATCTTCCCTGTTTTTTGAATCATGACTCACTTTTTTGTGTTGTGCCTTTAAAGTAGTGCAAAACTAAATTTTGCATGCAAAACTGTTTTTTAATTGCGTTTCACAAAAAGTCTGTTGGAAACACATTTTGATTGCCCAGCATAATTTTCAGTTTTGCAGCAGAAAACTGGTCTCTCATCATGAAATTTGATTCCACATCACAATTTTTGTTTTGCAGCAAAAACTGGTTTCTAGCACAACTTTGATTGCATACCATGATTTGTCATTTCATAGCAAAAAATCAGTTTCTCAGCATGAAATTTGACTGCACCATAATTTTCTGTTTCACAGCATATGTTTTTTGTTTCACAGTAGACAATTGGTTTCTCAGCATGAAATTTGATTGCACACCATGATTTTTCATTTTGCAGCACAAAATTGATTTCACAGCATTAAATTTGATTGCACATTAGAATTTTTCATTTTGTAGCAGAAAACAGTTTTTTCAGCATGAAATTTGATTGCGCATCACAATTGTTCATTTGCTGCACAAATATGGACATAGGCCAACCACAGCAGGGCGGCGATGGGTATTTGCTCAACACGCTGGCAACCCGGATTCACGACCCAAGCCTGGAATGTCAGGAGCAGGTGCTGGCAGGGAGGGAACTCAGGGTGTCCCTTCGATGCCTTCCCCCTTGGGAAGCAAAGGTGCTTTTCTGCCTCTCTGGTAGCTCCTGGTGGCTCCGGGAACACACTTAACACACACACATACTTCATAGACACACACACCACATACACACAGCCTGTCTCTCCCTTTGTTTTTGTTTTTCTTTCTTTTTTTAAGTTACAGTGGGAATGGCATTCTGGAAAGTTGAGGTCCATTGGCATAGCTGCAGAGTGTAAGACACACTCAAAGGGTATGGGCAGCAGGATCAACCAGATTTATTTTTTTCCCTTTACGGTAGAAAATCCTATTCCATCCAAAGTATTTCAGTAAGAAAATGTTATACTGTTAACTTTATCAAAAGAAATAAAATACTCTTTTAATAATGCATTTCAGGTTATACATGTTTTAACTGTGTTGTCCATCTATGTGTTTTTGCAATTAATAAACAACTAATGGTGTCCTATTTTTTCTTTCAAGTCAAATCTGGATAGAAAGAGCATAATATTTTCAGAATCATAACACATGCTCAGATTGTTTCTACTGTCTTTGTCCAGGAAAGGCATACAGCTACAGCTTGTTTCTGGGTGTGTTTTGGGAGCACAGGGAGGTTAAGTGACTTGCTCTGGTCACACAGTATACAAGCAGAGCATGATGTAATCAAAATCCATTCTGCTGAATGAATGTAGCTTGCTCACAGCTCTTTGCTTTAACCTCTAGGCTGTACTGCCAGCTGATAATCAAAAACTTCACATTTCAAGGCTGGCCTGATGATTTCAGGCCAGTAGATGCTGTAACCACATTCGTCTTGTAGACCTGAGTACACACCAAAATTGTAAGAGAAATGGCTGTAAGAGAGGGACTGGAAAAGACAGAAATTGGTGCTGTGGCAGCCCCAGAAATCTGTACTGATATGAACATTGACAGGGTTTAGAAACCTGATATGGGGCCCCAATACCTGTTGACACCACAGAGCCAGCCTTGAGATGTGTAGTTTTTGATGATCATCTGCAGTATAGCCTAGAGGTTAAATCAACCTAAAGATGGATTATTTTTACTAACAGTTTGAAATGTAAAAGTGATAACTCACTCATTTCAATGCACATGCAAAACAAGTATTATAAATGTAGAAAGTGTTGCAATAACACCATAAAACACACTTAATAAAACAGACAATTTCCTATTTAACCTACAGTCAATGGAGGGCCAAGATCCTCAGTGATATCATTTCCTGTCAGAAGTCTAAAACTTATGGCTGTCCCCAGCCCTTAATTACAGATTGATTTACATATGAATACCTCTGGACTGCAAGCATTCACAGATAAACACAATGGCTCACTCAAATTAGCTGTTTATTGTCTTTCAGACATTAAGAAACCCTATTGATGACAGTTCACCTTTAATTTTATTTTCCATTTGTTTATTCTTCTATATTATGGCCCAAAACTTTAAACACTTTTTAATATTTTAAGCCACAGTTTTAGGGATGGGCTATTTATCCTGTCACGACAACCCGAGTAGCAGCTTTCTGACCTATCCAATGGGTCTTCAGATTCACCTGGGTCCTACAGAAACTTGTGTGAAGCATGCTACAGAGTTGGCCCATTCTCTATGAGTCTGCTGCTTCTTGTAAAACCACAGGGCCCTGTATTAAACAAGCTATAGTTTTGACTCACACTCAATTGGTCTGTTGTATGGTGCAGGCTATAGGTGTGGCACCCTGCCTGATGGGTCTGCCTCTTCATGTAGTGCTTACAGGGCTCTGCACAAAGCAAGCTACAGGTCTGGTATTATGGCCAGTGGATCTGCTGCTACATGTAGGGCCCTACATGAAGAAAGTTATAGGTCCATGTCCCTGCCCAACTGGTCTGCTGCTGGAGGCCCTGTGTAAAGAAAGATCTAGGTGTCAGTTATTATATATTTGTTTCAGAAAGTAAAGAAACTCATTGTACAAAACTATGTTAATGCATTTGATAGGGTTAAAGAGCCACAAAAAATGGAAATGTGGTGTCCACGTTTCAACCCAAACTCCTACCACCCACCCACCTATCCCCTACACTTGTGACCCAAGGGCAAGCCACAGGTCCTGGCTGTGCCACACATATCTGGTTCTTCAGATGGGGCATGCAGGGCCTCGCACAAAGCAAGCTCTAGGTCTAGGCCCTGCAACATGGGTTTGTTGCTCCACATAATGCCAACAAGGCCCTGCACCAAGCAAGCAGCATGTCAGGGTCCACTTACCAATGATATACAGCTTTGTGTGGGGTTCACAGGACTCTGCATGAAGCAAGCTATAAGTCCAAGGCCCAGTAACACAGGTCTGCTGCAATCATAGGGCCCATAGGGCCCCTGCACAAAGTAGGCTATTGGTCCAGGGCCCTGGACCATGGGTCTGCTGCTTTGAATAGAGCCCACAGTGCTATGCAAAAGCAACCTATAAGTCTGGGGTCCTGCACTACTGGTCTGTAGTTTTTGCAAAGCAAGCTATAGGTTCAAGATCCTGTACCAGGGTCTACGCTTCAAGTGAGCCCAGAGTCCCTGTGTGATGCAAGTTACAGGTCTGGGGTCATACCTATTACTCTGCCACTTTGCATATGGTCTACATTAATTAAGAGACTTATGGGCATTGCCATAAACCTGTAGCTTGACCTCGGATCTTAGGGGTAGGTGACAGGGAGAGGGAAGAAGTTAAAAACTCTAACACCATATTTTCATACTTTTGTGGCTCTTTATCCCTAACAGAGGCATCAACATAATTTTCTGATGGAGGACCTGAATATGCCAGATGTTAACTGGAACACCTTTGCTGCAGCCACATCCAAGAGCAGGGCTATTCTTGATGCCCGACAGGAGGCATGCCTCAGACAGCTAGTCTTGGAACCTTCTCAGGAGGGAGCAATCTTAGACCTGGTACTCTCAAATGGGGACAGCAAGAGAATCTCTGACCCTGAAGTGGGTAGCCATCTGGGAACCAGGTGACCACTAAACAGTGTAGTTCATGATAAACTTAGCTGTAGAGTCAAGCCATACAAAAGTGAAGGTACTGGACTTCAGAAGAGCTGATTTTGTCAAAATGGGAGAGTGCCTCAGAAAAGCACTAGCACACAGGCAAGAAAGTGGGGTGGAGCAACAATGGGGAAACATCAAAACCACCATCACAGAGGCAATACGCCTTTGTGTGAAGCAAATAAACAAGTCAAAATGAAAGAAAAAAACACTATGGTTCTCAAAAGATGTGGGGAAGTTTAGAGAGAAAATGAGAGCATTCAGGAAGTATAAAGAAACACTGAAGGAGCAGGACAGAGAACTGTACCAGTTAAAGCAGAAGGAAGCGGGAAGGCAGTCAGAATAGCAAAGGCCCAAACCGAGGAAAAGATAGCCAACTCAGTTTAGAAGGGGGATAAAACCTTTTATAGGTACATTAGAGAGCAAAGAAAGACTAAGGCAGGGATACTGAGGCTGAATAAAGAGGAAGGTGGTTAGGCAGAAAGTGACAGTGAAAAAACAGGGATACTGAACAAATACTTCTGCTCAGTATTCACAATGGAGCGTAGGGAAGATGCCCAATCCAGTCAATAGAAGCACTCTGGATAGGGGTTGATATTAGTCCTTTCACAGAAGAAAGGGGTCTGAAAGAACTCTTAAAACTGAAGGTGGATAAAGCAATGGGGCCTGGTGGATTTCACCCCAGAATTCTAAAAGAACTAAGGGAAGAACTAGTAACACCACTGACTACCCTTTTTAATAAATCATGGGAGAATGGTGTGGTACCTGAGGACTGGAGGAGGGCAGATGTGATTCCTCTTCACTAAAGTGGGAGCAAGACAGAGGCAGGAAACTACAGACCTGTCAGTTTGACCTCAGTGGTAGGGAAAATGATGGAATCACTTCTGAAGGAAAGAACTGCTGAGTACCTAGAGGCCAGTGGGGCACAGGACCCAAGGCAGCATGGATTCACAGCATGAAGGTCATGTCAGACAAATCTAATTGATTTATTTGACTGGGTGACCAAAGTAGTAGACCATAGAGGGGCTGTGGACATGGCCTACCTAGACTTTACCCAGGCATTTGACACAGTCCCGCACAAAAGATTAATAAACAAATTAGCCAGCCTGAGAGTGGATCCCATGGTGGTAGCCTGGGTAAAACACCGGCTGACAACAAGACACAGAGGGTAATAGTAAATGGAGTCCACAGTGAAGAAAGGGGGATTACTAGTGGGGTACCGCAGGGTTCAGTACTGGGGCCGGTCCATTTTAATGTCTTTATAAGTGACATTGCAGAGGGACTGGAAGGAAAAGTATGTCTCTTTGCAGATGACACAAAGATCTGCAACAGGGTTGATACGCAAGGTGGGGAAGAAAGGATGAAAAGGGACTTGGCAAGGTTGGAGGAATGGTCAAATGTATGGCAGCTTAGATTCAATGCAAAGAATACAAGTAATGCACCTGGGAAACAAAACCCAGGGAAGAGTACACAGTGGGGTGAGATACTGACAATAACAAAATGGAAGGGCCTGGGGATAGTCATATCAGATGACCTAAAGGTGGGCCAGCAATGTGAGAAGGCAGTAAGGAGGGCTGGGGGGAACTGGGATGCATAGGGAGAGGCATCACCAGTAGAAAACAGGAAGTTGCTGGCCCTCTGTACAGACAGTTGGTAAGACCACATCTGGAGTACTTTGTACAGTTCTGGAGACCCCATCTCCACAAAGACATAGACAGAGTGGAGGCCTTCCAGAGGAGGGCAACCTAAATGGTGCAGGATCTGCACCAGAAGACATATGAAGAAAGAATAAGGAGCTTAAGATGTATAGCCTTGAGGAAAGAAACGAGAGGGGGACATGATAGAAACTTTCAAATGCCTTAAGGGAATCAACAAAGCCAAGAGGGTAGCATCTTTCAGAAAAAGAGATATGCAAGAACAAGGGGGCACAATTTGAAGATGGGGGACAGCTCAGAGGTAGTGTGAGAAAGAATTTATTCACAGAGAGGGTTGTAAATGCATGGAACAGCCTTCCTGAGGAGGTCATAGAGTCAAAAACAGTGGGGGAATTCAAGAATGCATGGGACAGACATAAGGCAATTCTAGTGGGGGTTGGAGGAAGTAGGCTGTTGGTTAACTAGGATCTGCAACTGATCCATTAAGTAGAGAAATGGGCAGACTAGGTGGGCCAAGCGGTCCTTATCTGCCATCAAATTCTATGCCTCTATGTTTCTGCCATTAGTACAGATACATACTGTATGTATACATTTCTAACGCTGTGATATGGAATTTTACATTTTTGTAACACATTTGTAAGATATTTTACCTGGTTAACCATGTGCTCCTACTGTTGTCTCTGTTATCTAACCTAGGGCTGACAAATAATTCCATACAGTGACTCAAAAGTTACTTATCTAACCAAATGCAGCAAGTTTGTACTGCGACATTTTCTGTTAGTAACAGGGTCCCACAGAGACCTAATTTTGGCCCACTCTTATTTTTAATCTTTGTGAACTCTCTATTATCTACAGAATCTGTTGACACACACACAAAATATGCTATACATGGATGACTTAATTCAGTGGACCAAATTAAAGTATAGCATCAACAACTCATGAGTGTTAAATGCTGACTTTTGCAATATACTCTACAGTGATGGTTCCTCAACAGCAAGCTGGTTTTAAACAGCAAGAAAACAAGAGCCCTTCTATTCAGTTCAAAACATCATCTAAATAGAGTGATAAGGTGAGTGGCAACTTGTAGATATCTGATCTAAATGGAGCTCCCACTGAACAAGTATACAACTTCAAATATCTCGCTACGTAACTAGACCTAAACATCTTTCAGTAAGCATATTCTGCAAGTGTTTAAATCAACTCTCCAGAAATTTGGAGCAGCCTTCAGATTAAAATGCTGCTTGACCACTGAAGATAGACCAGCTATACGTAGAGGAATTATCCCTCCCCGTGCCATCTTTTAATTATGGCTCCATGGTCTCCACTTCAATCCCTGCCAATGACCTGAAATGATTTGATTTTACTTACAAATAGCAGCTGGCAATTTGCACTCTTATCAAGGCATAGAAGCTACTAATATGACCTCTACTCTAAACCTGGTTGTTTTTCACCAACCATTTGTTACATAAAGCTGCTGATAAATCATCCCTGTGTAACCTACTCCCACACAAGCTAACCTCCAGGAACTTGAGATCAGAAGACCATAATCTTATCTCAGCAGCCACGCTGAACACAGTCATGGGGCCAGAAAGCCTTTTCCTACTCTGTATGCACCCTTTAGAATAATTTGCCGGTTAACCTGCATTTCAGTGCTAGTCATGTAATGTGTCATAGCAAACTGTTAACTTACCATAGACAAAAGACAAAATGTTTAAGTACCTAGACCTAAACATCTTTCAGTGAGCATATTCTACAAGTATGCAAATCAACTCACCAGAAAGTTGGGGCAGCCTTCAAATTAAAATGCTGCCTGACTCCTGAAGCTAGACTAGCAATAGCTAGAGGAATTATTCTCCCATCCCTTAGTTATGGCTCTGTAGTCTCCACTTCAATCCCTGCCAAATACCTAAAATGATTTAATTTTACTTGTTACTTAAAGCTGCTGATAAATCACTCGTGTGATCTACTCCATGAAAAGCTAAGCTCCAGGAACATAAGATCAGAAGACCATAACCTTATCTCAGCAGTTACATTGAACGCAGTCATGGGCCAGAAAGCCTCTTCCTACTCTGTATGCACCCTTTGGAATAGTTTCCCTGTTAACCTGCATTTCAGTGATAGTCACGTAATGTGTCATAGCAAACTGTTAACTTACCATAGACAAAAGGCAAAATGTTCATACCTCTAACTGTTTTTGCATTTTTTTCTCACATTGCTCTATATATAACTTGCAAGATGTACTGTTATATACTGTATATACTATTTCCTATTGAATACTCTTTATATTCTTGTACCACCTTGGTCCGGTCATTCCTGAAAATGGTCAGAATTGCTCAATGTACTTCCCAGCTGACAAATTAATAAATAGTTTTCAAAACAAAAAATGGTATCTGATTAAAAACATTTAAAATGCATTATGTAACCATGGTCTTATTAAAGTACCATGGAATGTTCCCATCAGAAACATTCTGTTTTTATGTAATTTGCAACATAAAAGCCACTAGGAACACGTGTTGCCTGCTTCATTTGTATGTGATATGACATTCAGGCTATAGCAGCATGCAGCTATATAGCTCGGCGAAATGTGCTGCTTAGGTAGTAAAGGCACTACTGCACAGATCGTTGTTCATAACTAAGGCCCTATACACACTGGGCTTGCTAAAACATTTTACAGTTCTTTAAATGTTTTAACGAGCCCAAGCACGATTTGTGTCCACACTTAACACAATTTGAAACCATGTTTAAAAAACATGTTTAAAGCCTGCTAGGGACCTAGTCTTTAAAATGGTTTTAAACACGTTTTCAAACCAAACACGCTTTACTTTGTGGTGTGGATGGGAGAGTGGTCCATCTTGCTCCTGTTGGTGTGCCCCAGACAGTCCAACCCTGTGTTCGAGTTAAGTTGCAGTGAAGATCCCACCTTGTGCTACAGACTGTGTTCATCCAGGTGGGGTAAGGAGTTCATTAACAATCCCCACAAACAGAGATGTGCAAAATCTGCGAATGTTGTTCCACAAAATATTTTGCAAAATTTGTGCGTTTCATGATATATATTTCGCAGATGTGAAATGCAAAATTCCATTAGCGAAATCATGAATTTCGCCCATAAGAAATGCGGAATTTTGCCAGTGAACTCTCGTGTGAAATTCTGTCGATCGTGGGTTAAATTCTGCATTTCACAGGCATAATTCATAATTTCACTGGCAGAATTTTGCATTTGGCACCTGCGAAATTTATCACCGAAATCCACAAATTTTGCAAAACATTTTGCGTAGTGAAATTCGCGATTTCACTGGAATTTTGCAGACGAACTTTAATTTCAATGCATCTCTACCCACAAATGAGTAGTGGCGGTGGGGCAGACGGCACACTCCAGCCTAAGCATGGGGCGGGTGAGCAGGACAGCAACTCCTGGGATACTCTGTAGGTGAGAGTTCCCATCCAGAGCACCGAAGGTGGTCATCCGTGGAGAAACTGACAGAAAATTAAAAACTCCTGCTGCTACCATGAGGGGTGAGCAAAATTAAGTCTGTGAATTTTCTTTTTTAATGCAGAAAAAAAACTGTAATAATATTTCTGAAAAAGTAAAGGGGAACTGTCACCAATAGGGTTTCTTAATGTCTGAAAGACCTTAAAAAGCTAATTTGAGTGAGCCATTGCATTTATCTGTGAGTCTTTGCAGTCCAGAGTTATTCATATGTAAATCAGTGTGTAATTAAGGGCTGGGGGCAGCCATATGTTTTAGCCTCCTGACAGGAAATGATGTCACCGAGGATCTTGGGCTTCCATTGACTGTAGGTTAAACAGGAAATCATCTGTTTTATTAAGTGTGCTTTAAGGTGTTATTACAACACTTTCTATATTTATAATAATTATTTTGTATGTGCATTGAAATGAGTGAATTATCACCCTTACATTTCAAATTGTTAGTAAAAATAATCCATCTTTAGGATTGCTTTGACCTCTAGGGTATACTGCCAGCTGATCATTAAAAACTACACATCTCAAGGCTGGCTCTGTGGTTACCAAAAGGTAGAGGGGCCCCATACTGTATCAGGATTTCTAAACCCTGGCTGTGTTCATGACAGTACAGATTTCTGGGACTCCCACAGCACCAACTTCTGTCTTCTATTTCCTCTCTTACAGCATTTTCTGTAACAATTCCAGGTGTGAACTCAGGTTTACAAGTGCAAATGTGGCTACGTACCTACTGGTCTGGCATCATGAGGCCAGCCTTGAAATGTGTAGTTTTTGATTAACAGCTGGCAGTACAACCTAGAGGTTAAAGCAAAGAGCTGTGAACAAGCTTCATTCATCCAGCAGAATGGGGTTTAATTCCAACATGCTCTACTTGTATATTGTGTGACCAGAGTAAGTCACTTAACCTCCCTGTGCTCCCCAAACACACCCAGAAACAAGCTGTAGCTATGTGCCTTTCCTGGACAAAGACAGTAAAACAATCTGTGCATGTGCTATGATTCTGAAAATATCATGCTCTTTCTATCCAGATTTGACTTGAAAAGAAAACAATAGGACACCATTAATTGTTTAGTAATTGCAAAAACACATGGATGGACAACATTGTTTAAAAAAACCATCATCTGAACTGCATTATTAAAATATAGAATAATACATGGGTGTGTGTGTAACCAAGATTTTATACACATCTGAAGTGTGGGATGCTACATTAACCCCGATGGCAAAGTCCAAGTGGTTTATAAAAGCATCCCACCCTGAGGGTGTATGTAAAATTCTATTGTTTTACACCCACCCACACATATATTATTTTATTTAATTAATCATGATAATTGTTTTTCCCTTTCAGCACAGTTCAGTTAGCGCAACACTTCTGTCAGAGATACACACACATACACACGCGCACACACACATACACACACTCACACCCCCCAACAAACACACACACATGCACACACTGTCTCTCCCTTTTTGTTTTTTTCTTTTTTTTTTTACATTAGAGTGGGAATGGCATTCTGGAAAGTTGCGGTCCATCTGCATAGCTGCGGAGTGTAAGACACGCTCGAAGGGTATGGGCAGCAGGATCAACCAGATTGATTTTTTTCCTTTATGGCTAAAAATCCCATTTCATCCAAAGTACTTCAGTAAGAAACTGTTATACTTTCATACTTTTAACTTCATCAAAAGAAGTAAAATACTCTTTTAATAATGCATTTCAGGTTATGCATGTTTTAACTGTGTTGTCCATCTATGTGTTTTTGCAATTAATAAACAAGTAATGGTGTCCTATTTTTTCTTTTCAAGTCAAAACTGGGGAAAAAGCATAATATTTTCAGAATCATAACACGTGCTCAGATTGTTTTTACTATCTTTGTCCAGGAAAGGCACACAGCTACAACTTGTTTCTGGGTGTGTTTTGGGAGCACAGGGAGGTTAAGTGACTTGCTCTGGTCACACAGTATACAAGTAGAGCATGACGGAATCAAAATCCATTCTGCTGGATGAACGTAGCTTGCTCACAGCTCTTTGCTTTAACCTCTAGGCTGTAATGCCAGCTGATAATCAAAAATTTCACATTTCAAGGCTGGCCCCATGATGCCAGGCCAGTAGGCAGTAGCCACATTTGCATTTTGTAAATATGAGTTCACATCCGAAATTGTAAGAGAAAAGGCTGTAAGAGAGGAATGGAAAAGACAGACGTTAGAGTTGTGGCAACCCAGAAAATCTGTACTGACATAAACACAGACAGGGTTTAGAAATCCGGTAGGGGCCCCAGTACCTGTTGGCACCACAGAGCCAGCCTTGAGATGTGTAGTTTTGATGATCATCCTGCAGTATAGCCTAGAGGTTAAAGCAACCCTAAAGATGGATTAGTTTTACTAACAGTTTGAAATGTAAAGGTGATAACTCACTAGTTTCAATGCACAAACAAAACAAGTATAAATGTTGAAAGTGTTATAATAACACCTTAAAAACACACTTAATAAAAATTTCCCATTTAACGTTGCAGTCGATGGAGTGCCAAGATCCTCAGTGACATCATTTCAGGAGCCTAAAACATATGGCTGCCCAGCCCTTAATTACAGGCTGATTTACACATGAATAACTCTGGACTGCAAAGACTCACAGATAAACACAATGGCTCACTCAAATTAGCTTTTATGGTCTTTCAGACATTAAGAAACCCTGTTGATGACAGTTCCCTTAACTGGCAGCAAGCATCATTTTACGGTGTTGTCAGCTCACTGTGATTTGCAGTCGCACTTATGCCATAGAAATCGTAGGGTGGCAACAGCAGATCCATGCTATAGAAGCGAGCTGGTGTGGATTCAGAGTTACTGTGTGCAAACACGGTAGAGAACAGAGTGGATAGACGTCTGTGGCTAGTTTAAAATGTTTTTAATAACGTTTATACAAATGGACCAGCAGTGTGTACAGTGTTTAAGTTTGTTTTTCTATAACCTTCACTATTCGCACTCCACTATGTCATGAATGACTACTCTGGAGAAATTTAAACTGAAAACACATTTTTTTTAAATGTTTTATGTTTATGTTAGGATCTGAACTTGGTCTCTAGCTGAAAATGTAAAGTGTAAGGTTCCTACAGTACCTGGATTTAGCCCCTTAGTCCATTACTTGCAAACTCAAAGATATATCAGGAGTAGGTGACATGGGAACAGTTCCAATGTTCTGTGTTCAGCAGGTGGGCCACCCCATCCCACTACACAAGGTACTGTTGAAGTGAAGGTGCTACCACCTTCCCCTCCCCAAGAGTGTGAAAGCACCAAATCTGCAGTTCTCCCAAGACTTCACAGACCTAGGACATGGGGTTTGGGTTATGAGGTTCACCTAGGTCTCCCACACTGAAGTTCCATTTTCTCAACCACTGTCACTGGGCTGGGCATCAAAAATTATCTTGATATTTTATTGTTCCCCATCCCAAGGTCATATGAGCTAACCATTTTTTTTTCTAAATACTTAAATACACTGGACTAGAAGACAGTCCCAGTGAAACTGGACAATATTTAACAAAATATTTTTTTCTCTATGGCTATATCAATAATGTAAGAGCTGCTTAAGGACCAAGCTGGAGGACCAGAATAGATGATGGAACTATAGACAGATAAACTGAGTATGTTTTCTGTGACTATTATTTTTAATAAACCTAATAGAAAATATGGGGGCCCAATACACTGCTGCAATCATTGGTGGCCCAGTTTTTTTCTTTTTTTCATATAGCTTTTTACCCCTCTGGAGACCCCACATCTGTCCGCACCTCCCCCTGGCCAGCACCTACCTCCCACAGAGGTACCTGGAGCGAGTCCCCTACAACTTTCCCCCTGTAAAGGAGTTGGAGAGGGAGGCCACCTCCCCGGTCCATAATCACAGTTGCTCCAGGCATCCGGGTGGTGGCATGGGCCTGGGAGGTGTGCAGAGCACTGGTTCACCTTGCTTGCTTTTCTGTTTTTTCCCATGTGTCCCTGCCACAGCAGCACATCAGGACATGCACGTGGAGGCACATTTGCCCTGTGGAACTGAGGACTCTCTTTCTGAGTCACTCATTGCCTGCACTACCACTGGGCCTCCACCTGGTGGCAGTCAAAGGCCAAATCGGATGACCATCCCTCCCCAGAAGAGGAGAGCAGTCCTTGTGATGCTTAGTCCTCCCACCCTGCTGACCCCTGGCAAGCCGTTTTTGTTTCCAAACATGGGTCACCGGTATGGCAGCAGGTAAGGCATTCAATGCCTCAGCCCTTGACCCCACTGGGCCGGCTGGTGGCCCAGTTTGTGGTGTATGGAGACATCGTGTTGTGCTACTATGGATAACTACCAGCTTATTGTTTGGCACCCTGCCATGCGCAAAGTTCATGATGAGAAGTGTTAAAACCACAGCCATCCCCCAGCTCCGATCTGTACCTTAAGGTCAGCTTGTGGATCACAGTTTGTTTGGACTTTTTATATTCCTTGCTGATCATCCCTGTTGATTAAGTAGTCCCAAACTGCTCCACATAAGGTTCTTCCTTCCTGATGTCCAGTGTAACTCCCCTCCCTAGACCAGTGTTCCCACTTCAGTTGGCAGTTCATATGAGTCTCATCAATCTCAGTCTTCCCATGAACATCTTGTACACTGTCACATGCCGGTACCCTAATGGGCGATGTGACATATGATCAGCACATGTTTGGGATGGTGTGCATCTGTGCATAGCACAGTGCACAATTTGCACGCCAGCCCCCATCTCTTTCCTTGTGCTATCGCAATACCCATTGTGACACCATAGGAGAAGCCTTATGACTCCGAGATGCACATCGCAGTGGGGTGTAAACTAGAATGTGTCACAAAGTGTCCATCCTCACCATTTTGTGTCACTTAATTGTGACTCTATATGTATGGGGCCCCTGATGTAATATACTATTCGGAATTGTTTACAATAGTCTTATTAAAATGTAATGAAATAAATAGGTTTATGTTCTCTTTAAAATTGAGGAAAATGTCTTTGTAATGAGCAGTATTTCATAACTCTGATGGCACCGTGGGGGAAAAGAACAACACAAAGAATTAACTTAAGCTGCACTGTGGAAATACGATATTATATTTGACAGTTATCTGTCAAAAATAAGGAGATATGTAACTGTGCCAAAGGAGTGCTGCTATTTTGCAATCACGAACTACAATCCCTTACAAAGAACATGGGTGAAAGGCCAAAGAACCTGTGCATCCTTAAATACCACTCCCAGGCAAGAGAGAGGCAATGTCATTTTAGTTAACCTGTCTAGTCTTTAGAGCTGCGTAAAGAGTTTCCTGAATGCTTCCTACCATCTGCTTTTGCTGCTTTCAAGAGTTGGCCAGAAGCCTGGGTATTTCCTGCCCTTTCCTGCCCAGCCTATAAAACAGTAGTTCTAGGTCTGTTCCCTTTCATTCCAGCTTTTTTCCTTGGTTCCTCCTGCCTGCAGCTGTTTCTTCACTCTTCCTCTACTGGTATGGCCTTCTGGCCTAGGCTCTCTCTCTGGGGGGAGTCAAGTTCCTCTCCTATAGAACAAGTACTGCATCTTTCAATTGTGTTGGTGCTCTTAAAGGAAGGTTACAGGCAATATATTTTCTCTTCACACCCATGTTGACAAATTTTACTTCACTCTAGTGAAAGCTCGTGAAAAAATGCACACTGATACAATGGATCAGTAAGTCTATGCTTCGTAGTGGCCAAAAGTATTAGCTGCTTTTTCTGAACATGTTTAGAGATGGTCATCATCATCCCAAAAAAGTTAAACTATTTCCAAAAGTGTTTTTTTCTGTTATAGACTACAAGTTAAAAATAATTTTCTTTTTAAATGAATTTTACACTCCCCCATATCCTTTTTCCCTGATTTATTCCCTTAACAATACCTGCTGGAAACAACTCCTGCTGTGATGCTTGGGCAAGTGGAAAGGTGAAAGCCCTCATGTCCAGACCAGGATTCCCTACCATCTTATCATTAGGCATTCCTCACCAGAAAACATTGTTCTTATCATAAAGATAGCAAACTGTGGCTGAGCTGGAGTGTCATGGGTCCTTTTTGGGCACAATCAATTGTTATGCTACGTAAATGTGCTCTATGATTTATGTCATGGGGGGCTCTGCCTCCTCCCCACTCATAGGTTTTTACTAAGACTTTAGTTTAATATACGAGGGGGCAGAGATCCCCAACATAAACACATTTCTGATGAAAAACAAATTGTGTCATTACTATTCTGGTCATTTAGCTGTTGTCCATATTAGTTTTTTTCAAACAGAAAAAGGCTTTTGGTTTAAAGGTAGAACTACATACAGAAGCACTGGTCAAGGAGACTGTGGTTGTATCGGTTTTACTATAGCACTGCAACACCACTGATGCCAACATCCTTGACAACGACAGACACAATGCAGAGTGTTGGCATTGTACTGTCGGGGATGCCAGTGCCCATATGCAAGCCCCCCACTCCCCCCGGTGTTAGTTGGGTCCTGCAGGTGGTTCTTTAGTAGCTGGTGTAGTCTGGTGGTGGACTCCGGTGTGGATTTTTGGGTCTTTTTCAGCTGTGAAACAAATTGGTCCCGAAGAGGATTCCTTGAACTTTCTTTCCTGGATTTGGTTGGTCAGATCTGCATATCCTTTTTTATTTGAACAGTGAGAGTGGTTTCGAGATAGTATTTATTTGAGTTATGTTATGAAATCTTGGATTGTTTGTTTTGTTTTATCATCACTCTTGGTAGTGAGAGTACCTTATCTGCTTCTCTGAAGTCCAGGTAGTGAGAGTGCCAGGCCGAGGACCTTCAGACTTTTACTGGTAACATTCTCATGAACTCTGTTGGGAAATCCTGGACATTTTGATGTTCTTTATTTTTATTCCTTATTTTCCTTTTGATAATTGAACTGTTTATGGTAGTGAGAGTTCCATTATAGTCTCTCTGGGCATCAGTAGTGAGAGTACTTAATTGCCGAGGATTTTCAGGTTTTGTTTCTATTTATTGTTACATTATTTTTGGTAGTGAGAGTCAGAGAATTGTTCCTTGGGCACTGGTTAGTGAGAGTACCAGGTGCCCCGGGACTTTTATTATTTTTGTGTATTGTTTTTAGTTTTAAATTATAATTATTTTAGGATTCTGTTATGAGGAAATTAGGATTATTTGGTGCTGATTCTTAGCCACAGTTTGGGGGTCATTTGTGGAATGTGCCTGTTTGCTCCTCCGGCCCTGTGTTATTTGTCCTCCTCTCTCCATGCCCTCTGCCCATTCTCTCTCCCCCCGCCTGCTTCTACTTACCAGCACAGTCGTGCGCTGGGGATTGCCCGTGTGGGGGGGTTGGGCGTAGGAGGCGTGGACATTGGAGTTCGAATGAGTGAATCTCTCGGATAGAGGTAGTTAGGACTAGATGACGCCCTGGGGCAAAATGGTGTCTGGAACATCGTGGTCCATGTCTAGTCCCCATACCCATGGGCACCACCTTTTTAGATGGGCAAGTAGCCGGGACAACTCACGAACACCGTCCAACTTGGGTGCTGTTATGCAATGCCAGATCTATTAAAAACAAAACTGAACTCATTGCAGATTTTGTTGGAACAGCGGATCTGGTTTGCATCACCAAGACCTGGTTGGATGGAAATGCTGCCCCAATTTTGGAGGTAGCTACTCCACCCAGGTACTCGGTGATTCATCGCCCGAGATTGGATCACAGGGAGGGGCAGCGGTCTGTTTCAAGGCCAAATTGGGCCTCATGGGTGTACCAGTAGAGGAGGCTGAATCCTTTGAGTGTACTGTGGTAGCTGGTGTGGGGTGCAGGATAGCTCTCATCTACCATCCACCCAGGGATGAAAAGCTATTCCTGCAGGAAGTTGCAGACTTTGCCGCCGACATGGCCTTGGAAGTGCCCAGACTGATGGTTCTGGGCGACTTCAATTTCTGGGTCGATGACGAATCCTTGCTTTTTGGACAACACTTCCTCCAGTTGATGATATTACTGGGCATCACACAGGTTGTTTCCTCAGCTACCCATAATGGTGGTCACTCTTTGGATCTGGTCTTCCTCCTGGGGACTGAGGCCTCCGATTTGGAGGTGGGACCTGTCGGTTGGGGCGATCATTACACTGAGAGGTTTAATTTGTGTGCCTCCCTGTGTAGGTCTGCTCCTGTGGAGATGGTCAGTTTCCGCCCTTTGTGGGATGTTGTCCCTGAAGACCTGGCGGTGGTGGCTGACCTCTTTGGAGTTCGTTGATGCCTGCTCAGGTCCAGAGCCGTTGGTTCAGACCTATAATAAGGCCATTTCCTCAGCTCTTGACCTGATTGCTCCAGTCTGTGTTCGTCCCCTTCCTCTTTGCCATTGAGCCCCTTGGTTTGATGAGCCTTTGAGGGAGTTGCAGAGGTTGGGACATAGGTTAGAACATCCCTGATGGAAATCTACCTTGGATGCTGACTGTCTTATTTTGTTGGAGCATTATCAGTTTACTAACTGTAGTGATCTCCCATAAGAAGGCAGAATTCCTGTCCAGGGAGATCACTGTCGCTCAGAATCGACTGGCTCAACTCTTCCAAACTGTGGACAGGCTGTGCAACCCAGCCTGTCTGCAGCTGCGTAGAGTTTTTTCACAATTGAGTGTGATGAAATTGCTCAATTCTTTGCAAATAAGGTGGCTGACATCAGGTTTGAGATCTGTCGGACCCGCTCTGTGGGGGATGCTGGTGGTCGGTGCTCGGTCACTATGCCTCTTGTTTCCTGGAGTACCTTTAACCTGCTGGAGTTTGTCGATATTATGAGGATTAGCTAGGAATGTGCCCTACATGCTGTAGTTTAGATCCGGCCCTACCTCCTGACTCTGGGTTGTAATGATATCATTGGTCCGGTCTTGGCTCAGATTATCTGGTGCCCTTGAATCGGGTGAGGTTCCAAGCTCCCTGAAGGAGGTGGTGGTGACACCCTTCTGAAGAAAGCTTCACTGGACCTGGATATTCTAGCTAACTATAGACCCATCTCAACCTTCCTTTTGTGGGAAAGGTAATCGAGAAAGTTGTGGCTGCTCAACTGGAGAACCATTTGACCATCCATAGTATATATGAACCTCTCAATCTGGTTTTGTAAGAGGCACAGTACTGAGACTGCTCTGTTCTGGGTGCTCAATGATCTCCTGATGGCGAGAGATTGGAGAAACCACTCCATCTTGGTACTCATTGATCTCTTCAGCTTTTGACACTGTAGACCATGGGGTACTGCTCAAGCACCTGAGGTCCATCTGTGGACTGACTGGTACGGTGCTCAGATGGTTTTCATCTTTCCTCACCGTAGAACTCAGAGAGTTGTCTTGGGAATTTTTCTTAGAGTCTTTCTCTTTGCTTTGTGGGGTTCCCCAGGGCTCGGTGTTGTCCTCCATGTTGTTTACAGTGTACATGCTACCCTTGAGACATTGTAAGATGGTATGGGCTGAGGTTTCACTGCTACCTGTCTTTTGCCCCTCACCAGTTTAGTGCTCTCTCAGCATTTAACAGCTGCCTCACTGAAATCCAAGATTAGATGAATTCGAGCAGGATAAAGTTGAACGCAGGTAAAACTGAGGTTTTGGTGGTGGACCTGGGGTGTAGGACAGAGGGGTTGAGAACTGACCTGCCCTCCAGTTTATGTTTGGGGGGGCGCTCAGATCCCTACCTCTGAACAGGTGCGCGACCTGGGAGTGGTACTTGATGAGGGGCTGACCCTTCGCCATCAGGTATCAGCAGTCATGAAGTCAGCCTTTTATCATCTTAGGAACATTGCCAGGATCAACCACCTTGTTCTGTCCAGTGATCTTCCTGTATTGGTCCATGCCTTTGTGACCTCGTGCCTTGACTATTGCAACTGCCTTTACTTTGGGCTTCCTGGAGTTGATATCCACTGCCTGCAGCTACTGCAGAATGCTGCCACTCGTTTATTGACTGTGCTATCTAGGAGATCTCATATTATCCCAGTGCTGCACGATCTGCACTGGCTGCCGATTCAGTGGCGGATCACCTTCAAGGTAGGTCTGTTAACCTACAAAGCCCTATATGGACTTGGTCCTGACTACTTGAAAGAGCTTCTGATTCCTTGCACCCGTGTGTGACAGCTCCGCTCAGCTGACGAGGGGTTGCTGGAGATTCTGAGGGTTATTTTGAAGTCATCTGGTCCGTGCTTTTATGTTTGCTGCCAGAACCCTCTGGAATTCTCTGCCCGTCAGCATTCAGGAGTGCAGGACCATGGGGAGCTTTAAGCAGGCACTGAAAACATTTTATGAATTAAGGCATTTCCTGATTTGTTGTGATTTTAATAATGTTTTAACGAATTGTTTGTGATTGTGTGAAGCACCTTGATAATTTGAAAGGCGCTCAATAAATAAAGATATTATTATTATTAAATATACAACTCGAGTCGGAGTTGTCTTGGGGAGGGGGTGCAACAACAGGAGATGCACAGCCAGTGTCTGCAGGAACCAGCACAGAGACCCGATGATTTCAGGTGAAATCTGTTGTTGTGCTGGTCTTCGCAGTTGTGGTGTCGACCTTCGGTCAGCATACCGGTTGTATCAGTTCCCCGAGAATGTGCTGCACTGATTTCTGTTTGTATTGAGTTCTTTCAATTCTTGTGAAACTCTCCCGAGTGTACTGGAGCCCTGTAACCTCTGTGCAGGAAACAGAAAGAGTAAGCTGTAGTTTTCCTGATACATCAAGAACTACAACTCAATTGGGGAATTTTGTTTTAATTGTGGGCACTACAGCTGCAAGTTAGCATGCCCCGCCAGCCCAGTAGTGCTGAGGGTTAACGATTAGTCGCTCTCACCTTGCACCATGCTGGCGGCCTGGGTTTGGGAATAAGCCCGGGCTGCCGGGTCGACAGGGGCAGGAAGGGATGGAAACATCTGAAGGACTGCTCTCCCTTCCTGGGGAGGGTGTAGGGACTGGGTCGCTCCTGAGCAGCCTCTGGTGGCAGTCAGGGTGAGCCATGGAACCTGCGACACAGCCTTAAGGCAGGGGTGGAGCTTCGGTGGATGTAGGGATTGTCATTGCACATTTGAGCTCCAATAGAGGGAGGGAGAGGTGGGGAGAAAAAACACAAGAAAGCCCCTACTGCCGGGTGAGGTGACGGCAACCTCCAGTAGCCCATGCCCACATGCCCAATGTCATCTGCAATCCTCAACTCTCCCCCTGGGGATCCTAGGCCTCTCCAAGGAGGCAGGAGGGCCAGAGTCCTGATCCTGATGTAGTCGTCGGGAAGCGCAGTTCAGGCGGGCGGTACAGAGCCATGGAGCTGAGTGAGAGAAGCCTGAGAGATGCCCCAGATTGGTAGGTGAATAAACAGAGTTAAAAACAAACAAAAAAGCATGCCAAAACCATGAATTAGTGGTTTTGCCCGATTTAACTGTTAAAAAAGGCAGTTTTTGTGTTATTGCAATCCGTGACCTCTAAGTCACTTCCAGATCATGGATTGTGCATTTAAACTTGCCCTGTGGTGCGTGGGAAAACAGAAGCACTGGTTGAGAAGACTGTGATTGTATCAGTCCCCCAAGGCTGTGCTGCATTGATTTTTGCTTGCACTGAGATCTTTTAATTCTTAAGAAACGTTCCCGAGTGTACTGGAGCCCTGTAACCTCTGTGCAGGAAACAGAAAGAGTGAGCTGTAGTTCTCCGGATACATCAAGAACTACAACTCAATTGGGGGAATTTTGTTTTTAATTGTGTGCACTATAGCTGCAGGTTAGCATGCCAGAACCACGAATGAGTGGTTTTTGCCCAATTTAACTGTTAAAAAAGGCAGTTTTTGTGTTATTGCAATCTGTGACCTCTAAGTCACTTCCAGGTCATGGATTTTGCATTTAAACTTGTCCTGTGGTGAGTAGGGTGAGCATGAGCAGGGTGAGCGCAGTGTCGCACACGAAGGCACGCACAAAGACATGTGCATTTTAGCGCATGTTGTGAGTGTTTGGAGTACTTTGAAGAGTTGAGGGGAAACGCTATCGGCTGTCTTAACAGTTTCAGTGGAGGTAAGGCCAGGTGGATTAAAACGCTGTCGGAACTGCTATAAATACTTTAATAGCTCAGCCTGTGTCTGGTGTACAATAAAAGTAACCTAGTCAAGGGAATTTATGGGGTTGAACCATTAAATGCTTCGTAGTAATAGTGCAGCATATTTCGGGAAGTTCCTGCTGGTAATAATCTCTTCTCTTTAGCCTGAGTAAGATGATAATTGAATTATAACAAACTACTACCACCAATACTATGATGGATAACCACTCTACATGCCTGTCTGAATTCCTAACTAGACCCTCAAGCAGCTCCACTGACTCAATTATTACTCTAGATGGAGAGCTGGGAATTAAATGCTTCCAATGCAAGATGTATCAAATAGTTTCTACTTCCCCACCAACGCAGCAAACATTTATTTGTGAAAATGAACAACCAATGTGCGCTTACCCAGGAGAGTGAATCTTTTATACCAGACTCTGTTTTAGAAGAGAGTCAAAAGAAATGATGTTGTGTTTTAAATCCTTGCACAATATAAACCAAGATACACAGGCAAGTGTAATAACTGGCACTCATGCTATTTCAATAACTTCAGACCCTTCTCCTCAGCAGGAGACCTCCTTTATCATAAATTCTTCAAATCCACCTTCAAACCATGTTGCTTCTGCTCCTTCCCTTAACTGCCAGGGTTCAATTTCAGAAAATAGCATTTCTTTAAAAGGGAAGACAGGAAGATGATGCAAATACAGAACTTGATTCTGACTAGGCCATTGTACCTAGCACAAGGGCTTGTAAAAGGGTCATAAAGCAGAGCAGTTCTCTTACCAACCTTTAATAGCTTTAGTCCCTCTTGGTCGATCTGGCTGGAATAATAGCGATGTTTGAACATTTGTGAGGAAGAAGCTAATCCTAAGCCATTTAATTCAGTAAATAATAAAGCACCCCTAAAGCAACTCAAATGGGAATAATAATGAAAGCATAGTAGCATCAATGTCAGTGGCTCAGCATGCAGCACACTCACCTCTGAGGCTTAGAGATCAGAAGGTTGTGGGTTCTAATCCCACACTAGGCACTTGAGTTAATATCCCAATACTGACACTGTAGTACAGCATGAGGGGGGTGCTGTACTCCTGAGGTGCCATCTTTCAGATGAGATGTTAAACTGAGGTCCCATCTGCCTGTCCTGGTGGTAGTCAGGTGGATGCTAAAGATCCCATGACACTTCTCGGAAAGAGTAGGGGAATTTCCCTGGTGTCCAGGCCAAATTTCCCCCATTCACTAAAAATACCACCAACAGCTTAATCTGGTCCAAGGTCAGTTGGCATTCATCTGTATCCCCCTCCCCAAGGTCATGCCTGAAAATAGGCAGAATCTGTCTAGTGCACTTACCTGGTCAACAAAAACTAACTAAATAAATAAATCCTCATTAATCACACAGGCTATTTGTAATGCTAGGAAAGCCAATCCACATCAGAGCACTGTTAGTATACTAACCCCATCTTTACCTTAATGCCAGGGTGCTATAGTCACTACAGAACAAGCAAGGGCTAATATCCAGACTCAGCCTCATTTACCTAGGGAAGCTATGTATACGAATGATACCCCTACCCCCCTGTAAACCACTGTCAAGTATTTGTGCTTGACGACTCTATCATCAAGTGTCTTGATAGAGCCATCTGCAATGCTGATAAGGCTAACAGAACCTGCTCCAGCTTCAGAGGGGCCAAGGTCTCTGATATTATAGCAATGGTAAACACTATACTTACAAATACAGGTCCCAATCCACTAGTCATTATTCATGCTGGCACTAATGACATCAAACACACTAATCCTGATGAACTTAAACATAATTTCATAGCACTAAACAACTTACTGGTTGAAAATGGTTGCACTACATGCTTCTCTGAAATCCTACCAGTATCCAGGGCCACTCATTCTATTACTCGTAACATCAAGTCAACTAATGAATGGCTCAGGAAGTGGTGTTACAAGCAGGATGTTCAGTGTATTACGCACTGGGAAAATTTCTGCAACAGAAATTCCTTTTGTTGGGATGGCCTTCACCTCAGTAGAAGGGGTAGTGTCCTCCTGGGTAAATTGTTTGAGGCTGTCATTAACCATCATTTAAACTGACTAACAAGGGGGAGAATGGGAATGTTCCCAATTCTCTAAAGACGGGCATACACATTACACAAACCAAATCTTGTCAAATACTATCTCTTAATGTAAGATCTCTTAATAACATCAAAATGTCAGAACTGGAAGTGAAGTGTAGACTACACGATCTAGGTATTATTGCAGTTACCGAAACATGGTGGAACTCCTCTTCTAACTAGATTAGGGAGATACCTAACTATAAATTATATTACAAGGACAGAACTGGCAAAATAGGAGGAGGTGTATGCCTTTATATAAGGGAGGACATTCCTTCTTATGAATCTAATATAACATCCCTGACCGACGTGTTTGGGTCACATTACAATTCAAGGACAGCCAAAGATTATAATAGGAAATTGCTATAGGCCCCCTTTAGCAGATATGGAGTATATCAATAACCTTACTCAGACATCTTAAATCAGGCAGATAAGGGGATAATCTAATCCTAGGTAACTTCAATTTGCCCAATATTGACTGGAATACACTGAATCGTGGTAATGAACAGGAAAAACTATTTGTTTCAGCTATTATCAACTCTGGCCTTGAGCAGCTTGTTAATCACCCCCACTAGAGGAAATAAATTCTTGATCTCTATTACTAATATTGAGAACCTGATTACAGGTATTGAAATCAAGGATCCCCTAGGGAATAGCGACCATAACTCAATTCACTTTAATATCACTACTCAGCATCGAAGTTCACCAACTAATACTAAAGCCAACTCTAAAGAAATAGTCAGGATTCATAACAAAATAAATTGGGTAGAAGCACTTTCCAACCTTTCAGTTAACAATGCCCGGAACAAGCTTAAAGAAATTATACAGCATTTAGAAACAACTTATGTTCCATATAAAAAGAAATGTAATAAAAAGGGTAAAATCCCAATATGGTTAACTAAACCCATTAAAAGACAAATCAAATCCAAGAAAGACTATTCAAAAAGCTAAAACTAAATCCTGGTGAGGAACAGGCTACAAAATACAAAAGAGCCTTGTCTAGACTCAAACTCATGATTAAGCTCTCTAAACAAAAATTAAAAGTCAAACTGGCTCATTCCAAGGATAGTCATAAATCATTATTTTCATACTTAAATAACAAAAAGGGAAATACTAAGACAGTTGGGCCATTAATTCATGAGGTGTACACTCTGCAATCTGAGATCGACACAGCTAATAATTTTAATAACTACATTTGCTCAGTTTACTCAAAAAAAGACCCATAATTTAATTAATACTGAAAATATTGCACCTCCTACCCCATACGTATTTCAAATTTCAGATATAATTACAGTATTAAAAACATTGAGAAAGACCACCAGTTCAAGACATGATAATATTTATCCCAGATTCCTTATTGAAACATCAGAATCCCTAGCCCTTCCATTATCTATCATCTCCAATAAATCACTTAAGGAAAATGAGATCCCTGAGGACTGGCTTAAAGCATTAGTTATACCAATAGTTAAGAAAGGAAGTAGGTCTAATGTACAAAATTACCGCCCAATCAGTTTTACTTCCATCACTGGTAAGCTGATGGAACGACTTATAAAACCCTTTTGAGAATTAAATTAATTCTCTAGGTTTAATGGATAATACACAGCATGGGTTTAGACCAGGTTACTCTTGTACCACTAATCTCATATCCTTTTTATAACTCTGTTAGTCAGGGTCTTGATGAGAGTGCTCGATGGACGTTATACTCCTGGATTACAGTTGGGCATTCAACAAGGTTTCACACTGTAAATTTATAAACAAATTAAACTCAATGGGCTTTTCATCATGCTTGGTAAATTGGGTTAGTAAATGGCTTTTGAACAGAATGCAAAGGCTTAAAATAAATGCCATTCTTTCTAATACAGGTGCAGTCAGTAGCAATTGTGCTCCAGGGCTCTGTTCTGGGGACAACCTTATTCAACATTTTCATCAGTGACATGAAAATTAATTAAAACATTTTGATCTCAAAATTTGCCGACACAAAATTAGGAGGAAAAGTGGACAGTGCCATCAACAATTCTACCCTAGCAAGTGATTTAAAAACTATTGAACAATAGGCAATGACCAATAACATGATATTTAATGTGGGCAAATGTATAGTTCTGCATTTTGGGAAAGAAAATCCAAATCATAAGGACTATCTTAATAACATACTTCTTAAATCATCTGCTCATGAGCGTGACTTAGTAATAATAAATAATCCTTTTCATCTACCAATCACTGTACTAAAGTAGAGAGGGTAGCTAACAGTATTCTGAAATAAATTAGGTGAACTTTTGTTAATAAATCAGAACACTGTTTGATCCCTTTATATAGGGCTTATATTAGACCTTATGCTGATTGTGGGTCTCCTTTCTGGAGTCCATACCTTAAGGGGGACATTAATTGCACTGAGTAGGTCCAAAGACATATCACCAAGATGGTACCTATGCTATCATCTAAAGACTACCCAGCTAGGTTAAAAGAAACAGGTCTCTATTCCCTATACAACAGAAAACACAGAGGTGATATTCTTTTTACCTATAAAATATCACAGTCACCAGAGCTAACATACCAATGTGGACTAGAGTACTCAAAAAAGTGACTGTTGCTAGGTTACACGACAGACAGCTTGTGGTTAACTGCACAAAACTAATAGAAGAGATCATTTCTTTACTATAAGAGTGTCTAAATTATGGAACTTGTCTCCACAAGAATTAGTGGATTTGAACAATTTTAATTCCTTCAAAAAAGGGTTGGATAATTGGCTAAGATCAACCCTAGTTAAGGACTAATGTCCCACATAGTGTGGGGGACAATCATGATGGGCCTAGAACCTACTTTTGTCTGATGTAACTCCGTAAACTCAGTATATACAGTAAATAAGGGAGTGTAGTAATTACTTCCAGGTCCTTGATTCTCCAGTAATGCTACAACCTGCTTCACTGATGCAGCTGAGATCAATATACTCACTGCACCACCTCACAAAGCTCAAGTGTAAAAGGTAAGAGGTGTGAACAGATGGAGTAGTACAGCTGTGTCTAGTGACAAGCTGTGTCTTGCCATTTTCATGCACCATGTTATTGCAGCATTTTGCAGCAGCCAGCAATGCAATGACTGTTTTGAGCTGCAGAGATGCCAATATTTATATGCTGTTGCATTTCCCACCTGTAGGTGTCCATAGCAGTGCATTCACATTTTCAGGTGTGTGTGTCTCTATTAAAGTTGCCCTATATCTTGGTTGTCATCACTTAAAACCACCCCAAAAAAACAACCTTTCCCTTTGTGTAGCAACAGGTTCTTCTTGTAGTATTTAGGGGACACCTTGGGGAATATGTATGTGGAAATTCAGTTTAATCTAAGTAGAAATGCCAAGGTTATCAGCCTTTTTGTATGACATCTGCCAAGCAAAGACAGGCTCTCTGAGCAGAAATCTGTATCTGGATCTTGGCAGCTGGCAGTATAGCCCAGACGTCATAGTAATGAGCTGTGAATGAGCTTGGTACATCCCGCAAACCTGGCTTTGATTCTCACAACCTCCACTTGCATACTGTGTGACTCTGAGCAAGTCATTTTACATCCCCAATGCTCCAAAGTCAAGGTCACCCTTGAAAACAGGCACTTATGCCCGGTGAGCCTTACCCAGTTACCAAAAACAGAATAAAACCACCCCCTGAAAACCACCTTTCCCTTTTTAAAGCAAAATGTTCTTCTTGAGATATTTAGGGGACACCTTGGTGAACATATATCTGGGATTTCAGCTTAATCTAAGCAAAAATGTCAAAGTTATCAGCCATTCTGCGTGATGTCTACCAAGCAAAACACTCTCTAAACATAAATTTGACCCTGGATCTTGCATTCATTTAACCCCCCCAAAACCACTTTTCCCCAACATGTTCTTCTTATGGTATTTAGGGGTTACCTTGGGGAACACATATCCAGAATTGCAGCTTAATCTAAGCTGAAATGCCACAGTTATCAGCCATTCTGTGTGATGTCTCCTACACAAAGTCAGGCACTCTGAACAGAAATCTGTCCCTGAATCTTGGCTGTCATCATTTAAAACCACCCCAGAAAACCACTTTACCCTTTCTGTAGCAACATGTTCTTTTTGGAGTATTTAGGGACACATCAGGAAACATGTATCTGAAATTTCAGCTTACTCGAAGCAGAAATGTCACTGTTATTAGTCATTTTTTGTGATGTCTGCCACACAAAGGCAGGCTCTCTGAGCAGAACTCTGTCCCTCAGTCTTGGCAGCCATCACTTAAGAACCCCCAGTCCAAAAAAAAACCATATTTCCCTTTTTGTAGCAAAACATTTTTCTTGTGGTATTTGGTAAACACCTTGGAGAACAGAGGTTTCGAATTTCTTGTTCATAACACAAGAAATGTTAGTGTTGTTACTGCTTCTGTCTGATGTTTATGCAACAAATGCAGACCCTAACTGGAGACATTCAAGCTGCACTTTGTCTAACAAACATCACAATAATGCACCCCTCGAAAAACACTTTAACCTTATTTTTTTAACCTGGGCATTTAGGGGCTGTCTGGGGACAACATCTTGGGGAATAAGTACAGTATTTGGAATTTCTTATTTATACTACAAGAAATGTCAAAGTTATTACTGCTGTCTGTGAAGCAAATGCAGGGACTGTAAGGAGACATTTGAGCTGCACATTGCCCAAAAAAACATCACACAGATGCACCGTTTGAAAACACTTTACTGTGTATCCTCTACAGAAAAAATATACACAAACACTAGTAGTACAGTTCATATTTTTTTATAATTATATCGTATAATACACATATTTTATATTTTCTTGTACTGTCGTTTAATTTATGCACTCTGCAGTACTTTCTATTTTTTTGTATTTCTTTCTAAAGTTGTACAGTGGTTAGCCCAATGTGGTTCAGAGGATCCATGACTCCCATCCATTACTGTCGATCTGAAAGACAGAAGTTGAAGATGTGTTTTTATTACTGTGCACAGACAGTATCATTTCATCATAAGCACCATTTATTACTACTGTCAGTACTCACTTGGTGCCCTACAACCTACCACTCCCTGTCATAGGAGTCCACTTAGTGGTCTCCCTCAGGGGTCAGTGCTGGTGGCAGTGGTGTGCCATCTGCTAGCACTGGCTGCTGCTGTCCTCCTCCAACTGACCTCCCTCCTCTCAGGCCCTCTCTAATAGGAATGGGTAACTATTCTACATCCTGAAACAAACAAGATTGAGCATTGCTTTTTTATTCTGTGCATTGCCTATTTGCATGCATGTTACATGTATTACAAATGCTAAATATTAAAATGTGCATGTACTGTACTTACTCTCTTAAAATTTAAGAACCACCCACACTGCATGGGTGCAGTAAACACACACCCCTGTGGGTCGAAGAATCTCAATATGAAGTGGCTTGGAGGCATTGGCACTCTTCCTTCAGTCTTTTTTAAAACACCTGTACTATGCAATGTGTTTCATGGTTCTTATTCCTGGGATTTACCTTTCCTGGGGGGAGTCAAAGGGGGTTCACTACAGTTATGAATATTAATAGCTCCAATCTGCACCAATTTCTGGTTTAACGATATTATGTGCATGTAATTAGTTATTTATTGTCATAGTCACATCACTTTTGTGCATAAGCATATAAGTGTGCAAGTATTTAATCTAGGCAAACTTGACTCCTCTACCACCAGTGATGGTCCACACAGTACTGTACTGTACTTTGGCTCTAACCTCAAAGTTTCATGCAAGGGATTTTATGCTAAAAACCATTATGTCACAAAAACAGTTCCATGCTATAATACCGATTGCAAAACAGTGATCGCTATTATGGTGAGTGTATATCGCCGAAAAGCAAATCGGCGATCTACACTTATTGGCAACACAACATCCAGCAACAAAAAAAGTTTTTTGTGCCCCCCAACCCCGATTTTAGATTCTCAACTCTGGGAGGGTGCGTGTTGGGGAGGGGGCACAGTCCGCATTTCCAAAAAATTAAGTCCCGCAGCCACTGCCAAAATTTCTACCCTCATGGTCCCAGCCCCAAACCCAGTCCCTGCTGAGCCAGTGCAAGCCATCCATACCACCACACCACATGGCTAGCTCGGTGGCAGCAGGCACACCAGTCTCCTAAAACCCCTTCCCTGTCCCTCCCCTTCTCCTCATTATCCCCCCTTCCAGTAACCCATCCCTATGCTCACTTTCACGTAGGGTCGCTACCCTTGCAGGGTGGCCCATGGGGATAGTGCTGAATATGAATCGCCGTTTTGATGGTTGCCCATATTCAGTCTCTAGCCTCACTGGATACCCACAAAAACATATTGCATTTGACACCCAGCATTTTCTTTCTGCCCCTGCTGAAATCAGACCTTAAAGGGAAACTGTCAGCACTAAGAGCCCCACACCCAAGTGTGACTAACTTACACTTTATGTGTAAAAACATTACTATTTACTGCAGTATAGTAGATTTGTATCTTCACACTAATTCTGATGACTTGTAAGCTAACATTTTCTGTAACAAAATCCCAGAATCCCTTGCTGCTGACATCAGAGTAGGAGCTGCAGCAGTGGGAGATTCAATAGCCTGCAGTACATGTTAGAGTTTTATAAGCTCAGGTCTTTTGTTTGCTGTTCCTGTTGTCCTCCCTAGGCTAAGTACAGTCACATATGACCATGCTTAGCCCTGGGAGAACAGCTGAACCAGTAAACATATGATATGAGCTTATAAAAGCTCTAAACTCCACTGCAGGTTATTGAATCTCTAACTGCTGCCGCCCTCCTCTGATGTCAGCTGTAAGGGATTCTAGAATTTGTAGTTACAGAAAATGTCAGCTTGCAGATCAACAGAATTAGTGTGATACCATCTACTATACTGCAGTAAACAATAATTAAACAAATGTTATTGTTCACATAGTGCAAGTTAGGACCATACTTGGGTGTGGGACTCTTAGTGCTGACAGTTCCCCTTTAAACATGACCTAAAGTATCTATTAATGTTTATCTGCCAGCTTTGTTTGTTTAACATCATGCATTTCGATGGTCTTTGTTGCACTGACTTTTGCACTGTCTGTGACACTGTATTTTGTAAAAGCTTTATATTGTTATATCCTTTGATCACCTCCCCCGGGTCACACATGGCAATGAGCCCAGGCTCAGTGTGCCTTTCCTGGTCAACAATTTTCAAATAAATAAATAAATCTAAACATTATTTCCTATCTGTGTGCTCCTAACCCCATTTACTCATTTCATAGGTCTGTGGGACAGTCATTACAATCTGAATAAGGTGACAACTACTTTACCTTGAACTTACCACACTGTGATGTTGTCATGGTGACAAGGTGACAATCTGTTTGTTGGTGGTTGAAAACTCCAAATCATCCTACAGCAATTATCCTAGCAGGAATGGAAATTTATAGTTAGAACTCCTTAAATGTACTGTATGTGTGTGCTTGTTTTAAACAATATAGTAAATTTTGGACAGGTAGTGTCATTTTACAACATGTCTTCCTCCCAGGAGCACCTAATGCACTCAATGTGGCCAGACTGCTACATTTTCATGATGCTGCTTTATGAAATGTCTTTGTGAACTGGTCTTTGTTTATAAAATACAGCACATGTGTGAGCTCTAATAAAAGTATTGCACATGTTTGCCAGACAGTGCCATTTCACAACATCCAGGCACTCAGGAAAGAAAATAATGCTACAGGTGAAATTTCTGGGAAACTACGGCCTAGAATGTGTCCCTCATCCTCCTGGGAGCACTTCATAAAATGTGGCCACTGCCTTGTTTGTACGACTGTTTCGAGTATGTGTGATGTAGTTAGCTGCTTAGGCTTACCTGCATAGTACATGTGCGTGAAAATGTCTCTTGAATTGGACTTTGTTTATAAAGTACAGCACATGTATGAGGGTTTTATAAAAGTGCTGTACATTTTGCCAGACAATGTCATTTCCCAACATCCAGACACTCAGGAGAGAAAATACTGCCACAGGCTGTAATCTCTGGGAAACCATGGTCTTGGATGTGTCCACCTTCCTCCTGGGAACACTTAATAAAATGTGGTCACTGCCCAGTTTGAACATCTGTTTAGTGTATGTGCAATGTAGTTTACTGCTTATGCATGCTTACCTGCACAGTGCATGACGTGTGTGTGGCAATATCTTTGTGAACTGGACTTTGTTTATAAAGTACAGCACATGTGTGAGGGTGTTATAAAAGTGCAGCACATTTGTGCCAGACAGAGTCACTTCACAACATTTAGGAACTCAGGAGAGAAATAACACCTGAGGCTGAAATCTCTGGAAAACCATGGCCCTGGATGTGTCCCCCTTCCTCAAAGAAGCAATTAATGAAATGTGGCCACTGCCCAGTCTGAACATCTGTTTAGTGTATGTGCGATGTAGTTTGTTGTTTATACTTGTTTGCACAGTGCATGACATGTACATGGAAATATCTCTGTGAATTTGGCTTTGTTTATAAAGTACAGTACATGTGTGAAAGACTTATAAAAGAGCTTCACATTTTTGCCAGACAGCATCATTTCACAACATCCAGGAACTCAGGAGAGAAAAAAACACCAGTGATGGAAATCTCTGGGAAACCATGATCTTGGATGTATCTGTCTTCCTCCCAGGAGCACTTAATGAAATGCTGCTTCAGTCCTGTGTTTTATACACATTACTGTTTATGTTTTTGGGACACTTGTCGAAATATTTCACAGTGATGTAATACATTTTTACATAGGGTGCAATACAGTATGCAGTACATTGTTACATTTCACTGTGTATTCACAGATCCATGCACAACAATCTGAGTCATTAAAACACACAGGGTCATTTACAAAACAGACATGCAGAATAAATAAAACATTTTCACAACAAACACTGTCAATGACTAAACACTACAGCACATGTATGATTCACACTCAGTTGCGTGCCTAACTGGCAACACTTGCTGCAAGTGTGCAATATACTGTATCATCTGCAATATCTTATTTTAAAATTTTCCAAAATTACTTCATTCCTTCAACAAGTTCTTGCTTTGTCTGTGTTTTCTTTCTTCAGAAATGTCTTCATGGCATGCCACACCATCTCAATTGGATACATATCTGGAAACTTGGTGGTACAAGAAAATTAAACACATTGTGATGGCCATTTGTTTTTAATGTGACTGCCATGCACTACTTACTCTGGTGGTAGCATCCTGATCCAATTAATTCCAGCAATGGCAATAGTCACTGGTGATGCAAAATGTCTAGGGTCATTGTCTTGAAAGAGGCGATGTCCATCTAGATATTTATTCCTAATGTATTTCTTTGCTGCTCACATGACACCATGTTCCCTGAAGAATTTGCCATCTATGGTTCCTGTGGGCATAAAGCAAGTACAGGTAAAGTGACACAGTTCATGATATGAGATAGTATCTATCTTAAGAGTTCGACTCCTACAATTTGGCATCACTAACCCTCAAAAATGCACAATGGACCACACCCCAGTTGGCTTTGGAGCCCTAGACATGAAGCTTTAGAGGGTGTTTTGGCTTTGGCTTCACTGAGTCCCTGCCCATCTTATGAAATGCCATAGCAGCAAACTGCTCCAAATGCACTGTCATCTCATTCAAAGCAATGATGTCATGGAATGCCTTATTGTTATCAATCCACATCCTGGACTGCTCATGTCACTACATTTTGTTCACGTTCCTGATCATGGGGCAAAAGCTTTAGAAAACAAAAGATGAATTATGACATGACACTGAATGTGATAACAAGGGATAAAACTGTTACATTGGTAATTACCCTTTTTGGATGGCTTTACCTTGCCTGCCCATTTGTTCATCCCATCTGGCAGCCCATTCAGTTTGCAGAAAAGAGAGATGCTACTACCTCATATTCAGCAGCCAGACATTTCACAATTTCCTTGTGGTGGCCTCATCATCCTCAGTTAGCATACTGTTTACAGGGTGCATTGATTCCCTGTGTGCAGAAAGTGTATTCATATTAGACAATAAAATACAGCAGGTGAACCATAAACTGAAATCATGTAACTCTAGAATGTTACAGTATATAGTGTATAATAAGGTGGTTAGCAGTGATATACCATACTGTATGGCATAAAATCTATGATATGTACCTGATGCAGACTGTCGGCAATGGGTATGCAGAGCTGGGACATGGCGTTTCAAGTGTATCCTCAGTCAACTATCCATGATAGAGGTCCTGGTGCTCTTCAGAAACACATGAATCCCCCTGTTGCTTTCCCCTTCAGCCCTCATTCCTCTGATGACTGCGTGATATCAACTGGTATCTTCTTCACCACTGTCACCTGGCAGATCTAATTACAGCAAAGAAGTGCCCAGCTGTGGAAGTGCATCACTTATTTGGAAAAATCAAAGGGTACAGTGTCATTTTACCTGGAGTCCAATAGGATGCAAGAATTTGCCCATGATGTGTTCACGCCATGGCCTACGTCACCAGAGGGAACAGGTCAATTTGTCCCAGTCATTTCATTCCTCAACAACTCACCCCTGACTGTTAGCTCCAGTGTCAATCGGCTCCCCGTCAATTCATCCCAGATAATTCACTCCCACTACATATTGTACTGTACTCCAACAACAATTACACTTCTTTTATTTACAATTACACTCCACTTCACAATCCCTGAGCACATTGCCTCATCTGGTGGGTGAATTGTGCCAACCTGAGTTTATGTTATAATATTTACACTGGGGGTGAATTTGTCTGGGATGAATTAATGTAGCCAATTGAAGCCAGAGCTAATAGCCTGTGGCAAGTTGTTGTGCAGCAAAATGACAAGAATGAATAGTGACATAGCCATCATCAGATGCATCTATGGTCAACCTATATAAGGCCTTAAAAGTGCCATAATATCAACTGTACTGTACATTTTCTGAAGAATTGTCAGTGATGTGTCATCTGACTACTGCACCATGGACAAGATTGTTTTATATGGGAGGAAATTCCATGAGGTAGCATCTTGGCCACTAAGAAGAAATATCAGACTGGCAAAAGACATCACCCTGTGAGCAGACTGTCAGCTGCAGCAGGGAAGAGGAAACTGATGGATAAAAGCCATGCTGTGGATTACTCCAGTTACATTTCAGCAAGGCTTTCAACCTGGTGCCACACAGAAAACAGCTGAAGAAGCTGGAGGATCAGGGAGTGGCTAGGAACATAGATGAATAGAAAACTGCTTCAAGAAGAGGCAGCAGATGGTGGTGGTAAATGGGGTCAAATTAAAAGAGAGGGAGGTCATGCGTGGGGTTCTGAAGGGATCAGTCCTGGGTCCTGTCCTCTTTAATGTGTTCATCAGCGACATTGAAGAGGGCATCCAGGCAAACTGTGTCTCTTCACAGATGACAAGAAGCTCTGCACTATAGTAGATAGCAATGAAGAGATCAAGGAGATGCAGGGAAAACTAGAGAGATATTCTCTGGTTTGGCTAGAGAGGTGATCTAAAGTTTGGCAGTTGAATTCAATGCCTAGAAATGCAAGGTTATACACCTAGGGAGAAAAACAGGACAGAGTACTGGTTGGGAGAGGTTAAACTGAGAACTACGGCAGAGGAAAGAGACCTGGGAGTCATTATCAGTGACTCCTCAAATAATCAAGCCAGCGTAACAAGGAATGTAGTAAGGCTACTAGGATGCTGAAGTGTATCGGAAGAGATACTGACAGTAGGAAAAAGGAGGTACTACTATGTATACATAAGTCACTGGTGAGGCTGCACCTGGAACACTGTGCTCAGTTCCAGAGTCCTCACCTAAGGACAGACAGGAACAGGCTGGAGATAGTGCAATGCAAGGTAACCATGAGGATTTCAGGCCAACAGGGCAGATCTTATGAAGAGCATCTCAAGGTACTAAACATGTACTCACTGGAGACCAGGTGAGAGGAAGGGATATTCAGCTGAGTTTAGGCCCTATTGGCAGAGGGGAGGGTGGACATTGCAGCCATCATGGAAACGTGGGCCACCCAGTACCAGGACTGGGAGTTGATGGTCTGGGGGTATAGGATATTCAGAAAGGATAGGACCGGGGGAGATCTATGTATGGGAGGGATAAGGTGTGCAAGGGATGAGGGGAAGAGGGCAGGACAGAGTCCCTATGGATGCATTTTCAGAACTCAAACAGCAGGACATCGATGGGGATAGTTTATAGACCACCAGCTCAACTGGAGAACCTGGACAGGGAGTTAGTTCAGCAAATCCGAAGGGTCTGAAGGAAAGGTATCATGGTGGTGGTGGAGGACTTCAACCTACCTGAGGTGGATTGGAGTACCCCAACCACCACAAGTGCAAGGGAGCAAGCCCTGTTAGAGGCATTTCAGGACAGCTTCTTGAAGCAGTTGGTCCACGGGTCAACTCAGATAGGAAATACTCTGGACCTTGTACTGTCCAGTGGGGAGATGGTAAGGGATCTGGGGGTGGAGGATCCACTAGCAGGGAGTGATCACTACTCAGTGTGGTTCACATTCAACATGGGGAGGGAAGCTGGGGGTACAGGTACCAAGGTGATTGACTTTAGGTGGGTGGACTTTAAAAACATGGGGGAAATTCTGGCAGGGCACCTGGAGGGGATTCAACCAGGCTGGGACACAAGTCAGAAGTGGGATGTCATAAAAAAGGGGCTAGTGGAGGCTACGGAGCATGTACTAGAACACAGAGCAAGAAAGGGAGAGCATAGAAGCCCAGTTGGATGACACAGGAGGTCAGGGAGGAATAAGGGCCAAGAGAGAGGCATTCCAGAGGTTTAAAAAGTCAGGGAGGGGAGAAGACAAGGAGATGTACATGAAGAAATGCAGAGAGGCCACCAAACTAGTCAGAGCCAAGGCTTCCAGGAGCTGAGGCTGGCACAGGTATTACAAATTGAGAAAAGGATTTCTTTAGATACATAAGGGAAAAAGGAACAACAAGGACCAAGTAGTGAGGATAAAAAGGATGGGGGTGGGTGGAGAGGGAGGATCAGTCAGAGGCATTAAATGAATACTTCTGTTCCTTTTTATTTATTTTTATTTATTTTCCAATGTCATATCATTGAATATGTGTACAGCAAACCAACGATAAGAACTTTTCTTCTGGGAACAAGTCCTTAATAAAAGTACATATATGCATTTGCCATATATGTACTTTTGCTACATGGGGGTAGTACTACAATTATTAACCTAAATAAAAGAATAACACCCAGTATTGTCGCTGTGTAAATTTGCCCAAGAGCAGCATGGTAGTTACTAAAAGTTATTAATGTTCAGCATCAGTCCCAGAATAGGCCTTGCTCAAAAGAGTTATGGCGTCATGCGATATACCGAAGTTAAAGAAAATAAAATCTTGATCTTTGCTTGGGGCAAGAAGCCATACAAAAATTAAATACAGCTTTAGAATACAAACAACTTTAGTGCCTTAAGAATAACCCTTTTTTTACAAAAAGCATTAGGAGAGCAAGAGGGAAAATCCCGGCCCCGAACTAAATTTTACAATGAAATCTGGCTCTGTTCTGGCCGCAATAAGGGGGGAAAACACTCCAACAGTTCCACACAATCTCTTCAAGTGTCCAAATCAGGGTCCTCAAGGCTACTCACGGGCCTCATAGCCAATCTAGCAGACCATTTACGGCCTCCATGGGATCTCCAAAGGGTAAACCTTCCTCTCATGCACAATTCGGAGGCGAGGCAGAAGAAATGATGGTGTGAGCTATATCAGCCTCCCTTAGGGTACGCCTGACTGCATCAAATTTCTAGTGGCTGCTAGCCGCGCTGTATAGCTTAAGTCCAGGAAAGATGAACTGGCGGTCCTCCAACATCACCGGACCATGGCATCGAGCTAGTGCTAGGATTCTGTCTCGCACACCAATCCCAGAGGTAACCAGCATCAAAGTTCAGGGCTCTTCTGTTTGTTGATGGCCCCGGGGAGTGACTCTACATACTTTCTGTAGCCCTGTAATTGGGTCTTGACCTGAAATCACCAGCTTCTCAGTAAGAAAGTCCTGAATTGCCATTATTGGGTGGTCCCCTTCAAAACCTTCGGTAAGCCCAATACGAATGTTAGCACTCCAAATTTGATTCTCCATGGTCTCGAGTCTCATGCGGAAGAGTTTTAGTCATCTGTGCAGTAGCTCCCATCACAGAGTCAGCCTTTTAGCCACCTCCACAAATTCTGATTTTAGACCCGCCACCAAAGATTCAAGTAGTACCACTCGGCCATTGAAGGAGTCCACTTTCTGGGAGAGATTGTGACTGAATTAATTAAAGTTTGCATTTTAACCCTAACAATGCTAAATTCGTCTGTGTCTGCGGGAGTCCAGGCTAAATCTTCTGGGCCCAACCATGAGGTCTGGGCCGCTGCTTAGCACCTTCTCTGTCGGGTCCTCCTGCTGCTTTGTCCCGCTTCGGGTTTCCCATTTTACCCAAATCTATGGTTGGAATGTCATTCCCACAATCCAAATTGTTCAGAACAGTGGCAAAATAACAGTTTTTGCTGTATTTTACTAAATAAATGCATGGAGCTATGGCTTCTTGCATCCACCAAGCTCGGGCTCCATAGCGCCCCCCATGAATACTTCTGTTCTGTATTCAACAAGAGAAAGTGGGGCAGGTACCACAGGTGAGGGGAGGGGTAGGTGGGGGGTGACAAATACGAGGATTACTGAGGACAGGGTACTGGAAGGACTGAGGGTGGACAAGGCACCTGGGCCAGATGGCATTCACCCCAGGGTACTCCAGGAGCTGGCTGAGGTTCTGGCAGGGCCACTGGCTGACCTGTTCAATAGCTCCTGGACAGGGATGCGACCACAGGACTGGAGGACAGTCCATGTGGTGCCTATCCACAAAGGTGGCCCAAAGGATGAACTGGGAAATTACAAGCCAGTAAACCTCACATCAATCATGGGAAGCTCATGGAGACAATCCTGAAAGAGAGGCTGGTGACCTTTTGGAGGACAGTGGACTCCAGGATGGGCATCAGCACAGGTCTGTCTGGGTCGATCCTGCCAGACCAACCTCATTGAGTACCATGATTGGGTGACAAGGAACAGACAAGGGCCATGCAGTGGATGTCCTATATTTGGATTTCAGCAAGACCTTTGACTCTGTGCCGCTACAGGAGGCTTGGGAAAGCTGGATTGTGTGGGTGGGAGTGAAGATGGTGAAATGGATAACAAATTGGCTAAGGGGTAGGCAGCTGAGGGTGGTAGTGGGAGGGAACTCCAGCACCAAGGGCAGTGACGACGGGTGCCACAGAGATGAGTTTTGGGGCCAGTGTTGTTCTGGTTATTCATAGCTGATACCTCACATGGGATCCGAAGTAAGATCGGTCTGTTTGCAGATGACACCAAAATGGGGGCAGTGGTTGATGACATTGAGGGATGGAAGTGGCTACAGGATGACCTAACTAAACTGCAGGAATGGTCAGAAACATGGCAGCTGGGGTTCAATGCCAAGAAGTGCAAGGTAATGCACTTCGGAGCACAGAACCAGGGGAGGGACTATCAGCTGGGAGGGGTACAGTTGGATAGCACCATGGAGGAAAAGGACCTAGAGGTACTTATAATGGGGAGCATGAACAACCCTGCTCAATGTAAGAAGGCAGCAGTGAAGGCCAACAAAATGCTGGGGTGCATAGCGAGGGGAATCTCACCCAGAAGTAGGGAGGTAATCCTTCCCTGTACAGGTCTCTGGTCAGGCCACACCAGGAGTACTGATGCAGTTCTGGTGCCTGTACCTGAAGAAGGATGTTAGATTATTGGGGGTCCAGCATAGAGTGACAAAGATGATCCAAGGATTGGAGGACAAGCCCCACGAGGAAAGGCTGAGCGAGCTAGATATGTATTTTTGGAGGACAGGAGGATGGGGGACATGACTGAGACCTTTAAGTACTTGAAAGGGATAAACAAGACTTGAACGGGGGGATCTTCCAATTAAGAAGAGGAAGGGACATGAGAGGGCAGTCTCAGACTTGGCGGGGAGATTCAGGAGGGAGGTAAGGAGACAGTTCTTCATGGAAAGGGTGGTGGGCAAGTGGAACACTCTACCACAGGAGGTGGTGGCCTGTAAGATGGTGGTCAGTTTCAAGAGGGGATGGGACAGGGCAAGGGGGAGGGTAAATCTAAGGAGGGGAGGAGTGGGAGGGGCAGCTGCGAGTTGAGGGGCTAGCTGCACAATCGAGCAGACTCAACAGACTGTGAGGCCTATTTCTACTGGCATTTTCGTATGTTTGTATGACAAAGACCTTCATGTTCCTGAAAGGAATGAATAAGATGCACTACAGGGAACTATTTAGCAAGAGTAGAGAGACAAGAACCCCAGGTCATGAATGGAAACTCATGGGGGTAGGGGAAGGTTTAAGAGGGATGTGAAGAAATTGGATTTTATGGACAGGGTGGTGGAACCATGGAACAGTCTGCTAGCGGGGTGGTGGGCACGAAGACCAGAAATGGTTTCAAGCATGCCTGGGACAGGGTAAATGGCTTAGTGGTTGATCAGTTCAGTAACATCAGGGAGGGAAGCAGGGGGTGAACCGGAAGGATAAAACCCCAGTTGGACAATAGGATTTAGGGCAGATAGGAAATCTGAGCTGATTAGATGGACCTTTGGTCTTTCTCTGCCATCATAGTCTATGTTTCAAAGGCAACAAAGCAGCCAAGGACAAAGGTGCCCAAGATAAAGTATAGTACAGTTCATTAATTTTCTTTTTGCATCCACAACAGTAGCAGTAGTTGTAGTTTTAATTATACTGTGCCCTTTCTCTGAAGCTCAGGGCATGTTATATATTGTAAAAGCAAAACATTTAAAAAAAATAAAAACAAGTAGATAAAATCATCAAGAGATCTGTAATCTGCAGGAAAACATATTAACATCAAAGTAATACTAAGTAATAATATTATAATTTAATTTCAATAATTAAAATTATACACACTGGCCCAGATATTCAAAACGGTTGTGCATGGCACAACAGTGTTCTGCATATACACAACCCACTAATGCTCCCGGCATTCAAAAGGGAAAAGTGCTGCACAAATCCCCGATGCACGGAGCCGTATCAGTAATGTATGCAGGCACAGGTGGGGGGGTGCGCCCATGCATAACCTGCACAGCCCGATATTCAGCCCGGGATGTGCAGAGTCATGCATGCGCAACCCCTACCTGTGCCTGCACAAAGTTAAGCCCCAAAAAAAGGAACAACTGATAGCCACCCACAGGTAAGCTGCCGCATTGCAGGTGCAACACGGCAGCTGCCACCTGTGGGTGGCCACCAGTTCCTGCTGCACCTGGCGGCGCCCCATGCCCATTGCGGGCATCCCTGGGCTAATCCCCTGTCCAATATCCCTGGTGGTCCAGTGGACCTCTATGTGCCCGATCGCGGGCATCAGTATAGTCCCCCGTCCAATATCCCTGGTGGTCCAGTGGACCGATCGCCGCCCGATCGCGGGCATCCGTAACACATAACAGACCCCTACCACCCTGGTGGTCTAGTGTACCCTCCTCACCCACCACTGAGCTCACCGCCGCTCCCCCGTCAGCCAGCGGGCGGCACCCACCCACCTGCCACCCCTGCAGCCGCCAGCAGCAGCTCGGTGAGGCACATTGGTTCTGGCGTGAGCCAATGGGCATAGAGTAATACCATCACTACTCAGTCCAGATATGTGAATGATTCATTCACATATCTGGACACGAGTAGTAGAGAGTTGCACACCCATTGGCTCACGCTGAGAACCAATGGGCGCAGCCTACCGAGCTGTCAGTCAGTGGGCGGCGGGTGGCAGGCGGTGGTGCTGCCACCCGCTGGCTGACAGGGGGGAAGCGGGGTGGTGGGGCTCAGTAGGCAAGTGGGGAGGTGGGTACACTAGACCACCAGGGTGGTAGGGGTCTGTTATGTGTTATGGATGCCCGCGATCCAACGGCGATCGGTCCACTGGACCACCAGGGATATTGGACGGGGGGGACTATACTGATGCCCGTGATCGGGCACATAGAGGTCCACTGGACCACCAGGGATATTGGACAGGGTTTCTTTTATATTACAGGAATGCCCACGATCGGGCTGCGGGGGGGTCGGTCCCCAACGGCTGCTGCCTGGCAGGGCGCCAAGTGCAAGTCGTCGGAGATCGGTGCACCTGCATGCTAATGGCATGCAAATGGGGCCATAATGAGATGCAAATGGCCCCCTGTGTGCCTTGCATAAATTATGGCACATTTGCATGTCCCCTTTTGAATATCGCAGGTGCTGTGCATGGCGCAATGGCACTTGCGCTAGCGCATCTCCATGCTCCACTCTGGCCACTTGCACTGGCGCAGTGCCACTGCGCCATGCACAGTGGGGGTGGCCAGGGTGCGATATTCAAAGCTGCTGCGACATAGCGCAGCTCCATTGAATATCGCCCAGGCCTCACCCCTGCGCAGCAAAGTTGAGCTGCGTCCAGGCTTGCGCCACTGCCTGGCGCAGTTTGAATATCTGGGCCAATTTCTGTTTCACAATTTACACTGCAGCTGTAATGTAGCTTGTCCATGTTTCACCTTATGGTAATGTGATTTTTTTCTTCTTTTGTTTTTAACAGTGTAGGCTTGTAGATAAAACTGATGACTTCAGAACATTAAGTAACAGCAAAGAAAACGGTACACAATATCTTTCAAGTGATACCTGTACCAAAAATTATGCAAGGGAACAACAGGAAGAGATGGAACAACCAGAAACTGAGACAGAAATGGAGCAGGAAAGCGAGGAGGAACAAGCTGAGGACCAAGACAAAATTCCAGGTGTGTCTGAACAAGCACAGGAAGAACCAATTCCAGTAACACAGAAACATAAAAAAATAGAATTTGTCAGTGGATATGGATCACTTGGCCCACCCAGTCTGCCCATTTTGTCCCTGTCTATACTGTCGCTGCAGACTCTACCTGATCTCTGGATGCCCCCCGCTTTTCTACCAGGACTCCATTGTGCCAATACTATGTTTGCTTGAAGCCTACCAGTGTTTTGAGCCCACCACCTCTGCTGGAAGGGTGTTCCAGGTGTCCACCACTCTTTCAGTGAAGATGTACTTCCTCAAATCCCTCCTGAATTCCCCCCTGCAGCTTCACTGCAAGCTCCCTTGTTCTTGTGCATCTTTTCTTCTGAACAATACTCCCCTCCTGCACCTTATTCACCCCATGAGGCACTTTTTTTTGCCCATAAAGGTGTTTATCCTCCTTAGGCAGAACAGGCAGCTTCTCATCCCTGTCCCCAGCATTTGCGGCCATCTCTTACCTCCTCCCAGTCGTGAGTCCTATCTCTCATGGACTTCCCCATAGTGGGGCCAGAGAGAGGACTCTCCTTCCCCCTGAGTCACACATCGACAACCAGAGTGACAGAGTAGGCCACAGTGCAACAGGCAGGGCTTCACAAAGCCTGTCCTCCATTTTCCTGCTGGTTTCTCCCTGGGCCCATGGATGTGCAATGAACATGAAGTGCATGCTCTGCCTACAAGGAGATGCCCCAACACTCTGTACTTGCAAGGCATGGCAACACCCCTCCCTAAGGGAGGACAGCAGCCCTACAGATGCACAATCCTCCCTCACCCAGTCAGCCCTCGGGTGACCCCCATCCATTTCTGAACTCAGTTCACCAGTGTGGCAGGAGGTGAGGTGCTCAGCACCTTGGCCCTCTATGGCACTGGGCTGTAAATCCCTGTGAGGTACGTATAGGTCTCTATCGCATCCTCCCCTCCCTCCTCTCTTCCAGGGTGTATGTACTGAGATCTGTCAGTCTCTCCTCATAGGGTGTATGATGCAGCCCCTGCACCATTTTAGTTGACCTCTTCTGGATATTTTATTTATTTCAGTTTGGAATTAATACCTTTGAGACAAGGACTCATTTTCAAAGGTTCCAAGTCGGTGTTGAACAAACATTACAAAAATACAAGGCTTACAGAGGGGTAAATAAAAAAAAAAGAGAAAAAACATTGAAGCATATACACAGGCAGTAATAGTAAAATTTGAACTTATGCACATCAAATTAGTAAATATTAACAGATAGACTGATTAGATAAGAGGTGGTTGGGGGGGCTCAGCTGAAGGTGGCATCGTCTGAGGTGGGAGAGAGGTGGAACCTTCAACCAAGTGAGGCCATCATCAGGTAACCGGGGTAGGGGAGTGAGTTAAGAAAAAAGTGGTATATAGCAGAAAGATGTGTGGGGGGTAGGTAAATGGAAAACTAGGGTCAAGGTACTATCACATTAGCGCAGGCATGTGGCATCGTCTGAGGTGGGAGAGAGGTAGAGCTTTCAACCAAGTGAGGCCATTGTTAGGTAATTGGGGATAGGGGAGTGTGTTAAGAAAAAAAGTGGTATATAGCTGAAAGATGTAGAGGGGGTAGGTAAATGGAAAACTGGGGGTGAGGTACTATCACATTAGCACAGGCAGGTACAATTCATTTTAGAGTCAAGGAAAGATTTGAGCCCAGTTTTGAAGGTACTAATCTTGGTAGTATCAGTGAGGACAGCAGGTAGTTCATTATACCATTTCGGACCTTGATACAGGAAGGAATTCTGGGCAAGTTTAGTTCTTTTAAAAGGAATCACCATCTTGTCAGCGACTGCACTACAGGTAGATTTAGTTGGGATGGCCAGCTTAAAGTGTCCGCCCAGTGTGGGGGATGTCAGTCCAAGTAGCACTTTTTTTAGAAGCAGGCAGGTTTGGTATTGCCCTCTAAGATGGAGTGGGAGCCACCCAGTTTCAGTGTACAGTGACCAGGTGTAGGTGTCGACAGTAGCCCCCAAAGTAAGATAACAGGCCTTATTGAGGAGTGTGTTAATCCAGCTAAGAGCAGTTTTTGTGCCCGTCCCATATATAGGCAACCCAGAGTCAATGGTAGACAGTATTGAGCTACTGGTGGCTAGTTTGAGTGCATCCGGTGTCATTGAATGTCTGTGATGATAAAGTACACCAAGTTTTATATTTGCAGTCTTGATGACAGAGTCAATGTGGTTTGAAAAGGTGAGCATGTCATCAAAGGTAATGCCGAGATATTTGAAGTTAGATACTTGGTCTAGGATTTCACCTTTTTGTTTATGAATAGACAGGGGCAGGTATTTCTTTTTGCTTTGGGAAGTGGTGAAGAGCATACTCTTTGTTTTTTTGACATTTAGTAGTAGCTTGTTTTCCGTAAACCAAGATTCAAGTTTATGGAAGCTGCTTTGGAGTTAAATTGTGATGGATTGTTGGTCTTTGCCAGTGACTGAGATCACTGCATCATCAGCATAGAGAACTGTGCTTGCTGAGCAAGCCATTGGGGTGGAGTTGATGAAGAGGCTAAAGAGTAGAGGAATGAGGATTGACCCCTGCAGAACCCCGAGGTGCACCTCCTTAGCAGCGGATAGGGTATCACCAATTTTTACTCGTGATCTGTTAGAGATGTAGCTGCCAAACCATAGTACCGTATTTGGGGATATACCTGTAGACAGAAGGCAACTTAGGAGGAGGTAGTGATTAACAGAGTCGAAAGCCTTCGTGAGGTCGATGAAGACTGATCCAACTGCATGACAACTATCCAAGGCATTATATAGCTGGGATGAATAATCAACTAGAGCGGTGAATGTGGAGTGCTTTTTACAGAAGCTGTGCTGTTGCGGGCAGAGTAGGTTATGGTTTTCAAGGTATTCAGTAAGCTGCTCCAAGACCATTCTTTCCAGTACTTTCAAAAGGGGGAGGGAGGAAGGATGGATAAAGGTCTGTAGTTGGATGTTTGGGTTTTATCCCCCACTTTAAAGACAGGCGTTACGTTAGCTGACTTCCATGCATTTGGAAATACTCCTGATTTTGGAGAGGCATTAAACACCATGGTAAGAGGACCAGCAAGTTCATGAAGGAGTAGACCAACCAGCTTCATGTCAAGCAGATCTGCCCCCATCCTGGTCTTGCCAAGCACCCATTTAATATGCTCTATGGTTTTGGCTTTGGTGACACGTCTAAAGTAAAAGGGTGGTACATCTTTGCTTGGGGGATCTTGAGGGGCAGTTGGGTGTTGCTGAAAAAGGCATGTCTTTGAAGCAGTCACCAGAGCAGCACACTTGAAAGGTCAGTGAACGCACTGTTGAGCTCATTGGCAATTTTGATGGGTTCCTGTAGGGGCCCCTTCCACAGTCAACAGTAGATCTGGGGGTGTCTTTGGGGATTTAAGAGAGCACCAAAAGTTTCTTCCAGAACCCCAGGTTTTGGTTAGTAGATCCTTATAGCAGGAGGTTTTAGCCTGTCGGATGAGTCTGGTGCAGGCGTTTCTAGCTGCTTTGTAGGTATTAAACGCAGCAGGTGTACGAACTGCTTTTGCTATATGCCAAAGATTGTCTATGTTCTTCATAAGTCCAATAAGGGAGTTGGAGAGCCAGGGATTGGAGATTCCCTTAATCGTTTTAGTTTTATATGGTGCAAAAATATCACAAGCACGGTTGAAAACCATTATGAAGTAGTTAAGTGCCTCATTACCATCTATATCCCCAGCCAGCAGGGACCAATCCAATTGTGTCACGTACAGCTTCCACCCTGTCTGTCTTTTCTAAGATATGATCTCTAGAACTGGTGGGATCTCATCAACAATCGATACAGTGGCAATACCACCTTTTTCCTTCTTCTGGTGATTCCCCTCTCTATGCACCCCAACATCCTGCTGGCCCTGCTTTTTGCCTTCTCACACTGCTCCAACACCTTGAAGTAATCAGATATGATAACCCCACAGATCATTTCCTGTTTAGTGACCTTCAGTACTTTTTTCTCATTTCACACACCGCCCCTTGGTTTCTGTGACCTAGGTGCATGATTCTGCACTTTTTTTGCATAGAAATCCAGCTGCCATATCCTTGACCATGCCTCGAGTGTTCTCAGGTCTCTACTCATTTTCCCCACCTCTCCAGGGTATCTACCCTACTGTAGAGTTTGGAGAGGCATACATTCCTTTCCAGCTCTCCTGAAATGTTGCTTACAAAAGCACTGAAGTGGAACAGTCCCAGTACTGAGCCCTCAGGTACCACACTGGCCACTCTCCTCTCATTAGAGTGAGTGCCATTTACCACCACTCTCTGTCACCTATCCATCAGCCAGTTCCATACCCAGTTAACCACCTTGGGCCCAACCCCCAAACTGCCCATTTTACATATAAGCCTCTTATGTGGGCCTTGCTGAACTCTAACTAGACCAAGTTTATCACTCCATCCCAATCTAGCTCCCTGTTCATCTAGTGGAAGAAATTGATCAGGTTCATCTAACATGTCCCCCTCCCCCATGAATCTGTGCTGCCTCACATCTTGTAACATGCTGGATTTGAGATACTCCACCAGGTTTCTTTTAATAGAGTCTCCAATAGTGTCCCCACCACTGACATTAGACTGACCGACCCATAGTTGCCAGCCTCCTCCCTGCTGCCATTTTTATGAAGTGGGACTATATATGTCCTCCTCCAGTCCTCTGGAACCACTCCTGTTTCCAGTGAGTATTCAGAACTGAACTGTGTAACATGGCTGAGAGGGTAATGAACCTGGAGAAAAAGATGGATCTCATGCTGCAGTCGTTACAGATACACAGTGGCACATGCAGTCCAGTGCTTTCACATCTGCATAAGTCATCATCACTTGTGTCATTCATACTGCTTCTGGAATCTGATGTGCAGATTCTAAGCAGTGGGAGCAATAATGGCACAGTAGCAATAAACTCAGACAGCTCCCTGCATGTGTCAGTTATGCCTTCTACTGATTGGAATAACATTACTATGACATCTTCCCCACATGAACTAGTGACAGTGTCTGATGGCAGGCTGGAGCATCTGGTGGCTCTGATTTTAGGACATTGGTGCTATGAATGAGTATTTGTGCTGGGGAAAAAACGTAAATTGGGATGGGAGTATGGGAAAGAGGCCCATGCCAAGTGCCATACACCATGAGGTGTTAAAAATTATCAGGAGGCACTTGGAGGTTGGCAACATACACATGAAACTAAAAAGGGACATATAAATGAACATTTGAGGGACCCAAGAAAGACAGGAAATCTTACAAATACATACTACAGTACGTTAGTTTTGTCTGTAATGTGATTTGAATTAAATTCTGAAACTCAAGTTTTATTTTGTCCTTGTTTTTGGTATTTCAAATCATTGAGGTGTCACATTGTACCTTGCCAGGCAGCATCGAGAAGTGTCATTTCAAGTTTGCTAATCCTGACTGTAGTAAGGGGGTGTCATTGGAATCCCTGGCTTTGAATTCTCAAGAATAGATTCAGGTTGGGGAACATATATCACAAACTGCTATTATATGATGTCTTTCAAACTGAGCACTTTTAGATAGTGACATGGCTGTCTGAGGTTTTCAAAGACACCATACAGATACAGACCTTGAAAACCAGTATACCCCTATTGTATGAACCCGTGCTTTTGGTAGTTGTTAGGGGACTCTTTGGGAAACACGTATCCTGAATTGCTTGTTAATACAACAAGAAATGCCAAAGTTATGTACGCTTTATGTGATAATTGATAAACATGACACAGTGAAGTGTGCATTTCCCCTTTAAATTTTGGATATTTATTTATTTAGTTTTTGTTGACCGGATAAGTACACTAGACAAGACACTGCCTATTTTCAGGCACGACCCGGGAGGTTACAGAACAACAGTCAGTAATAAACAATACAGTATACAGAACATTTCTTTTTGAACAATACAGTTTCAGGAAGAAATAGGTACAAAACATGATCCTGTGTCCCTGCATCCTGGGGTACCCAACTTCTTCCCTTGTCTCCCGAATCTCCATTTTGCATAGAGAATGGGCAAGACCAGGCAAACACACTTGCCTCATCCTCGCTATGCAGCTCTCTGCCACCATGTGCAGCTGCCTTCCTCTTTCCACAGGGAGAGGAGAACTTACTAGAACCATGAATCCTGCACATGGCACATCAAAATGCCACCCTGGTAAGTTAAGACAAGTTAACTTTATACAATATGTACAGTTTTTAATGCTTAACAGTGCATAACTTTACATACTGGTTCCTTTGGTAAATACTGATCAGTGTAAAAAAAATTATTTACTATACTGCAGGCCTTGAAACTGTATGCTACACCACTTTTAAGCATTGTACTGTATGTTGATATCACACATATACTTTGCATTGGGCAGTAATGTACATTTGTCATTTTCTGATATTGTAGTGAACAGTAGAACAAACACGATTTTGTTAGTACACAGTACAGTATGCTGGTGTCATGAGAAGCAAGACAGTACTAACAGGATATTATAATGTAGCCAGTGTGTCAGTATGGTGCTTTCAAAATGTACTGTCAATACATTGTATAAAGCGAGGTAAATGTTCTTACTGTTGCAAGGCAATGAAGATGTGAGCAGCATTTTAATGAGGCAGCAGGATAGACTGGTGCTGCCTCATGGGTTTCAGTCCCCCTGAGGAACCGCACCTGTCCCCCGACCCTCATTAAGATTGGCTCTAACCTGTACAGGGATGAGGAATTGGGTGACCTGTGGAGGGCAACACACCCCGAGGAAGTACATTCTTCATATTCATGTGTAAGTTACTTCTCATACGTGTAGGTATTATTTGCCATGTGAATCTGTACTGTACTGGCAACTACTGTAAAACTGTAAAGCACCACTTTCTGCACAGCTACTAGTAAACACAAGTACTGTGCACAACATTAATCTGTATCTCATTTCTCTTTATTTCCTTGCAGGAGGAAGTCAGACTAATTTGTCTACTGTTTCAGAGGTTGCAGGTTTGTGACCCTGAAGGGCCACCCAAGTCACTACATCCTTCGAAAGGCCGGGGCCATCCAGGAGTTGGTGCTGTAAGACTATTTTATTACATTTCTTAAGTTAGAGATTGGCAGCGTAGCCTAGAAGTTAGGGTAATGAGCTATGAATGAGCTTGGTATGCCCAGCAGACATGAGTTTGATTTCCACCTCCACCTGCAAACTGTGTGACTCGGAGGAGTCACTTATCCTCCCCAGTGCTGCCAGGTTGCCCCTGAAAACAGGAGCATGTGCCTAGCTGGACTTACCTGGCTACCAGAAGAATAAAAAAAAGTTAATGTGTACAAAAATGTTAAAGTGGTTTTCTATGGGTGTATCTGAGTGGATTTTATGAAGCAGAGTGCAGTTTAAATGACTCCTGTAAGTCCCCTGCACATGTGGCTGTGAGGTTCTTGATACTACCAAACTTGCCAATAAATTCAATTCAGCCTTTACAGACCTAAGTTCTGCCATCCCTACTGAGCCTGCCCAAACCCACTGTGGTGGACCTGGTCCTAAAGCCACCCAGCTGCTGTGCCTTGAACCATGTTACCTTAAATTCTACTTTAAGCCTGTCTCAGTAAAGAACACATCTAAATATATCAGAAAGGTGCTTGGCAAAATCAAGGTTGGGAGTGACTTGTTTGATATGAAGTTTTTTTTTCTCTGGGGGTAGAAGAACTTCCCTATCCCATTTCAAAAATGTTGAGCTTTTCCCTGTGTTACTCCCAGTTTCCCAAGAAGTGGAAATCTGCACTGCTTGCACCAGTATTCAAAAGTAGTGACCACTCTAACCTAACCAGCTACAGACCGATTTCTATTCTCTCTTCCCTGTCCAAGGTCCTTAAGAGAATAGTCTTTGACCAACCTGTCTCATATTTTAAAAAATACAAAGTCCAGTGTGCCCAACAACATAGCTTTTGGAAACAACACATCATCAATACTTCACAGTTGGAATACTCCAACTATGTTCATGAGGCCCTTGATGATGGAGACCTGGTTGGAGCTGTCTATATCAACTTGACAAAAGTCACCCATAAGCTCCTACTCAACAAAATACTTGGCCTCAGTTTGTCTCAGGACACAGTAGCCTGGTTCCAGAGTTATTTCACTAATTGATGGGTCCTTGCCTGACACTAGGGGAGTATCTACTGGTGTTCCCCAGGGCTTCATTTTGGGCCCACTCCTGTTTGGCCTCTTCATAAACGAGTGCCTCAGTATATTTAAAATGTAGGTTTCTTATGCCTGTTTTTTCTGCACTGGTAACATACCTTCACAATCTGCCTCTATATATCTGGTGGTGTCTTAACCACCTTCCCGACTATGCCAATTATGTAGTCTATCTCCCTCTTGTCACTCGTGTTTTTCCAAGTGTCAAAATACCAAAGCCTTATTAGACTATATTCATTATACTGCATATTGTATGCACCTAGAATGTATTAAATTACTTGAACTTTGTGGTTTAATTGTGTATATGTGTATATATTTATTATGTTGTTCTTTTTGTATGTGTTAGTATTTGACTGCAGTTTTATATTATGGGTGTTTTCATACATGTGCACATCACATGTAGTTTTTGATGTATTTTGATTGGCAATACACCTGTTTTTCTCATCAGTGATAGTATTTAAACCTGCAGCCTTTTGATGATGTGAGCCTTGATAATGAGAACATATTTAGCATGAAAAATTGGCTGTATGTGGGAGCAGTTTTGCTGTGTACATTGTTTATGGACTGCACAATAAATGGCACTTTATCCTACACATCAAGTCCAGGTGAGTTTTTTTTTTTACCTCTCCTAGCTGTGAGCCAGGCTCCTCACTTCTACTAGGTACTGCAACATGCCATGACACCAACTATTTCCCTTGAGCTACCTTTAGTGCTACAAATTTGGTAAACATGTTCCCCAAGGTGACCCCTGAAGTTTCCCAAATGACCACGCTGGTAAAAAAAAGGACAAAGTAGTTTTCAAGGGGTGCATCTGTATGGTGTTTGTGGAGCACAATACAGTACAGTATGAATGTCTCCTATGAGTCCCTGCATTTTCCTCACAAACATCAGACAGAAGCAGTTATAACTTTGGAATTTCTTGTAGTGTTTGTTAAAGAGTGCAGCTCACATGCCTCTTATGAGCCCATGCATTTGCTTCATAAACATCAGACAGAAGCAATTATTATTTTTGAATATTTTGTGATATAAACATAAAATTCGATAGACATGTTCCCTAAGGTGTCCCTGGATGTCTACCAAATGCTCAGGTTGTTAAAAAATAGGTTAAAGTGTTTTTCAAGGAGTGCATCTGTGTGGTATTTGTAAAGCAGAGTGCAGCTCAAATGTCTTCTGTGAGCCCCTGCATTTGCTTCACAATCATTAAATAGAAGCAGCTATAACTTTGGAATTTCTTGTGGTATAAACATGAAACTTGGTATACTGTATGTGTTCCCCAAGGTGTCTCCTGAAGCCCCTCGAATGTCCAAGTTTTAAAGGAATGTTAAAGTGAGCCGGCTTCGTGGCACTGAGCAGTGGGGCATCCACTTGCACATTGGTGACCCGGGTTTGAGCCCTGAGTCTAGAGTGTCAGGAGCAGAGACTGGCAGGAAGGGGAGAGAGAGAGAGCATCCACATGGACATTCTCCTCCTGGAAGTTGGTGCTGAAGAGCACCACTTGGAGAGTGACATCTAGTAGTGTGCAGAGCCTTGCTGGCACGGGTGACCACAGGTCAGCTGGCTCTGCCCCCAGAGCATGCATGCCACTGGGGTGTGTGGAGAGGCCCAGAAAATGGAAACTAGCCCCTGTCTTGGCCTGTTGGATGATGGCTGCCTAGTCCTCAATGCCACAGTCCCCCTAGCGTATTGCTTCTGCCCCTGTGCCCTGCATACCTTGGAGGACACCCAGAAATGCTACACCTCTCCTCTCCCCCAAGGAGAGGCCCCCCAGCAAGGATAAGCTGAACCCTCTGAGGATATGCGGACAGCCTGGAGAGTCAGGTGGCAGGATGCAGAAGTGACGGGTGAGACTGGCAGACACACAGGGACATTAAGCAGCCAGAAGGAGTGGGAGGTTAGGTGTAGGGGAAGGCACACAAAAAAGACTAAAGTGGTTTACAATGGATGCCTCTGTGTGGTGGTTGTGAAGCAGAGTGCAGCTCTAATGTCTCCTGTGATCCCTTGCATTTGCTTCACAAACAAGAGACACAAGCAGTTATAACTTTGGAATTCCTTGGGTATAAACATGAAATTTAGTAAACATGTTCCCATAGGTGTCCCCTGTAGCCCACCCCCCAAATATCCAGGTTGTTAAAAAAATGGTTACAGTGGTTTTGGACTGGTGCATCTGTGTGACGTTTGTGAAGCAGAGTGCAGCTCGAATGTCTCCTGTGAGCCCCTACATTTGCTTTGCAAACATCAGACAGAAACAGTTAGGACTTTGGAATTTCTCATGGTATAAACATGCAATTCAGTATACGTGTTCCCAGTGGTGTACCCTGAAGTCCCCCAAATGCCCAGCTTGTTAAAAAAATAAGGCTTAAGTGTTTCTAAAGAGGTTTGTAACAGTGGTTATATACTTAATAATACACTGTAAGGAAAGTAGGTGAATCACCGTGGAGCTGGCACATGCGCATATTTGGCAGTTGAAAATGACTCTTTGTGGTAGTGAACAGAAGTTACATCAAAACATGCAGGTGCAATAATGAATAAATAAAGTCAGTGTTGCAGAGATGACACATTCTGAGAGTGAAGAGATGCGGCACCAAAACAACACGGAAGACAAAGTAATACTGGGTAGAACTGTACATAACTGAACTTTCCGAACTAAAGGGCATAAATACCAACCCACTCTTGAGGGTTGGCACAAGACACACTCATTCTGGATCCCAGTCTATCTGTGTATACTGTAAATCATAAAACTAACTTGGTTGGAACAAATGCTTAGCTCTCTTGTTCTGGAAAATGACAAGTTCTAATCAGAGATGACGTTTACAAGCAGAGAAGAAAGAGCTACTCACTGTAGAAACTGTTTCCTCTAAGGGAGGTGACAATCACATGAAATTCATCAAGTCTGCACCTGCATGATGCCCCAGAATCTTAAAGAACTTCAAAGGGTGCCCTCCGCACTGTCAAGGTCTTGAGCTCCTCAGCTTTCACATGTCAGAATTTTTGATAAAGAGACATGGACACTTGTTGGTAGCTTAAAATATGATTGTTATGCAGTACACAGTGTTGCGGTCATTGTTTCCTTGCAACTGGTTTGCAAAGCCACTAGTGCAAGGGAGCTATGACATCAACAGTCTACACTGAATAAAGAACAGGTATGTACTTACCATAACAGTAGATCTTCAAGAGAATCTCTTTCATCAGGCCACACCTTTGGAACTATACCTGCGTCAGCGCTAGGACCACATGAAAACTTTTGCAAGTCAGGGGCCGTCTACAACAACATCATGCATCAGCGTCTACATAAACGTGGGCAGCCCCATCTCTCCTCATTTCCCCACTGGAGATTATGCTTGGAGGACCTCACTCTGAGGAACCAGAAGATAAGGGCAACACCTATCATACCAGGTGACTGGGTGCTGGAAAAGGCAGTGATGGAATGACTCAATGCAGGAAACCCGGTGTCCTACTCCTGAAGAGGGAAGGAGGGTGGGACAGTATGGCCTGATGAAAGAGATTCTCTTGAAGATCTACTGTTATGGTGAGCATGTAACTGTTCTATCTTCTTCAAGGATATGTCTTTTATCAAGCCTGACCTTTGGAACGTGTCTCAAGCAGTACCAACAATTGACAGTCTGAGAGGACGGAGATATACAGCCTCATGACAGCAGGCCCTGTAACACAGCTAGGCCAAACCCTGCTTGTCTGCATGATACAATGTCCAGATTGTAATGTTTAGTGAAGATGTGGACAGTGCTTAATGTGGCAGCTACAAAGATTTCAGCAGCTGAAACATTGTGGAAACAAGCAAAAGAAGTGGCCATGCCATTTGTAGAATGACCACAAGCCACACCAGGAAGTTCCTTACTGTACTTCCTATAACGGAACGTAATACAATGTGCCAACCATTTGAACTGACACTGTTTAGACACAGGAGCACCCTCTTTCCCAGGGGTAAATGAAACAAAAAGCTGAAAGGACTTTCTGCAGTCCTTGGTACGCTTCACATAATATCAGAGGATCCTATGGACATCCAAGGTATGGAGTAATGCTCTCTCTGGATTGGCATACCCCAGGTAATACACAGGAAGGTTGATGGTTTGATTCAAAGTACATTCAGATACCACCTTCGGCAAAAACTTAGGATTGTTGCATAAAGAGACACTGTCTTTATGAAAGTTGAATAAGTAGGCTCACACATTAGAGCCTGAAGCTCTGAAATCCTTTGAAAAGAAGTAATGGCAACTAAAAATAACACTTTTCACGAAAGAAAGCACAAACCACAACTCACAGCTTGTTTAAAAGCAGTCATTGTAAACTTTTCTAACACAACATTTAAGTCCCAAGCCAGGACTGGATTCCTGATGGGAGGTTTCAAATGTAATATGCCTCTCAAAAATGTGGAGGCTATCTCTAGCTGAACAACCGTACATCCATCAACTGGTACATGAAATACTGAAACAGCAGCCAAATGCACCTTGAGGGAGGAATACTTGAGTCCTGAGTCTGACAGGGATAACAGGTATTCCAACACTGCTTTGACTGGGCAAGTAAAGGGATTCAGCTGTTTGGAAGCAGCACATAGCGTACAGCGCTTCCATGTCAAAGAATAGGTAGGCTTGGTGGAAGGTCTTCTGGCAGCCATCAGAACATCATCCACTTTAGACGATACCTCAAACTGTGCCATATGTATGTCTGCAGAAACCATGCATGCAGATGGAAGGACTTCAGGTCCAAATGGACCAGAGACCCCTTGTCCTGTGACAGCAGTCACCTGCACAGTGGTAGAGGTACTGCAGGTTCCACTGCCGGCTGCTGTAGTAATGGATACCAGGTGTGTGGTACCTATAGTGGAACAATGAGGATAAAGGCTGCCCTCTCCATCCTCAAGTTTGAATAGTACCCACTGTATGAGAGGAAAGGGAGAGAAGGCATACAGAAACATCCTTTCCAAGTAAGCAACAACCCATCTTGTCAGAAAACTCCAGACCCTGGAATGAGTGAGCAGAAACACGACAGTTTTGTATTGTGTGGGGATGCAAAAAGGTCCAACTCTGGGTGACCCCACCTTTTGAACAGGTCTGCCACTACTGGGGTAAGCAGTTCCCATTCATGTATCCTGTACTGGGACCTGCTTAACCTGTCTGCCAAGGTGTTTTGGGCACCTTGCAGATGTACGGCTGAAAGTTCTAGGCTGTGTTCCACAGCCCACTGCCACACTCTCATTGTCTCCTTACATAGTGGATAGAAATAGGTTTCCCCTTGTTTGTTTTTGTAATGCGTTACACTGACACTGTCTGTCTGTATTAACAGAGGACTTGGTGTCAGATGCAGTTGAAAGGCCTGGAGACTGTACAGGGCAGCCCTCATCTCCAGAATATATGTAATTTCTTCTCCCCCTGGGACCAAACACCTAGTGTTTGGTAATGGCCTAGGTGTGCTCCCCACCCGGGGCCAGAGGCATCTGAGGTAAGAATTTATACTGAATTTGACATCAAAAAGTGGAACACCCTTTTGCAGATTGGTGCGGTCCATCCACCACATCAGTGCTTTCCTGAAAGGAGACATGACTAGTACTTGTTTGTCTAGGTCATCTGTGGCTTGGTCCCATTGAACTCTTAGGGACCACTGAGAGATCTGCATATGCAGATGGCTAGTGGCACTGTTACTATAGCTGTTGCCATCAGGCCTAGAAGGCACAGCAGAATCTTAACTGGGACATAATGGCTGTTGTACATGAGGTGTGCCTAAGCTATAAGGCATTCTGCTCTGTCCTGTGGTGGGAACACACAGCCCTGAACTCTGTCCAAGACTGTCCCTATGTATTGCAGTCTTTGACAGAGGGTCAGTACTGACTTTGGCAGATTGACTGTCACACCCAGGTCGAACAGCTTCCTGGTACAAGCTAGGGTGTGAAGCAGTTGCTCCCTGGAGTGGGCTTTCAATAGCTAATCAGCCAGGTACAGGAAAACATACAGGCCTTCCTTGCATAGGGCTGTGGCTGCCACTGCCAAGTATTTGCTAAAGACCCTTGGCGCAGAAGACAAGCCAAAGGGCAAGACTCTGAACTGATAATGTTCCCTGTCCAACATGAATCTCAGATATTTTCAATGATACCATCTAACTTTCATATAAAGACAGGCATTCTTCATGTCTATAGAACATATCCAACCCTCTGTTTGTAACAGGGGAATCAGAGTCTGTAAAGAGACCATCCAGAACTTCTTGCACTCTATGTACAAGTTGAGGGTTCTCAAATCTAGAACAGGCCTCAGATCTCCTGTCCATTTGTGGACTAGGAAGTATCTGGAGTAAAAGTCTCTGTTCCTTTGCCTGACAGGGACTGGTTCTATGACCCATTTTGTAGTAAGGCCTGCACTTCTTCTTTCAACAGGGTCAGGTGGCGGGTGCATAAATTGAAGCCTGTGGTGGATGATCTGGAGCAGTATCCAAAAGCTCTAAGCATGCCATTTTGCAATGATGTCCAGAACCAATTTGTCTGTAATGATCTCCCTCCATTGGGTCAAATGAAGGAGATGATCACCACAACCATCCCTGGGGGCAATAGTGGTTGGGGAGTGTAGAGCTGCAAGTCTTGCTGAACTGGTGGGGCAACACCACTGGCTCTACCTCCTCTAGGTGCTTTGGAATGGGAAACTGGGGAAAGGTTGGCTGGCAGAACTCCTGCTCCTTTTTCTTTTGCTGGGTGCCTGTAGGACTGCCTAACAGCCCTGGCAGCTGGTGGAGAAAACTGACTCTTGTCCTTACCCCTGCCTGGTGTGGTGTACAGGGATTTAACTGACCTAACAGTCATTCTGGATGACTGAAGGACCCTTAATGTCTCTTCCACATCATAGCCAAATAGTTTAGTGCATCTAAATGGTGCATTTAACACTGACTGTTGCACATAATTGAGAAACCCAGCTACTGTGAGCCAGGAGTTCTTCTTCATGCAAATGTCAGTAGCAGCTGCCCTGGCAAAGGCATCCGATATGTCATAGGCTGAGCGGATTAAGTGCTTGCCCACTTCAGCCCCTAAAGTGAGTGTTTTTATTAACTCAATTTTGGCAGTACTCTCAGGTAAGGCCTGTGTTGCAGCATTGGCACTCCTCCAGAGGGTATTCTGAAACTTGATCATTTGGACCTGGTAGTTTGCAATGCGTAGACCCAATGAAGCAGAGGCATAAATCATTTTTCCCATAATGTCTAACCTCCTGGATTCCTTATCAGGAGGGAGGGAACTCATCACCTGTCATGGGCAGCTGTGATCACCACTGAATCTGTTTCAGGTTTGTTGTCATAATAAGATGGAGCAGGGTACATCTTGTTAGACTTTCAGAGAACAGCTGGTATGGCATTAGGCCTATATCGGGCTGCATAGGTGGCATCCTCCAGGGCTGAATATAGTGGAGGAATGACTATAGAAGTTGACTCTGGCACCTCTAAAAACACCAGCAAATTTTACTTTGTGGAGTCTAAACCCCATGGCAGGCTGCATTTTCTGCATCACTGCCTGAAAAGAACAGTCCTCTGGTGGTGATCTTGGGGTATTTACCTCTGATTCCTCACTGCAAGAGGATAAAGTGGAGCTCATAACAGGTAAGTACTGGTCCTCAGCATAACTCTCCCCTTACTCATAATCAGGGCATGAAATTTGTAAAAAAAAGTACATGCCCACTGGGGCATGTAAGCAGTACAAGTACATGCCCAGGAAACATTTTACATGCCACCCATTTTTTTCACATAATTTCAGTTTTATCGTCATGGTCTGTCAGCTTGTGAATAATAAACAGAAATATTAAGAAATTAAACTGTCTCGGTGTGATTTATTTTGGTGCCACTACCCGTGCATGACCCAACAAGCACTGATTGTAATTGACAAGGTTTTTTTAATTTAAGAGGACAAATCAGTATGCAGTGTGATGTAGACTACTATAGTAGTCCAAAAGAAAGGGTTCTATTTGTTTTCCCTTCTATCTAGCCACTCAATGGCTAGTGCTCTCAGACCTCAGTAGTCCTTAAGAAGAGATGACAGACCCCAACACACAAAGGGTGACAAAGTGTAATGTATTTTTAGGAGGAGATGACAATTAGTTGCCACACAAAGGGGCATGGCTTTTTTTTAAAGGAGAACTCCTGGGAAGGGTGCTCAAGCCACTGGTACATAGATTGTGGCTCGAGCACCCCGATCCCTCTCAGAGTCTCAATATTTATTTAATAAATAAAATACCTCATCGCTCGTAAAATTTTATCTCCCGGGGGTGTAGCCAGCATATTGATAACAGGAGCGCAGCCCCCTGGGAGATCGCGGTGGTAAAACCCTCGAGATGATGACGCAGTATTGCCTCTTCTGCTCTACTACCCACATAGTCAGAGATATCAAAATCTCCATATTTTGCATACCTGGTGCTATTTTTACAAAAGGTGCATATATGCCATGTGGGAGCGCTCACCCACATGGCATATACACCACCGCAATCTCCCAGGGGGCTGCGCTCCTGTTATCAATATGCTGGCTGCACCCCCCGGGAGATTAAATTTTATGAGCGATGAGGAGCGGGAGGGATTGGGGTGCTTGAGCCACAATCTATGCACCAGTGGCTCGAGCACCCTTCCCAGGAGTTCTCCTTTAATTTATTTTTATTTCCTCATGCCCAACCAGTAGCCACTGACTACCCTCTGTGGTGTGCTCTCCTTCAGTCCTCAAGAGGACAGATCAGTAGGCAGTAGGCAGGCTGTGAGCCCAGCAGTCACAAAGGGCTTTTAATTTGCTATTTTAAATTGGATCACAGTATAGATCTATTCTCTTCCCAAACATTTGTTATTTACTCAAGCTGATTTCTTCAGCTGAGCAGCTCCCTGTAATTCTTAATTTAGATATTTGAGGGCTTAGTTTAGTTAGTTAATTCCACTTAAGTAAAGCACACAGCTTTTTATCACCCTGAAATTAATGCAAGGATTTCTTTTTTTTACTTTTGATTTTCTATTCCCAGCAGCTGTGACTACTACTACAGAAAAAAAGGAGCCTGCTGCAGCCTATAGAGTTTAGACTCTGAGAATGGCCCCTTGTAATCTGCTGTTTTAGTTCACTCTATGGCAACTGGGTTTACGCTCTGAGTCTAATTATATTAAATCACGCAGCCGAGTTCTAAGGTAGAGCTTCCACAAGTCTTTCAGTCACCTCCCCACCAAATTTAGCTTTGATGTACTGTGCTCCTGTTTCTTTTTTTTTCACCCCAAACAGAAGTTTAATCTTGTCAGGCTGCTAATTTTGGTTGTGTGAGTAACTGACTGGAGTTCTTCACTTCGTGGTCTCACTCTCCCCTCCCCACTATCACTTTTGCAAATTGCAGGTAGATCTGACTAGGCACTGCTTTTGATCAAGAATAGCTCTTAAACGGTCTTTTATTTCTTATTTCTTTTTTTTTATTTCCTCCCAAGTTGTGACTGAGAGTCCATCCCTTCGTGATCTCCCCCTCCCCCCTTATCACGTGCACGCAATTCTCACTATAATATAAAAAAAAGTCATAAGTAATTCAGCATTTGATTTTAGAGCTGATGGACAATAGCTCTTAAAAGAGCTTTCTAATAAACTATTTGATCACCGATCGCGATTGCAAACAAATAGATTTAATGGGCAAGCTGTAACAGAGACAGCAAGACACACTGCATGAGGGGGTGGGCAAACTGTGCAGAGAGACTCTCCCGATTGGTGTCAATCTACTGAAGTCCGCCTCCACCAACAATGTTCTGACCCCTCACGTGTGCAGCTGGCTGATGGCCATGCCAGTCAAACGTCAGCCTGTTGTTCTCAGCAGGTCAGCTGGTCTCTGAAAGGCTTATCTTGTGACTTGGCAATGGCATCAGCTTGGGCTGCTCATTGCTCCTCAAACAGCTAACCACCCAGAGGAAAATGATGTTTGCGCTCCTCAACAATTGAGCATGAGTACAAAAAAAGAAATGGACTTGCCGACGTGGGGGTAAACAAAGCTGCTCAGCAGTGGGAAAGAAACTGGGACTCGGTCAAATACCTTAGGTGCCCCACTGGGAAGGTACTAAACTGCATTAGTTGTCCTGGGACAAAAGTGACTGCCCTGGGGCACCTAAATATATGAATTTTGCACCCTGCTCATAATCTTCTTCCATTATGAGGACTGGGCTATATTCCACCTCGTCACCATTCCCCTTGACAACAGGAATCAAGGATTTCACCAGCGACGCTGGTGGTGGCTCAGTAGATCCCTTAATTGTAACCTTTTTTGGTGTGTGCATCACTTTAAACCATTTAATTGTTTGCTTCACTTTATGTATAAAAGTGTGATGTTACTTATGTGACTCTTCCCCTGATGAAGAGGCAGACAGCCCTCAAAGCACTGGGGTACTTTCTCTCTGTGACCTAAATAAGGTGTTTTTGGAGTTGCACTGTGTTACTGGTGTTCTCTGTGGATATTTATGCCTTTGCACAGCTGCACTCCCACTACCATGTAGTGCACAGCTTTTTATGTTGGTGCCCTTGGGTATAGTGCAGGGAGGCTGCGTCAATGGGGTCTGGGAAGTGGAAGGTCCCCTCAGCATGAGTACAGGCTGATCAGGCAAACCTGGCAACAGGCATTTCTGAGAATTATACCAGGGGTGTGTGTGTGTGTGTGTGTGTGTGTGCAACAACACCCATAGTAGAGGTCATGACTGTAATGGTTGACGGTGGATGGAGACCCAGCAATGATGGCATCCTACCACCTGGTATAGGCCTGGTAGCACCTAAGCCAAGCCCCAACCTTGGTGTCTGGTCGACGATCAGGACGTCAGTATTCATTGCTGCCATAGTGGATGGTGATGTGGTTAAAGGTGTACTGGCTGTCTCAATGTTTATACTTGCGGCTGTCTGACAATGATTTTTCCTTGGATTTTGATGACCAGGATTTAGCTGATGGGGCAGGCAATGCGGATTTTTCCTGCATCTGTTTTCCCATCGCTGCCAAAGTTTTCTTTACTAAACACTTTTCCAGCACCCTTTTTCTGTGTTCCATGGTAGTGAAGTTGAAGCCCCAACAGATTTCATACATTTGAACTTTGTGAGAGAGGCCCAGACAGCAGACATACACTCTGTGTGTATCCTCCTTATAAATCTTCCCTCCACACTCGCAATACCGAAATAATTTCATAGGCTCCTTCGGTGCTATACAGGAGATCTGAAAATTACTACAGTAGTGATTCTTAGCTAGTTAGAAAATAACAACAGCTAACTGTCAACATGTCTATGTGTAGGTCCAATGAGTATGACCAACGGTGGGAAAAGAACTGAGGAGAGATGGGGCTGCCTACATTTATGTAGATGCTGTTGCATGACGTCATTGTGGGCAGCCCCTGGCTTGCAAAAGTTTCTGTATGGTCCTAGTGCTGACACAGGTATAACTCCAAAGATGTGGCCTGATGAAAGAGATATCCTTGAAGAAGGTCAATCATATCTTAAGCCACCTCATTGAACATCCAGTGTATACCATGAGATTTGTGTAACAAAGCTACAAGTAAAATAACATAGCTGTTAATACAATAACATTGAAAGCTACAAGTAAAATAACATAGCTGCTAATACAATAACATTGAAAGCTACAAGTAAAATAACATAGCTGCTAATACAATAACATTGAAAGCTGCTAGTAAAGTAACATGATTTTTCAATGTTATTTTACTAGTTGCTATGCTGACTGTTAAAATGATACATTTTATCACGCAAATTATTTGCCCTCCATGGTACACATGCTTATTGTTAAAAAATGTTTATTGGAAAAATACGTTTGCCATGTATAGGAGAAAAAATCTATTTTAAATGCTCAAACATAGTATCAAGTCTTAACATTATTTTACTGGATACCATCTAATACAGAAGGGGTGGTAAGGAAAGGTAAGTGTGACTATCATCACATCCATTGCAAGAAACACATTAACTATTATCAGTAAACCTTTCTTACAACACTGGGAATGCAATAGATCATGTCACACTAGTTGCAGACTCCAGCAGTACCTGAGAAGAGGGTTCTAGGATATCTGCTTTGGGAATACATTCTGAAGCACAGCAATGCTAAATCTGGCATCCCATCTTGCTTGGACATCCACATAATAATGCACTGTAAAAGTGCATACTGATGCCCAAGTGGCAGCTTTACATATTTCCAACAATAGAACATCTTTCATTTCTGCTGTAGATGCAGTTTCCCTCTGTGGAATGGTCTTTTATTCAATGAAAGGGAAACCTTACCCGCTTTTCTGTACCAGAATTCAATGAAGACCACAACTCATCTAAATATAGATCTTTTGGAAGTGGAATATATCTGAAACATTCCCATAATTAACAAACAATTGTTTGATTTCTTTCACCTCTCACCTGTTTTACTTTAATAAAACCTAAGGGATCTTTTGATGTCCAGTGGATAGAGTTTTGCCGCTCCTTTGCTGGAATGAGGTATAGGGCAATAAATATGCAGGGTTATTGTTTGGTTCAAAAGAAACTATGACACTACCCTTGATAGGAGCTGTACATTTGTGCTAATGCCCATTTTCTTTATGGAAAATCATATAGGCAGGATCAATAATAATTGCTTGCAACTCACTGACCCTCCTAGCTGATTTTGCAGCCACCAGGGATAACATTTTTCAGGTTAAAAAATGTCAGTTCTGTTGTTGGCACTGGTTCAAAAGGAGAATTTATTAACTGAATGAGAACCAAATATAGATCCCAGGATGGCACTGACTTTCTTAAGGGTGAATGTGAGTCTGTTCCTTGAAAATCTTTTAAACACTGACTGTGAAGCTATTGAGTTTGAGCCAGCATTAGATTTAAAAGCTGATACTTTTTTTTTTTATTTATTGAAAATATCAGAATTACAAACCTTTGAGCCAGAGACTCGTTCATAAAGGCTCCACGTCAGAAGATAACAAATGAATACAGTGCAAGTTTACATGGTGATAACAATGCAAAAACAACATTAAGCAGGGCAAAATACAGAGTAAGTGCTAATACGGAGGCAAATTATAAAAGGTGTGCAAACAGAATGCAAGTAAAACACAATAGAAACCATAAAGTACTGGTTAGTAAGATACAGAGGGGAGAAGAATAGGTCAAAGAGGGCACAGGTAAGGGGAGAGGCAGTCCAGGGGACCCTGTCACACAGTAGGGAAGGAGGTAGCTAGTTACTGGGGAAGGGGGAGGGACTAGTAGGACCTAGATGTAGGATATATGGGAGTGGGGCAGAGGGAAGGTAAAAATAGTGGGAAGAACAAAGGAGGGGGGAGTGGAGGGAGCATGAGGAAGCAATAGAAGGAGGGAGGAACCCGGGGGAGAGAAGGGAGGGGTGGTGAGGGAGTAGGTAGAGGAGGGATAAGGTCAGAGGGAAGTCAGGAGGGGGAAAAATGAAGGGTGTATGCCAAGCGAGGGACGACAGTGCAAGGAGCAGTCATTGCTGGAATGAGACAGTAGGTGTTGCCGTAGTTTAATTTTAAACAGGCATAATTTATTTTCAGAGAGAATCTCAGGAGGTAGACTACTTAACCAGAGGGGAGCTCTGTACATGAAAGCACGCTGTCCATGGGTTGTTCTGCAAAATGGGATAAGGAAGGAGACTTTAGTGGAGCTTCTGGCAGCCCAGGGAGCAGAAGCGATGGTAAGGAGTTGCCGGGCAGTGGGTGTTGAAGGACTCAGGGTGAGCTTGCATGCCATTAGACAGGTATGGTACTGAAGTCTCCCAGAAAAATTCAGCCAGTTGGCTTGCTGATAGAGGTCACAGGTATGGTGAGCCTATAACCATTCGCAACAAGGCGACAAGCTTTGTTTAGGGTGACCTTAACCCTATTTCGAGAGGTGTCATTGGCACTGCTGTAGATCACTATTTCATAATCTACAATAGAGAGGATCGAGCTGGCAACAGCAAGCTTGATGGCATTGGCAGTGAAACAAGACTTGTGCCTGTAGAGTAGCCCAATTCTAGTATATACAGCTTTACAGTCCTGATTGATGTGCTCCTGAAAGCAGAGGGAGGGGTCAAGGGTGATGCCAAGGTACTTAAAATTTACGACTTGCTCTAGAGGCCAGCGGTGGCTGTTGAGAAGAGTGAGAGCCATATCCTTATGTTTAGTCTGGGGGTTTGCGAACAGCATCACTTTGTTTTTTTTTATAGTTTAAGATGAGCTTGTGTAAGGCGAACCAAGATTCAGTTTCCTCTTTTGCAGATTGACCTGCAGGGGGAGAGGGGCTGGGTGACTAGAGTATATAACGGGCATCATCTGCTTAGAGGAGTAGGTTGCCTGAGCATGCTGAGGGAAGGGAATTGATATTGTAGTCAAATATCCCTCAGTCACACCTGGAAACGAGCCTCAGCTCGGTGTGCCTTTCCCAGTTACCAATTTTCAATCAATCAGTCAATCCCTTTAGTGTAAAAGGTCTAAGGCCTTTAGAGTTTAAGTTTGAGATATTCTAGTATTAAAGCAATGTCTGCATTGCCTGTATCCCCAGAATCATTTCTACACCAACTTTTGAACCTCCTCTTTAGAACAGTAAGTTTTTCTTGAGAAGGGTTTTCTTGCTACATTTAAGACCTCTAATACCCAATGAAAATCCTATCTGTTCAGGTACCATGCTTTGAGGTGCAGTGTTTATAGGTTTGTGTGACCAGCCCTTCCTTTGGAGACTGCCAATAGATCCTGACACAGAAGGAGACTGATTGGTCTCTTGTGGGAGAGACACAGAAGTGGAGAATACCATGGCTGTCTTTACCAGTCTGGACACATGGGGACCATAATGCTGGTTCCCTTCTCAGTTTCAGAAGAACCTCTTGAATCACAGGTAGAGGTGGAAAGGCATATAGGAATCTATCTCTCCGAAACATGCTGAGATCATCCACTGGCACTGTGCCCAGAGATGGTGTCCACAGTAAAACAGAGGTAATGTGTTGCTCTCCCAAAATGCAAATAGGTCTATCTCTGGAACTCCCTATTTCTTTAAACTGCAGTTCATAGTAATCTGTTTAGGGACCACTCATGAATTACATGACCCATCTAGCTCATGGATTCTTTTTGTACATTGTCTTTTCCTGCTACACGTTTTGCAGATATCACTATATTTACATGGTGAAACAGACTCCACATTTTCGGTGACTCCCTGCATAGTTTTAAGGACCTGGTACATACCTGCTTGTTTATGTGATACTGTATGTGGTTGTTTGTATTTATTTGAAGCATCTGGTTTTGCACCAGTGAAGAAAGGGACCTCATGGATAAGTACACTGCTCTGAGCCCTAACAGATATGTTCCAGTCTTTTAGGTAGGCACATTACTTCTTTCATTGTCCTGTCTCCTATGTATCCTCAGCAACCTACTGTAGTACAGCTCCATCTAGTGTTAGCACTAGAGTGTGCTATTGTTGTAAGAGAGGGCTGTTTCTTCTTAAGGGTTGAATTCACTGCCACCACCGTAGAGACTGGAGAAGCTTTGACTATACTGGGACCATGTAGTACTCAGTTTATTTTCCATGGTGAACCACACACTCACATAAAAACAGAACTGTATTTCACAGGACCTGCTGATCGTGTGTAGAATTGTAAAGGTAGGCTACTGGCCTAAGTAAATGAAAGACGGCAGTCATCTTTGTCACCAGGTCAAATGACCTGAAATTGTTGTCATCTGACATTGTTATCATTTGAAAGCGATCAGGGGCATCACCCTGCCTGGAGCCCTGTGTTCTTCATTGAATGATAGTTAGTCAGTCTTATTTGTCTCCTTGGGTGTCAGAGATGGCTGCACTTTAACAAAGGAGTATTTGCAGCATTTTTAAGTCTCAGTTGGTGCCAGAGACCACTGTGTAGAGAAACACCATCTGAAGCATACCTTCTGTCTTTAGTGGAACTTTTTCCAATTGTATATGTGTGTTTTACACAGTAGAGAAGTGTTGTGTGTTGCAGCAAGCTGGTGCAGACAACAATTACTATTTAGCTGCCATATCCCTTTTCAGGGCAGAAAAAACTTGGCAGGGTTCTCAAAATAAAACAAAATCATGAAATGTGCTCTAAAAAACAAGCAAAGGTAATGGCCAAATGTTTTGCCAACCAATGCTGCCAGAATTTATAAAAAAACTGAAATCCTGGGCTGGCCTGCTGGCACAGTGGTGTGCTACCACTTGCGGACCCAACAACCCAGGTTCAGGAGCAAACCTGGAGCATCAGAGGGTCGGCTCAGGGGAGGAAGATCGAACATCCGTCAGACAGCTCTTGTCCTCAAGATGAGGTAGGAGCAGGCAATCAAAAATAGTCTGACTCCTGACGGTGGCCAGGAGTCAATGCATCTGAATGCCTTAGCAGCACTGGGGGCTGGTGGCCATGGCAGACATCAGTATGCAGTGTGCAGGAGCACTTGCTGCATGCCACTGATATCATTGTACACCCATATCACCAAGGAGACAGAACCTAAGAGAAAAAAACTCTTAACAGCAGCACGGTGATGCTCACCTCCTGGTCCCTCTTCTGCCTTCCCAGAGCCCTGGATTAGCATATCCTTGCTCCCTCCCCTCTAGCCAGTGGAGGGGTAGGGGACCACCATGTGGGTCAAAGCTGTCTCCTGGTAAACTCTGGGATGGGGGGTCTGGAAGACCACAAGGGCTGACAATGGGTATATCCCTGCAGGCTTGATGGAGCCCCCCCCAAAAAAGTAAAAAATTCAGATCCTGTAGGCCTGTCATTTTAGCCCTCTGTCATTTTTGCAAAGAGGAACATCACATCTTGCCCTTGATGCCTTCCCCTGTGTCACAAATAAACACATTGAAAAGGATCCAGCCCAGCAGTGACCACTGAGGTATTCTGCTTGTTACATCTCTTACCTCTGAAAACACTCCATTTACAACTGTCCTATGTGCTCTTCCCCTCAGTCAGTTTTCTACCCAAGATATTGATATTTTCTCCACCCCCTAAGTCATTTACCTTTTTGACCAGCCACCTGTTGGTAACTGAGTGAGATGCCTTGCTGAAATCCAAGAACACTACATTGCCTTTTCCTTATCCTCTTCCTTGGTCACCCAGTTGAAGATGTTGACCAGATTTGTCTGGCAAGACCGTCCTCTTGTGAACCCACATTGTCTTGGGTTCTGTAGCCCATTTCCTTCCAGGAAACCCACTAGTTCTTCCCTTAGTATAGCCTCTATAATCTTTCCAATCATAGATGTCAAGCTGACTGGCATATTTTTAATTCTTTTGGTATCTGGGTAAGGCCCACTATGCACAAGGCCTGTTTTCAGGGGCGACCTAGGAGCACTGGGGAGGTTAAGTGACTTGTTCAGGGTCACACATTATGCAAGTGGAGGTTGTGGGAATCAAACCCAGGTCTGCTTGATATATCAAGCTCATTCACAGCTTGTTAGTCTAACCTCTAGACTATACTGCCAGTCCCAACAACTGTCAAGCCCTTATAATTCTCTAGGTCATCGTTTCTTCCACTCTTGTGTAGTGGGACCACATCTGCTTTCCTGCAGTCCCTAGGGACCACTCCAGTATCCAGCGAATATGTTAAATATGTCACGAAGTGGTCCTGCTATCACCTCTGCTACCTCCTTAAGCATTCTCAGGTGTAAGCTATCAGGTAGCCATCAGGTCCCATAGATTTATCTACTTTCAACCCTTTCAGTTTTTTGAACATCCTATTTATTCCCTGTTATTTTGCCCATGCTATTTGAGCACTTACTTTCTTGTCTTCTGCTGTTAACTCCACATTACAGTGGAGGCCCATCCATCTCCCTGGCAAAGACTTAACAAAAATATCTGTTTACCTGCTTTCCCTTTGTCCCTTTCCTTCCATCCTTCCCTCTTCTTCCTCACAATACAGTACCCCCTTTTATCTTACAGTTCTCCCAGATGTACCTAAAGAGTGCCTTTTCCCCTTGCTTCATTCCCATTGTAAGCCTGAGTTCAATCTCAGCCTTGGCCTCCATTACCTTTCTGCTGGTTACCGTTGCTGTCTCAAGGTAATTCTCTATCCTCCCCTTTGGTTTAGTTTGTACATCAGCCCTACTTTTGGCTCTTACCATGTTTACTTTGGCCATAAACCAGATTGGACCCCTTACACTTTTTCCCTTTGACGTCTTACCAATTGAGTTTTCTGCCACCGCAATCATTTCCTTTTAAAATTCTTCCCATTTTTTTCTTCACCCTTCTACGTGTCCTCTTCTCTGTGTGCTTCTTTCCAACAGCTCCCTTATCCAGTTGAAATGTCTTTTTAATGTCCCATACCCTACTGTGTTTGCCCCTTTTAGGGTCCATATCAGCCCTACTTTTAGCTCTTACCATGTTTACTTTGGCTATAAACCAAATTGGACCCCTTACCCTTTTTCCTTTTGACATCTTACAAATTGAGTCTTCTGCCACCCCAATCATTGCCTTTTTAAATTCTTCCCATTTTTTTCACCCTTCTACTTGTGCTATTCTCTGCGTGCTTCTTTCCAACAGCTCCCTCATCCAGTTGAAATGTCTTTTTAAAGTCCCATACCCTACTGTGTTTGCCCCTTTTAGGGTCCATATCTGGACCTCCAGTGCTACTGTTCTGTGGTCGCTGAAACCAAAGTGGTTCCATGAGTACTACATTTTGGATCCTCGCACTGTTGGTGATCACCAGATCCAACAGAACCCCTTCTCTCGTTGGGTACTGGACTAGCTGAGCTATGAATGCCTCCTGGCATGCATCCACCAGGAGCTGATTCCTAATACTTGCTGCAACTGGAACTCTGCAGTCCACATCTGGCATATTAAAGTTCCCTACTATCACCACCTCCCTGGACTTGACCACTTTCCCCAGCATCTCCCCCAGTCCTGGTTGTCCATAATAACCAAGTAATCATCCAAAACTAAATTAGCCAGTAGGACTGGAACAGGACTCCAGGGTGTATGATCTCTTCAGCACAGAAATAAGTCTTCTGTTAGAATGTTGGGAAGGTGTGACTACATACAGAGTTTAAATTATAATAGTCTAAAGTTTTGACTCTGGGGGAAGAAATGAGGGCTGAGAGGATGCAGTTTTATATGACACCACTAATACACTCTCATTACCAGAAAACCTTACTATTAAAGATAAATGTGACTTTTGTTCACAATTTATTTACTCGGGATTATCCAGGTAAGATAAATATTATTTTCTGTTCGGTCTTGCTTCTTTTAAACCTGAATGGATTGAAATAGAGGAATACTGAATGACTTGCACAAGGTCATGCAATGAGCAAACAATTTTGGTGGGATTTGAGATGGACCACCTGCTCCACAGTTCTGAGCCCTAACTACTAGGCTGTACTGCCCCCTGGTATTATGATTATCACACTGCAGTCCACAATGCATGGGATGGCAATCAAAGGCAGCAAACATGGTATAACATGCACAGCTGGATATATTATACACAGTTAGTAAGGGTGAATGGAGATTCGTCCATGTCCTGCACAGCAAAATATGGGTGCCACAAGGTTCAATTCTGGGCCCTTTACTTTGTTTTCTTATATATCAACTGCCAGTCTGCTGTAAGGCCCCCAAAATAATACTCTATTCAGATGATGACATGATGTTTGCCCACTCAACCAATATAGCTGATCTTGTCTATTCTTAATTACCATTTAACGGTCTTCTGCTTAATAAAAAGAAGACAAATACCATGCTGATAGGAATTAGGATTACATAAGACAAAGTTAATAACCAGCTCCAAATCATAACCTAAGACATAGAAACATAGAAACATAGACTTTGGGCAGATAAGGACCGCTTGGCCCACCTAGTCTGCCCATTTCCCTACCTAGAGGATAAGCTGCAGATCTGATTTAACCAACAGCCTATTTCTTCCTAACCTCCACAAAAATTGCCTTATGTCTGTCCCATGCATTCTTGAATTCTCCCCCAGTTTTAGACCCCACAACCTCTTCAGGAAGGCTGTTCCATGCGTCCACCACCCTCTCTGTGAAAAAATACTTCCTCACATTGCCCCTGAGTCGTCCCCCCTCTATCTTCAAATTGTGTCCCCTTGTTCTTACACATCTCTTTTTCTGAAAGATGCTACCCTCTTGGACTTTGTTGATTCCACTGAGGTACTTAAACATTTCTATCGTGTCCCCCCTCTCCTTCCTTTCCTCAAGGGTATACATATTAAGCTCCTTTAGCCTCTCCTCGTATGGCTTCTCTTGCAGACCCTGCACCATTTTAGACTGCACCTTTCTAGAAAATGCAGGCACAACTGAATGCTTAGGGGTCTTACAAGACTCAGATTTTGAGGCACATGTGGACCACTTAAAAAGCATTCACCAAACACTTGGGGCTATAGCGTACTAGCCATAACCTATGCATACTGTAGAGTCCACAAAAACACTTGTTCAGTCCTATCTACTACTGTCTATCCTGGACTATGGGTCATTGGTATGGGCAAAGGTTTCTTCTACAGTCCAGCAAAGAAAAAAGGTTCTTTAAAATCTCACAGGGCATGTTTCACTAACTACTTACAGATATGAACACAACTGTAGATAGTTAACTGAACTAAACTGGCTTCCACTAGGGCAAGAAGTTATACTAAATATGTGTACCATTACCCATAAAATTCTAACCTTGGACACTAAGTATTTTCATGTTGGCTTACTGGAAAAATCTAATATGATTATGTCACTAAAATTAGCCAGTTCGATCTCTCTGAAAACTCCAAAAGTGAACTGAAAAACACGTCAAAAACCCTTCAGCTTTCTGGTTCCCAAACTCTGGAACAGTATTCCCACAGATGTGAAGGCTGTTGAATTACATTAACTGTTCGCAGCTAAGCTAAAGCAATCCCTTTGGACAGACTTTTTTCCACTATTGTGAAATCTCTGTAAAATTGTGAAATTGTAATGTCACAATCATGCTACAGTATGCATGTTTTTCTTTTATTGCCCAGGCTACATCTCCAGTGAGTATTAACCTAGTGAACAGATTCCAAATAAATAAATATACAGTACATATGCAGTATATGGAATAACACAACTGGATGGCCATTTGTCCTGAGATATATGGACACTACCAGTTTGTTATGAAGCAGGAGGCACAGCCAAGTGTTTTCAACCATTGGATGTGTCTGTATATCTCAGCAAATGTGGACATCCTGGCATTCTTGCATGTCAGCTAGAACATGAAAAATACAGCTCACAAAACAAACACAATAGCTTACTACAGAACCCTAGGGCCCAATACAAAGTTGCAAAGTATGGTGGTAGAACCATGGGGTGAACAGGGCACCACCACACTTTCCTACTACACACAAAGCCAGAAATCAGTGGGAAGAGGGTGGAGTACCCCCTGCTGCAGTGTAACCCAAATTAATTATGCAAACTGAATATTCCAGATGTCAGGCAGTGCAAATGGGGTTTGCGCCACCGAATATGGTAGACTGCATCATGCACAAGGGTCAGTTCATGACATTGTGCCATTGGAATGGCACTATGTCATGCACAGAGCCCTGGCCATGAGGCATCACCACCAGAGTCATACCCACCATCCCCACCAACTGTACATTTAGTCCCACTTGTAGGCCACTCCATAGAGTAATTGGTCTGTCTCACACTGGTCCTGTCTGGTGATCCAGTTGTCCCTGAATGCGGAAAATAATTTTTTCTGACTCTCTGGTGTCCAGGTAATCTGCACTCCCATCCCTTTGCTGTGGCTATATAGTTTCAGTGGCACAATGTGCCATCGAATCCTTCCGCCTGACAGACCTTTCATTCCATCTTGCAAGACAGCAACACCCTTTAGATTTGAATTCAACACTTTTACCTGTATCAGGTGTTGCTGTTACTTGTAACTCGGGGTGCGGGTGATGGTGAGTCTCTGTGTATGGCTAGTGGCTCATTTACATTCCATCATCCTCACTTGTTTTTATTTTTTATTTTTAGTAACTGGGTAAGGCCCACTAGGTACAATGCTTGTTTTCTGGAGTGACCCAAGAGCACTGAGGAGGTTAAGTAACTTGCTCAGGGTCACATAGTATGCAACTGAAGGTTGTGGAATCAAACTAATGTCTGCTGGATGTGCCAAGCTCATTCACAGCTCATTACTCTAACCTCTAGGCTATACTGCCAACCTTCATTTTCCTGGCTAACCCCTCCCCTTTTCCTTTCCCTTTCTCAGTGTAATGCCATTGTGCCAGCACAGGGGAACACAGAAACAAAGAATGTGTTGGGAGAAAAGGACTTTTTGGCCAACCCAGTCTGCCCAGATGTTCCCTGACTAATCTGCCTCTGCAGACCCTAAATGGTTTCTACGACCCCCCCCCGCTTCCCTGCCTCTTTTCTAATATACCCCATGTCTATTCCATACATACTTGAAGCCCCCCACTGTTTTAGCCTCCACCACTTCCACTGGCGGTCTGTTCCAGGCATCTACCACCCTTTCAGTTAAGCAGTATTTCCTCACATCTCTCTTGGCCTTCCTTCCTTCCTCCAGCTTCACTGGATTCACCCTCATTTTTCATTTGAACCATATTACTCCCCTGCATTCTGTTCACCCCCTGTGAGACACTTGTATGTCTCTATCATGTCACCTCTCTCTCTCTCTCTCTCTCTCTCTCTCCTTCTCTCCCCTCTCTTCCAGGGTGTACGTGTTGAGATCCCTCAGTCTCTCCAGGTAGGGTTTCTTGTGTACCCTGCACCTTTTTAGATGTTCTCCTTTGAACTGTCTCCACACTATCGATGTCCTTTCTGTAGTGCAGTCCAAAAACTGGACATAGTTCTCCAAGTGGGGTCTCACCAGTGAGCGATACAGTGACACCACCTCCTTTCTTCTGTTGGAGATACCCCTCCCTATGCACCTCAGCATCCCACTAGCCCTACCCACTGCCTTGTCACACTGGCCTGCCACCTTAAGGTCCTCAGATATGATAATCCTAAGGTCTCTTTCCTGTCTAGTGACTAGGACTCTAGTGACTGTCAGTACCTCCTCCCTATCCTAGGCTCAATTTCTGTGCTCCAGGGACAAGCTAGTGACCCCATGTGTATAGTTCAGTTGGTGAAAGGTTGAACAGATAGGTGCAAAGTTTTCCATGTGTCTACTTTGCGCCACTGATTTCTGACTGTGAATGAGGCTCCTGAAATACATCCACAACTACAACAAAATCTGTTCTTACTAAACAAGGCAAAACAGCCACACGTGTCAGTGAGGATTCCCAATCAAACAGAAAGAAAAAGTAATGCAAACTATACACAGAGTTAAAACATAAAAACCTTAAGAAAGAATCCAAAACAAGAGCAAACATCTGTATTGTTTCAGCAACTTAACTATTACTACAATTCTTACATACTGTATAGTGCTTTAAAATGCATTCAATTTAAGAAATGCTTAACGGACTCAAAAGGATATAGGGTAGCCATATTAACTGGGGAAGTGGGCTTCACATCACCAGCATGCTGTACTGTTATCAAAGCTGCAGTGCTGAACCAAATTCTAAACAAGGGACTAAATTCTTAAAAGGGCAACACAACTCTAACGGCCAATAAAACACAGATTCATTTTTCTTTAAAAGAACATTTTTAGAACATCTTACAAGTGAAATAAAACACTACAGGACATTGCTTATGCTATGTCAGTATATCTCCTAGTGACTAAAGCCCTTGGCGTTGTTTGGGCTACATATCCACCTGTTGGTACTTTAGCACACTTTAGCATAGGAAACACACTGTCACGTTTTATTCCTAACATATTCCGCTACTGTGATGCATCATGCGTGCTATATGCAACCACCATGAATGAATTATAATGGACTGAGTTCATCCAACCACAGTTCATTCAAAGTGATTGCATGTTACCCATGATACATTCCATAAGGGGGTGATATGTGTAATTGTATGATACCTTATTAAAACTTCCTCAAGGTATTACAGTTTTGGCCATGATGTCCTAATTATGTATGAGTTCTGATTTGTGATTGCTGTTGCAGTTCTGTCTATCCACATTTGTACAGATCAAAGGTCCTCAAACCTGAAGTGTGAGGGGCCAGTTCTAAACTAATCACTCATCTATCGTGCTCCTCAAACATTCCTTCCCATCAGTTTCTCACACACCCCATTGGGCATTCTTGACCTGTTCAATTCTATATGTGTTTATAGCCATTATAATATATTGCTAAAGCCAATAATTAAACTTATTGTACTATACAAACTCAAAATTCACAGGTACGACATCATAAATTCAGTAACTCAAGAGCCTGCCATCGTGTAGATGAATTATGAGTTCTTCCAAATCTTTTTGTATGAAAAAAATTATATATACTGACATTTTGAGGCTTGTGCATTTGCCCAGAAAACACAGTTATCGTTACCACTATGTGTAACCCCTCACCCTGCCTTTTTGCCAAAACGACAGGTGGCATGCTGTTGAAGCTGACAGCAGTACCTGGTGGGGACCTGGGTTCGTGGTGGATGAGGTTACTCGGCACAGGGGGACCTAGGTTTGGCTACTCTGCACAGGGGCACCCAAGTAAATCCGAACACAGGAAGCATCAACTGTATTGTCCAGAACCAGGAATGGGATTCTTCAGTGTGGCTTTATTCACATACTAGCTGAACAAAAACAAAGCATAGAGCGGACCCCCATGGGGCTACATTTCCTGGTAATGCAGATTAGAGACTACAAAATGGTCCATTTGAGGAATGAACCAATTATACTGTTTTCAGGCTCTGGACCCACCAGGCACACAGCCCGGACTTGCACGCTTTGGGTACACACAGCTCCACTGGCCTGCCTCTGGCCGCTCACTTGATCCACGGTCCATTGGAAGAATGAACCGATTATCCTGTCGTGGCTCCCCACACTACTTAGAGTCCACGACTCCTAGAGAGAATTCTTCCTTATGTGTTATGACTCCCCATCTCACAAAGAGAATTTTTCTTTACACTTGTTGTGGCTCCCCACACCACTTAGAGTCCATGACTCCTAGAGAGATTTTCCTTTGCAACCCCACGTCTGGGTACTTCCCTCATCACTGGCCAAGTGCATGAGGCAAAGTAGCAACCACAGCAGAAACCTGTAGAGGTGGACTTGGTTACTAAAGATGGGGGTTTGCCCACCTCCAGCCTCCCACAGCCAATACGCCATTTCCCTGGGAAAACTGAACCATTTCTTTTCTGAGCTTCTAAATGTAGATTAAAGGGTAGATGATCTGGGTGCATCTCCTCTACATATTACTTGAATCACACAGCACTCTAGCATTTGACACTACTTTACTTGTTTGGCCCAGTCCTATAGGCTTCCCAAAATGTAGCTCAATTCCTAGATTTCCACACATGTACCAGGGTGAAGAAAACATTTTTGCCCTCTCATGTTAGAGCAGACACTCACCCTTTAGTTGCAGGTGCCCCACAGGCGAATCACAAATCTTCCAACTGTCAAAATAAACGCTGAACTGAAATGGCAGCTTTTCTTCCTCTTGGCAGAATTAAGGGGATTGCCCCAGGAATCTGCATGGGGATCTTCCACCCCCCTGGAGGGAGGAGGCACTGAGACCTGAACAGCGGTCTCCACCACTTGAGCACACCTTCACTTCTTCACCTTACTCAAGACAAACTGGACACTGAACTGGACACTGAACACTGCACTTTGGAAAACTCCAACGTTCTAGCTAACTTCTCTGCTGCAGATTCCAACGTATTATGCAGCTGCGGAAAGTTCTATTGGTGATGTCATCCTCAGTCTCAGCTGAGACTGAGAACAGAGTGAGACAGTGTGAAACCAATTTAACTGGAGTTTCACAAGCTGCCTTCCTGCCTACCACTAGGTCTTACTGGGATTCTAGTAACCCGGGTAACAAAGGGTTACATATGCATCTGCTCAGTCCTTCCCAACTCCAAATAATTATTTTTAACTTATTTTCTGGGAATGTTATTTAGCTGCTAAATACAGCCTGACTGTTGCTCTGCTCTTGTAAATGTTGCTGAGAAATCAGCTGATCAACACTGACTCATTCATAAGGTGGTTCCTGAACAGATCTAAACAGCTGAGCTGCAGTCAGTTGTGGAGGAATAAGGCCATCAAGTTAAGTTTAAAATATTAATTATACAAAATTAATTTGGAGTTAGGGCAAGGTTAAGCAAATGGTTGGGGAATGGGGCTTGGGTAGTGAATGTTTATGTGTAATAGGATTTTTCTTCATGACTGGGGGAAGGACTGCACAGATCATAATGTTTTGGGTAGTTTGTTTTTGGGGGTAAACAGATTTTTTTATGGGAAGAGGTACTGTCAGTGTTAGAGCCACACATAATAAAAAAGTAGGTAATCTGAATTACAAGGCTGAAAAGTATTCCTTGGGGATTTGGTGATATCAAAACCCCATCAGGTTTTGCTCTCTTGGTTTATGACTTCATCAACCTTGATGGACTTATAACCTTATAATTCACAGTTATCTATAATTCAGTTATCTAGTATTTGCTTTACATTTTGAATATTGTAGTTTTTGCAATGTGCTATATCTATTTTCATATGTTATTTCAATTGAGCTGCATTAAAATTAATCATCATTATGAATTATATCTTTGTGACAGTTTACATTCAGTTACAGGTTATAAAAATGTCTTCATTCTATAGTATACGTTCTATCCATTTTTCTATATGTTGCATTCATCCTGCAGTCTGTTGTACACTATAAAGTATCATAACAATTGCCTGAAAGCAATCAGAATTGAACTGACAGCCTCTCATTTTAACATGCGTACTCCTTATATTTCTTTACAGCACCTTCCAGCAGATACAGAATATGTTCTCACTACCACTCAGACCAATTTTAAGAGGGGATGGCACATAATGGTTGTATGAGCTGGAAGCTAATGGTTTAACAGTTTGAAGCATAGAGGATGTGTATAATTAAAATGTCATGGCATCTGCTCTAGCTAGGTATCCAAGACTTTGGCTGCTCCAACCTTTTAACTGCAGCAAACCATTATTAAATAAACTCAGCTACATTTTAAAAGTCACATCATAGCCAATATGTTAGTCAAACACATACCGGCATTCCTAAGAAACTTGTGGTTGTAGTCACTGACTATTCTGGTTTTTGGGTCATAGAATCCATCCCCACAGTCATAGCAGTCCTGCGGTATTTTTCTTGGAGGATCTAAGTCTGTGAGCTGGGAACGACCTTCAAGAATAATGCAGAAAATATGAACAAAAATATAGGCGCTTAGTATCAAAAGTCAATTAATCAACTTACATTTATATAGTACATTTCATTTATCACATCCCATGATACAGTACTTCACATAAAGCATAGAAAAACCTGCCAAAAGTCAGCATGAACAAATTCCAAGATTTCAACTGAGTTTTAAAATAGCAAATGTCTAAGCTTTCCTCACCTGGGATGGCAGAGAATTGTAAAGGCAAGGAGCAATGAAACTGAAAGCAAATTCCAAATAATTTAGAGGATATTTTGTGAACTAGCAGGAGTCCCTCCTGATGCTGACTTCAGGGTATATCCAGGAAAACAAGAAGTCAGGAGCTCTAATACAGAGCAGAGGCAAGCTCACAGGAGCGCTGTTAGTCAGCAACTGTATCTTTTTATTTTCTATTTTTCTCTCCTTCTTTGGTAGAGTCTGGCACTCCTTCTGTCCTCCTAAGCTCAGATCTCATTGCTTCTGGAGTGTTTTCACATGCATCTGTGTATTCCTGGTCCAACCCCTTCTGTATCTCATGAATGTACCCCTGCACATTGAGCTAGTGTGTAAGGGAGCAGTCAGCTGGAGTAACCCAGTTTGGTGGTAGCAATGGGGGGGGGCAGGGTACCCAAGATTTGTACTCTGCAACTGGGTGAGGGAGAGTGTGGAGGTGTTATCTGCTTGAGTTCCACTAATTTCCATTTTTCTTTTCTCCCAATATTCCTTCTATCAGAGCAAGGTCTATCATGTACCTTCTGGCTACTGTCCCCATGAACACATTGTCAAAATCTGACTGGATGGGGTGGACCTTACCCCACACCCCAAATCCATACCATACATTGTGTTGATGGAAGGCATGGTTACTGGACTTAGTATTCTACCTCAAGACACCACCCTTGGCCACCTGAGGGCAAACTGCACCACCAACCACCACCCACCCAACCGAAGACAGAAGCAATCCAAGTAGGTTGAATTGCCTTGCTCAGTAGAACTGAAGTGGAAGTCCCAAGCTCAGGATACAAACCCGGATCTTCTGAATAGTAAGAACACACTTACCACTATACCAGCAGGCCATCCCCAACAAAAGTGTCTTAAAGTGTTTCTCCAGAATCAAGGACAGATCAAGAAGCAAAATGGTTTGATACCTTTTATTGGACCAACACAGATGTTACAAAAAGAAAACAATGTAAAAGCTTTCAGACCAACCAAGTCCTTCCTTGGAAACTTATGACAGTTGTTCAGAGAGTCACATTCTATTAACACCCAGATCATATATAAAAAAAAAACAGGAAAAAATGTCTCATTGGTTTAAAGGGGACAGAAATTGATTACTTTATTACGCTGTTTGAAATGTCTCATTATTAAAATTATGTTCATACCTCTAAGGATCCCTTTTATCTCTGCTTGAATAAAAGTTGAGTTGTTGTAGTTTATTATTTTTTTATACATTCTCTGTAGCCATGGAAATCCAAGAATTTGGAGTTTGATTATGTCATCATGGTTTCAGAAATTTGGCATGAACTTATCAGTATAGTGCCCACTGTTCTTAAACCATGAAGTGACAGTCAAAACTCCAAATTCTTGGTTCCATGAAAGGAACTGCACAGAATGTTGTCCATACAAAGAAAACAATACAAAACACAACTGACAGCTTCAGCTTTTATTCAGGCACAGTTAAATAGGATAGGAATCCTTTAGAGGTATGAATATAATTTATGAAAATAGAGACATTATAAGGAGCTGCATGTAAGTAATCAATTCATGTCCCTTTTAAAGTACCTATTTAAAAATCACACATTTAAATGGAATGAATAGCATCCCATTACCTTGCTACTACTGATAATCTTTTCAAGGTCAAATGATATCCAAATTAGATAAGCTGAACACTCAAGCAGACAAAACCTCTAACTGAAATTATTAAAGAATGATAACTGGTTGAGAGTATAGTTTAGAAAATATCTCCAGATAGGTTTAATTTCATATGCATACTTTAAACAGTTGTTCATACAAGGTACATTTTTCTGATTCCCCTCTTATTTTCATACATACATTTCTGTTGTACAGTTTTTTTATCATACAGTACTATCAAGTTTTAACTTGGACATTTGTGGTAGTAAATCTAAAGGTCTTGCTTTTAATTTTGAATGTATTCTCATAATTCACTCATTTATTGATAATTTCAGTTAGAGGTTGAGTCTGATTGTGTGTTTAGCTTATCTAATTTGGATGTAATTTGACCTTGAAAAGATTCTCAGTAGTAGCAAGCTAATGGGATGCTATTCATTTCATTTAAATTTGTGATTTTTTGAAATAGGTACTTTAAACCAATGAGAATTGTTTCTGTTTTTTTTATGTATGATCTGGGTGTTAATAGAACGTGACTCTCTGAACAACTGTCACAAGTTTCCAAGGAAGGACTTGGTTGGTCCAAAAGCTTAGACATTGTTTTCTTTTTGTAACATCTATGTTGGTCCAATAAATTGTATCAAACCATTTGCTTCTGAATCTGTTCTTACAAGGACCAATACGGCAACTAATCTATTCCAGAATCAAGGAAAACTATTTAAAATTTAATATTCAGACTCAATTCAATTTATAGAGAAGGAGAGTTACTTAATGTAGTAACATCTTTTCTTCTAATAGATTGGAACAGCCAGTCAAACATATGTACCATCTCTCTGAGGTGCACGGTGCACCTAAACTTAGATGTTTTTTTCACAGATGCACTCACTGTGCTAGTCTCAAGCCTCCCATTATTCCAACAGTAGATCTTTGAGCTGAAGAGGCTAAATTATATCAATATAAATTTCACATTATATAAAGTTTAATGACACAGAACAAGTAACTGTCATATTAAAACTCAGTCTATATAAAAATAATAATTCTGAAGGAAAGGATATTCACCAAAGTATCTGCTTCTTCCTTCTAAATAATTTGAACATCTTAGCTCTTCATCATTTCCATCTGTGAACGATGCCCCAGAACTTAGAATGCTTTTTAATGAAAACTCTCTGTGCTGGTCTCATGCTAATAGCCTTCTGTAACAAATTGTTTCAGTTAAAGAGTCCAGCTGTAGCCAAGACATAATTTGAAAAACAATGACAATAGCAGGAAAAATCACCAATCTGAATTTAATAGAACTGTAAAACATCAAATGTTTAAACAGATTTTAGGTAAAAAAAACACATAAATAGAAACAAGCAAAGACTTACTATAAAGCTCATGCTGGAGTGGTCATGTAACACTTACCCTAATTGATCTTATAATAATTCTGAATGGGGGAAGTAGAGATGGATTAGTTGTACTAGCCATTTTAATTATTTAGAAGAAAGGCTGATGCAGTACTACAGTGAGTATCCTATCCTTCTACAATAACTTAGAACAACTAGTCCAACTCTTGCAAGTTTCAAGCAGTACCCTGGGTTAGAGGGTTTCATGGATTACTTGGGAAATAGATTCTACAACACTGAGGTGCCAAACCTGGCATCCATCCTCTCCGGCCTAGATATCTAGTCTGTAGTGAATAATGTGTGGGCAGAAGCCCAGGTTGCAGCCCTACAGATTTCATCCAGGAGTATGTTCCTTCTTGCAGCAGCAGAGGCTGCTGTTCAGCTTGTGGGATGTGCCCTGATTCCTTCAGATGTCACTGGATATGCTGTCACATAACAGTATTGGACAGCGGATAATATCCATATAGTGTATGGTGGAACGTTGTTACGGATGGAAATCCATCTGTTCAAAAATGTTGTTATGCTGCACTAGCTACGTCAGCTAGTTTGTTATGCTGCACTAGCTACGTCAGCTAGTTTGTTATGCTGCACTAGCTACGTCAGCTAGTTTGTTATGCTGTACTAGCTATCAGCTAGTTTGTTATGCTGCACTAGCTACGTCAGCTAGTTTGTTATGCTGCACTAGCTACGTCAGCTAGTTTGTTATGCTGCACTAGCTACGTCAGCTAGTTTGTTATGCTGTACTAGTTATGTCAGCTAGTTTGTTATGCTGCACTAGCTACGTCAGCTAGTTTGTTATATGAACATACGAAATTTGCCAGCAGATGGCCTAGAGATCTATCAAGTCTGCTCGAATGTGCAGTTAGCACCTTATTCTGCAGCTGCCCTCCTCCCAACCTTCCCCTTCATTAACCCTCCCCCTTGTCCTGTCCCATCCTCATTTGAAGCAGTCCACTGTTCTACTGCATACCACTTCAGCAGGTAACGCATTCCACCCAGCCACCACCCTCTCTGTAAAAAAGTGTCTCCTCATCTCCCTCCTGAACCTTCCTTGCTCCAGTCTCATATCATGGCCCCTGGTGGCCCTCCCCTCCCTTACTTTGAACAGCCCCTCTGTACCCGTCTTGTTTATTCCTTTCATGTATTTAAAGGTTTCAATCATGTCACCCTGTCTCTCTCTCCTCTCCAGTGAGTACATGTTCAACTCCTTCAACCTCCTCTCGTATGATAAGTCCCCAGCCCCTTGATCATCTTTGTGCTCTGCATGCACCCCTCCAGTAACTTAATGTCCCTCTTCAGATACAGGACGCAGTACTGCATGCAGTACTCAGGTGTGGTCTAACTAATGACCTATACAGTGGCAGAATCACCTCCTCCTCCTCGAGGATATACCCCTTGCAATACAACCCAGCATTTTGTTGGCCTTGCAGCTGCCTTCCTACATTGTGCCGAGTTGTTCATTGACCCTGTAATGAGCACACCCAGATCCTTCTCCTCCTCTGTCTGGGCTAGCTGCACTCCCTAGCCTGGTAACTCCTCCTTGGGTTCTTCATCCCAAAATGCAGCACCTTGCACTTTTGGCATTAAAGCCCAGTTGCCAGGTGTCTGACCAGGTTTCAAGCTTTGCCAGATCATCCTGCAACCCCTGCCATCCCCTAGGTCATCCACCACCGCCTACCTTGGTATCATCAGCAAACAGACTGATCTTGCTCTTGATGTCCCATGATATGTCTGCAATGAATATCCCAAACAACACTGGTCCCAACACTGAGCCCTGTGGAACACCGCCGTCACTGCCCTTGGGTGTGAGAGCCTCACCCACCACCACCCTCTGTTGCCTTTCCTGCAGCCAGTTTCCTACCCATCTCACCAGCTTTGCACCCGCCCTGTGCCTACTAACTTCCTTCCCAGCCTTCCATGTGGCACTGGAGTCAAATGCCTTACTGAAGTCCAGATACAGGACATCCACTGCATGGCCCTGTCCAGTTGCCTAGTTACCCAGTCATAGAACTCGACCAGGTTGGTTTGGCAGGATCTGCCATGATGAAGCCATGCTGTCTGCTGTCCTGTAGTCCTTTGGCCTCTAGGAGGGCCACCAGCCTCTCCTTCAGGATAGTCTCCATTAGCTTACCCATGATGGATGTGAGGCTCACTGGTCTGTAGTTTCCAGGTTCATCCTTGGGGCCACTCTTGTGAGGGGCACCACATGAGCCATCCTCCAGTCCTGAGGTACACACCCAAATGTAGTGAGGCATTAAATAGGTCTGCCAAGGTCCTGCAAGGACCTCTGCCAGCTCCTTCAGTACCCTGGGGTGGATGCCATCTGGGCCTGCGCCTTGTCCACCCTCAGCGCCTTCAAACGTCTTATCGCACCCTGCTTCCCACCAACCCCTCTCCTTCCTAATCCTTACTATGTGGTCCTTACAGCTCCTTTTCTCCCTGATGTACTTAAAGAAGTCCTTCTCCCCTTCTTAATGCCTTGTGCCAGCCTGAGTTCCGTAGATGCTTTGGCTCCCCTTACTGCCCTTGTCACCTCCTTTGATTCTGTCAAGTACTCCTCCCTGTCCTCCCCTCCCTGTTTTCTTGTACTTCCTAAAGGCAGCTCTTTTCCTCCTTACCTTTTCCATGACCTCCTTGCTCAACCAGATCGGTTTCTTAGCCCTAGCCTTCTTGCTCTGGGCTTTGCAGCAGGTTTTGTTGCCTCCACTATCCCCAGCTTTATGAGCTCCCACCTCTGGTTAGTGTCCATACTAGATTGAATTCTGGCCAGGTACCCTTTTACCACTTCCCCATCCTCCCAAAGTCGGCCCTCCTGAAGTCCAGCACTATTGTGCCAGATTCCACTCCTTCCTTGCTAAAAACAGATTTATAACCAAGACCTTTCAGTATAGAGCTGCCATTACCTGGAATGAACTTCCACTGACATTGAAAATTCAGGATATGACTATAGCCAAATTTAATACAGCTATGAAGCAAGAAATATGTTTTCATTGTTTGTGTAATAGATGATTTGTTTTATTTTTAATGATGATTTGTGATATGATATAACATTTGTTTGTCTTTTGTATTAAGTAATTCCTGTATTGTTAAATGTGTAGATTTTACCGTTTGTCCTTAATTGATGAACTTTTGCACTTGACATCAAACAGTTGCACCTTGTAAAGAGGGCTATGGGGCCCTAATGGTGTTTGAAGTTGTCTTCATATCCTGTATAAATAAATTTTTACTACTACTACTACTACATGTTACATTTGGAGTACCCAAGGTTCTATCCTGGGTCCACTGCTATTTAGCCTGTTTCTAAACAACCTCCTGAGGCTTGTCCTGACAATATCCTATTATATTAGATGACACTGTGCTGTTCACAAGTCACTCCAACCCCATAGTCCTTGAACAGAAAATGCAGGCTAATTTCATAGCAGTAGAGGCATGGTTCTTTAACTCCAAGCTCCTCCTAAACTACAAAAAAAAAAAACTAAGATCATGCTGTTTGCGTCCCCACATAACAGGATCAGGTCATATCACCTCAAGATCTTAAACAACAGGGATTCTGCACTAGACATTGTCACCAGCTTTAAATACCTGGGGGTCCCTCTCGACTGCTCCCTCACCTACTCAGTTCACATTGACCATGTAGCCAAGGTTATAAACTCACATATAGGTCAACTATATAGGCACAGGTCCTGCCCCACAGACGCCGTCCTCAAGCTTGCTGTCACTAGCTCAGTCCTGTCAATAATTGATTATGGTCTGGTTGTCTATGGGTCAGGTACTGACACAGCTCTCAAGTGAATCAAATTGGCCTAAACAAGGCCTGCTGCCTCATATTAGGAGCTCCCTGCTTAACCCATACCTGCGATCTCTACACCCCCTGGTCGGCTCAACCTGCATAACAAGATCCAGTACCAGGTATGTCTGCTTACTAAGAAATCCACCCTCAGCCTGGCCCCTCCGGTTTACAATCCCTCCTCATTCCACCACCAACTGTAGGCCAACCAGAGGCACAAATGGGAGTTTATATCAAGTCCCCTTCCTTCGCACATCACAGGGACAATGTTTTCATGTTTACAGTCCCCAATGGTTGAACTCGCTCCACTCTGACCTCCAACTGGAAGCCAAACTGGGCCCTTTCAAACTGAAACTCTGTTCCTACCTTTCCACTTCTAGCTTCTGCAACTGTGACTGCTAAACACCCACAGCTAATCCGTTTCCCTCCCTCCTGGTTTAAAGGTCTTTCTCTCACCACTTAATTACATCCCTCCACCTTATTCCCCTCTGGCACTAGTTCATTACTCACTACCCCCCTTCCCCAGCCTTTGTGACCTTAGAGTATATGACCTATCTTTTACCTTTGGGCTTTTACTGTTGGGAAATCCCTGCCTCCCCTCACATACACGAACAAGGCCCTCTGGGCTGCTCCAGCCTTTAATTTCCAATCCTCCATCCACCAGCTGTCTCCAACTGCCCCTACCCATCTCTGATCCACTATTCCTCATGTTTTTCCCATCCCCATCCTTCTTGCACTTCTTACCTCTCGCTGGATGCTCGCTCAACAGCCTTGATTGTGTGATACATTTTTGATGTTTACTTGTTACCTCAGCTTTATAGCCTTCAGATAGCACATTGTAACAAACTCAACAGATGCTATGGAAAAGCATTGACTGAATTCTATGTTTACTGCAAGCAGCTCTAGTTAACTTCTGTCCTGTATCATGTTATCTGTCGCACTGTATTCTGTTTTTTAACGTGAAGCCTTTGTAAATGAGCTTTCAGCTCAAAGGTCTTACTGTGAGATGTTAATAAATAAAAATAAGTAAAATACTTCCTGTATTTAGCATCCCACTTTTCTTTATAACTTGCAGGCTAGGTCTGCAGTTTAACAAGGCAGCAGTCAATACATCCACCAAATCTTTCCAAGCCTCATAAAAGGACTCACAGAATCAGCATAAATGGAAGGACTTCATACCCCATCAACTGCAGGGCTCCCTGACCAATCAACTGCAGGGTTCAATACCCCATCAAATTAAGGGCTCCCCACTCCATCAAAAGCAGGGCTCCATACCCTATCATATACAAGGCTCTCTGTCTCATCAATGGCAGAGTTTGATGCCCCATCATTTGCAGGGCTCCACATTCCATCAGTTGAAGGGCTCAGTAATTCAGATTGCAGCAGTGTTTCATCCACACTACCCCTCCCCCCAGGTACAACTTCAAGATTGCACACCCCATCATCTGCATGGCTCCATGACCCATCAACTGCAAGGTTCCACACCCCATGCCATAAAATGAGCATTTTTGGAGGTTCCTAGGAGCTGCATAAGAATGGTAGGCAATGCCAGAAAATGCACGTGGCCTATTTGGTTCATCAAGGAGGTTAAGGTAACTGTAGGTTGAAAAAAGAAAGCCTTTAGAGAATACAAGAAGGAACAGATAGAGTAGAGCAGTGTACCATGGTAGCCTAGGGGAGGCAGAAGCAACAGTGAGGAGAGCCAAAGCTAAGACAGAGCTCAAAAACACACAAGGAGTCAAGGATAATGACAAAGCCTTCTTTAGGTATGTCAGGGAAAGAAGGAAGAATAAATAATTCATTTAAAGGCTGAAGAATGATGTGACGTGGGCGAATGATGATGTTTATAAGGCAAATCTTCTAAATGAATACATTGCCTCAACGTTCACAGTAGAAAATGGGGGACCTCTCTTTAAGTCCTCAGTCAAACTGATAGGAGGGATATCGAGCAACAGGCGGAAGTGAGCCATTGACCCAGTCATTAAAGAAGAGTAAAATTTACCTTGTTTGCTTTCAGTTGTAGGTGAAACTTTGCAGAGGGAGGCAGATTGAGGCAGCTGGAGCTAGAAGATAAGTATTTTATCTGTGCAGTTTCTGTTCTTTTAGGATTCAGGTAGCATTTAATGAGATTGCAAAGTGTGCTGTATGATTTAAACAGTGTAACTACAAAACAAATTATTTTGTCTTGGCTGGGAGGAGTAGGGGCATTTAACTGAGTGAGGGAAAGGGTGGGAAATAAACAGGAGGGGAGAGGTGGTCATGTGACTAGGACTAGCCAAGAGCGGGACTGGGATCCATTTATATTTCAAAGGGGACCAAGTGACCCCAAAGTGTTATCAACCCCAAAGTTTGAGTGCCACAAAGCAGGAGTGTAGCATCTTGAGTAGCATCTGCAGGGCATCAGCAGGGAGGACAGCAGGCCACATTGGTATACAGGAAAGAGCCTAACTGGGAGGGCCACATATTTCCTGTACAGACTTGGGAAGTCCAAGGTGGGGAAACAGTTCCATGTAGTGGGGTAGGACCAGGATAAGGGAGGAGAGGATGTGCAGGGGCAGCCAAACAGGGTGGGAGATGGGGAGAATTGTAATAATAATAATAATAATAATTGTATTTATATAGTGCAATCTCTAAAATCAAAGCACTGTACAATTCATAAATAGTTAAAAAAATCAAAACACAGGTATGTTGTCAAGGATGTGGAGCAGCCATATTCCTGGGAGTAGCTTGGAGGGCAGAGGGCTGTAGGGTGTGTTGGCAGGTGGGCCAGCTCAGGCAGGAAATAGGGTGGTTGAGGAGGAACTGGAGGCATGGAGGAGACAGAATTGGGGAAGACAGCCAGGAGGGAAACTACGAGGTATCCAAAGAGCTCAAAACAGGCAAAATAAAGGGGAGCTTGGTGGGACAGCAGGAGGCCACAAATGGGTGCAGCCAAAGGGAAGGAAGTGATGACTAAAGAAGGGTCAGAGCACAGGAGCATGACTAAGACAGATGAAATAGTTCAGAGGAGGAGGAGGTGGTAGTCGGTCATAGTTGCGAGGAGAAGAGGTCAAGCGCATAAGTTAGGGGAGGCAAAGGGGGCTGGACATAAGGGATAAGAGGGCCTCACAAGTTGGGGGGTGGGGGAGTGGAGGGCAACAACAGGGTGAGAGGGAAATGCATCAGACAGTCATAATTCTAGGGGATTCTATACTTATCAATATAAGTTGGGGGGAAGGGGTGCAAGAAAAAGTAACATCTGGGTAGAGTGCATGCCATGCATGACAGCGAGTAGAGTGAGGCAGCATATGGGCTGATATGTGGGAAGGTGGGGGAAGCTGCAATATCAGGGGCACCTGGGAAAAAAATGATCTGAAAGGAGAGGGATAGAGGAGGTACAAGACAGCTTTCAGGGAAGTGGAAAACTATGCAGCAAAGAGGGAACAATGGTAGCCTTCTGAAGTTCTGCCAGTGCCAAGGGCCAGTACATACAGGAAGAGAAGAATCAGTGACTTCAACAAGTGACTGAGGGAATGGTGTGGGACCAAGGGGTATGGATTGGTGGGGACTGGGGTAGCACATGAGGATAACATAGATCTTTATGTAGGTGATAGGTTACACCTCAGTAGGGCAGGTTCACAGGTGTTGAAGCAGAAGCTGGGGGATTTCATCAATGAGAAGTATCATTTAAACTAGGTGGGGGGGAGGCATTGGAGCTGGAAATCACCAGAAGAGGGGGTCCCATGGACCTTCCCCCACCACAGGGATAGATACAACTTTAGGCAAAATAGGGGTTGGAGTGAAGGGTAAGGAAACAGGAAGGATAGGTGCAGAATGGTGAATGGTTTCACTAAACGCTAGGAGTCTGGGGGAGGTTGCTGGGTAGAGCGCTGCAGATATTGATGGCAGAGGGAGAGGTGACATAGCTGTCTTTACTGAGATGTGGGCAAACCTTGATGGCAGAGGGAGAGGTGGACATAGCTGCCTTTACTGAGATGTGGGCAACTAATACTCATGACTGGGATCTAACCATCCCAGGGTACAAATTTTTTCCGAGGGATAGAGATAAAGGTAAGGCAGGGGTTGCAACTTATTTAAGGGAAGGATCAGATGTAATAGGGAAGAAGGGAGAAGGGCAGGTCAGAAGTAATCTGGCTGCAGCTACACAGCAAGAAAGGGACCAAGATCTGTCTGGGGGTTATTTATAGACCTTCAGCCCAGAAGGAGGACATTGACAGGGAACTGGGGAGCAGATATGGAGGCATAATGGCAAAGGGAGCATGGTGGTGGTGGGGGATTTAATCTACCAGGGTGGACAGGAGCATCCCCAGCAACCAATTGTGAGGAGCAGATCCTCCTGGAAGCATTCTAGGATGACTTCTTACCCAGAGAGAGGGGAATATACTAGACCTGGTACTGGAAGATGGGGAACAGATCAAGAATGTAGGGTGGAGGAACCTCTGGCAAGCAGTGACCACTGCACAGTGTGGTTTTCAATCAACCTGGGTAGAGAAGTAGCCACTATAAAAACTAGGGTCCTGGACTTCAAAAGGGTGGACTTTGGCAGGATGGAAAACATACTAGAAAGTCATATGGCAAGCATCTGCCCAGAAATGGACATGGAACAAACTTTTGAAAACTTTTCTAGGAAACTTATCACGCACACCATTCTCTCCATTAAAACACAGCTGATCTCTTGGACAAAAATCATTCAAAGGCAAAAGGATTTCCTGCAGTGAACGGCTCCACATAACCTTCCTTTTATTAAGCACTGCATCCAAAACCTTAACTCCACTCTCTTTCAGTTTCTCAAGGACACCAAATCTGCAAAACTCCAGTCTCTCACCCAGCAGATCAACAACCAACATGAGCCCTCGAGTCAGACACAACCTAACAGTTTGGTATTTTGTATTCCTCCAGACCTTCCCCTGACACAAGATGAGCAATCACTCCTTAGCAAAGGTCTCTTTTGTGCCCACACCCAGATATCTTGTTGCACCCCAGGTTCAAGTTGATCTGAAGTGCTTCTATCGTAGAGTATGCCTTGCAGCTCATTTTTCTAATGTGACTCCTCTTTCCACAGATGATGACAGTATCACCAGAACAATCAGTGATATCAATCCCCAGCGAAGTGCATGGACACCCCCTCCAGGACGTTTTGCTGCTGTTGATTATTTTGTTAACCAATGCATGGAAAACACCACTAACTTTAATCTTCATTGCAGGCACAACCATTCCAACCTGACACCTGGTGAGCTTGCAGCCCTCATATCTCTACAATGTAGGAATGACATTGTTATTAAACCAACTGATAAGGGAGGTGCTGTTGTGGTCTGGCAAAAGGAGCTATACATCACTGAAGCCACACAGCAACTCTCTGACACCAGGTTTTATTCTTCTCTTCCACAGGACCCCACTGCTGACTATCAGACTGAGGTCACCACCACCATCACCTCTGCTATTGAAAACAAAGAGCTCCCTACTTCCACTAAGAGACTCATAGTTCAGCATCCCCAGACATCCAGGTTTTATCTGCTTCCCAAAATCCACAAAACAGGTAACCCGGTTGTCCTATAGTGTCTGCCTGCTCCTGCCTCACATCCCACATCTCCACATTTTTGGATGGCCTCATGAGACCCCTTGTTGAGTCCCTGCCCTCCTATGTTAAAGACATTGACCATGCTCTCCAGTTATTTGACAGGTTCAGATTCAGTGACTCTCATCAGCTCATCTTCACCATGGACATCAAATCTCTTTACACAGTGATCCCCCATGATGATGGTCTGACAGCTTTGCAGCATTTCTTGAATAAGCAGGAAGTCCAACAGCCACCCACACACACACACTAATTCGTCTGGCAGAACTGGTTCTTACACTCAATGCTTTTTCTTTTAATAACAGTTTTTTTCAGCAGGTCAGTGGAGTTGCCATGGGTACCAAGATGGGTCCCAGCTTTGTTAATCTGTTTGTGGGTTGGGTGGAGGAACATTTTTTTCTCTCATTCACAGGGACTGTGCCTGAACTCTACAAACGCTACATTGATGACTGTGGGGGGGCCACCTCCTGCTCCAGGGAGACCCTCCAAGTCTTCCTTGAAAAGTTTACCATGGCCCATCCTTCCCTTCAATACACTGTTGAAGTATCCTCCTCTACACTGCCTTTTCTGGATATCCAGCTGTCAGTCCAGAACACTGGTCTGAAGACATCAGTCTATTACAAACCCACTGACTCTCACAGTTTCCTCCTCCACAGCTCCTTCCATCCTAAACATGTCAAGAATGGCCTGCCTTATTCACAGTTTCTTAGACTTCGCAGGTTATGCAGTGAAGAGGATGATTTTGCTGAGCAGACCCAAATAATGCATATTTTTTTATCAACGGGGATACCCTAAAAGCACAGTAGACAGAGCACTCTTCCAGATCAGTAACATGCCCCATAACCTTGACCCCTGCAGGAAGGATACTGTCACACAAGAACAATGACAAATTCCACTAGTTCTTCCTTTCCATCAGAGCATACCTTCTCTTCACAGGATCATCACTAGTAATTTTCCCATTTTGCAAACTGACCCTAACATTGGTGCTTCCTTTACAGAACCACCTATTGCCTCCTACCGCCGGCCACCTAACCTGCGGAATCTCCCGGTTAAAAGCAGCCTACCTACTCCTAACAGTTCCTCCCTCCCAGGTACCAAACCTTGCAAATGGACTCACTGCTACACCTGCAAATTTATTTCCAGTGTGACTGAGATTCGGGGGCCTACAGGTGTTTTTCACATCACCAAGGAGTTCTCATGCACCTCCACTAATGTCTTCTTCAGGAAATGTGTATTGTATTCTTTGCAGGAAGTGTACAGCTATTTACATCGGAGAAACTGGTAGGCATCTCATTGACCGTTTAGGGAACATTACAGAGCAGTCAGGAATGGTGAAACTGCTAAACCCATTGTATCCCACTTTATCTCCAGGGACCACAATGTCAATGACCTTTCTGTTTGTGTCCTTCAGCAGGGCTTCTGGGATCCTGACCATAGAAAAACATGGAAGCCAAGCTGATCATCCTTGGCTCCCAGCAGCCCTCTGGTTTAAATGATAGACTTATTTTCCACTAACATCTTTCAGCCATCCCTTTTTTCCCTAAAGTCTATTTGTTTTTGTACTCATTTAATTTATTTTTCATTTTCACCATAAGTCTCCATTTCTGTCTCCTTCCCACACGTCACCTTTCAGCCTTCTTACTAGGCCCTGTTAATTAGTCCCCACCTGGGAACTTCCCCAGCTCTTTCACTCCCATTATGCTTTATCTTTCCCATCATCACCTTTTTGTTTCACAGATTCTCTCTTAATCTTACCATTTATCACTTCTTCTCCCTGAGCCTCCCCTTTCTTCTTTCTCCACATATATATCTCTCTCATTTTACCTCTCCTCTACACTAACTTGTTTTTTTTTTTCTCTTTTAGATATTTCCTGAAGAAGACCTAAGGTCGAAACGTAGATTTTTAACTCTATTTTCTATTTTCAGCGTGCATTTAATATAACCATTTTGTTTTGCTTATGGAACAAAAATGGGCGCTATCAAGACAGGACTGGATGAAACCACTAAAACTTGTGTCAAGAGCCAAGCAAGAAAACCAGGACCAAGAAACCCAGTTGGATGAGTAGAGAGGTAGTGGAGAAAGTGAGGGAAAAGAGGAATGCATTTTGGACCTACAAGTGATCCAACAGGGCAGAAGACAAAGAAGAAAATGTGAAGAAATCCAGAGAAGTGAGCAGAGTGCTAAGGACAACAAAGGTGGCTTGGGAACGGAGGTTAGCACAGGGGGATCAAAGGAGGGGAAAAGGATTTCTTTAGATATACAGTATCAGAGAGAAGAGGAAGAGCAAGGATCAAATTGTTAGGATCAGGAGGGGAAGTGGGTGGGTAAAAAAGGGGATTGAGTAGGCAGAAGTACTTAATGAATACTTCTGTTCAGTCTTCACCAAGGAGAGGGATGGGCCCATACCTGTGAGGAATGGTGAGGTGGGAGAGGGTGGGGGAGAAGCAACCATGGATGGGGAAATCACAGTGGAAAGGGTGAGAGAGGGCGCCTTAAGTCCCTGAAGGTGGACAAGGAACCTGGCCCAGACGGAGTCCACCCTAGGGTGCTGAGAGAGTTGGCAGAGGTACTGGCAGGGCCACTGGTGGACTGGTGGACCTGTTCAATACCTCTTTGAACTCGGAGTGCATGCCCAGGAACTGGAGGGAAGCACATGTGGTTCTTCTCCATAAGAGTAGGACCAAGGATGAACCGAGAACTACAGACCAGTGAGCCTTACTGCAATTGTGGGAAAACTAATGGAGACAATCCTCAAGGAAAGGCTGGTGCAATTTCTTGAGGATAGCAACCTCCAGGACAGTAGACAGCACAGGTCTGTCTCAGGCACATCCTGCCAGATGAACTTGGTTGATTTTTATGACTGGGTTAAGATGGCACTAGACAGGGGACATACAGTGGATGTCCTCTACCTGGATTTCAGCAAGGGCTTTGACTTGGTGCCACATGGCAGGCTGACCTGCAAGTTGAAGAGTCTGGTAGCAGGGAAGAAACTGGTCAGATAGGTCAAGAACTGGCTGCAGGGTAGACAGCAGAAGGTAGTAGTGAGGGTGGAGGCATCTGAACCCAGGTCAGTAACAAGTGGTGTACTACAGGGCTCGATGCTGGAACTGTATCTGTTTAATGTTTTCATAGCCAACATTGCAGTAGGGACTAATAGAAAGATCAGTCTCTTTGCAGATGACACAAAGATCTGTGTCAAGGTAGATGTGGGGGGGTGGGAGGGAGCAAAAGTACTTCAGAAGGATTTGGCAAAACTGGGGAATGGTCTCACACTTGGCAGCTTGGTTTCAATGCCAAGAAGTGCAAAGTGATGAATTTAGGAGGAAGAACCCAGGACACAATTACTGGCTGGAGGGTGTCCGTTAACAAAATCCAAGAAGGAGAAGGATAGGGGAGTGCTGGTAACCTGGGAGATGAACCACTCTGCTCAGTGCAAGAAGGCAGCAGTGAAGGCAAACAGGATGCTAGGTTGTATAGCAAGGGGATTACTTCCAGGAGTGGGAGGTCATCTTGCCCTGTACAGGTCCCTGGTGAGACCGCACCTCAAGTACTGCATGCAATTCTGGTGCCCCTACTTGAAAAGGGACATCAAACTACTGGAGGGGGTACAGCGCTGGGCAACAAAAATGATCCTGTGATTGGGGGACAGACCATATGAGGAGATACAGAGAGCTCAATATGTATACCCTGGAGGAAAGAAGGGAGAGAGGGGATATGATTGACACCTTCAAATATCTGAATGGTTTGAACAGAGTAGACACCAGGTGTATGTTCAGTCTGAAGGGCAGAAGGGAAACCAGGGGACACTCTATGAAGTTGGAAGGGGGCAGGTTCAAGAGGGAACAGAGGGGGCACTATTTCACAGAAAGGGTCGTAGAGAGGTAAAATGCTCTGCCAGAGGAAGTTGTATCTCTGCAGAGTGTTGGGAGCTTCAAGAGGGGGTAGGACAGATTTAAGGGGAGGGTACAAACCGGGAGGGGGTGTGGGATGGGGGGAGGCATATGAGGGAGGGGGGCAGCTGCAGTCTAATGGACTGAAGTGCTGCACACTTGAGCAGGTTAAATAGACCTAATGGCCTGTATCTGCTGGCAATTTCATATGTTCATATGTACTCAAGGGGCTCTGGGAACAGAAAATAACCAAAGCACTAGGCATGGATGGACTCCATCCCAGGGTTCCATGGGAGGTAGGAGCTGCAATACTGGATCCTCCAGAAGACCTGTTTAATTGCTTCTTGAAACAGGAGTGGTTGTGAGAAACTGGAGGAGGCAAGTGTAATTTCTCTTCACATGGGATAGGACAAGAATGATCCAATAAAATATAGGGCAACAAGTCTCACCTCTATAATTGGGAAACTGCTTGAGACCATCATCAAGGAATGGATGGTGGAGTTCCTTGAGAAGAAAGGATTACAGAATACCAGGCAACATGACATTATACACAGGAGTCCATGCCAAACCAACTTCATAGATTTTTTCAGCACAGTGATGCAAGCAGTGTATAGGGGTCAGGCTGTGGATGTCATGTTCTTGAACTTTAGCAAGGCCTATCTGTGTCACACAAGAGGCTGGTTAAAAAACTGAGAGATCTGGGAGTGGAGCATAGTTTAGTCAATTGGATGGGAAACTGGCTTGGAAATAGGGCACAGAGGGTAGTAGTAAATGATATTCACTTGGAGGTTAGGAAGGAGACTAGCAGGGTTCACCAGGGTTCAGTCCTCAGTCCGGTACTTTTCAACATATTTACCTGCAATGTAGGAGTTAGCATACAGGGTATGATTCGCTTCTTCACAGATTATATGAAAAATGTGCTTCAGGGTAGACACATTGGAGAGAATACAGGAATTGAGAAGTGGCCTATAGCAAACCTAAAGAAATGGTCTGGAGTCTGGCAACTCAAATTCAATGTGAAGAAATGCAAGATTATGCATAATTGGAATAAGAACCCCAATACGGAGTATTGGATAGGTGGTGTCAGGCTTATCCAGACTATGGAGGAAAGAGATCTTGGGGTTTTTAATAAATAAGAGCCACAAGCTATCAGTCTAGTAAAACAGTGTATATGTGACGGCCAGCCAGATGTGGTACTGTATCGGAAGAGGCATCACTAGCAGGAGGCAGGCGGTGTTCCTGCCCTTGTTTAGATCCTTAGTAAGTTGACACCTGAGTACTGTGCAACATTTTGTGCCAAGATGTCACAAAAGACTGTGACCACATGGCAACAGTGCAGAGGAATGCCACCAAAATGGTGCTGGAAGCACAGGAAAGTTGCATGAGGAGCAAATGGTAGTCTAAATGTACTCATTTGAGGTGAGCAGCGAAAAGGAGATATGTTAGAAACTTTCAGATACTGTATCTCAAATCAATCTACAAAGGGATTTGAACACACTATTCAGATACAGCAAGGAGTCATGCCCAGGGACCATGAGCACAAACTGGTCAGGGGTAAATTAAGAAGATACACAAGGAAATATTTCTTCAGGAAAGAGTGGTGGACAATTAAAATTGTCTGCCAACTGAATTGGTAAGGACAAAGACAGTGAGTGGGTTTAAGGTGGGCTAGGACAGGGAACAGTAGCTATGGGAATTGGTGGGGAGGGATGAAGCCACAGATCAGGCCAAATTTACTGGGGGCGCACTGTAAAGCACACAGCAGTAGGTTGAAGTGGTGTTAAGCTCTAACCAGCACAGACTCAATGGGCTCATTCTTTTCTGCATGCATAGTTTCTGTCTTCTTTAGAGGTTCAGTCAAATTTTATTCAAGCATCCTGCTGCACACAATGTTCTCTTCAACTACATTTCTGCACCTTGGAGAAACTAAGCATGAAGCAAACCACTCAGGTCAAGATCATGACATCTACCTTATATCAATGAAATGGCATTCTTATCTCCTTCCTGCAAAATATGAGTGTACTCACTAAACTACATCACTGCATCGCTTAATATTTTTTTCCTTCTAATATTTCAGAAAAGGTACTATTTGAACTATACTCCTTCACCTTTTTAAATCTAGGTGAAACACTATCTCACCAAGGTCCTTCACAAGACGTTCATGAATTAGACCTGCTTTCCCCGAATGCATCCCTCCATGTCTATCCTACTGTAGAAGACAGAGTACTTTATATACTTTGAAAACAAACTGCAACACCTCAAATATGAAGTCCCAGTGCAGATTCTGTTCCTGTCAATTAGAGTTAATGTACTCTCAAACTGGTGCCTCAGTCTTTTAATCCATGAGTCCTATACCAGCCCTAGCTCAGCCAGCTCCAACTAACCCTTTACAAGTACAATCACCATATCCAACTCCTCATCGGCAGATCCAGTGCTTAGGGTGCCACTGTCTTACCTTCCGATGAAGAAGCTATAGGGCTAACAATGCACAGCAACATCTGTAGTAGAAGTCATAGAGCTATCAACTAATACTAGCTTCTGAAGGGCTGACCATAGGATGGTGAATACACCCAACCTCAAATGAAGAAACAACAAAGTTCAAGGAACCCTAGGGCTCTACATCACTTCAACTACAGGGCTTAATGCCCTCTTCTCAAGGATCAGTGCTCTAAAATATGTTAACTGAGCTCCTTGCTCTACAACAATAGTGATCTGAGCTCCTAGACTAAGCTCCTTTCTTCTACAAATACAGGGCTCAGTACGCTCAATAATGCTCTACACCAGTCACTGCCTTAAGGTTAGAAAGAAAAGAGATTAACCCAGTCTTCCCTTCATTTTATTATTGTGCCCACCTCCTGTTCAAACACTGACTTCTGCTCAGCCACATTCTTGATACCAAATGTAAACCTTCTCTTGCATTCGCTTATTCAAGAATATAGTACATAACTTTAAACCCCAGAACCACATCCAAGATCATCATCTTCAGAAACAATTGCAAAAGCTTTAGAAACTGCTAGAAAGAAGCTAAGAATCTTTATTCCATGTTTCCATATACTCAGTATCAATATTTCATAACATTTCATTTCAAACAGGAATATTGCAGCAAGTACCTATGCAGCAACACCCCCCAAACTTTGTTTTGAATATCTGTAATTCTGCTTCCATGCTCGGATTTTCCTGGTCCAGATTTTTGGTCACTCCTTCTGTATCAGTGCAGCTACCACAGCTTCCAAGAACCAAATTCCAGCACACATGCTCAAAAGGCTTGGCAATTGTTCTGCAACCTGATTTAATATCTATGCGCAAAACATTACTCCTGGTTTCTACAGATCCCAAAGACATGTTCTTTTTATTAGCCTGCAGGAAAGATGATCTAGGGCTTTGGATTCCCAAATATTTCTTCCATGAGTAGTCCCTCTGTATGACAGGTCAACATTCTGCTGCTAGTTGGGAGGGATATTCAACTGATCAATGGCCATGATCTCGAATGTTATTTTTTTGGGGGGAGGGGGTGACAATCTTTCTCTCCTCCTATTTCATTTTGTCAGGTAGGCCAAGTCCTTCTTGAACTTCTCTATAAGGGTGTAAAGTCTCAGACACAAAGTTCAGCTATATTATGGCAAAACTATCTGCAGCTACATAAGAGCTCAAATGCTCATTCATGCCTTCTAATCCTGTGAACTTTGAATATTAACATGAAAACAGGATCACTGTGCATTGCACTTCATCTGCTCTGGCTGCTTGTCTACAGTCCGTCATACACAACCTTCTGCTTGCAGCATCACAACCTGTTGCTTTGGAATTATGACACAATGGCGACTTGTAATGTCAAGTATAGAAAAGCGCAAGAGAAGGTACAAGTCTAGGTGACAGGTGTTTTTGTGTTAATATACTGAGTACTGTGTGTAATTATAAAGAAAAGGGGGCATTAAATACACAGAATGTGTGAGATAAGCAATAATGGATCTGAAAGTGTTTTCCTAAAGTTTCCTCTCTGACAACAATGCTTTTCAAACTGCAGATGCTGCCCCTTGCTGGTGAGATGACATTTGAAAGCATAAAGTAATACAAAAAAATTACATTCTAGCTATAGTTGCCATTAAAATGCATTTAATATCATTTCATACTTCTTGTGAAAGCTTTCTGGGTCATTGACTTTTTTTTTTTTGAGCAAACAGAATTTGGTTAACAATTCCAAATTTGTTTCAGTGGTTTTGTCTCTGCTTTTCCTGAGATTATTGAGAAATATGCCACATAATGAGTGTGTGTGTGTTCATGCAAACATAGAAACACAGAAACACAGAAGTTGGCAGATAAGGACCTCTTGTCCCTCCTAGTCTGCCCAGTTTTCTCTGCCTACTGTGCCACCCCAGACCCTACTCGATCTCCTGTCATCTCCTCCCTTGCTTCTACCAAGATCTCCTTGCATCTGTTCCATGCATGCTTGAATCCCGTCACCATTTTGGCACCCACCACCTCTGCTGGAAGGTTGTTCCAGGCATCCACCACTCTCTTCATGAAGAAGTATTTCCTCACATTTCCGCTGACCCTCTCCCTCTCCAACTTCATAGTGTGACCCCTTGTTCTCAAGCTTTGTTTTCAATGGCAAATGCTACCTTCCTGTACCTTATTAATACCTGTTAGGTATTTGAACGTTTATATCATATCCCCACTTTTTCTCCTTTCCTCCAAAGAATATATATTCAGTTCCTTGAGTCTCTCCTCATGGGGCTTTTGATACAGGCCCTGCACTATTTTGGTAGCCCTCTTTTGTACTGCCTCCACCTTATCTCAATGTCCTGGGTGGGGTGCCCAGAACTGGACACAGTACTGGAGGTGGGCCTTAGCAGTGATCTGTACAGGGTAATATTCCACCTTCTGCCTACTGGTGATACCCTCCCCATCCACCTGAGCATCCTGCTAGTCTTCCTCACAGCCTTATGACACTGCTTGGCTACTTTTAGGTCTTCAGAAATGATTACCCCCCAGGTCTTCTTCCTGTTTGGTGGTTGCCAGTACTTCCCCTCCCAATTGGTATGTAGCCCCTGGGTTTCTGTACCCCAAGTGCATAATTTTACACTTTTTTTGCTTTGAAACCCAGCTGCCAAACCATTGACCATTCTTCCAACTTTTTCAGATCATCCCTCATTTTTCCACCCTCCCTGGTGTGTCAAACTCTGTTGCAGATTTTTGTGTCATCCACAAACAGGCATACTTTCTCTTCTAGCCCTTCCGCAATGTTGCTAATAAAAACATTGAAGATGACCAGGTCTAGTACTGAGCCCTGAGGCACCCCACTGGTCACCTTGCCTTCTCCAGAGTGGACACCATTTACCACTACCCACTGACTCCTGTAGCTTAACCAACTCATGCACCAAATACCCAGGTATTCTCCCCCACTAATGATTATGTCACTTTATCTCCCTCTGCTTCTCTCCTCCCAGCTGTCAAATTAAGCTGAAGCCCTACCCAAAACATCTCAGGTGGGCTATGCTAGGTACATAAATGACAAAGTTAAACCCAAATAGCTAGCTATAGGTACCTGCTGTCTTTAAAAGGGGGTAAGGCAACTAGATAATGGGTATTTATATGCAATGGTAAAAAAAATCCCATGTTTGATATGATTTTGGTGCTGAAAAATGTCATGCAGTTGTGGACAGCAGTGTGTTGGTTGCTGCTGCATCTTGTGGTGTGACAGATCATGGCACAAATCCTCATGCATCAATTAACAGAACAAAAGGAGCGTTTGTTTTCCTTTTGTTCTGTTAATTGCCGGGTGCATCGTGCATGATGCAATCTGCCAAACCTTCCTGTGGCAGAAACCATTGCGGTGCTGGTCAAGAATTGTAGAGTACTGCACAAGTTGGTAGTTGCAGTAAATGAAATCTACATGACTCTACTACTACATGTCACAGAATTTATTTTGTAGCCTACTCACTACTGCTAGCCTATTGTCTTGCAACCATTTTTAAACCATAATACTATTTCTGATTTGTCATCTTCACAAGTATTTCCTATTTGATTAATAACTGATTACTTACCAAATGTGATTATGAGACATTGAACACCAGCATTTACATATGTTTTATTAACTCTACCTGTATGACCCTCCTACTCAGTCCTGTCATGTCTGCCAGTTTCTGAAGAGTCTGTGCATCAGGATTGTTGTCTTGTGCAAACTGTGCCTGCATGACCCACAAATCAAGACAGAACTGTCATTCAGTGCTAAATGAATGCAAATAGAAAACAAAGACAACCATTTCCATGCAGCATTTGAAGAATGAAGGTTGTAGGATGCACCAGAACCTGAAGTTGTTCTGCTGTGAAGGATGTTCTTGCTCTCTTTGCTGGTTTGGGTTGACTGTCTTGTTCTGATGGCACTGCTCCTCTAATGTAATTCCATTACCAAACCAAGAGCCAAGAAAAATTCCTTTAGCATGCCATGCAACTTGAAACTGTTTTAGGCATTTTAAAATGACATGGTATTAGGTTATCAAATAAATTATTAACACATTTAGTGAACTGATAATCACAATGCCAAACTACATAGAGGCCAGTTTGCCTCTGACAGTGGGTATTTCAAGTGATTTCTCAGTATTCAGAAGACAAAATGTTAAACCATAATAATCAGACACAATTCAACTTATCTTTCTTTCATTTTCTGGGTAGGATTTCCAAAAAAGGCGGACGTGGGTTGCACCTGTATCTGTGTCCGCCAAAATGCATCAGAGCAGCGCAGCTGCTATTTTCAAAAGATGTGCCTGTTTATGACAAAAAGCCACAATTTGAAGTCAAAAATTATGCAGATGCAGTTTCTGTCATATTTTGCCACAATTGCTTCTTTTTTCGAGAAAATATGGATGCTGTTAGACAATCTAATAGATGATCTAACAGTTTGAATGCATTTCTGTTTTGAAAATAGAAACACATCTCAGATGGATCCTTTTGGAAATCCTGCCCACTGAATTATCTCCCCTCTCATTTATCACTGTTGCATAAATACATATATAATTATGACAGAAAAAGGCCCATAGAACCTTCCAGTCTGCCTACCCTACCTAACTCCTCTACACTGGCCTTAGTGGCCCTCCCTCCTTTTTTCGGTCACCCCCCTTTCCTAACTAATCCTATATGCCTGTCCCATCCCTGTTTGAAGCTGCTCACTGATTTGGTCTGCATCACTTCCTCTGGGAGCTTGTTCCACTTGTCCATCACACTTTCAGTGAAAAAGTGCTTGCAGGTGTCCCTTCTGAATCTCTCCCCTGCAAGTTTTAGTGATCCCCCCTTGTCCCTGTATTTGAGCGCAAGGAGAAAAACACCTTGACATCCACTTTATCTATCCAATGTTGGTTCTTGTATGTTTCGATCATGTCATCCCTTCCCCCTCCTTTTTCCAGGATGTACATGATCAAGTCCTGCAGCTCTTCTCATATGTCTTGCCTCCTAATCCATGGACCATCTTGGCTGCCCTGCATTATACTGATTCCACCTTGTCAGTCTTTCCTAAGGGGTGGACTCCAGTACCTTGTGCATTATTCCATATGCAGTATTCCAGATGTGATCGCACCAGTGACCAGTACAATGAGAACATCACTTCTCAGCTTCTGCTGCTTATTGCCTCCCTGTGCATCCTAGCATTATGTTTGCCTTACCTACAGCTCTATTACAGTGTGCTGTCAGTTCAGACTTTCTGATATCATGACTCCCTAGGTCCTTTTCTTCCATGGTGCTTTTCAGTACCATCATCTCCCCATTTCATATTGTACTCTTGTGTCCTTTTCTCAATGTGCATCACCTTGTATTTTTTTAGCATTAAAATCCTGCTGCTATATCTTTGACCAGCTATCCAACCTATCCAGATCATCCCTGAGTTCCCTTATCGTTTCCTCATGTCATCTGTGAAGAAGCAGATCTTGCCCTAGATGCCTCCCCAATGTCATGAATAAACACTTTGTAAAGGACTGGGCCCTGCACAGACCCTTGAGATAATCTGCTTCGTTACGCTTACCTCTGAAAAGTCTACATTTACTAAGGCCTTCTGTGTTCTTCCCTCAGCCAGTTCTCTACCTAAGTCATCACTTTTCTTCACCCCTAGGTCCCTTAACCTTTTGATCAGCTTCCTGTTGGGGACTGAGTCAAAATTCTTGCTGAAATCTAAGTACACTATATCAAGTGCCCATCCTTTATCGACTGCGTGGTCACCCAGTTAAAGAAGTCACCCAGATTTGTCTGGCAAGACCTTCCTCTTGTGAACTCATGTTGTATGGGGTCCTGTAACCTATTTCCCTGCAGGAAGTCCACTAGTTCCTCCCTTTGTATAGACTTCATAATCTTTCCTACCATAGATATCAAGCTGATTGGTCTATAATTCCCTGACTCATCCTTTCTTCCACTGTTGTATAGCAGGACCATGTCTAGTGTCCTCCAGTCCCAAGGACCACCCTGTGTCTAGTGAGTAGTTGAATTTGTCTACAGATGGTCCTGCTGTCACCTCTGCATCTTCCATAAGCATTCTTAGGTGTAAGCTGTCAGGTCCTATAGATTTATTTATTTTCAACCCTTTAAGCTTTTCTAACACCCTGTTCCTTGTTATATTGGCCATGCTACACAAGATGTTTACATGAAAACAGGATCTTTGTTTCTAAGATTTCATCTTAATCTCCTGCGTTTCCCCTCTGTGGAACTCTTATTCTACTGTTTATAAGTCATAGTAGATTTCAAAGTGACTGATTGTAATGGCACAGATGGAATTGTACCTTTTGCAGAGGGAAACACAGGAGGATGGGAGGATGTCTGAGATGCAAAGATCCTGTTTTCATGCAAATGTTCTCAGTAATCAAAAATGAAAAGTGAGGAGTAAAAAAATAAATGAAAAATAAACTGAACTGTGTCTGAAGATTATAGTTAAGAACATTTTCTTTGATAATGGAAAACTGCTCTAATGTAATTCTACAGGAAATGCACTCAAAATCTAACATTTATTTTTTAGTGGCCTGTGTTTCTGTGTTGATGGTTAAATCAAGATGCAAATGTGACAGAAAAAGTGTACCTCCCACTGGGACTTGAACCCAGGCCCCTAGCATTCAATTCTAGTGCTCTAACTTGTTGATGGTTACTGAGTGTAATTCTATACGAGAGGCACTCGAAATGTAAGATGTTTATTTTTGGTGGCTGTTAGCCACCTGACCCTGGATAGTTTACACACTGCTCTTTATACATTAGGCCATCACTACAGAGATCCTGTTTAATGCCAGTTTTGATATAAGGTTGTTGTACATTGGCCTACAGTTACATTAAAACCAATAATAAAGTTGCTTTCTATAGCATACTTATCATAATAACTTGTAAGTCAAATTTTAATTACTTGACAGTACTTTGTTTGTGAACACGTTTTTGCAATTACACTGGTTCCCTATTCCAGCCTCTTTTGTTGTGTTGCTCTCATGTGCCCCAGTAACCCATGCACCATTTCTCCTCTACTCAAATCTCCCCTCAGATCCTGGCACCTCTCATACTGCACAATTTTCTTTCCAAATTCTGGTTTGATTCCCTGTGCTTACTGCTCCTCCTTCTCTCCTCTTTCCACACCTCTTCTTCCTCCTTCCTTTCTTCTTGTTCCACTTCTTCCCTATCCCCAGATTTAAAACCTTCTATGGGCATTCTACCTTCTCATACTGATTTCCCCTCCTGTGGAAAAACTGTCCTCTTGCCTTCCACTCCATTTCCTCTTCCCTTTATCTTTCAAAGCCCTTCTCCAAGACCTCTGTACTCACACTTGCAACTAGCTCCATCTCTGTCCTACCCTCCTCCTTTTTTTCTTCCCTCTGCCTTGTTCCTCCCCTCAGTCTAAAGCTCCATTCAATGACTGGAACTAGTCTAGACTCGTGGTGATTTGCATATACCTCTCACGATGCTTTGCATTATGAGGAAATGTGTAATTTTACATTTCCTTGAAATCTGGCTTTATTGGCTATGCCCTTTCCAGGTGACCTTTGTCTCAGTGCTTTTTGTGCGGAGGTACTTTTACTTTTAGATAGGCATGTATATGACTATTTCTAGAATTGTCCACTTTTTGGAATTCACCTTAATGGCATTTGCACCTTTAACTAAATTCTTTTTTTTGTTTTTGTTTGTTTGTTTGATTTTATGTTGCCCCTTTTGTACCTCATTATTTGTAAGTTTTCTCCTTTGTCCTACATAGTATTATATATTCTTTTTTGCACTGTCTGGCATTGAATAGTTAATTCATTGTGTCACTATTCATTTACTTTACCTATTGATTTTGTTTTTACCTGCTGTAGCTCCCTCCCTGGGTTACACCTGGCAAAGTTTTAGTGTCTTTCATGGTCAACAACTGCAAATAAATTGTATTCAAACAATGATATTACTGAGTAATAACAATGTAAGATATTAGCCTCATTTTCATTATGCCGCCCCCAGTAGAAAGTGGCTAACTGTTTTTTTTAAAGGATTGTGGTGGAGTAGATTTCTAATATATTTTAAATAAAGTAAAATACCTCTGTATTATACTTTTTAGTAAAAAAAAAAAGCTCTTTTTAAGTGAGACAAGAAAATAAGGCAAGGATAATTTACAAAAGACATTTTTTTTTAATTTCCACTGCTATAATTTTACTGAGGTACATGTATGAACATAAGCACAAACTTGTCCACAGTAAAATGGTTCCTAACACTGCTGTCAGATATAATGTCCAAAATCATATTTATCCACTAAACCACTTTTCTCTTACAAACAGAATTTATTTTAAAGATCACAGGATATCAAAAAGTATACTTTATGTAATTGCCACTGTTGAGCTGTATCTGTAACAACATATTGTTTATTTGAAAAGCAATACTGAAATGTACCAATACTGTGTGTGTGTGTGTCACTTCTGTCTCTGTTCTGAGTGTTCCATACTGCATTCCTTGGAAAACAGCATTGTGCCATTTTTGTCACAACAATTTTCCTCCTACTAAAACAGGCATATTAAAACCCTTGGTATGTATAAAACAGGCATATTGAACCCCTTGGTATGTATAAAACAGGCATATTGAACCCCTTGGTATGTATAAACATAATTGAACCTTTTATAAAGGGATGGGGTGTCTATACAATAATAGCATAAGTGTGCATGTATGTCTGTCCATAGTGGCTATGTAGTTCAAACAGAAATTCAAAGCTAGGCACACAAGCAAACCTAGGCTATAGATAGACTCTGTCATCAACTGGCCTGACCCCCAACTCCCACATTCCTTTCTGGTAGAAGAACCCCCTTCCTGACACCAGATCCTTGATTGGGGACCATGAGTCCAATGCCCAGAGAGCTTAGTCGCCCCCTCCCTAACCCATGGTGCATGCCACATTTCCACTGACAGACTGAGTAAACATGTGCTCACAAGAAAGAGGACTGGTGGCATCATTGATGACACAAGGTAAACTGATTGCCCAACAGCCATGCCCTGTTCCTTCCTTACTCCCAGGTGCATGCTTACTTTGTCTGTTAATGGCACAGTGGCACAGGTTAGGGAGAGGGGTGACTGAGCTAGCTGAGCATTGGACTACTGATACCCCCAAATGTTGGATCAGGAGTCAGGGGGCTCTGTACCAAAAAGATAGGTGTGAATCTTGGATTGGATCTGGCAAGGGAGGGTGATTGTGTAGAAATATAATGATGGCACCTGCCAGGGGCCAGGATTTCAGGAGTGGCCATTTCAACAGTATTTCCACCACCCCAAATCATGGGCCAAAAGTCAGGAGGGGGGGCTTCTAAAAAAAAATGTTGGGGATCTGGAGGGTGTCATATAAGGGAGGGTATATGAGCCTAGGTTTGCATGTTTGCTTAGGTACACATTTCAATTGGAACTATGCAGCCACTGTGGACAGTCACCATTTTCATTTCAGATTGTCTGATAACTTTTGTACATCATATGTGCAACTTCTATATGGATATTTTGCTAGTAAATAATTAGCTGAACAATGACTGAAATGTCATCAGAAGAATATGTTGACCTGAGAGATCAGAAAGGAACAGCATTTTAAAAGAACATTATTACAATCCTAGTTAATATGGAAAACATGTACTTATCAAATGCAGCTTTTATTTTAAGAACATTCTGCTAGTAAAATAAAACAACATATATTTTAAGTTTCCATTGAACTTTAAAAAAAGTCTCTTGCATGCAGAAAATTATAAAAAGCTATAACAGAACTACCAGATCCAATTATGATCACATTTCTTCAATATGTCCAATTGTTTCTTCTCATGACATAGGGACTTTCTTCAGAGGCATATTTTCTATTCTAAATTGGAATATGTTTGCCAATTATTTGATAATGCTAATTTTGTTTGTTCATGTACTATTGTTTTCTGGATTAAGTGATTTCATTTGAACAAAATTCTGTTTGTGGGAGAAACGTAATTTAACTAAGTGGTATTGGGTTGGTTGAGCTTCATGCTGAGAAAATAATGGTCTCAGTTTTGGTGACCTTTCACTGTGTGTAGACCACCTTAGAGATCTGTACAAAGCAAGACTTGTATAAAACCAAGTTAAATATTGTACAATAGCTATGTACAGTTCTATGGACAGTGGAAAATGTCCATGAACCACTGGATTGCAATAAATAACTCCATAGCATTAGTATGGCGAGTCTAGTTTACAGAATAAAATTAGTGTCCTCAGACATAGTGTGTCTGGTATGTGGTGCTCATGCAAATTCAGTACAACAGTATTACTACCTCATGAAGCTGAATAAAGCACATTAGGATCTACCTATATATAGGAATTATGACACAGTCCCTGTGATTTGGCTATGACTCAGTTTTCAGTATTAATGTGTCATGTTTCCAAGAACATCAGGGTCTTACAATTGTGGTATAAATATGAAATTATAAATTGACATGTGACTAAGGGAGGGTAGAAAAGGGACATAATGTGGGGATTTCAAGCCCTGGCCATGGTGATGGAGGCATTTTTTTTATAAAAGGGAGACTGGCAGATTTCCTGTCAGGTCTTGAATGGTTTCCAAAATATTTGCAAACAAACATATTATGCCTTACATTTCTCTGATTCCGCTTTTACCAAAAAAATTAGATTTTTCCCAATCCTGGTTAAAAAAAATCTCCACAATGGAGAAGGGCGTGTACCATTTTCTGCAGCTCTCTTTAGGTTTTCTATCATTGTGTCATAGTGAATCCTGCAGAGCACTTTTTCTTCAACAAGTCCAAACTCTTCCCCAGTGGACAGTTGTCTTTTACAGGAAAAACATGCAAAGCAGGCAAGATGGTAGGCATTACCCCGTGCTCTTCTCACCCAGTCACTGGCATAGATCTGCCTGCCACAGCGGGCACACTTTGTACCAAACCGACTAAAGAAAATACAAAAGAAATACTTGATTGCAATCATCTGCTTTGGCACAATACTATTAATAAACAGAAACACACAAAAACAGGAACATACAGCCTAAAATAAAAGTCTGTTATCACTGAAGACATTGCACAGCCTAGAAACTATGAATTTACATATATTTTGTTACAAAGTATCACACAGGGCTTCATTTAGCTACCTTTTGGAAGTATCTGATTTCCAAAACTAAGTTAAGAAATCCAAAATAAAGGCCAAGGAACTATTTGACTCTCAAAGGTGGAAAACAGTAGGTAAAATCCAATTTTGCAGGCATGGAGGTCAACAATGGTTAATGTTTTGAAAGAAGAGGTATTTTCCAATATAATATTTGACACTAACTTCCTAAAGCTGTCCCTTTTGAATACTGAATTTATTTGGGGCTATGGAGTTTTAACTTCCCCACAAAAATTAATTGAACCCATTGTGCATTGCCCATTGTGCATTGTCAGTGTCAGTGGCTCAGCAGGTAGCGCCTCACCTCTGAGGCTGGGAGATCAGAAGGCTGTGAGTTCTATCCCACCCAGGCACTTGGGTTAATATCCCAATACTGACACCGTAGTGCAGCATGATGGGGTGCTGCACCCTGAGGTAAATCTTTGGATGGACTTTAAACCGAGGTCCCATCTGCCTGTTCTGGTGGTAGTTCAGGTGATGTTAAAATCCCATGGCACTTCTCAAAAGAGTAGGGAATTTCCTAGTACCCTGGCCAAATTTCCCCATGCACTAAAAATACCATCAACAGCTTTATCTAGTTCAAGGTCAGTTGACATTCATCTGTATCCTCCCCAGGTCGTGACTGAAAATAGGCAAAATTTGTCTAGTGCACTTACCCAGTCAACAAAACTAAATAAATAAATAATAAATAAATTACCTGTTAGTTGTCATTAACAACCAAAAAATTTCAACACAGTACTCACAGATCTACAGGATATTCTGTATTTGACAGGAATATAGAGCAATCTACAGGAAAATTATTACCACAGACTTTATTTATATAGTAAAACACAGCTTTTGAGTTTCCATTTAAATAATATAATTTACAAAAAGATCACCCCAGAGTTACAAGAAAAATATCTAACTAAATAAGGATCCTGTCAACATAACTAGTAATGTGAAACTACAAATGGAGGTTAAATGCATGTTGGGTGCTTTAACTATTGACCCTGGTTAGTTTTAAAGTGTATGCCTGCATGTAATCCTAATGTGGTTTGTAAAACTGATGTTGTCTGAGGAGAGTTATAAAATACATTAACATTATGGGTAACCACCTCTTTGCAAGCATGTCAATTTCCATCACGTTAATTTAATGAGTCAAAGTAATGTTGCGAAGGATAGCTGGACTAATTTAATTCTGTCTGCTGTATGTTTAAAAAAGGAGCACCCATCTGAATCACATTAGCTGAATTCTGGCTATTTTATTTAAATTATTATCCAAAGTTACTGATTTAGAATAATCTTAAAAACAACCCTAATTTCAACCAAAATGCTAAAAAATGGAATAAAAGGCTGTTTCTCTAGCAAATTTCCAACTGAATGCTGCTAATTTGTTACAGATGGGGAACCCTGTATGTTCGCACTGCACAAAACAGTTTCCTATATAGACAGAGAGACTGCATCTAATGTTTTCGACTACATGAAAGTAATAGTTCTGCAACAGGTCCAAATGAATATGTCTGTTTAGACAAATACTTTTGTAAACACTGTAGAATAATAAATACAATTTACAAGAATATATATATACTGTATATGTATATGGATATAGATAAGATATTTTAAGAAATACTTAGAAACACAACCTTGAAAATAGGGAAAAAAGGTTTGGCACGGGCTTATTGCTGTGTTGGCATACTCAAGGCCAGAACAGATGTATTTTTTTTTCTGCACTGCAGTTTAGATGAAATCATTGTTACAGAAATAATCCCAAAATACATATTTTGGAATTCTGACGATGATTGCTTAAGACTGCAACCACTTTTGTACACAGCCACCTACTGCACTTTGATACAAAGACTGAAGGAATGACAGTACTGAAATCAATATTTTAAGGAAGATGTTTTAAGTTTTCTTCTCAAACAAAAAAAAATCAGGCAAACCACTAACCTTAAAAACCTATCAGCAATCTTAAGGACTTTTACTTGAAATTTAAACTATTCATTTTGCAGAACAGCAAAATAACTAATACCTTTACAATTAGCTCATCTGGAATGAGTCTATTACTCTTAAAGCACAGATCCCAGGCCTGCTCCTGAAACATAATTGAGACTTGTCAGCAGTCTTTAGTGAAGTTGGTTAGATTCTTAAGTACTACTCCTTGTAAGATGTTATATTTACCTTTCCAAAGCCTGTACATTTAAATATCTTTAGATAGATAGATAGATAGATAGATAGATAGATAGATAGATAGATAGGATATACAGTACAATTGCCTGTGTTCAGATATGCCATTTATGTCCATGCGAATGGTGGGACCATGATCACAAGTGGCAGAGCCACAAGTGAGTTATGAAGTCCCACCTCACCTAATGTTCTGTGTATGCAATGTCTGTGTTCTGTGACAATTAAGGGTAGATTCATTGTGGGACTGGCAGAATGGACTGTCAATCAAGTTGATTATGATATAGGCAAGGAAAATAAACAGTGTTACTTACCCATTGGGGAATAGCATCATTTATCTTCACGTGGTCAGAGTCTTGGGGAAAATAATGCATTTATTTAAGTAGTGGAATGCCTACATACATTGTATACAGATAGATATGGAATTCATAATGTGCTGTAGTGAAATAACACATTTATCTTCACTAGTGAGTGGTGAAATCATAAGTTCAATATGAAAGGCTTACCACTCCTGTGGGGATAAATGTGCTATTCTTCTGCAAACCTTGATGTATTTGATGTATACCACATCGTTTTTGTGGGTTTTATTAATATTTTAGCTTGAAGAAGACTTTCTTTCAATTGTACACTCTCTATGTAGCACTTTATTTTCTGTGTTTTATTTCCAGATTCTAAGTGGAAATATAATGTGTTCTAAGTGAAAATGAATGTTTATTCCAAAATAACATGAATGATGTAGTGATGTGAGATACACACACACACATATCATCATCATCATCATCATCGTTAGGATCGTCATACCAGTCACTGTGCTTTTTTATTCCCTATCTGAACATAAAAACATTTTCTTGGCCTGAGAGAAACTTCAGTTTCATTAAAAGTCAAATAATATACTAACACTGAATACAGTAAGTTGTGTTAATTTTATTCTTGCAAATACTGTCTGTAAGACTAGTGCTATATTTTCAGATAATCTGCAATATAAAAAGCAAATCTGCTTTGCTTTCTTCTGAGTCATGTTTGTAGCAAAATAATTTCTGTTAAATATACAGTCTTGAATTGTGACACTATATAAAGGATAATGTATGGGCAACCATACACAACAAGCCTGTGTCTGCACTGAGAGTTTTTTTATGGCAGCCAGGAGCCTTGAGAGCAAAGCTCAAGAGGTTCACTGGCTGCCATAGAAAACTCGAGTTGAAGACTTAGGTGTGTCTGTGTATAGATGCCCATACATTGTCTTTTATAGCGTATGGGCATCCATATCCATTTCAGATGCTTAGCTCCTGTTAGTGAACTGGGGGTTGGGGCAGAGGCACTAGAGAGGTGACGGCGAGCTGAACTTACTGACTAAATGTGCTCCAGCTTGTTCTGTGAGTTCAGCCCAGCTTGATATGATAGAGAAAAGCAGTTGTGTGGCAGCATTCTAAGTTGTTGTGCTGCAATAGTGTGACATCACTACTGGAGCACAACAATATAATGATGTCATTACTGCAGCACAACAAGCATATTCCAGGCATGGAATTCGATGCATAACAGAGTTCCACCATACACTATGTAATGTGTGTCACTGCTGTCTGTGCCTCAGACTCTTAATGCTTCAACATTCTGTGGGGAAGCATTCTGTCTTTTATATCACAACAGTTTCCATCTGCTACAAAGTCACAAAATGAACCCCTTGGTATAACTAGGTGGACACAGTGGACTACAAGGACTAGAGTTTCAGCTGTGATGCCACAGAAGCAGGTTCCGTATTTGGACTGCACCATGCAAGGAAAATGTGACACAATGTTTGAATGCTTTTTCAAATACTGTGCTGCATTTATAACAGTTCTGATTACTTTAAAGTAAGATCATGAGGCATGCATCAAACACTGATGCAGTCACCATTATAGGGCTCCTATTTCACCACAAGTTGCAGCAGATGCATATAACAGTTAGACCATATTTTAGGTGGCCTGCAGCATAGAAGCAGATCAGGGCTGCAGCACAACTGTGTCATAAGTCATCGATGCGTACAAAATCTGGTCTCAAGTCTTTTTCTGCTAGCAGTTTTGTATGTATCTATATTTCTAAATATTAGCTAAATCGACCACTATCAGTTTAAATCTTACCATTTCTTTTAATTAAATCCATGTTTTAATAAAATTCTAGAAAAAGAAATAGACAATGTATACACAACCTGTACAATACAAATTCTTACACAAATTCTTATACAAATAGCACTGTACTAAATGTGTACTTGAGAAAGTGCTTCCTGACTGGCAGTGGCACACTAATACTCACCTGCCTTTGGTACCTGTCATCCAGCATCCAGAAGAGGGGCAGAGAAACTCAGGGAAAAATAGAGTCAGAGGATGATGGTTCTGCCACTTTCTGACACCATACATACACCCACACTGGATCCTGCTCCAGAGGGGAATCTTTGCAGGTCCAGATGTGGGGAGTTTTTCTTTATCCTTTGTAAAGTTTGTCTTTTGTAATCCCACATAATTTGATATGACTCTATGTCCTTTGAAAATAGACTCCTGTCTAAAGAATTTCCATTTTATTTATTTATTTTAGTTTAGATTAATACCTTTGAGTCCTGGGACTCATTTATAAAGGTTCCAGGTCATACACAAAATAGTCAAACATACAGGTTGAAGACATTACAAAAAGTTAGACAAAGCATATTGGTTGCATACATTTGAACAGTATGAGTTAGAATACATTGAAGGAACAGTTTGTTTCAGTCAGGTTACAAATTAAATAGGAGGAGCATGGTTTCAAGGGTATGAAGCATTTCAGTGAGGGAACATTAAGGATACAGCTCAAACAAAGGAAACAGTTTCAAAGGAAGTGCTTTAGTCTGTCAATTTAGGGTAATCAGGTCCATTAAATTAAAACTGAAATGGAATTCAGTCTGGACTGGGTACAGTTATTCTAATTTCAATGCATTGATAGAGAATTTCACTATCTTTTAAGAAAGATATGTTTTCCTTGGGCTGGCTCAATGGCACAGTGGCAGCGCTACCACTTGTGATGCCAACGGCCTGGGTTCAGGAGAAAATCCAGGTTGTCAGAGGGCTGGCTGGGGGGAGGGGGATCGAGTGTCCACAGGACTGCTCTCCTCCCCTGGGGAGGGGGCAGAGCCCACAGCTCATCTGGCCCTGTTGGAAGCAGGGAAAGGCAGTTCAGTGCCAAGATGATTGGGGATATGGTAGACATCAGTGCACATCGATGGTGCACATGGCATGTGCCATGACATCACTACATGTCATGTCTCGCGGGTGAAAACCAGAGGAAAAACATCGGCGGCAGGATGATGAGGAGCACCTGCAACCATGCACCTGACCAGCTGGGCATGCCACCAGAACTGGATCCATTCTACGATGGGGTTTGGAGAACCCCAATGGTCCCACCAAGGAGAGCAAGCCCTGGGAAGATGGTTGCAGGTAAGTCCTGCAGACATCAGCGTGATGGTGCTGGGGCACTCTTTGGAAGGAGCGCTGACCTGGGGAGGGGTGAAGATATTTTTTCCTAATGCTACGGTAATATAAAAAGGCAGTAATGACCCAAATTATATCAAACAGGTATGTACTTGAGAAATCAGAAAAGGGCAACCTCTAAATAACGTACACATATACTGCCCCATATAAATCTGAACAATTTGTTTTTGATATCAATAATACTTCATTAATTGCTAATAAATTACCAGTAGTAACAAGAGAAAATACATGCTACGTCATCATTGAGCTCTACAAAACAGACACCCAGGCCATGATCTTAAGATACAACTAGCAATAATCTCTTGTGATCACAATTATAAAGCCCCAGTATCCATTCTTGTGAGTTTTGGTAGGGCTTAGTACTTTCAAAGATGTAGAGAGTTGCTATGGGAATTTGGGGTTTTCTAGACATTTGGGAAAGAAGATAGAAGCAAAAACAAAGTATTTGTATTGTTTAATTCATACAAAGACTAAGTGCCTTTACTGTGTCTCTCAGACATAGCTAGAGCAAATGTTTCAGATTTAGGCTGCCCTTATGAATAACTGCAGATCAATGTAAGCAAGATACAATTAATTAACTAGTTTTAGTATTTTTTGTTGTATCCCAGGAACTGACTCTGCAATGGGGAGCTTATTGCAAATGCACAGGTGTAGTGTGCATCTATGTAAGCATCAAAAGCACAGTAAATTGGCAAAGAAAGTGGAAATGTGATTTCACAAACTTTTCATGCTTTGAATAATTAAGTCTTTCCATAATGCCTAAGCTCATTCAGCACATTCTTACTAAATGATTAATACCAGGGAATACAATAGGGCCAGTTTTCTGTGGAATAATAATTAGGTGAGGCAACAGTTTATTACAGGAAAGCACTGTAGTCCTTTAGCCAATCCTTTAGATACAGATATGTTTTCTGATGGGCATATCTTTGAAGGTATTACCTTGGTAAAACATTAACTTGGCAGATAGCAGCTGCTTTAAAATATTTAACATTAAATGAGCCCAATAGTGTAGCTGCCTTAGGAGCCACTTGCCAGGCCAATGGCACTGGTTTGCAAACTATGGCTAGGTTAATACTGTGGGCTGGCAAGGGGTTGTGGCAGCATCTACCTGGATATTTCCAACCTCCAGGAGTGGGAGGCCAGTTGGTCCACTCTGTATATGCCACCCAGGGCAGGATTTTAGAAAGCGGATCTTTCACAGGTCTGCCAGCCCTATTTTCAATACAGATTCACATATAGATCAACAACTGGCTAAGATATTTGTGCATAATGCATGTCTGATAATTTAACAAGGATTTTCATGTATATGCATTATTAAATGATACACAGAGCTGCAAAACCCAATTTGTATAATTTATTGACCCAGTGTTCTGCAAATAATGCTAAATTGTCATAAATTACTCCCGTCGATTCCATGTGATAACGGCGACTGCAGAAAGGCGATCATCGTTTGAGCGAGTGTACATTGCTGAAAAATCAATTTCGCGATGTACAGTCAAAGTGGCGCGACAGCAAAAAGGCACCAGAGACTTTGATTTTTTAATGTGAGGGCTATGTCTCCTGCTTCGCCTCCATACCCCCCTACTAAAGGATTTTCAACTCCAGGAGGGTGCATGGGGAATCCCAGACCGACACAAAAATGAGTGCACCCAGAACCAAATCTGGCACCCTCCTAACCCTAGCCTGCCACCAAACCACCATGCCACATGGCAGCCCAGCAGCCCACTGCTGCACTACACCCCACAGACCCTCCCTCCACTTCTGCCCATCACACGCACAGTGCCTCCCATCCCTCAGTGCACGTGTGTGTGTGTGTGTGTGTGTGTATATATATATATATATATATATATATATATATATATATATATATACACACATATATATATATATATATATATATATATATATATATATATATATAGCGACATCCTGTTGCTTTTCCGGTCACCCTCCCCACCTGGTAGCCCTGTGCACAGGCACCGTGACTGAGTCGCCCTTTTTGAAAGCACTCAGTCATGGTTGCCATCATCACAGGATACCCTTCTGTCTTTGAAAATAACTATGGGTAGCTTGGGAACATGCTTCTTAATGAAGACCTTGCATCCGTATCTGCATCAGGAGTTTTGAAAATCCCCCCAATATGCCCAGACAGCAGAGTAAATGGCACTATACTGTGTGAAGGAAGTGCTTGACTGGGATTGGCACACTACTACTTGCCTGCACTTATTATCAGTGTCCAGAAGAGGGACAGAGGGAATCAAGGAAAATGCGGTAGCCATAGGATGATGATTCTGGCACCTCTGCCCCATGCCACATCATAGAAACATAGAAACATAGAAGTTGATGGCAGATAAGGACTGCAAGGCCCATCCAGTCTGCCCATTTCTTTTCTACCTTATAAATGTGCCATCAGCCATCACACACACACTGGATCCTGCTCCAGAGGGAGGAACCTTCTGCAGGCCCACGCATGAGGGAAGCAGTCATGGGAGGGCCAGGTGTCAGGTGGAAGTGAGCCAGGACTGGAGGTCATCACACACAGCTGTTAGGACAGTTGTTCTGCAAAGCATAAATACCTGAATAAAATTAACATTAGTACATGAAGAGATCATAACATAAAGAAGGTCTGGAGGATATCCTGCTCAGAAAAGTTTAAATAATGGACTCATAAAAATGACTGGCTGTGGTAGACAGGATATGGGGAAAGATGCGCCTGAGTACCATATTTTAGTGATAACATTCAGTCAGTTGGAGTATACCAAGCACAACCATCTGGTGTGGGTCATTAAATGCCAAGGCCAAAGGCTGAGGCGTTTAATGCGATCCACATGAGCCAGTTATTGAAAGTGTACTCCAACTCATTGACTGTTATTACTAGTATATGACGTGGAGTTTGTTTAGAACTTTCTATATAGCAGCAGGTGATGTAAGTGTGAAATGCTGGCACCAGTTGAACTGTCATAGTGCTAGCAGTACATATGGCAAGGAAAGCGGGCATCGTGTCTTAAATGTTAAAAGATACTGATGCTCTGAATGAGGAAACAAGTTGGATAGGTGAGCATTCATTGCAGACAGCTTTAGGAAAATTATTGAAATAATTCAAAACGTGATTTTATTTAAAGAGGAAATAATACCGATAGGTATGTGTAATGTATACAGTACAGATCTGAGAGTGAATCTGCAAGTGCAGAAACAGCTTGAAAAGTATCAGTGTGAGTGGAACAAAGGGAAGGCATTATGGATGAGGATTTCCAGTGTTTTAAAACATAAAATCAGTTCAATATGTGGAAAATGCTGTGTATCCACTGCTGCAATATAGTGCTGTTGTCATGGTCACTGTGGCTGGTGGACGGGATGTTTGGTGTGGCATGGCAGTGACAGGAAGTGAAATGAAATAGGTATCAATAGGTATCATGCTGGGAAAAATGTTAAAAGGTGAGATATTAGATTTGTGATGTGGACATTTTTCTTTGACAGTGTGGATTACCTTAGTGGTTTTGTCGGTTTATCTCAAGATTTGTTTTCTTTTCTGTGAGGGTATGAAGCTTGCTATTTACTTGTTTTGAAGCAGCTGGAGGGACGGTCTTTGAGTCACCATTTTTGGTTTTGTTTTCATTCGTGTATGAATAACTGACTGTGGGCATGCTTAGAGGGCAATTAACTGACTGTGGGTGTGGTTCAAGGGCGATTTACCGACTGTGGGCATAATTTACTTGAATATCTGACTCTAGGTGTTGTTAGATGTAGTTTGTGGGAGAATAACTGATGGCTGTTCTCTGTTGTGATTGGCTTATAACAGATACCCATCGAATAGTAGTAGATATATTCTTTGTTAATTGCAAACAACATGGGGTTAAGCAGTTAATTTTTTTAAACTGATTAAGAAAGCTGTTTTCCCCATTTCAGTGTTATGCCTTGACTGTTGTCTTTTAAAGCTGTTTCAAAAACAACATTAATTGAAAAGTAAAATCTGGTAACAATGTTTATGACATTCCTTCAACTTCCAGTTATAAGTCTCAGCAAATTTATACTGCTCTATAAAAGGATGCATAGGCTGTGAATTTTAAAACAATTTATTGTGAATATGTATGTTGCAACATATTTTTCTTAATTCACACTCCAAATAGCAATGCATCCTTTTTCAGGAATTCACCATTCTTTAGGGTTTACCATTACAGGACGTTAATGTAATGTCATAGAACATGCACACACACACATTGTTTCAGCTGATTGTAGTTCCATAGCTGCAACCTGTTTTCCTAAGATATTTTCAATGAAATGATATCAGACTAATTAAACTATCCCCATAAATGCCATCAAAACTTTAGGTCCCTGCCTTTGAAAGAGTAAATAGTACCTCTCATGAATAATTTTGCAGAAAAATAACTACTTTAGAAAAATAATTGGTATAGCATCTGTCTGGCAAAACCACATACATTCTGTTTTTTCTACAGTTTACAAAAACTTTTGAGGCACAGTAGATTTCAATCCAGGTTTGTCTGGAAAGGGTTTGGTCTTGATTAGAGATATCTTTATACCACATGTGTGGCCTTGGAAACAGGAGAACTACCACCAGCATGGTGTAATCGTGGTATTATGGTATGTAGGTATAACTATATCGACATGTCCTCCCCTTACATGATTACTGCAGCTGGGTTTCCTACAATTATATGACATTAATGAATGCATCAGTCTGACAGATACAGAAATGAGTGGAATTAAAAACATACGTGTACTCAGTTGGCTGTTATTTTCTGTTTTCTTTTATTACACTTGCTTGTGTATTTCAAAAAATAAGCGTTATGATCTGTTTTACTATAATGTGGTCATATTTCTCATCAAGTCTACCAATTTCATGAGTCTTATTGGCAGCTGTGAGTCGAATCTTTGAAACTGTATACAGTTTAGTATGTAAGTTATAACTTGCAAGCATTAAATAGTATTAGTATTAAGTACATATACTGCATGAATATTAGGATACAAAAAAATGAAAGAGCTATTCCTATTTATATTCTTCAGTCCAACAGCCTCTTCTTTATTTATTATCCCATGAAAACCTTTTGGTGGTGCAAGCATCAGCTAGGTATTTTGCATAACTGCAACTATTCACTACAAATACTAAATGGTGAAAACGTAAGTACATTTATTTACTGAAAGCTTGCATTGTCATAATGTATTTAAGCCTTAAAACTAAAATTAGCACAAAAACACACTTGCTTATAAAAAAATTGTTTTAGAGCTTATCATATGTGTTTTTTCTATATCGGTTTGTTTACATGTCCCCTCATCTATTAGCCATATAATGTTGTTCATTCCACTCTTAAAAATGAGTTAGAGAAAGCATTCTACAAGGACAGCATAAAAATCCAGCACTGTTTTCTTTTGTGCTAGACTTGTTAATTAGCTGGAGATGTGAAGCTGACTAAGAATTAATGTTGCCCCCCACACACACACAAAAAAGCAACCTTTTTTCCGAAGCAGCTTTCCAAGCTTGTCACTGTGTCGTATAATTTAACTTGCATATGCAAGTATTATTAGACATTAAAAAGGGAGATAGACTTCTGTTAAGGGATTTTGCGAAGGACAAAATGAACCTTGAAATTCTGGAAACCGAACAGTGTGAATCAGTATGACAAGTCAACCATTCTGCAAAAACATGGATTAAACTGTAATATGCAACTGGTTTGAACAATAATTTGAGACTATTTCACAGGTTATTTAAAAGTAGTGCAGAAATACCTCAGTTTTGTTTTTATTAGAGCCACAAGCGTATGCCACAGTTAACATTATGATTAAGTGAGAAGTCCCTATTTATGTGAAAAAAGTTGAAAATGCACCACAGTAAAGGAGCAATATACTGTATGAGCGGGATGTACTAATGAGTATGCCGGAGAACTGGGATCATCAGCTGATCCTTTTCTAGTAATTATCAAAGATACTACTTACACAGTGTGGCTTCTTCAGGCTGCATGCTCATTTTACAAAGAGGGTCAACATCCATGCTGGGTGCAAGAAACTGAACCTTCAGTGTGGGGAGTCTGGGCAGGTCAATAGGACTATTCCTCTCACCCACCCATTACACACACACACATTGTTCTTGAATAAGTACAATGTGATCTCTCACGTCCACAAAAACAACTACTCATTGTTTTATGGTTCAGCTAAAGAATGACACTTAGGAAAACAAATGCAATAGCAACAATGCAGTGAACCTAAATTGGATGGTGATACTACTGATTTTTTTTTCATAGTGTAGAACATGAATTATGTTTTCTGAAGTAGGCAGTATAGCACAACTAATTCTTATGCCAGCTTCCTACTGACTAAGAGGATGTCTTAGACCCCACAAGATGTCTATACTCCATTCTACCAAATGAATGGGTTAGCTTTTGTAAATTTCTAAATTATTTCAGGGCTAAAAAGTTTTAGACAAATAGTGGTCCATGAAATACAATCATCTCAAAGGAGTGTGTCTATATATATTGGTGTTACTCCTTTTTTTCTATAATTAATTTACTCAGGATTGCCAAACTATGATAAAAGATTTCATTTACAGAGGGTGTCCTGCATTTGCCCAATTTTATAACTGGGGAACACAAACATATAGATGTCCAGTGACCTGCTTGGGGTCACACAGTGAGTGGTTGTTGTGGGAATTTACAAATTGTGATATCTTAGTTCACAGTGCTGTACTCTAACCATAAGATCACAGAGTCATCTTCCAGAATATTTCATGTAGGAAGTTCTGCACCACTGCCAAATGTAAAATTTATTCTGCAGAAATTTGCCAAACAATCTACAGGACAAAAATATGGCAGAATGTTAACTGCACCATAAAGCTCCAAGAAAAATTAATTCTGCTACATCTCTACTCTAGCGCTATAAAGAGAAGTATGCAAACAATCTGTTACTCTCTGTCATATGTGTGTGGCATTCAAAGAAGGCAAACTAGTGGAACTTTCTACTCAGCACAAAAACAATCTCTTACAGTTACTATACACAATGTTTACTACTAAAGTATTATTGTTACTTATAATGCTAACTTTCAGACTGCACTATATATAGCTGCATAACTTCCATTAGAATACACTTACATTTAGCAACTTAAGATGGTTAATTTTTTTTTTTACTATTCTGAAGTATAATATTCCTGGTACAAAGACCTACATTGTTCAGACATAAGGCTTTTATTCCAGAGGGTAGATCAGGGTCTACCCTTTACTGCAGGCTTTCCATGATATGATAATCTGATAAATACTCATGCACACATGGTTGATTCTTTTATGAAAATAGTAAGACATAAATCCTGAGGATCAACGTATCTTTTATGGCCTCATGAAATGTATAAACCAGGGAGATTGTTCCAGAGCTAGAACATGTAGAGCAATATGTCTTATTGCAGAGAAATGATTAACTAAATATGCTAAAAGGAATGTGCTGTCATTACTGAGGTGGCATGCCTCAACTAAAATACTCCATATATTCCTTTTCACCTGCTGCTTGTACCAGGAACACCCAGTTAGGGACAATTTAATTTTGTGAACAAAATCACTTGGCAAGTTGTTACATTTTGAAAGCAGAGTCAATTTTAAAATAGTTACCGCTCCTTCATGGACCCTGTCATATAATTTTATAATACATGTATTAGTTCATGTTAAGGTATAAGATCAAGTCAAGTCTCTTCTGAAGTTTAGAAGAAATACATATTTTTACGGCAATGCAATGTAAACAGCATTACACTTCACTGTTTCCAGAGATCAGATGTGTAGTTGTGCTTATATAATGTCTCTTCTAAAGTATTACCCATACTGTATATACTTCAATGAAGGAGTAGGCTGGTCATCAGTAAGCACTGCCTTTAAAGCAACTAGGTATATTAAACCAATGAACCGTCTCTGCAATGTTCAGCGAGAACGTTTGTTTAATTTGATTGCATGATTTCCTTTTCAGGTGACAGTTATGAGCTGCTACAACTAACAGGCTCTTCATGCATTCAAACCACTGGACTTCAATTTCCTATAGAGATTAAACCATCACATCACAAGACAATGTTGAATAAACAAACAAAGCTTTAGCTATTTTATATGTTAAGAGCACTCCAGTTGGTTTGGTTTTTGCTTCACTCAATCCAAGAAGACAATGCATTTACAATTTTTTTGGCAGAACAAAAATGATTTCAAACAACAATTTAGTTTAAAAATGTCAATAATCACTGTAATAATTCTATGAAGATTGTGTTCTTCCATATTCTACAGAAATGACATTTTGAGATTGCTCAGAGATATATTTACCCTGAACACTAAACCACATGGCCTTATTTCCATCGCCATAATGTAGTCACCTACAGAAGCTTACAAACCAGATGTTAATATGTAGGCTGCATAGGCATTTTCAAAGATAGCAGCATCATGAATAATAGTACAGAATACTACGTTTGGGAAAAGTTTGTGGAGTTCACATTTGCAAGTTGAGGGAAATGTGGAAAAATAAACACCATTGCACAATATTTACAAATTCTGTGAAAAAAGTATTAAATAGGAGTATAATGGATTTTTTCCCACTCTGATTTCTGGAAAAATGTATCATTCCTATTTATAAAAAAATACACTACCGTTTCAATTTGCAACATTTTTGTCACAGCAAATCAGCCATTTTACGCAGATGACGCATATTTTATACATCGAAATGTGAACTTTTTCTATTTGTGTTGCAGAATTTTGCAGCTGCAATATAGCAATTTCATGTGGAAATTCACCAGTAAAATTTAAATGTTGCCCATCCCTACTGAAAAACAATATTTATGAGAAGGTCTCAGGAAATTATGTGTTTAGATGGTTTACAGTAGTTTGTTAAAGTTATACAGCACATTTCAACATCAACACACTCAAAGTGCTTGACATGTAAATAGTTATCAGCACTCAAAACCTTTGGAAATAATTTAACCTTCAAATGGGCCTTTCAAAATGAATCTGTATGTCTTTCAGGGCTGCTCTACAGAAACTGTGGTGCTCACAATTCTTACTTATTAATAGTTACTTCAAATAACTAGGCACACAATGAAAAAAAAATCCTTAAACTAGGTACTATTATCATGCAAAATATTTTTATCTGTATAAATTATGCTGTGCAAAACATCCAGAATGTGTGTCCTGGCCGATTGCATTCTGGAGGTTTTGCACAGTGTGATTTGCACAAATAAAAACGTTTTGCATGGTAATGGTTCTTTAAAAAACTAAACAGAGTGGGCCGATGGACTATATTAAAGCAAGCTGTGGCAAACTCATTAATGAGCAAATTGCTGCATATGTGACATTAGATTAGCAGTTTGTGCCTGTAACAATTATTAGTGGAACTACATAAACTATTAATTATTAATATTAAATAGTTGGTTTCTATAAAAAATAGACATTGGATTTTTATAGAAATAATTACCTAAACTTCATTGTTTCAGCCCTGATTTTGTGGCATCAACAATTGAAATAAATGGAAATAGTATATATTATAATTTTCCAGACGGCATTTTGGATTTTTGAAATCTACTTATACCAGCAAATTATATGGGGAAAGTCTAATAAAGCTGCAGAGTTGGCAACTTGTCTGGTTACCAGAGAAATATGTTTCTCATCCCAGTCATGTGACTGTGTACAGTTTTAACATTGGTGTTGGTAGCTATAATTGCTTGGAATGTAATTGCTAGAGTTATATTATTTGTACAGAAACAAATAAAATAATATATATTCTTAACCATCATCAAGCAAGTGGTACAAAAGAAAGCTTAGTTGTTTATTTATGTTTGACATGTTAGCAAAATACTATCCTTTTCTAAACAAATCATTACTGGAATTTAAATGTCTAGCTGTTCCAAGTGTATATTTGTGCTCATCAGTAGGGTTTTGTGATGATGCACAGTAAGCAAGCAATAATGCATGAGAAAACATGGGTTTCTAGAAAATTAATGCATAGCCCAGGTGAACTGGAGGGCACAAGGTCAATGGTCAGTGCATAGACCCTCAAGAAACATATGCCCTGGAGAAAATGATTGCACTTATAAAATTGGAAGTTTTTTTTAATAGAAAAAGGTTTTATTTTCATGTAGTTAGGCTGTTGCTAGGTAGAATATGTGGGTTTACTAATGAAGAATGAATGCCTTTAAATGATTCCAGGAAGTGCATTTGCAGTATGTTGGTGAAACCTATGTCCTGTTATATGTTATTGTGTTTTAAAAATTAGATAAATAAAAAGGGTTCATTTTCTTTTAGTTAGGCTTTTGCTAGGTTGATGAGTGCAGGTTAGCTATGAACTGTGTACTTTCTAGGAAATTAGTCAAAAGTCATCCGATTGTGTTTCAGCCAATGAAGTTTTTAAATCTGGTCACTTTTTTAAACCCCATATTATAACACACTGTAATGTGCTACATTTCAGTGCCGTGTGATAGGTGATACCATGTAGTGGTGCAGTAACAGCAGTAAAGCTGCTTAACACTGAGAAAGCATTATGATGTGTACTACCTTTATATTTTGTAAATATCCTTGCATGAATTTTTCAGTTTGCATCATAGGCTTCCATCATCTTTCCACCATATATAGCAATAAAAGCCATCACTTTATAATCAATGTTGCAAAAAGACCAGGTGTGAACGTGATATGTAATGTAATGAAAGTGGACCTACCTGTAAATAAGTTTAAATATAACTAATAAAAAGAAGAATTAAAAAAAAAAAAAAAATAAATAATGGGCAGGTTCATGTTCAAGTGAGTCTTTAAAACAACTGTAGCTTTAAGACATAGTTACCCACTGTGTTTGAACTTGTTCTTGGTTTTCCCAAATAAACAATCACCCTGAGCACCCTTGAGCCTACCTTTACTTATTTTCCTCTAGTGATAGGCCCCTTCTTGAATTGTTTACTAGTACCTGTTACTGAGTTGCTGCTGATGCCCATACATGAATTACATCTTTTCTGTGCATACTCAATTATTCATTTGCATTCTGAGCTGCACTGATGCATGAGTCTGCCCAATTGTATAAATTTTAATGAGTAACTTCAGTGTTGTCTACAAAATGTATAGCTTATCAATGAACAAAGGTTTCCATAAGAGATAAGTAACTTGTGGTGGGCATTTGGGTGCACAGCCTGGGGGGTAGCATGAGACCATAGTACCCAATGGAAACATGGAGTTAGTACTTAGAACCTTAGACAATACTCAACATAAGACCTTGAGGAAAGGGATTTAGGGGGCTTGAGCCCCATAGCCACTTTCATACTACCCATGTATCAAAGTAAATTGAACATAAATATGGCTTTCATGTTTTTAATACAATTGGAAATTTGAGTAACTGTTGTGTATGTCTATTTCCTATACATTGTTTTTCATCCTATGTTCTACAGTGTTGTTACCTTATCTCCCCAAATTCTACTGTAGACTCGATTTCAAGTTTATTTAAAAGACCTGGTAGGACCATTAGCAAACTGCTCATTTTCATGGCTGTCCAGGGTTGACAAATTCCAAGAATACAAAAGTAGACATGTAGTACAAATGCCACCATTCCAGTTAGCTCACCAAGTCAGCAAACTACATAACTGAATGAATAAATAATCTCCCTTTTGTATTGTTTCTTGTATTTGTTTGGGAACCAGTTGCTAATTAAAGAAAAGACAGCATTAAAAAGTGGCCACAAAGAAAGAAAACAAAAGGCAATAGCAAACACACAGTAGGCAGTGCAGTATGAAGATTACATAGATTATATGCATGGCCTGCTTTGCAGCTATATTAAAAATCAGGTTCATATCTCTTTAAATATCTACACATTTCTTGGCAAATTATACCACCCAAAGTACTTTGTTTCTTTTGTAAAGACAAAAGCTAAACTACATTAAATGTACTTGTATTTTAGAACAATAAAATAAAATGTTTTAAAGTACATAAAACATTTCATGTATTTTTGCATCTGTTTATTGATGCACTATATGTTCTCAAAGACAAAGGTCAAGTACCATCCAAGCAGCCCTTCACATGGTACATTACAACAAAACAGGCTAAGAAAATTAGAAAAAGATTTGTTCAGGACTAAGTATTAATGTCTGCTGAACTCTTTTTCCTAAAATGTAGGGGAAATCTGAATGATAATGGAAAATCTGATACCTCTAATGTACTTTTGTATCCCTGAATAGGAAAGTACAAAATACTAGCTGAATAGCATAAATCACTGGTATCATGTTTATGTGTGAGTAAAATTTGCCTTCCTGAAGTCAAGTCAACAAACCCAAATACTAGAAATGCCAGTACATACACTCATGCATGCTTTTTGGAAACAGACTAAAAATATTGCCAGTAAACCTGTTCCCATGTGTTTACTGTAATAGTATACACCTAGTAACTGGTCTCATATGACACCAGACCTTTCAGAACACTGGGCTGATTTTTATAGCACTTGCATCTCAGAACCTGGGTACATTTCCTTCATGCTTATAGACACTTGAGTTTTTCTAATGTTTTAAAAACAACTTACTGCACTCATCCTATCCATAGATTTTTTAATGTAGACCATACATGCTTAATACAGTAGCTTGTTCCTAATTTAAAAGATAAAATATTGCCATGCATGCACAAAGTATGCATTGATAGTAAGATATTGTTAACAAACAAGCAAATCAAGTGAACCATGCCATAGGTAATGTTATTTTCTACTTCTCAACGGTCCCATGTTATGAGGGACTGCCTCATTTTAGTACTTTTGAGTCATAAGCCCCTGTCCACATGGAGACAGTGTCATCCCACATTCTACACTGAGATTTTAAAGAAGAAATTCAAATTAATTGTTGTTGCTTAATAGAAAATAAAGCTTTCAAAATATGAAAGCACTTATTTACAAGGCCATTGATATATAACGATTGAAGTAAGGAAGATTCCAAATTCCAGTATCCCTCTAGGGATTGCTAATCTTTTTTCTGGATATTATCATGATTCTATGGACAGTGTTTTAGTATGTGTATAAATAATCAGAATAAAAGAAGGCTTAGAAAAAAGCAAAGTCGATGAAATGAAATGAAAATAGTACAGGAAGCAATTTAAAGAAAAACACAAGTTGTAGAGATTCTCTGATTTGGTATAAAATGTCAAATTCCAAGACATTCTTTGTTTTTACCTGCACGCTGACAGTCCAGATTCCATCATTTTACCAAGTTTTCTGCTAAAATTGGAAAACTAGTGACCTTACTTATTGTCACTGTGTTCTGACCTTTTCCTTCTATGTTATGAAATGTGATACATTTTTCTCTTTTTCCCAAAATATGCCCCCCCCCACATTTGCGGGATAGGAGGTTTAGAGTTGTATTTTTTATTAACTAGTTGTAGATAATGCACTTTAAAAAGTCACTGTAGGGTATCATTGGATCTATAATGTAATAAACCTAAACATACTGAATAAGGAAAGAAAAGTTTTCCAATAGTTGTGATGTTTATGTGTTATGTAATAAAACATGAAATTAACGGTATACTTAGCAATATATCTGGTTAATGTTAAAGCAAAACCATTTTGTCATTTGATTTACTTTTGAATTTACTAAACTAAACAGTATTTATAGTTGTATGTACTGGAATCTGAAACTTGCTCTTAACACTCACTATTCCATCTTCCTTCCTTCCTTCCTACCCTCCCTCCCTCCCTGTAGGCTCAGATAAGTACATCAATTTAACTTGTGATCTGTTTAGTTCACCTACAGTAAGTTTTTTTCTTTGTTTTACAATTTACTTGTCAGTGATAACCAAACTGAGATGCAGAATTTTGTTTTTACCCAATCTGACTGTTGGGAGCCACTGAAGCATGAAGAGGTTAAGTGCCTTACTGTAGGCTAAAGTGAGTAAGTAGTTCTAATTTGATCTGAACCTGAGTCTTCTACCTCCTAAGTCTGTGCTCTGCCCTGTAGTCGACAGTTCCTCCTATATGCATCACAGTATGCTAAAACTGAAGCAGATATAAAAAAAATGTACAGGGTCAGCTGCTGTGCTGTTTGAAAACCTGTTTACCCCTGGGTATATCACTCAATGTAGTGACAAATAAATGGAAATAAAATGTACAATCAATTTAATCACAATGTGGGACACCCCACCAAAAAGAGACAAAGGAGACTCAGGCTGATGACAGTTGAGTTGTGATTCATTAGGCTAATGAAGGGTTTTGCAATGCAAGTGGTGGCAACTTCTGAAGCCTGTTTTCCAGCCCTACATTTTCAGGTCCAAATGATCTCTATTTGAGACCCCCCAATTTTCTTTTGTTAATCTAGCATGGTATAACATTTACTTTTAAACAGCCCCAGTGTTTCAGGGAACCTCTGAAAAGCACAGTTTAGTCACATTCAGGTTCTGTTTCATGTATTTTCTGAATTCAGCTCCTCTTTTTTCACTTTAAAAGGCATATTAACATGAAAGCAGAATCTGGCTGCCCATCTACATCTCACAGTCCTCCTTTTGTGATGTAAGAAGCTGGTGCTGCTGGAACAATTATGATGTTATGAACAGAGGGTTATGGTGTCAGATGTAGACAAGTAACTTATGTACAGTAGATGAAGTCTAGGGGAGAATGATTATGTTTGAATGGCAGTCAGTGCCACTAATTTATGATGACTGAAGTAATCAAATTATGTTTTCAAGATTTGAAGTTCTGGGACAGCACTACTGTTGGTTGGGCTAACTTCAAGATTTACCTTGATTCTACTGTCTAGCTTTCATTATGCATATAAATGCTCAGAATGAAAGAAAATCCTGCATAATACTGTAAACAAAGCAAAATGGAAATCATATAGGAAATAATTTATAGTAAAATACATGTTCTGTAGATTTACTGTCTAAAATGCCAAATTCTTAGAAATTGTTTGTTATTACCAGTGTACAGAGAGTCCTGGTTCTGGGAGTTTACTGTTTTTGTCTGGAAAAAACAGTAAATCGGTGGCTTTAATGGTAATGCATGCAGTTATAAAGAAAACAGAGAAACCTAATGCAGCGTCTATGTGAAATATCAGCTAAAATGCATCTAAACATCATTTTACGGTTACATTTTTAGTGTCCGTTTCAATGTAACTAATCATTAATTGTATGCAACAAGGGCTCTTTAAAAGATAATTAACTAGGACTTTAATTTTACATAATGTTCTCCACTTGAAGTGCATACACAACAATACGAGTCAGCAGATGTTAAAGTGAACCACAACCTAAAACCACACAGCTTCAAAACCAAGCAAGACCCTAATAAACAGTGTTGGTTGAGCATGATCTCCAATGTGTTTGTTCACCATGGAAAAAAAACTCTCTTTTTTGGCTGAATTGTAAGGATGGTCCCTTATTTCTAAAGTATTAGTGTGCTGCTGATGTGAACTGTTGTTCCAGCAGGCAGTGTTAGCTTAGGCACTGGCCATCCCATCAATCACTACCCTATAGCTTGTGCACATCCTCATCCCTGTTGATATTTTTCTATTAATCATTTATTTCCAAACCACACCCTACTGAAACAGCACATAATGGGCATCACTGAGCTAGGTAGAGTCTGAATGCAGCATTTTGCGGTCAGAAGATACTTTCCAAAGAACAACCCAAACAATCAAAAGCTATGTGGCAGACAAGGAGGGTGGGTAGGGCACTAGGAGCAAACTTCATTAAAGGTCACAAAAATATCTGGTCACAGCCCAAACTGCTGCTAATGGTTTAATCTGATAGGGGATACAGAATGAGTATGTGGCTTGGAATGTAATTTACTTGTCACTTTATTGTGATGTAAAAATCCCACACATACTTCAAAAAATAAAACGTCACTCAATAAGATAATACAAAGTAGGTGTTTTTGACTCTTGACACACAAACACACACACACTATACACACACACTTGTTTGCACTGATGCTCAACCCATGGCATCCAGCACATACCCTCCATTTAACCATCACGGCCAGCCACTGTGTTCTGCATGCAAGTCCTGTATCTCTGTACAAGTGAGTACTGTGATGTAGAACTTGTGAGATGTTCCTTCAAAATCACAGATTTTTTGTATATTTGAGTAGACTTCTTGCAAGTACTGTATCAATATACTTTGTTTGCATATTGATACAGAACTTGCATGTGGCAGACAACTGCCAACTGTGGAGGTGAACAAATGGGTATGTGCTGGTGCTGTTCTAAGACTGCAGTGGGGTTGTTGGGCACCAGGTTGTGGTGATGCTTCTGGACACCAGGGATAATGGATGGCAGTCAAGGGAGGTAGGTTGCCACCAGATACCATGGATAATATCAACTGAGGATCAAGGTGGGAGGGGTTCTACTAGAGGCAGGGATATTACTGGCGGATTACACAGGATAGCCCAGCCCTGCTGAGATGTAATATATTGCAGTACTGATTTTTCAGATGAAGATTCCTCCAAGTAGGCCTCACCCCTTAGCTGTACTAAAGTGCATGTTTAAATAAGACAGAAGTGGACATGGTCCTTTGGTATACCATTGCTACAGTGACACTGGTACGCTGAACCCCCACAGTGAAACCCCACGTGCCCATGTCAGCAGCAATGGAGGTTTTGAGTCAAGACACTTTAGGGCAATGGGGGGTAAACATCTAACTCCACTTTCTGTGTGACATTGAGTTAGATATCTATAGTAGAGGGGTGCAGGAGGCACAGCTCCCTGCACTGTGCATCATGGTGTTGCTGGTCGGTTCGGTCTTGCGTCGCAGTCAGGGGTTTTCGATGGGTTCCTGGCACTGTAGTGGATGTCACAGTTGGGGTTGTCATGCTGGTGTCATGGATCTGTGTTTTGTATCCCTGTGCAGCTGGGACACAGTTGAACAGAAGTGGGCATGCTGCTTTTGGATTCTAGCGTACCAAGGACACAATGAAATGGGTGCACCTGGGAAACAGTTGAACATAAATGGACATGCCATGTCTACTAGTAGAGTTGCTAGGGGAACAAGGCATACTGGCTGAAACCAAAGAATGCCATACAGCATTAGGAAACAGAACTGCCCCCCCCAAGGAATACTATGTGCACCTCTGTAGATCCCTGCATGCTCTATAACCTTGCATTCTGGTTGTGCTGTGGTTGGCACCCCACTGCCTTTTTGATCAGAGTAGCTACAATAGCATAGTTCACCTTTTCTGGTTTTGGCCATGTCCAGCATACCGCGAACAAGAAGTCAGCTTTTAGCTTTGCTAAGCAGTCTTAAAAACATAATGACATCACTGCCAGCAGAAATCATGCCATGGCAATAGTTATACTACAGTTTACAGAAAGTGAGCCTGGAAAGTCCAGCCTAAATTGAAACAAACCTACAGTCTCTCATAGTTTTCAATTCAACAAAGCTGCCTCTGTGGTATCATAGTTTACTAGTCCTGCACTTGAGTTTTGGATCTTGTGCCAGAATCAATCTCCAGAAAGACAACCTCCAAAAAGATTTAAAGTTCTTGTCTTGAAAGAACACAGTCTAAGTACAGTAGGTTTATTACCACACAAATACCATGTTAAGAGGTCCTGTTTAAAATGCAAAGATCTGTTCTCTCCTCTGACCAGCAGAATTCAAGAGGCATCAGACAGACAACATGCTCAAGCTTCAGGGAAAATAGGTGCAGTAGACCATCACAATTGGACCCTTCACCAGCCCGTGATATGCTGCATGAAGACAACGTGTCTGCCGTCAGAGTCAGATGTCTTGGTGGGTGCAGCAGCTTGCCACTCTGCGGAAAGTACATAATGTACTCACAAAATGTTGGGAGGAATATCTCAGCATTCTTTAAGCCTGACCTTATATCCTGCATCACTGTTAGGATCCCCACCACAGCATATGCCCCTCCACTGTATGAAAGGGCTGGGAAGAAAGAGTTTAATCTAAAGGGCTGTGGGAAAAATAGAATAATCAAAAGTACAGAGCTTTTCCAAATGCTCTGACACTTTCTGAGGCTGAGCTGGCTGCATGATGGCACACGTGATGGCCATTCTTCACTAGGGCCATCTAGTCTAAGTATTTACTCATTTTTAAATTGCAACCATTTATACATTTTTTTAGCTGGCAGTTTTTGAAATAGTTTTGGGATATTCATTGACATGAATAGTGCTTGAATTATTAAGAAGGAACCCACAGGAGGTCAGCCCCCCAGACCTCTAAAGTTAGTTGCATGAATTCTTGCATCACACCATTTACTTGGTGTGGGTAGGGGCCTTCTTTTAAGTACAAGGACCCCAAGGGCACTGTTTCCCCTAAAGTTCATGAAATAAAATTCCAACACTGAATAACTGGGAGCCAGAAACCCACTCAATTGTTTGGAGATCAGGAGACAGTTTCACATCCTGGAAATTAAAAAAAAAATTCCCAGTTGAATTTTATATAAACATCAATATTTCTTTAAAGACAGGGAGCATTTCAAAAGGATCCATCCAGGATCCTCCTGCCCTGCTCCCATTTTCAACAGCAGACTTGCAGCTGCATCTGTCTGGATGGTCTATTGTTTGCATCTGTCTAGCAAAATTTGCATCAAAAAATTAATTTGCATCTATTTGTGAATGAAATAGGTCATTTGAATGCAAATCTAGTCATAAACCCTGATGAAAACGCAAGTTTAGGAAGTTTGGGTACAACTTTGGATGCAATTGTGAACTAATGTAGCTAATTCTACAGTAGGCACATGATCACGAACAGTCATTCAGTCGGTGGATGGCCGTGGAGGTGAGCAGAGGGTTTGAGCCAGTTGCTGGGGGGATGTTTACTGTGGTCAGGAGCTGGGGAGTAGGGATAGATGAGGGGAGAGGGCAAGAACATTGGATGCACTGGGTATGAGAGAACCACTGAACACCAGGAAGATTGAGATACTGATACCACTGGGGTAATCAGAAGGCAGGAGCAACACTGGACAATAGGGAGATTAAGATACTGATACTGCTGGGGTAATCGGGGGGACCACTGGACACCATGGATATTAATAAGTCGAAGGTTGTGGGTGTTCAGTGGCGGGAGGGTCAATGTACACCAGGGATATTAATAGCTAGATAGTTGGGAACATTTGAGGGTGGGGGAACCACTCGCCACCAGGGAATGAGTGTTGGGAGGTGGGGGCACCAGTCCACCAGAACAGACAGTCCTGACAGGTGCTGTGGGAGGGGTCACAAACTCTGTCTGCTACTGGCCTGTAATTAGGCCATAATGAGATGCAAATTACCCCATAGTGGCTTGCTAGTGCTGTGTGGTCATCTGTATCTTAAGGTATCAATATGGAAGTTTGCTTCAGAGGAGTAATTACCATTAGTGGGCCTTAACAGCCTGATTACAATCACAGCCCCCATAGCACCCTATTGCCCGCATACTTCCTGTGGCCTGCAGGGAGCTGGGGTTGCTATTGCAATGTGATATACCTGGCTGGTATATTGGAACACACCTTTAGCACTCACAAAGTGCCCTTGCATGTTCCAATGTATCACTGGCTTGTTCCAGGTGCTAATTAGCTCCTGAAGCAAATATTTAATGGGCCCTATTCTGGACCTGCAAATATCCTGAACCAAGTGTCATCTGCAATACATCTGTGTGTAAATATATATTTTCACTTTAACTGTTTACATGCCACTGTGCACTTGTTAATGTTTAAGGCTGCTTAGTTTCTTATGTAGATATATGTTAATTTGAATATAATACCAACACTTGCACTGGATAAAAAGTAACATTTTTTTATTATTATTTTGAACAGCTATTAGATACTGGTGGCACTATGCTAATTAATATACTTAGGATTAAGTCTATCATTTGTTGTATTAATAATAAAATAACTGCTTTAGAACATGTAGACGTGTAGATGCAGAGAACAGTAACAGTAAATATATGTTATATTTGATTTTATTAGAGTGCTAGCCCTGATGAAGAGCATTTGCTCTAAAGGTTGTCTAGAGTGTAACACTGTATTGAAGCTGACACTGAAAATTGTACCACTGTTTACCCTTTGGTGTGTGACTCTATTGTCTGATTGGTGCATGCTAGTTAAGGGCTTTTGATCTCGAATCAGACTCCTCATGGATTTTTCTTATCCACACTGGCATTCATTACATATCTTCTGATGCTTCTGAATCTAACATTTTTTTAAATCTGCTGGTGGAATCTGTGCAGAATGGCAATCCTACTTCCAAAATGCCTTTTGGAATTTCTTTTGGAATTCCATAGGTTTCTGAAATACATTTCTATGTAAATTATGGAATATGTTTATGTAGATTACGCAAACCACTGAATAATTTTTCATGGATTGCAGAAATGGAATCTGTGATTTACGTAAAACTGCTGATTACTAATCCACTGTCTCTGGAAATGTGATTCTGCTACCAGCAGAATTCTATGGAATTAAGCAGAATACCCCAAAATTCCACTGAATTACGTTCCATTGGATTTTGAAAATTTCACACAGCACTAACACTGGACTGTTGCAGAAAAGACGTTCAATGATTTTATTTTATTTTTTTAACTGCTAAAATTAGTGTTGGTGATTCTCATTAAACTACAAGTTCAGAAATGAGAGTTACTTTTAGCTAGCAGGCAGATCAGCCTTTCTTGGATAAGGATGTATCAACAGCATTAAAACAATATACTGTACTTAACTTTTTAAACAGGTCATGAAGGTATATCATCATATTTATTTAGACCCGGTGCCCTTTCCAGTTTGGGATTTTAATCATTTATGGTGAAGTCCAAGAGCATCATTTGCACTGTTAACCTGTCGTTTTCCTACAGGGATAAAAAGTACCACTTTTTATATAAACTATAAAATTATTATTCGGCAATATTTTGCAGAACAGTATTTGTATTTTGGAGTTCATAAAGTTTGTCAGTTTGTTAGTCAGTACTGAGACTGACACTGTTTGTGCGTTAACTCAAAGTTGGTTTGTAGTCAGCCATAGATTTTGAAGATCTATGGGAGAAATTTCCAAATGATCCGCCTGAGATCTACTGGCTGCTAGCTAAAAAAAAAATCTTCCCAGTTTATTGGACTATATTAGATGATTTAACTATGTCTGAATTTTGAGTCCAAAAAAAAACAAAACAACACAATTGTGAAAAAAAGGACACAATTCTTATTTGCAGCAATTCTTTACCGCAAATCACGATTTTTGTGCAGATGGTCTCATCTTTGAAAAATATCAGCAGAGATGCTGAGACACAATCAGTTGGACACAGATGCAGGCACAGCATGTGTTTCCATCTATGTCTGAACCTTTTGGAAATCCTGCCCCTACTATCTCTTTCTGGTATAGGAAATGCTCTATGAGTAATTAAAGCAACATACAGTAGTAGAAGCCTTTTAAAGGAAACTGTCCTGTGGGCAGCAAAAGCCACTTCTTACTAGAGCTTTACATTCTGCATTGAATGCAAAAAGTGTGGGGGGAGAGAGAGAGAGAGAGAGGGAGAGAGAGAGAGAGAGACAGTGGATTGGTGCCCTAGCGACTGTGCCCTTTAACCTGACCTTTCTACTAATTAGGCATCTACTCTAATAGGTGTCACAGTTAGAAAGGAAACTAATCATGCAAAATATTTTGATGAATGTTGCCTCCTTTGCAAAGATTTTTTTTTAGTTAAACTAGATTATTCAGCATATTTCACTGTTTTGAATAAACCCATGTCTAAAGTTTCTTATGGAGAGCTATAGACTACTGTTATGTGTTTTCTAAATGCAGCACCTATATTACATCTCAGAAAAAGGGGTGGGTATCTAGAAACCTATTAAACCTCTTTTTTAGGACTTTGTGCTTATACTGTGCATCACTTGAGAACTGAGTAGCAAGCCAGATAATTTAGGCAGTCAGGCATATGCCAAAGCATCACATGATTAAAGAACAGCTCCCTTTCAGTACATAGTTTTATAAACATAATTTGCAAAGCTATTACAATTTATTAGAGAACGTATTTTTTTTTAAAGACAATGTTATCCTTACAAGGATTTGCAGTCAATTTTGTCATTTATTAATGATGTCTGTACAAAAAGCTGAGATGAAGATTGTATGACCTGATAGTTCACTTACTCATGACATCACAGCCTGCTCCATGACAGCAGTCTGTGATGTCATAAGCACAGCAACTGTAAGGTCAGTAGTGGGCAATCAGATTTGGAACATACAATAGAATAAATACTTGTTTAGAAGAAATGTTAATGATCAATGATAGGACCAGGTAAAAGAATAAAATAAAAACATCAAAACTTCAACTATTCAAAATATAAGTATCTTAAAATCATTTTTTTATTAGAGTAAATGCTTGTTATTTAAGCAAAGAGAAAACAGTATAGCAGAGAAGCAATTGTGGACACAATTGTATATGCATGATAAGAATTAAGTAAATTTTATTTCCTAGTTAATTGCCAGCTATTTGTTTTATGATATGTATTCATTTGTTATGTAGGATTATTTTCTTTCTCAGTCAGTTAGCCTATTAATCGCAACATGTTCTTGCAGGACATGCCAACTACTACTATAAAAATATATAATAAAAAATGGACAAACCTGGAAAAGATAAATATTTACAGGCACTCTTTCATGTTGAAAAAACTATTTAAAGATTGTCATCAACTTAAAATACATGCTATTTTATTCATACTAATAATGCACTGCTAATAACATTTGTAATTGAATTTAAATATGTTTATTTAAGGAGATATGTTGAGCTGCAAGTGACATGGGTTTAAAAAGTAGTTGAAATAAGATCCAGTATACTTGGAAGGATAATAAATGTTTTTTCTTCTGCAACAGGCAAGTAAAAATGTAGCTGATTTAAAACTGGTGTGCAAATTGTATATGATGAGATATGCCAATAATTTTCAAAACTTTGCATGTGTTATTTGGTTACTCCAGTAAATGTTAACATTTGGTATAAAATGCCTACTTAAATTTTTGGAGGACAATAACAGACTTGACAGTCATAAATTCTGATGATGTCACTAGAAATTCATGGCATGTTTATGCAAAAAAAAAATGTTTTGCACTGGAACAAAGTGTTTTGCAGTTTCTGGAGCACATGAAAGTGTTCAGAATATCTATCCCAAGTACTTTACTGACAAAATATATTTTGTTCATACTTGCCATATAGCTATATTAATGCAATGTTTTAATTGCTGCCTCTTTCCAGATCTCTTAGGCACACTTGTTTTTGCAATGTATGTACCATGGATAAGAGAACTGAGTTTAAAATTATCATTTTAAATGATATCTTGCTGCATTCAATTGTTATAGCTGGGTGGACTGAGGCACCAAGAAGCTGACTGACTTGCTTAGAGTAACACATTCAATGAGACCCTGTCATGGAATTTGAACCTAGATCTTTTTATTTCCAAGCCTGTACTTTAACCACTAGCCCATGTTCCCTGGATAATAAAATAATTAAAAAAAAAATTCTGATCTCATTTTAGTCAACATTCTGTATTTATTTCAACTGCAGACCAGTATGATTTTTTTAGGTAAAACTATATAAACCTATAGTGGCCAAAATAAATTGTCTTTATATAGAGAGGCTCAATTTTCCACTTTTTAGCAGGAGGAAAAACTACTGTATGCTGAGAAACTACAATGTGATCATGCTACTTTCCACAGAAGATCATACCTCTGTGAACTTGAAGAGATGGCAGTGACAAAAACACAATTCAATTATACCTTTTAACATCATTTATATTTAATGAAGAGTACATTGTGGTAAATGCACCCTCAGATGAAAATAAAACAAATTGTATTTTGTTATCGATAACCTTTAGGATTTTCAAATGAAATGAACTTATGCTTCAGCAATGCTGATAAAATTATGATCACAGTTATCTCATGTATTATAATTTAATTGTAAGACATGGTTATTGAAATAAAGTAGCTTTTAAAATGTAACCTTCACAGTCTATCTCTAGTATATCTCTAAGTTACTAAATTAATTTACTATTACAAAGTTGGCAGTAATTAATTTAGTTCTTGCACTAATTGTGTTAACTAACAAAAACAACAATATTTTTCTGCACTGAGTCATGTATCAGCGTGGGCTTTTAATACAGGACCACTGTTTCTTTTTTTTCTTTGATTATATTAAATATTTATTCATTAGATATTTATTTAACGACCTTAATTAGTTGCTAGCTGTTCTTGGACAGAGTTCTGACATCTTTTCAGTAATCACTAATACTTTTGATATATATAATTACTGCATTATTTTTTTTTAAATCAAACCTTCAGTATCTTTGATTGAGAAATTTTGGAAGGGGGGATATATAAAATATTGACATAAATATACTACAAAATAAGCCTCCACTAGTACAATACATATCCAGAACAAAACAAGAATCCTATGTGAATAATTCTTTCTTATTACAATTCTAAGATCTGTTGTATCTGACAACAAAAACAATTCTCATTGAGAAGCAAAGCCTCACTGCTGATCAACGTTATTGTTTATCCTACTTATGAATACAGATGTATGGTACACATGTATACTGCATTTAATAGGGACACAGTTGGCAACTTGGCTGCCTGGGGCTCTTCTACATGACTGTTTTCGACCATGATTTGACTCCTTAGAGGATGAACATGGAAGTAACTAAATATATTACCCCATAGAATGTTATTTCTGTAACAGCTTCACAAATCCTATAAAGGGCATCTTGTAAATATATGCTGTTCATGATTTTTGATGTTATTGGCACCAAATTGAGGTCACATCTCCACATGACTCTAGATTTTCCATATAAACAAGTGTATTTGCTTTCATTTCAGGTAATCTATTGACTATGATATCTTACTATAAATATATTGATTAATTTAGATTTTTGAGTACAAAAATAATAAATGTATGTGTGTGGGAGTGTGTGTGTGTGTGTGTACATAGCAGGCCACCACTGGATAACATTTAATTCATACAATTATTATTTATTTATTTACAGGTTTTGTCTAGGAAGGCTCATTTCCAAGTGTGACTTGTCGGTAGTGAAGACAATATTGAAGGAATAGTTACAATAAATACCAACTATGCAAATATGATACAATAAATATATTAGCAACGGTTAACAATGGAAAAAATTGCAAAGAAGAAGAAAAGGGTAAAATTGCAGAGAAGAAAAATACATTCTGTTAACAACAGCAATGCTAGTTGCAGGAAAAATGGTGTGCAGACAACTCATGTTTTGTGAAAAACTGGAGAGGAGGACAAACAAGAAGATGAGCAGGTTATTCCACATGTATGGGAAGTGGTATGAGGATGTAGCCTGCCCAGATGAGGATTACAGAAGGAAGAGTGAAGGGTGAAGGAATCGGTATCAGAAGATCTAAGAGAGTAGGTGGTGTGAGGGACGGTAGTAGGGAAGGAAGAGAAACAACAGGGTAGGAGCCAAACCAAAATTTAGCAATGAAGAAGGCACAGTTTGGGAAGCATCGGTCAGCCAGGGAGGAAAAAAACAGACTGAAGTGAAGGGAGGTTTGATAAGTGCGGTGAGGACAGCTTATGGGGAAAATGATATAAGGCATGAAAGAAGTAATCTGGCCCATTGGCACAGTGCATTGCTACTTGTCATGCAGGCAACCTAGGTACTGTACATATCTTGAGTTCAGAACAGCAAAGAGTGAAATGGGGATCAGAAGTAAGCATCCTGAAAGACACCCTCTTTTTTCTCTGGGAAGGAAGGGTCACTGCCTCCACCACAACACTGCTCCACCTAGGAGATCACAGGTGTTGCTGGAGTGGAGATACCATGGGGGAGGATATAACCAGGCTCTGTATCATCATGCTCATGTGAGTGTGCATGCAGTCCCATGCTCTCTAATGTGGGGTAAATAAGAAAAAATACACCAGCACTAACAAGATATGTAGACACTCTCAGGCCCTACTGTGAGGACTGGCATCCCAGCTATGGGTCTCCAGAGAATGCTGACTCCCTGGCCATACCATGGTGGGGAGGAACCAAAAGGATCAGGATAAAGCCAGAGGAGCCTTGGACAGGATTGTGAGGTCATTCAGTAGATTGGAGAAACACTGGAAATGCTGAGAAAATATGGTCATAACAGAAAGGAAAGAGGGGGTCCGGTCTGGCCAGGAAAGACTTGGGGGATACACAGTAGACCACATCTGCTTAGTCAAGCACTGGAAGGATCATTTTAAAGTGACCTCTCAGCAGACATGAAGGGGAAGTGCATCTTTTTCCAGTACAGTGCACCAAGCTTGGGGAGGAATTTTCATATATGAGGAGTTTTCACATGTGAGGTTAAAACTTATAACTGAAGGCAGGAAGCATGTCTGTAGTTCCTGAAATGCATAGTTATAAGAATCTGACACCTTGATTTTAGTTGGACAAAATAAGCAACTTCTTTTTCTTTTTTTTTTTTTTTAACCAGGAGAGACACACTAAGCTGAAGCTTGTTTACAGGTGTGACTTAGAAGCACAAGGAAGTTAAGTGACTTGCTCAGGGTCACACAGTATGGAAGTGGGGGCTGCGGGATTCAAACTCAGGTCTCCAGGTTTGCAGCTGAGAGCCTTAAACCACTGCGCCTACTGCCCCATACTTCTATACTAATGAAAGACAGTGCTGATCAAAAACAATATAAATGTCAAATGCAGATGATTAAGAGCAATGTTTTCAAGTATATAAAGCTGACTTAGACATATGACAAAAACAAATATGAAGAGATTAAAAAAAAAGAAGAAACAAAATATGCAATTAAACCCATAGCTGGCAGCAAACTACTTTTCTTTTAGAATCTGTGTTATCAAACCTCTATACTGCTGCAGCAAGAATTATGAATTAGATTGCCCCATTGTGTTAAAAGACTGACCCCCCCCAATGGAAGAGCATTGTGCTTGAAATATCATCAGGGTTTCCTCCCTGAGCTCCTTGGACAGTATGTTAGCACTCTCTTTTTGTACCTGTTTTACTGCATTTTGCATAGTGTTTTCTGTATCTTGTATGCTATGTTTATGTTCTTTTTGTGTACCAAATAAATTCACTTTGGTTTACACTAAAGGCCAGCTCAGGTCTCTTTTATATATGCATTGTCACAGACATTCTTTTGATAAGTGTGCTGGGTTTGTACTGTTCCCAGTGTCTTAAATCTCTAGTGAGTGCTTGTTTCCCCTGTTTCCTCCACTAGAACAGCTGGCTTTTACTTTTGACACATTGCTTACTGTAGGCTGTACCACCTAGTGTACACGGATCGTGTGTCCACTGGGGCTATTTAGGTACAGGGTAGATTTTGTTTGCACTAATGCTCTTTGTTGACATTTAAGAAATGGTACATTGGTATTAATTCAGTTTATTTATACATGTCTATATGCGATGATTAAGAGCAATGCTTTCAAGTATATAAAGCTGACTTAGACATTTGAAAGAACAAATATAAAGACATTTGAAAAACAAAAAAGAAAGAAACAAAATAAGCAATGAAAGGACTGAAGCAATGAAGGGATTGTGAGTTAGAGTGGGAGGGAGTGTGCAGTGGGGGACCTAGAAAAAGCAGAAATTGCGAAGAATACTTCTGCTCAGTATTTACAAAGGAGGTGGGTGGGGAGAGACCAAAATTGGGGAGTAGAAACACACATGGGGGGAGGTGGACACCAGTCCATTCATGGAGGAAAGAGTCCTAAAGGAACTCTTGAAACTAAAAGTGGACAAGGCAATAAGACTGGATGGGATGCATCCCAGAATACTGAAAGAACTCAGGGAAGTACTAGGGGCACCACAGACAGCCCTATTCAACAATCACTAAAGGAGAGAGCGGTTTCAAAGGACTGTAGGAGGACAAATGTGGTACCATTATACAAAACTGGGAGCAAGGTGGAGGCTGGAAATTACAGGCTGATCAGCTTGCCCTCAGTGGTGGGGAATATCATGGAATCTATGTTAAAGGAAAGGGTTGTGGCATACCTGGAAGTTAGTGGGGCACAAGACCCGAGGCAATATGGATTCACAGCAGGGAGATCTTGTCAAACAAATCTGATAGAATTCTTTGACTGGGTAACCAGGGTGGTGGATCAGGGAGGGGCAGTGGACATGGCCTACTTAGATTTTAGCAAGACTTTTGACATTGTCCCATACAGGAGGTTAGTAAACAAGTTGTGCAGTCTGGGAGTTGGTCCCAAGGTGGTACACTGGGTCCAAAATTGGCTGAGCAACAGGACACAGGAGACAGTGGTAAATGGAGTTCAATCACAGGAGAGGGGAGTGACAAGTGGGGTGCCACAGGGCTCAGTTCTTGGGCTGGTCCTCTTCAATGTCTTCATTAGTGACATTGCAGAGGGGCTGGAAGGGAAGGTAAGCCTCTTTGTGGATTACATCAAGATTTGCAATAGAACAGACACTCCAGACGGGTGGAAAAATGAGAAAAGACCTAGGCAAATTGAGGTGTGGTTAAGAGTGTGGCAGCTTACATTCAGTACAAAAAGTGCAAAATCATGCACTTGGGCCACAGGAATCCAGGAGAGGAATACAAAATGGGGAGATACTGACAACAAAACTGGAAAGGGACCTGGGGTAAACATAACAGATGATCTGAAGGTGGCCAAGCAGTGTAAAAGGTGGGGGAGGGTTGCAGGGATGCTGGGGTGCACAGGAAGGGGCAACACCAGAAGAAAGTAGGAGGTAATGATGCCACCGTACAGACAATTGGTCAGGCCACATCTGAAAGACTGTATTTGGTTCTGGAGACCGCATCTCCAGAAGGACATTGACAGAATGGAGGTGGTCCAGAGAATGGCAACAAAAATGGTGAAAAGAATGCTCCAGAAAACATATGAGGAAAGACTGGAAGACCTCAATATGTATATCCTGGAGGAAAGGAGGAAGAGGGGATATGATAGAGACATTCAAGTACAGTACCTCAGGGAATCAACAATGTCCAGGAGGGCAGCATCTTCAAAAAAAAAGATGTGCAAGAACAAGGGTCACAATATGAGGCTTGGGGAAGGCTCAGGGTAATGTGAGGCAATATTTTTTCACAGAAAGGGTAATGGATGCATGGAACAGCCTCACAGTGGAGCTCATAGAAGCTAAATGATTGGTGAGTTCAAGAATGCATGGGATAGACAGAAGGCAACCCTAGTGATAGGAAAGAGAGGATAAGCTGCTGATCATTTAGGATCTGAGATTAAGTAGCTAGGAAATGGGCAGACTAGGTGGGTCAGGCGATCCTTATCTGCCGTCAAAATCTATGTTTCTATGTACATATTTTATAGTATATGCCCATTTCTGAAGAAAATAAAAGCATATACTTGCTCACCTGGTGTCTCTTCCAGCTCTACCTCCTTAAACTTCTTATGCATCCCAATTTGTTTCTTTAAGGTAGAAAACTAATGACCATTGGGATGATAAATACTATCCATAATATCCATTTATGATCAGTATTATCCTTTCCTATCTACTGTATGTTTGGCTTTTCCATCTGATCAATCTCATTCACCATTACCCAGCATTTCTCTCTTGTCACAGATTTGTTTAACTGCTTTCTATGGATGCATTTCTCTCCTACCTTGTGTACATTTTAAGAGATCAGATTTTGAAAAGATTAGTAATACATTAAAGCACTTCCACTGATTACAGCCCTATGAATTGCTCACCAGAGTAGAACCATTCCTCTTATTTGTGACTTGATATTTTGGACCATGAAACTAGTTCACAACAAGACCATACTATCCACTGCTGCAGTTTTAAATCAGTAAACCATCAGTTATGTATCTAGGATGACTGCTCTACCCATCAACCTGACTTGTATAACAAACATTGGACAGTCAGTGAGGCCTCTTAAACAATTATGGAAGTTACACATAATTTTAGTTGATTTTCTATATTTTCTATTTGTATCTCTCCCATTCAGTTTATTAAGAAACTTTGTATGAAAACAGGGTCCCTGTTCTTTAGACTTCATGTGTTCCTGCTGCTTCTCCACATGTGATATTTATAATCTCCAGTTTGTGGCATCATAATTATTTCCATACCAACCAATTGAGATTCATGAAAACAGGATTATGACTTCCTACGTAGACTAACAGCGGGCACAGGTGAAGTCTATGGGACAAGAATTTATTTTCATGCATTTTCCTTATTAATAAAGAAAAGGAAGACAAATATAGAAAATACATGATACATAAGCAAAATTGTGCATAAATATTATGTTTTTCATTGTTTTTCCGAAGATGTCACAGGCATCTTAACTTCATCAGGAAACAGTTTTAAATCCATCAGAAAACATTACGGGCTATATATCTGGGATCAAATGATGATGACAGAAGACATGTGTAAGTTCCTATGGGAGTATAGTATATTCATTATACAGTAATATATGAAATAAATTATTATGATACACTCATTACCAAAAACTTTAACATATGAGAGACCGATATTTTTTTCTGAATACTATCAAAGAGAAGTTCATTCTTCACAGTACAAAAAAATGTTTCTTTCTATAAAGAAAACAAGCCTACAACATCAGGACCTGATATCAGCATTGTAGGTTTATATTGTAAGAAGCCTACAGTGGTGATATCCAAACTTGAGGATAATATTTAGAAAAATAGATGGGCTTCAGTGAATTGCAAGAAAAAAATTAATTTAGGGGTTCTGGTGACATAAACTAGAGCATACTCAGATAGTTTATGGAATGCCACAAGGTCACCAAAATAGAATTTCTTACTTGTCTCTGATGCACAAACTTAGGAAAGAAAGAACACCAGTTTTAATTGGTATAATGTATGGGTCCCCTCAAAACAAAAGTGACCAGTTTAATTAACAGACAAGTCATAATTCACTGATATGATATACACTAATTTGATTGACAGTCAAGTTAAAATTATTTGATGTGATGCCCCATCATTAAATAGTGATTTTTTTTTTTAGAATGAATTAATATGCACTTATATGGCAGGATTTTCAAAGGGTCAGATACAGACACAAATGCATATTATACTTGCATTTGCATCTGTCCAATTGTGTCCAGGCAGCCCTATTACTATTTTCAAAAGCTGCATCCATTTGTGACAAAAAGTCACAATTTGTGGTAAAAAAGTGGACACAATTGCAATTTGTGTCTCATTTTGCTGCACTTCAGTATTGTTTTGGCAATAGACTTTGGACACTGTTAAACTTACAGTTTGGATACATTTCTGTTTTGAAAATTCTGCAGTGGTGAATACATCTTGGATGGATTCTTTTGTAAATCCTGCCCATAGTGCGTATCTATATACTATGAATGCAAACTTAAATAACAACTGTCTATTATAATTAAAACAAAAACTTGAAATCATTCAATTCACACCAATTATGTTTTAACTTTACTGTATTCTATTTTTATTTTATTGTATTACTTCTCCCAGTTGTTGGTCTAATATTACACATAATGCTATATTTATTTATTGCTAAATGTATCTGACTTTCCCTGCTGATTTCACAAATTGGTGTTTGTGACATCACAGTTTGGTACCATGATGAGCACTAAGATGTCATAAACAGAAACACTGTAAGATTAACTGGAGAGATGTGAATGCTTTTTATACAGATTTTTTTGAATAAACTACCAAGATGTGCTGTAAATCCTTGAAAAGGAACACTGAAAATGGAAACATTTATTTACTAGTAAACTGTAATAACCAAAACGTATTTATGAAACTATATGCTGAAGTGCAGAGGTGCTATAATTACTGAAAATGTATTGCTTTATATTTAAATGCAGTACTTAGCAATGCCAGATAGTATGATACATTATTTTCATGAACTGAGGAAGAGCAGCAAAACTTCTGAGTTCTTCAGCCATGGGTGAATTTTTCCATATATCCATTAAAGGAGAAAATACTCATACCATACCATACAGTACTGTTGTATTTTTTTATTAATAAAATTGGCAATTGCTATATGCCATTCTAGTTTGGGAATCAATTTTGTTTTTTTTTATGTTTTGGTTTAATGCCCCCACTTTAGTGTTCTGAGTGCAGCTATTTCAGCTGAGCACAATACAGAGGTCCTTAGTAATGGCATCAGTTATTGTGATTGCTACTTTGTTAATGGTTAAGGGCCAAAATTATACAGAAAGCATTTCTTATAAGCATCTGATATTGCTGCCTCCTTGCAGCAATTAACATATTTACAAAAGAGAGACGATGTTAAGTTTATACAGGATGTATATCAGCAGGTATGTGAGGCTCTCTATTGTCGAGTAAAACAGCTCTGGATACAACTACAGTTGAATTAGGAGTAAATGTAGGGTGGGGAGAGGGAGAGAGAGAGAGAGCACTGAGGAATATATGCATAAAAATAGATAGATAGATAGATATAGTAGACAATAAAAAAACCTAGAAATTTCATTGGCCAAGAGATGTCACTTGAACGTGCATTAAATCTCTATAAATGCACGATCAGGTGCCAAACTTAGGTGTGCATCATAGGATTTTAATGCACCTCCCTTACTGCCCTCTGGGGTGTGCATTAAAATCCTGTAATGCGGACTAAGTGATGCAGAGGGCTGAGGCACTGGATGCCTTACCTCTTGCCATGCTGGTGACCCATGTTTGGGAATGAGCATGGGTTGCTGGAGGTCAGCCAGGGGAGGGCTGGGAGTGGATGGAGCAGCTTCCAGGCAGCTCTCCTCTCCTAGACTGGGGAGGTAGGCCTCTCTGGCTCTTGGCTGCCACCAAGTGGAGGCTCAGTGATAGTGTCAGGCACTTGGGGGCATACGCTAGGTCAAGTGGGTGGATCTGGGGCTGTGCTCAGTTCTGGCAAGCATGCCTGCCTCCATGCACATGCACAACGGTGTTGGCCGAGGTCCCCAGGGAAACTAAGGGAGAGAAAATCAGCAGAAAAACCCTGGAGGCAGGATGAAGACTGACCCCCTGCAGGCTCCACACCAGTGGCTGGGCACATGCCATAAGTCCTGTGGCAGAGGACACCAGCATAAGGTAAGTCCCAGAGGAGCTGGATGATGGGGCTGGGGGGGCTCAGTTGGAAGGGGATAACTGGGGGCAAAGGATGAGAAAATATGGGAGAAAAAAGTCTGTAATGTACACTGTTGTGGCCTATTTATTTATTTATTTATTTTATTTATTCAAGTCTTGGATTACTATCTTTGAGCTATGAGCTCATTACAGAGGTTCCACGTCAAGTAAGACAATATAAAAATACACAAAGTAATATATATATAAACTTTTACAAGGTTATCAGAATACATGATTCAGGCACAGAGCATTTGTAGGGTATAAATTCTATTAAAAAAAAAAAATAATTAGGATACATTTGACCATTCGAGTATAGATGGATACCAGAGGACAGGACAGGTAATAAGGGTGAGAAGAAGCTGGGAACAGGCAGGGCCGGTTCCCATTGTCATTGGTAATAAGAAGTTAGGAAAGTTACAATTATGGGAAATGATTCACTAGGCTTGAGGGTTAATGGTTAGAGGATAAAATAGGATAAAAACAAAGGAGGAGAGGTGGGATTGAGAGGCAGAGAGGCAGGGAAAGGGGACACAAATAATTTGAGGAGAAGGGTATGGTGCAGACAAGGTGCAGGTTGCAGACTTAGCAGGGGATTAAGTGCAAAAAAAGAATGCAGCAAGGCCACAATCAGTAGATTTTCTACTAGGAGCAAGAGCACAACATAAGACTGGACAGGTGAGAGTGGAGCTTAGCTTTAAACAGACTAATTCTAGTTACAGCAAGAAGATTACTAGGTAAGGAGTTTAGCAGGTTAGATGCATAGAAACCAAAGGACCGCTGGCCTTGTGAAGTGCAGCAGAATAGCACCTTATAGGAATGACTATGTGTTCCTTAAGTCAGCCTAGTTGGTACAGAAGGTGTTAGCATGTTCCGGACCACAAGGGGGGTCATGCCTAGGGTGGCCTTTTTGGCCAGGAGACAGAGTTGATAACATATCTTGTTGTCAAGGTCCAGTCAGCCCATGAGGGAGTAAAGATCACACATATGTGTGAGGCATGGAGCTCTCAAGAATAGACTACAGGCATTGTTGAGTGTCAGAGCTATTCTTTTTAGGGCTGTGTTGGATGCCACACTGCAGACAACAATCCCGTAGTCAATGACAGAGAAGATCTTGCTTGTAATGACAAGTTTGAGTGCATCTTCTGTAAGGCAATGCCTGTACCTATACAGTTGCCTGATCTTCCTCTTAGCAGCCTTTGAGACAAGGTCTATATGGAGCAAGTATGCTAGGAGCTATCCAATGTAACCCCTAGATATTTGAAGCAATGTACCATGTCAAGAGTTTCATTTTGTTTTTCAGATGGTAAGTTTAACTGATTTGTGTCTGCTATGTGTTGAGGCAAACAACATAGTTTTAGTTTTCTTACAGTTGTGCAGTAACGTGAATTAATGAACCAGGCTTTACTAGAGAGAAGTTGCTTTGTATACTGTGTTCCAGGGTTTCAATATCCTGATGACTGGTAATAAAACAGCATCATCCACATAAAGGAGGATGTGGTCTTGCATACTAGCGGGAGGCAGTTTAGAAACAGACTGAACAGGAGAGGGCCCAGGATGGACCCCATGGGACACCTGTGCTAACACCTTGGCTGTTGGAAAGGGTGTTGCCAATCTTCACTTGCTGGACATGTCCAGAGAAGTAGCTCTGGAACCAGCACAGTGATGGTGCAGAAACGGTGGCTGCACCCTAATTGGGCAAGTAGGGCTTGATCCACTGTATTGAAGGCCTTAGTGAGGTCAATAAAGGTTGCCCCCACTGAGTGCCCTCTATCGAGTGAGTCATGTATGAACCCCGTGAACTTGACCAGAGCTGTTGTGGTGCTATGTTGTTTTCTGAATCCATGTTGCTCATTGCACTGTAGTTGGCATCTCTCAAGGTGATCGATTAACTGGTCATAAACAATTCTTTCCAGGGCCTTGGAAATTGGGGGTAGTATGGAAATCAGCTGGTAATTAGTGTGTATTGTTTTTTCCCTGTTTTTAAAAACTGGGGTAACAACCGCTGATTTCCAGATTTTGGGGAACTGAACAGTGATAAGCGAAAGGTTGAGAATTATGGTTAGGGGAGACAAGATTGCGTCAATGGTAAGGGTAATGATCTTTAGGTCAAGACTGTCACTGCTGTGCCTGGTTTTACCTAGAGCTTTCAGTAGATATATTTATTTGCCTCAGATTTTGAAATTATACGACGGTAGAAAGGTGGGGCAGTGTTTGAAGGGGAAGGGATAGATGTGCTACTCAGGTCATTGCTGAGTGGGTCTAGATAGTTGGAGGAGAACCCCGCTGAAGTCTGCAAAGGCCTTATTAAACATATTTGTTATGATCTTAGGATCCTCGGTTATTTCCCCATTTAGGTTAAGCATCGTACATGCTGATTTATTTGGATTTCCTGTAAGGGTCTTGATATTTGCCTAACATTTGCGGCTGTCGCCCCAGGAGTTGTGAAATTCGAATCTAATGTATTGTCTTTTTGTCAGTCCAATGGCCTGGGTACAGTTGTTATGGGCCGTCTTGTAGTTTTGAACATCATGAGGAGAGTCTATACTTTTTGCTTTCTGCCAAAGATTATCCCGTTCTTGTAGTTGGGCAATGAGGGAGGGGGGTTATTCATGACTTTTGGGTACCTTTAACCTTCTTTTTGGTAATCGGGGAAAAGATGTCGCAAGGCTGCATTGAAGGACTTTATGAAGGAATCTAAGGCAGTATTGACATCAACTGCTGAATAGATAGCGGACCAGTTTAGTTGCCTTAGGTGGTCTCTTAGTGGACCTAGTTGTCCCTTTCTTGGTATATGTGCTGTGATCACTTTTGCAGGGATTTTAGGCGACTTGCTGGACCAGGTAGAGAGTATTCAGAAGTGGTCACTCATGGCGTCTGGGAGGACATTTGTACTGGTGATACATTCTGGATGGTTCGTGAGCAACCAGTCCAATAATGTACTGGTCCCAGTATGATAGTGCACAATGGCGAAGCAACTAGCTGGTCAAAGTTTATTGATGCGATAGCATCTCTGTAGGGGGAAGCATAGTTAAACAACCAATTTATTTTGACATCTCCGACCATTATAGTTTATGTGTTTCAGTGGCGGTCTGAAAGGTAGTCATGTAGCACTCTAAACCCTTCAGCCTGCTTCTTGAGAGGGATGTAGACAGAGATGATAGTTATTCCCTTTTTTTGTGTCTTCCAAGAATGATCTTTATTGGCAATATTTGTACGTTAGTGCCTGATTTTATGGGTGGGAGGAGATGACCCTGTAGATGTTCCTTAATATAGATAACACATTCACCTCCTCTCTTCCCAGTATGATCCAGTCTAAATGACGTATACTGTAGCCATTGAGCTGGATTTCAGTATCATTGGTTCTAGGTGTGAGCCAGGTCTCAACCACAGATAGCACATCTGGCTTATGTTGTGCTACCCACACTTGAAGCAAGTCTAATTTAGATAGCAGGCTGCAGAAGTTTATTGATGCAATGGAACCAGAACTTCGTTTCACAGAAGGGTATGCAGTCATAGCTATAGGACCTGCATTTGGGTGAATATTTCCTGACAGAAGCAGCAGGAGCCAGATCAGCCTTGTTGTCTGCAACCTGAGGTTCGTTAGAGTCAGGGAGTGGTTCATGCAAATTGAACGTTGCTTTGAGTATTTACTAGTTAATACGAGCATATTGGTGATGGGGGAGTGATAAGGGGAGGGAGACAGTACGTGCTGTTAGGCACTAGTAATGTTAGGTCCAGGTTATGGTGGCTGTCTGAGAATAGAGAAAGAGTAGGGGTGGATGTAGTGTTAGGGAAGTTAGCGTTTTGTGGTAATGTAGTGTTTACTGCCATTATACCTAACAGAGGTATAAAGTGAAATAGGCAATGTAAGGGTAATTACAACAAGGGAGCACATTTGCAGTATCATCATTATCATTATTGAGGGTGAGGGGTTATCTGCAGGTAGCAGTTTGAAAGTTTGAGGGAGTGTATTAGTAGTGCAACAGGGCAGGAGTACTATTATGTATGCCCCTTTAAGAGAGAAGGTAACCTTGCTCTAGATCAGACAGATTGGAGGTGGAGGGGACGGGTCTCTTCATAGAAAAGTGGATTTAAAGAATGTTGGGGGTGGGGTGGGGGCAGGAGAAAATTCAACCCCAATATTGTACTTATCCAAAAGCAGTGCAGAGTGCTAAAAGCGATAAAAGTTCATGATAACGTAATCTACCTCATCATTCATTATTAATCTGATATGTTAACATTTTGTTTCATTGTTTCCATGTAGCTTGAATGACTCTTCCTGCTTTCATCTATAAGTTCCCACAGTCATATTACACACGACAATGCAAGGTGTGATATACGGCTATATGTAACTTGTGTTTTTTATATAGGTAAAACGTGAGAGCTTTTAAGATAAGGGTGTTAGAACACATAAGAGCAATAAATAAAATGATTTAACATATGCAACTTCGGTACATATTAATGAAAATAGGAAATGATGAGGAGAACCATGAGTTTAAGCTTTTTGGGCAGAGAAAATATATAATGGACCCAGAGGGAAATTTTCATAATAAAATTTTAAAAAGGAAAATGAATGGATTTTAAGGTTAAAAGCATATCAGAAACCAGGTTTAAATGCTCATTTGGAATTAAAACCTTATTTGGAATATAGATAAAATTTGTAGTGCAATAATAATAATGTGATATTTATAATGAAAGTTTTTATATGTGTTTTGTAGCACTGCATGTTTAAAAGGGTTAATTTTTCTATTTTATTGGTTCACCAATGGAATTGTTTTAGTAATTGTGATGTCATTTGGCTTTTGTATCTAAGTTCTGTGTGTTTTCTAGGATGCAGCTTTTGAGAAAGGATTTTGTCCTCAAACGCCGCAAGCGATCTTGGTGTTCAATAAATGGATTTTAAAAGTTGTCTTGTCTGAATTTTAGTGGGTAAGCGTGCATTTAGCTTGTTGTAAAACAAGTTTGTTCATTTGGCTAGATGCACCGCTAAATCCTTGTGCACGGTTCGCTTGTTGGAAGATTTGACTAAATTGAACTGTTGCACAGGTTTTCGTGAAGATTACTTCATTCATAGAGTTGTGAAGTAAAACCCTGATGGACATTATTGGAGCACTTTGGTAATATGAATCCTAAAAAGAATAACACCGATGAATCCAAGTGAAGGTACACAGAATGACAACCCTTTGTTTTATGTGGATAATTTGGTAATCAACACCAATAATGTTAACCCGCTTCTGGTGGATGAATGTGATGCTGATTTTCCTGCCCTGGAACCATCATCAATGAAGGTAGCATTTAAAGAATTAGAAAAACTATGCAGCAATTAAGAAAGATCTATTGAATGTTACAAACTTGGAGGCTTATTTACAATTGAAACGTAATACCTAGAGGTTTGAGATTAATAAAGAACCCTGCTTTTGGTACTGATAATAATAATTTTATGAGAATGGGAACTATCCTTAGTGAAGCCAGTGGTAAATTGATGGAACTTATAATAAAATATAGCAAGGAATGGGAAAGTGTGCTAAAAGAAGATTTAAAAAGCAAAGAGAAGGAAGTATTGAAATTTCGTGAGTCAGATGGCTTCACTAATTGTAATCAACGCCTACAGGAGTTCATTGTTAGACTGGATAAAGAATTGAAGGGAGCCAAACAAGTTAAATTTATCCGTGACAAAGGGGACTATGAGAATAATCGAGTTTATTCATGGAAGAAAGATACTATTAGAGGAATTTTGAAACGGCCTACCAAAGTCTCCTTTAGTTATAGTACAGAAGGTAGTGGATCTGAAGGTGAAGAGAATGCATAATATCTGGTCATTTTTTTCACAGGGAAGAAACGGATTCAACAACCATTACAACAAACACCACGTAAGGAGCCCCAGATTAACAAACTATGCCACAGAAGACTAACGAGGAGAGGACAGAAGAAACACACTAAATCGAGAACAGAGAGGGCGACTGAATTGGAGGCGAATGGCAACAGGTGGAACAGCAGAATGAGGAGGTAAATCGACATTCAAATTATAAACTTGTCTAGCTACACACTAACTGCTTCTGAGGAATCCTTTTAAGAAAGGATTAACTTTTCACCTAAAAACTTTTTAAATCCAGTACAGACCATAATAGATTTACATTTGATGTGTCTGAACTTAATTTGAAAGCTTTTTAATAAAAGAATGAATATGAGCTGAAAATAATGTAATGGTATAGGTATTCATGTTGATAATGTATTGAAACCTAATTCTATATTTAACCCTCCATTATGTCGCGCTGTCAGTGTATTCCGTGATTTGTGTGAAAGGGATTTGGAAAAGTTGTTTGATAGTTTGCCACGTCCACATTATAATAATTTAAGCAGCCATGAAAGACAGGCTTTGAGAAGTTTACAGTCTAACCCTGAATTTGTGATAAAATCTGCTGACAAGGGTGGCTGCGTTGTTTTATGGGACGTGGCTAAATATAAAACAGAAGTGATGCGACAGTTAAATGATGATTTATATTATGAAAAATTAAATATGGACCCCACTTGGGACTTTAAGTCATGCATTGACTATACTATAGATTTAGCATTTGAGAATGGAATTATTTCAGGACAAACAAAAAATTTTTTAAAACAGAGTACCCGGTAAAACCAACATTTTATATGTTACCAAAAGTACATAAGAATTTGAAAATCCACCTGGACGCCTAATAGTAAGTGGGTTGGGTAGTTTAATAGAACCTTTGTCTGCTTTGTAGATTCCACCTTGTGTAACTATGTCAAGAAATTGAAATCATATATTCGTGACACAAAGGATGTTCTGAGAATTTTGGATGGTTTAACAGTAGGAGAAAATTGTTTGTTAGTGACATTAGATATTGAGTCTCTCTATACCAATGTTCCCTATGAAGGAGCGCGATGCAGCTGCTGAATTTTGAATAGTAATGGGGAAAGAAATGATGAAGAGACTGCTGTAATTTTAAAGTTATTGGAGCATGTTCTGGGGAAAATATATTCCTTTTGATGGTGTCATTTATAGACAGAAGGTAGGGATTGCTATGGGGCTACATGCGCACCTACAGTGGCTAGTTTGTATGTTGGACAATGGGAAAATGAAACAGTATTTAATATGGACAGGAACCCGCTTTTCTATAATATTTTATTGTGGAAAAGATTTATTGATTATGTGTTATTAATTTGGAAGGAGATAATGTCATGCTGCAAGAATTAGTTAAATGGTTACATGGGACAAATCAAAATCTTAGATTTACATTTAATGCTAACCGTGAGTCTGTGAATTATTATAGACTTACAGGTCAACCGGGGGTGAGATCAGCACTAATTTATTTAGAAAAGATACTGATGGCAATACATTGTTATTAGCCCAGAGCTGTCATCCCCACATATAATAGCCAATATCCCTGAGGGTCAATTTTGCAGAATTAAACGTAACTGCAGTAAAGTAGAAGATTTTAAAAAAGGCTAGGCATTAAAAAAATCGCTTAGAAAATAGGGGTTACTCTGAAAAAGTAATAGAGGAAGGTTATCAATTTGCTGCCAATATGGACAGAGGTGATTTAATGGTTGATAAAAATGAGGTCAATAATAAAGAGAATGGTTTTATTTCGTTACTACTTACAGTGCCCAAAGTTATGAAGTTAGCAGAATTATTAAGAAACATTGGCATGTATTATCATGTGAGATAGGCCTGCAGGATGTAATGAAAAACCACCTATTATGACCTATAGACATGCCCCAACTTTAAAGGATTCGTTGGTTCACAGCCATTTTACTACTCCAGTGAGACACACCAACAATTGGCTAGAGAGAACCTGTTGGCTGTAACCAATGCAAAATTGTAATGCTTGTCAACATATAAAGAAAAGTAAAGAATTTAGTGTTGTTAACAGATGTGATAAGAAGTTTGAAATTAGACATCTTATCACTGTAATACGCAAGGTGTGATATACTTAGCTATATGTAACTGTGGGGCTTTTATATAGGTAAAACGGAGAGAGCTTTTAAGATAAGGGTGTTAGAAACACATAGAGCAATAAATAAAATGATTTAACATATGCAACTTCGTACATATTAATGAAAATAGGAATGATGAGGAGAACCATAAGTTTAAGGTTTTGGGCATAGAGAAAATATATAATGGACCCAGAGGTGGAAATTTTCGTAATAAAATTTTAAAAAAGGAAAATGAATGGATTTTAAGGTTAAAAGCATATCAGAAACCAGGTTTAAATGCTCATTTGGAATTAAAACCTTATTTGGAATATAGATAAAATTTTGTAGTGCAATAATAATGTGATATTTATAATGAAAGTTTTTATATGTGTTTTGTAGCACTGCATGTTTAAAAAGGGTTAATTTTTCTATTTTATTGGTTCACCAATGGAATTGTTTTAGTAATTGTGATGTCATTTGGCTTTTGTATCTAAGTTCTGTGTGTTTTCTAGGATGCAGCTTTTGAGAAAGGATTTTGTCCGAAACGCGTCAAGCGCATCTTGGTGTTCAATAAATGGATTTTAAAAGTTGCTCCGTGTCTGAATTTTAGTGGGTAAGCGTGTGCTTTAGCTTGTTGTAAACAAGTTTGTTCATTTGGCTAGATGCACCGCTAAATCCTTGTGCACGGTTCGTTTGTTGGAAGATTAAAGAAGGGGTATTGCATAGCAAGATTGTTTTCCTGTGCTAAGCTGCACCGCTGTTTTAAAGTGCAAACATGAAAAAAATAAATAAAATTCTACCAAGTCAATTTTTGATTTTTCATATGTATTCATTTTTCCCTAATCCTGCCTCTCCTGAGAGGTTATAACTCATTTGTGCCCCTAGAGGAAATTATAAATCGCCTAAAGACAACTGATGTTGTGTCCTATAATAATACATTATTGATAGGAGTAAGACCCAGATAAACATATAAAAATGACCCAAATAGAGTGGTACATAAAAATGTCTGGGATCCCAGCCCCTCCACACGCACACATAAACACAATCCCAAATGTATGACACTGTGTAATACACACAGGTCTGAGAAAACATCAGCAAATTGGCTTCTAATCCATACCTTATTTTTAATAAATGCTAGATGTCTTGAGAAATCCCAAGTTGTTCATAGAACCATGATGTCTCCTCTTTAACAGTATGGAGAACACCATTAGTATTGTGAACCATCACAGGTGTCTAGTGTTAAAATGAGATGGTGGGTGGGCCTGTTTTGTTTTAGGAAGGCAGGGAGGGGGAGCCAACAATCTGCTCAACAGTCTTACATCCCAAAGATGGGTCTACATGCAACGTGCCTCATGAGTGAGTCAGGCACGCTATTGGGAAAATGATTTTATTCTCACTTCCACATACTGTACGTGTCCTTACCCTCCTGATTTCTTATTGACATTTTAAAACAGACCAAACAGACCATAGATGGGCTTTCCATTCCAATCTGAACGTGTTTCGGCAACCATGAATGGATGTAAGCGTGATATTGCTTGTTTAAAAATTCCTTGGTTTGACTCACAATAGGATAGCTGCAACTCAAACTAGTTTGTTATTCTTGGCCTAGCCATGTTTTGAATGTGGATCTTTACAGGTTTCAAAGGGGTAATTATTTTCAGAGCAGGAAACCACAAGGAACAATATAACTGCAAAGGTTAGAGTTGCTTCAGTGGTTGTTGTTGACGAAGGTACTGCAGTGGCTCTTTAACCATGCAAGAGTGGATTGAAATATACTGCTACTGTATCAGCAGTGACTCTAACATTGAGGATCAAGGAGCTGGAGGGAAGGCGCAGAAGACAGTGGCAAGGCAGATTCAATACAGCAACTTTTCTTTTTTTTTTCTTTCTCTCTTGCCCCTTCTTACTCTTTTTTTCTCTTACTCTTTCACTGTCACTAGCTTTCTGTATTTATTTACAATTTTTGGTCAAGAAAGCACACGTGGCTCAGAATAGCATGATTCCAGGTGTGTCCTGGGGTAGAGTGAACAGGGATATATAGAATAATACATGGGGAAGTGTGTGCAATGGGGATTTTATACATACCCAAAGTGTGCGATGCCTCATAAACCCCAAGAGTGAAGCTTGAGGGGTTTATCAAGGCATTGCACACCTAGGGTGTGCATAAAATCTGAGCTGACACACACTTCCCATATTTTATTTTTTATAATAACTGGTTTCTTTGATTTTCTTTTTTGTTGGACAGGTACTTGTTGAACAGCCTAACATTGGTCTTGGGTTTTCTTAGAGTGCTTCTTTTTTTCTTGCTGCTCTATGAATTTTTGTCTTTCTAGGTCACTAGGTTACTGAAATGGTGATGAATGCACCATTTTTTAGGTGGGTAGAGAGACGTTAGTAGATCACTGGTTATTTTTCATTTCTGTAAGAAATGTGTTTTTCTTCAGCTGCATGTAAGTTATATTCCCACTCAGCAGTTTCAATGAGGTTAGCACAATCAAGTTGGCAGTGCGAGCTGACAGTGCAAGGAGCCAATAGCACTAACATGAGAGAGGTGTTAGAATTTTTGCAAAAGGTGCTAAATCAAGCTCCATTATACACAGGTAATTATACACATATGTGTATAACCAGACTCCATTATACATGGGTCATTATACACATATGTGTATAATCAAACTCCATTATACACAGCTGTGTATAATGACCCATGTATAACAGAGTTTGAAAGCTTCTGCCCACAGTTAATAATCATCACTAACCAGTTATTTAAGCAATAAGGCATGACAGCGTGTGTATTATTGTGTAATAACATCACTCCTGGGGTTGGTTGAAGTACAAGGCAAAGCCGAGTGCTTCCACCACCCCAGAAGTGACGTTATTACACATTATAAAATGGCAAGACACAATCTAGAAATCTCATTGGTCAAGAGACAACAGCTGACTGTACATTAAATCTCTATATACACACACAGTCATCCTGGTCCTAAACCACATCACACAATGAGCAAATCAGTCCTCCTACAACCAGAACTATCTTCCATTAGTCCCTATGCAACCAGAACTGATCTTACATCACAAACATTGCTGCTACCTTTACACTGTAAAAAAACTTCAACTGGGCCCTAAAAATAAAACTACCTTAAATAAAAAAAATGAAACAAATTAATTAAACGTTGTTTCCCTGATCATCACACTCTCCTTATACACATAAACAAATTAGAAACATTAAGTATTGTTTATAGTTTTCATTACAACTGTTTCTTTAGTAACAGTGAAAAATCCCCTTTCTGTCTTTACCTGCTCATCAGGGAAATCTCTTCTGCTTGCCCTGACAGTATGATAATTGAGTCACTGGCTCTAAAACAGGCCTTTGTTGTCTGTGTGTACAGTATGTTAGGAGAGTAACATTCTACCAGTGGAACTGAGCAGAATTTGAATCCCTGTATTCCATGGTAAACATTCCATGATGAACATTCTATGTCTTGAATGAGGGGAAAAACAGATACAAAAAAAAACCAGGATGAAGAAAGTAAGCAATACTGTAAATACTTTATAAACAAAGAGAAAAGATGGGAAAACACAGCTACATAGGCAGAGGCAGACCCAAACTGCTCAAATAATACATTACTGTCCCTCCAACTCACTAGTTTAGCATTTTTCAGTGAGTTGCTATTCAACCAATTTTACCACTCCTCTACCCAAGTCTGGGGACTATTTTGTCATCATATTTAAATAAAATAACTTACTATTATTAAATCTTTAATAATGTGTCCAGAGTTTTGTTTGATTGTTATAGAAATAGTTGTTACCCATTTTATAAGAGCGATAAGACACTTCAGGGTGTGGGTTGTTGATTGATAAGAGCACTACCCAGCTGCTGTAGTCACTCAGAACAAGTGCCTCGTGCCTAACAACGCAGCTGGGGAGTGCTCTTATCAATCAACAACTCCACACCCTGTCGCGTCTTATTACTGCAACACACCAACACTTTGGAGTGCCTTTATTGCTATTATACAGTGGCTCATTTGTTCAAAAAAAGGTAAAATTGTTTAAAAAATTTTTTTTTTAATTTTGGTTGGGGCAGATGTACCTATTGAAAAAAAATGTAAATGAGCTTGTTCAATGGTGTTCGCCTGGATAAAAAAAGATTTTGATTGATTGATTGATTGAAAAAAAAAAAGAGACCCTAATTTCTATGTTGTCCAGTACAGGGGACTGCTGGTTTATGGTTTGTTCCATTTTAGGTCTGTGTTTCTCTGTGTTTTTGTGTGTCCGTGACACCTGTGTGTGACCCCTCGCAACTCTTTGTTTCCTCCAGACACATTTTTTTAGTTTGTCATTTAACTGGGGAAGTTTTCATGTTTACTGGGTTTGACTCATGATCTGCTGGGGAACAATGGAATGGTAAGGACCAAGTGTGCGCACGCACGGAGGGAGTCAGAAACACTGCAAAGCCAGAGAAACTCGTCCCGTTACTCTATTTTTAGAAACAAAAAGTAAATGTGATATTTCTATTGCAATTTTCAATCATTTTGCCACTGCTACTGTAGTGGAAGACAGGTTGAGGTGTTTGACGTGAGCAGCTTCACTGAAACGTGCAACCAGCAATTACAGTCTTTGCAGTTCAGTGAAACCGCTCGCTTCAGAGACAAAAACAGCAGCAGTAAAACGGGCATCAAAATTAATTACTTTGTTATGCTGTACTAATATATTTAGTGTGAGTGCTTCAGTTGCCCATAGAAGTAGTGCTTTGGGGTGGTGATATCCTCGGGGCGGGGGGCAGCAGGATGGGAGGCTGACGTCCTTTAAAGCAAGCTGACTGGAGTTGCAGTAATGTGGTGGGGACAGGAGCATGATCTCATGCTCTGTTATGATGTCATGTGTGTGTCTGGACTTAATACAGTGATGTTATGAAAGCAATAAGACACGAAGGGTGTGGGTTGTTGATTAATAAGAGCACACCCCCAGGTGCGTTGTTAGGCACGAGGTGCCGTGCCGAGTAACTACAGCAGCTGGGTAGTGCTCTTATCAATCAACAGCCCACACCCTGAAGTGTCTTATCGCTTATAAAATGGGTAACAACTATTTCTATAACAATCAAATAAAACTCTGGACACATTATTAAAGATTTAATAATAGTATGTTATTTTATTTAAATATGGTGAAAAATAGTCCCCAGACATGGGTAGAGGAGTGGTAAAATTGATTGAATAGCAACTCACTGAAAATGCTAAATGAGTGAGTTGGAGGAACAGTAGTGTATTATTTGAGCAGTTTGGGTCTGCCTCTGCCTATGTAGCTGTGCTTTTCCATCTTTTTCTTTGTTTATAAAGTATTACTGTATTGCTTACTTTCTTCATCCTGTTTTTTTATATCTGTGTTCCCTCATTCAAGACATAGAATGTTTATCATGGAATGTTTACCAAGGAATACAGGTTCAAAATTCTGCTCAGTTCCACTGGTAGAATGTTACTCTTCTAACATACTGTACACACAGACAACAAAGGCCTGTTTTAGAGCCAGTGACTCAATTATCATACTGTCAGGGCAAGCAGAAGAGATTTCCCTGATGAGCAGGTAAAGACAGAAGGGGGATTTTTCACTGTCAGTAAAGAAACAGTTGTAATGAAAACTATAAACAATACTTAATGTTACTAATTTGTTTATGTGTGTAAGGAGAGTGTGATGATCAGGGAAACAACGTTTAATTAATTTGTTTTATTTTTTTATTTAAGGCAGTTTTATTTTTAGGGCCCAGTTGAAGGTTTTTTACAGTGTAAAGGTAGCAGCCATGTTTGTGATGTAAGATCAGTTCTGGTTGCAGAGGGACTAATGGAAGATAGTTCTGGTTGTAGGAGGACTGATTTGCTCATTGTGTGATGTGGTTTAGGACCAGGATGACTGTGTGTATATAGAGATTTAATGTACAGTCAGCTGATGTCTCTTGACCAATGAGATTTCTAGATTGTTTCTTGCCATTTTATAATTAAGCAATAATGCATGACAGGGTGTGGTATATCATAGGATATCATCACACCTCGGGTGGCTGGGCATGAGGCTGCAGGCCGAGTGCTTCCAACTGCCTGATAAGTGACGATATCCCATGATATACCACACCCTGGAGTGCATTATTGCTATTATGAACAGGAATACAAGTTTTAGCAGTAAAAAAAAAAATTGTTTAAATCCTTTTGAAAATGTCTTTTCTGAGGTGTTGGAGGAGTACTTTTTAATAAAATAGTTCCTGGAGAGCTCTGGACAGCAGGTGGCACTGTTGTAAGTCGAGTTCATGGAGGAGGGGTGTACTATGTGTCTCTCTTAGCACCAGGAAGTGAACTCTGTTCTTCTTGCCTTTGACGTGGTGCCGCTGGGTCAGTGAAGATGTGTGCATTTTTTTTTAAAGTTATCTGTGGGAAGCAGGAAGCAGCATTGTAAATGGGAAGAACATCTCCTAGTAAGTTGCCCAGAAATCTGAAACTACTGCTTGGCTGGCCATTAGTAGTGTTTAAAAAAGAAGTCAGGGGCCAGTTTGGGATCCTTTACTGTTTTTTTTTTAAATACTCAGTCAAGACGCGACTCGCACCATTCTGTCTTGTAGTTAGATACAACGTGGTCTGTGAGTGCTGGCTGTTGGCTGTTTGTGTGGGGAATGCTAGGGCAGGATGTGGAGGATGCTGTGGGCAGCTCGACAGTCATTCCTCCTAGCAGCTTGTGTGGTGCTGTGTTCGATTGGAGGCACAGTTGAGTTTTAATAGCAGCCAACTACAAGTCTGACCGCTCCGGACTGTGGAGATTAAGAACACTGCACCGGTCAGTGAGGAGGCTGGTGACTGGAGGTTTTCTGAAGCCGTGATGATGTAGCCCGATATCATCATGGCTTCAAAACCTCTCGCCAATCAACTTCACGTATTATGATCCCAAGTTCATAATGTTCATTAACATCAATGTCCCGGGCACACACTGACCAATCAGGATACAAGGAATTATCTTGCTATTGTATAATATAATAAGATACTTTATAACATTTTAGGTACGAGAAATAAGTATGAATAATACGTCACTTTCCTGTTGTTTGAAACCACAGGCCCAATTCTCAGTCACAAGGGTTAGCTGCTTAATTGTTGTGAAATGATTTAATGCTAGTTCGGTACCTGCAATCCCCGCCCGCCACCTGAGCTAAGCTCAGAGGGGTTAGGGCCCCTTCAAGCCATGCACATTGAAGTGCTCTGCTGTGGGAAGGGGAGGAACTGGCATGTAAACGGAATGCACTGCCCTTTAGAGTGATAACTACAGCCATTGCACCTGTCACAGTAGTTTTGTGATGCCTCCAAAATATCTCCAGTTTTTTTTTCTGGTGCAGGAGGGAGTTTGACTGCTGCACCCCTTGTGCAAACAGAGTGGGGAACTCATTTCTCAGAATACTGGACCAGAGAGGGACATGTAATGCATATGTGGTTAGGGCTAAGGAGAGGAGTCACTAGACCACCAGGGACTAAGAGGATTACTTCAATGACTTGGGGCCCACTGGGATACCACGGCGACCAGTAAGGATCATGATATGAAACTTTTTCAGAGGACTAGAAGCAGCCTGAAGGTACGGGTCAGAGGATGGGGATGTCATTTTACTTTGTACTGCCACACACATGATGCATGTGTGTAGCCTGCACCATGCATATATGTCTGTGACTCCACTGTTCATTGTTACTGTGCACAAACCATGCCTGCACAGTAACATCTAGGTGCCTTAATTTGCATGTTAGGATTTGCTGTAAATCCTTTGTTCTCAGAACAGCAATTTCAAGAGTTGGTGCAATGGGGTCATTTTGCAACCTATGCAATTGCAACCGAGAATTGGACTCACTACGTTTATTTTCATTTTGGTGATCTGACAAGCAAAACCTACATGTTCAGTTTACTTTTCAACCAACACAAATATATTAAACAATCACGGGATTTAAGAATGCATGGGATAGACATAAAGGAATTCTGGAGGTCAGAGGTAGGGCAACAGACTTCCTGGAAAACATAAACTGAACTTACAAACTTAAATGGGCAGACTGGGTGGGCCATAGGCCCTTATCTGCCGACACTGTCTATGTATCTATGTATATTGTATAAAGTATGTCATTATGGAATACAAAGTGTGGAAATAACATCATGATGATGCTAATACTGTGGAAATATCACTGTATATAACACATGAAAGGCCATTTTCCCCATAGGAAAAAACTGCAGGTTTACAATGCCATATACCATGATACCTGTACCTACTTTATATATACTTGCCTATAAGCTGACCTCAACTATAAGTCAACCTTGTCAATTTTAGCAAAATTATAGATATTATTTTGCTTCCAAAAGTGGATGGAACATCTATTTTCTAACTAGCATTAGGCACAGAATCTGTCCTTGTAGCCAGAACCGGACACAAAATCTGGTAACACAACTGCAAAAATGGTTTACCATAGTAAACCCCTCAGCTAGGTTGATCTCACAGATAGGTCAAGTCCCCCTTCATTGGGGACTATCTTTAACATCAAAAACTACACTGATAAGTGAGTATATACAGTATAAAATAATGACATCACCATCTGACAACTTTATTCTTCTCACCTCAACCTTAAAATCAGACTTTCTTAAAAAACATTTTCTTTTTCAACAGTTTTAGTCTCCCTCCCTCAACAAGCACATAGCTCATAAAACAGCTTTTTATACAGTGATGGATCACTCCCAATCACATTTTAAAGACAACAGGCGTTCATGAAAATAGTTTTCTGAGAAGGGAAAGAGTATAGATTTAATCTACTGTCTGTCTTTCTGTCTCTATCTATCTATCTATCTATCTATCTATCTATCTATCTATCTATCTATCTATCTATCTATCTATCTATCTATCTATCTGTCTGTCTGTCTGTCTGTCTGTCTACCTACCTATATATCTACCTACCTATATAGCTATCCATCTCTCTCTCTCTCTCTCTTACTCCCTCTCTCTCTGTCTATCTATATCTAGTTCTACCTTCAAAATAACCAATCTATTTAAAAGAGTATAATTAAAACTACTTTAGCGCTAACTCAAGAGGTAGCCTCATTTCACTGGATTACTGTTGCAAATCATTGCATCAAAGACTTCGCCATTTTTGAAAAATTTTGAAAAGATATCATCCAGGCACAATTTAACATATATTTATGGATTTTGTGTATCTCTGTTCATCTCATCCTTCATTAATAGATTCATTTGCATGGAAACCTGATCCTTGCCAAAGCTTATCTACTCCTGCTGTTTAACCCTTTGTCTCAATCCTCTGTTTGTGACATCATAATACTTTTCACAGGAACAAATTGTGATGTCACAAACAAAGGATAATGACTTTAGCAAAGGATTAGGCAGCAGAAGCAAGTGGGCGCTAAAGGACAAAGACCATGTTTCCATGCAGATTAACCTAGTTATTAATAGGGTGGTACTTTTGTCACAGAAGTCATGTAAGTCATAGGAATGCTTGTTTTTGAGCAGTGCCTGAAAGGCAGATGCTCCTGAGGTACAGTGGCAGGAACCATTTCATGGTTCTCTGGGCTATATCACAAGTCTTCATCCTATCCATCAGTGATGATGAGGTCAGGATCCAACTTATCTCCCACTGTCCCCAGGAGAGGGGTAGGAGAGGAGGACTCTAATGGGTGACAGCATTGGCCACGGCCCCAGAAACACAGGCTATACTGGACCCAACCTTGGGTAGTGTCTCAGGAATGGTGCCATTGGCAGCAATGAGGACAGGCCTGAGGTCAACCTCGAAGAGACCAACCCCGTCACTGAGGGTGGTGCTGGCATCAAGTACCAAGATAGGCCTCCAAGAGCCTGGCCTCAGTGCCGGACGTAGCACTGATGACTGTGTTGAAGGTCCTGCTGTTCCCAAAGGAACTGGCAGATGTACTGTGGCTGCCTCTGTCCCTGCAGGGGCTGGAGACAACACCACAAGTGAAGCAGGTGTTGGCAGCGCCGACAACAGCCCCAGCACCAAGGCTGAAGCCCAAGTTAGTAGCAAGCCTTTTCACTTAAGACTTACTTGTGCTTTTTGGTCCTGTGCAGTGTATGCACGTAAGCAGCCTGCCTGCCTGCCTTAAGTGCAAGGTGGCCGAAGTGTAGACTTTCCTTGAAATATACTGTAATTCAGCTTTACAGAATCCTTTTCTAGAGGCATAGAAACAAGTGACACTAGATTTTTTCACGTGCAGCTGCTTGCACAACTCCCTCATGATCAGGGTGGGAATATGGGAATTCTACCTCCTGCTTCTCTACTTGATATTTCTTTCCACTTCTTTTCAGTGTCAGAAGCTGAGTTGGGATGTTCCAGAATCTTGCTAGTGGCCTGTTTGGGGATTTGTGAACAGTTATTGTGAGCTTTTTTAATGAGGTCAGTTCCAGCATACTCATCTGCCTCTTCTATATCTTTCTCAGTCTCAGTGGAAGGGATATCTAGAATCTCAACTGTATGCCTTAAAAAAGAGAAATATGAGGAGAAAAAATCCTCATGGACTCTGGATGGTGAACCAAACAGAGAATACTGGATGGGCAACTATGCAGAATCAGTGTGCTCTGCTGCAGAGGGTTTCTGATTCCCTGTGACCTCGAAAGCGAAGCTGAGAGGTCCGTGGGAATCAGAAACCGGATGTGGCAAATCACACTGGTTGGGCATAGAGTTGCCCATCCAGTATTTATTATAGTGTATGGTGCCTTCCTAGATAATTAAAAAAGCAGTTTGAAACACTTTTATTTTTTTACATACTGAAGAAAGTGTTCCCTGTCTCTCTTATTCCCACAGTTAGGGATGGCTGCCAGGGAGAGTTGTGTGATTGCTAGGTAACAGACATCCCCAGGTTAGTAGGAAAACCTTTATAGGTTGTCGAGTGTGTGTGGGTGAGATTTTCAAGAAAAAAATATGGCTACATTTCTCACTTAGTGAAAGGACCCGACTTCTATTTTTTGAGTTACTTTAAATATCTGGTTGATCCTGCATTTGTCCCCTTGTCTGGTTGATCCTACATATGCGAGTCATCTGATGGTGCCCTTGCCACCTCCTGTTATCTGGTGATCCTCTGCGATTTCTGTTGCCATAGCAGCTTTCAAATTATGTGGCTCATCGCTTTCCAAATCAACTGGAATGCTGTTCTACCACAGAAGGGTTGAACAGCATTGCATTACCTTTGCACTGTGGTAGAACAGCGTTTCACTAGAGATGGAAATCGAGTTAAAACAACATTTCACCATACACTATAGTCATGTTCAGGGGTTGTCTCTGGTTCTTTCAGTTCCTCTTCATCCTCTTCCTCTTCCCCCCTCGAGCTCAGGTTAAAAAAATGCCTGAGACGGGGCGGAGCAGGAATAGTGCCAAGATATCCCATGGTTTGGAAAGTCTGGAAAAACTGATACATTTTTGTGATATCCTCTGCTGCGGGCATAACTCTGTGTTCTACTGCTGGCTCCAGGTCCCCTTTGAGGGAAAGAACAATCAGATGCTTTTCTTTTAGTTTTTTTCTTAACTGGTATTGATGGCACCAGAGCATTTGCCTTTTTCTTTTTCTTTTTGCCATCTTCAGCATCAGAGTTTCCCCCTATCTGACACCATGTTCATAGGTTCATAGACAAATACAAGTTCAGGAGGCCACAGGCCTTTAGAAAACTCACCATCATATAATTTCTAATGGTAGAAGGACAGCTTTTTACTACCCATGTACTCATCTAGTCTTTTTTTTTAAACAGTCATGTTGTCACTCTCAACTATATTTTTGGGCAATGCATTCCAAGTTGTAATAATTCTTTGTGTGTACCAACTACTTCTTTTAGATGTTTTATTTATATCCCCTCAGTTGATAGTTATGTGATCTAGTGTTCTTATTAACATTATGTCTAGCAAGACCTATTGTCTCCATAATTGAGTTATATTGTGTGGCTTTAAATGTTAGACATAGGTCTCCCCTGAGTCTTCTGTACTCCATAGAGTATAATCCTAACTCACTTCATCTTTCCCCATAGTTAAGATTTTGCATGTTTTTAACACTTTTGGTAGCTTGTCTCTGTACCCTCTCGATCATTTGTTTCCCTCCTATAACATAGAAACAGAATTTGATGGCAGATAAGGACCGCTTGTAACATGGCAAAATAAATAGTAGGTAAAAGTAGGAGAACAATTGGTTAGAACCCATCAGGTAGGCGAAGCAACACGGCATTATGGCATGATAATGCCTGTTGTTTGTATAATCCACAAAGTAGCCACAGGCGAGGAAACAGCAGTGTAGAGAAAGAGCACACGCAAAAGACGGCAGTGATCAAGTTTTGTGACACGAAGTAGGGAGATAGGATGGGGTGTAGGAGAAGTGCAAGGGAGACACAGACAGATAGAAACTGTATCGGGGAGATAAAGGATGAAGAGACAAATAAGAGATGTCGTCACAAAGTGCAAAACAGGGATCGAGACTACGAGGGTAGGAGAGGGGTAAAGTGGACAGTACGACAAATTGGAAAAGTGTTAAGGAGATGGGGAAGAGCGATAGACAGAGACTGATGTGAGGAACCTGTTGTCAGACAATATTCTGGAATCCCAGAGGCAAGAACGTCCGTCAGTAACGAAGCGGACATCCGCTTCATTTCTACTCTGTCACGATGTATCAGAGCGTGGAGTGTAAATATTGGGGAGTAATTGTGGACACCGACATAAAGAATTAGCTGGAGAAATAGAGAGTGGGAGAAAAGAAGTACTAATGTGAACAGGAGGTTGTCAGGTAAAGAACAGATGGGTATTCAGCAAACGGGCTAATGGGGTATGCAAATGAGGAAGTGATGCTGAATCCGAATGAGGAGAACTCGGCAAGCGCGGTCCTCCTGAGCACGGTAGAATAATAATAGCCAACAGAAATATCAAGAAAGTAATACAAATCGTTGAGGGATGGATTGTAGTAGTTGGCTGTAAAAATTGTCAAAAGACACTTATGTATGTAAGAGCATGTGATCTTAATGTGTGAAAAGTACAGTAAAGTTTACTGTCTTATTGGAATGCTGTCAGTGTCTGATTTATTACAACACTAGACAGTTATGCATGACACACCTAGCAATCTATAGACCATGTTACAAGTGCATTAATCCACTCCGAAGGTGGCATCTAATGGGGAGTTAATGCAAGGTTGTTCCGTTGTAGGCACTCGGCCTGCAGCCTCGGACCACAACGGTCCCAACCATGCATTAACTCCCCATTAGATGCCACCTTCATCACGGATTAATGCTTACTTGGCCCACCCAGTCTGCCCATTTCCCCACCTAATGGATAAGCTGCAGATCCTAGTTAACCAACAACCTACTTCTTCCTATCCCCACCCCCTAGAATTGCCTTATGATTGTCCCATGCATTCTTGAATTCCACCACTGTTTTTGACTCTACAACCTCCTCCAGAAGGCCATTCCATGCATCCACAACCCTCTCTGTGAAAAAATACTTCCTTACATTACCTCTGAGCTGCCCTCCTCTATCTTCAAATTGTGCCCCCTTGTTCTTGCACACCTCTGCCCCCAAGAAGACATATGTCCCCTGATTGCCACTCTATGCTGTCTATTGTTGAGCCAGGAGATAACCCAGTTGCTTGTATCAGGATGAAAATTAAGTTTAGATATTTGTTCTACTAAAATTTTGTATGACACAGTGTGTGCTCTTTCTCTGAGCTGGATGATGGTTTGGCAACTTCTTTTTGATCAGAGACTGCTGCTTTACTGTCACCTTAGACTTTGTTTGAAGAGAGGTACTTGAAGATGCCTGCTTTCCACAATCTAAGGTACTTGCCTCCATTTTCTTTTTAGGAGAGCTGCTAGGCAACTCGGTGACAGACTGAGACTCTCTGAATTTTGCCCTTTTCTTTTGTGTTTTAGGGCACAAAGGTTTACACAAATCAAATTTAAATAGTCATGGTCAGAGCCCAAACAAAATACAGATCATTGTGGTCTGCCTTCACCAAGATTTTGTGACAGAATTAGTTTTTTTTATCCTGTAGGCCTTGTTCTTTTCTTAAGCTTTTCAGTCATACCAATCAACTGAATTTAGGCAAAACGTATTGTTGGTTACTTAAATAAAAACATTTGTATACCGCTAAATTAACTTGTAAAATAAACAGTTATTTTAATAAAAAAAACAGTTACTGTGTTAAAGCAGGAACCACAAAATTGACTTTTCTTTTGTTCCTGGGAACCAATCAGCCTCAAACAGCCTGGAGCAGGTTTAAGCCACAAGGCAGGCAAGGGAAGTGGGGTACCAGGCCCAAGCCATGGCTACAACACCAGCTCCAGAGGCACTAACTCACCAGCAATCTAACTATGGCCCTCCACTAAGAGTTCCACCAGTAAATTACAACCCTTGGTACCCCTCTCCCAAACAGAAAAGGTGCAACCGTAAGCAAAAACCTGCTAAACCACAGCAATAAGACTGGTCCCCCAGATGCAGAAGCAGAAGTTATACTGGGGAGGCAGTATAGCGCAGTGGTTTAAGGCTCTGAGCTTCAAATCTGGTGACATCCAGCAGACCAGACCTGGGTTTGAATCCCACAGCTTCCGCTTATATACTGTGTAACCCTGAGCAAGTCACTTAACTTCCCTGTGCTCCCAGGTCACACCTGTAAAAAGCTTTCAGCAATGTGCTACTCTTGGTTAAACAACTAAAAAATAAACAAAGAAAAGTTGCAGTGGTGGCAGGAGACCCTGGCTTAATCTGATACCCATTCACCTCTCTTGGGAGCAAATAGATTGGCCCATGTGCTCCAGGTCACACAGGACATGAACAGCCTGTCTCCTTTACAACAGCCACAGAAGATCTTGCATCTCAACCAATCTCAACCAACTGACCTGACCTAAATCTTGGGCTGAAGCAGTGAGTCTGGTGGCAGCCACCACAGGCTTTCCTCTCACGAGTCATCCAGTACAGAAGACCAACACAGTGTCACGATGACTGAGTCTCAGGCACAACCAACTGGTCTCCCACCTGCAGTGCTCTGTACATGTGCCTACAACTGGAGTTTGAAGATGGAGCCTTTCATTCCCCTAATTGGCAGTGATGGACCAAGTCCAAGAAACCTATAAGATTTTGGCAATTAAGCCACCAGAGCCTTTAGGGGGTGATCCACTGATATCTTTCTTACACTGCAGAATAGCATCTTTTCTTTCCCCAAAGGTTATGGGACACTTTAAGAATGTTTTGGACTTTTTCCTTACTAGTTGTGATGTTGTGTTACTGCTTTAAATGACTGATTAATTATGTTAAATAATGTTACAGGCAGACTCAAATGTTATGCCTCTGTTCTTTTGAAGACTTAGTCATGGCTGCCTAAGGGTAAAAGTGTGCCCTGCCCCCATGCTCACAGAAGCTTTACTTTTGCCTGCAGCGAACAAAGTATGTGGATGTGGAAGGTTTTAAGTCCTAGAGTAGTGCTATATGGTATCATCCCACTGCAACAACTACAGAATTATGGGTGACACTGGGAGGAATCCCATAGCCTCAACAGAAATCGTGACTGGTAGATAATCTTTAACATTTTTTCTCACCATCCTGGTAAACACTGTGTTACTCAGTTTCTAATGAATTGTAATTTGCGATCTAAATATAGGTATAAAAGGAGGGTGGGACACAACTGCTGGTGAACAATCATAAAGGTCAAATAGTTCATACCCTCTCTTTCTTCCAGATTAAGAGTGGTGGACCAAGGATAATATGTCAGCTGAATTTATACCTCATCTCAAATTGGTATCCCTGTTTGGCAGCTCTCCTTAAAGGCAGGGAGGGCGGCAAGGTTATATAGGCCAAAGTCTTTTCATGCCCACTGCTAGAGGGCATCACACCCAGCCAAATGTTTCATGTCTATCTCGTAGTACTGCAATTTGCTCAGGATCTATTTCAGCTGTGCCTCTACCCATCTCCACTCTAGTGAGCTAGGCTGAGTCAAATAAGTTATTCAAGTTGGGGGGGATGACTGTGACACAAGCACAGTGCTCTAAGATGTTTTTGCTGCACGGAGATTGCTGCTCAGATGGAATCTCTTTTTATCTCTTAACTACAGTGGTTGGGAATAGATGGGATGGGGCAGGGGATGCAGCCAAGCTTAGCTACATTTCTGGACTCATGCACTTGGACTTGAGAGGGCTCGTGTGGACCAGATGTTGGAGAACACAAGAAGGGGCTGAGGAGAAGTATAGGGAGGTAGAGGAAGGGTGTTGGGACAAGGGTCATTGGGTAGTTTACACCCATCAGAGTGAGCTGTGCTTATTTAATTTAAAGCATGCATACTGGGAAGGAGGAGATGAGGATAGCAAGCTCCTGGCCTACTAAATTAAAAAGGCTGGCAGAAAAGCATATCCAGGGCTAAAGGATAGCACAGAAGTGACCCAATGTAACTCAATGACATTAGAAATATAATAAAAATATTCTATATGACCTTATATGCCTCCTCAGCACCTCCCAAGCTTGAGGCCATCACCGAATTCTGAACAAGCTTCAATTACCATGAATTGCCCCTAATCAACCCGATCAAGCCAATGCACTGGACTCCCCCATTACACAGAAAGAGGTAGTGAAAGGCATTCAGGCCCTTAACAAAGACAGTGCACCAGGGGGAGACCGGTTCCTGGTAGATTAGTATTAACTGGTCTGTGATGAAGTTAGCCCCACCTTGGCTGTCATGTATCGGAGGATTTGGTCTCAGTTTCCATGCCCCCTCACCCTAGTAACTGTACATCCAAAACAGGGGAAGGACGCTACCCTCCCAGGAAGCTACAGGTCCATCTCCCTTATCAACACTGATGCCAAAATTCTGGCAAAAATATTGGTGACTAGACTTGAATCTGTCATACAGGGGCAGATCCACCCAGCACAAGTGGGCTCTGTAAAGAGCCACCATGGCATGGGCCACCTATACACATTTATTAATATGATCCATACTGCTCAGAGGCCCCACTCCAGCAGTAGCACTGGCTGTTGACTTTGAGAAAGCATTTAACTCAGTGGAGTGAGGTACCTTCTAAGCACCAAGGAGAGTATGGGAGTGGGCTCGGTGTTCCTTGGATGGCTCTCAACACTATACAGTTCCTCAGTGGCTAGTGTCCTCACAAATGGATTGCATCCAGCCCCTTTCCCTTCACAGAAAGGTATGAGGCAGGGTTGCCCCTGTTCCACACCTGTTTATTATACTGATAGAACCACTGGCCATTGCCAAATGGAATCACCTGTACCTGTCAGGAATCCAAGCGGGAATACAGAATACAGAACACTTTTATATGCAGACAATCTACTCATTCTCCAAGCAGTTGGAGCAGCCACACTGGATCTTCTATTAGGACTCCTGTACCATTTTACTAGCATATACAAACATATGAACATACAAAAATTGCCAGCAGAAGATCTAGTGGTCTATCAAGTCTGCTCATATTGCAGAGTCTTTAGTGGCAACTAGGGGCTCTGCCCCCCCCCAACTCCTACAGCCTCTTTTTTGCCCATCCCCTAACCATGACCTTCCCCTTTACCCTATCCCACCCTTTTTTGAAGCTTTCTACCATCCCCAGTGAGACCACCTCCTTACGGAGCTCATTTCACCCAGCAACCACCCTCTCCATGAAGAAATGCCTCCTGAACTCTCTTCTGAACCTTCCCTTCTCTAGTTTAAGACAATGACCCCTCATATGTTTGCTTCCTCTGAGACTGAAGAGGCCCTCTTTGTTAATGTTGTTGATGCCCTTCATATACTTAAAGGTCTCAGTCATGTCCCATTTTCCCTCCTCTCCTTCAGGGAGTACATGTTCAGACCCTCTATGTTCTCCTCATATGTCAAACCCTGCTGACCCTTAACCATGTCTGTCACTCTCCTCTGGACCTCCTCTAATAGATTAATGTCCCTTTTCAGGTAGGGATACCATTATTGCACACTATACTCCAGGTGTGGCCATATCATTGATCAGTGCAGTGGCAATATGACTTCCTCCCACCTGGTAGTGATTTCCCTGGTGATGCAGCCCAGCATTTTATTGGCTTTTGCCAGTGCCTTCCTGCAGTGTGAGGAGTGCTTCAAGTCACTAGTGATCGTCACCCCAGGTCTTTTTCTTCCTGAGATTTGGTACCAGGACCCTCCCAGGTTGTACTCATCCTCAGGTTTCTTAGCTTTTATGTGCATAACCTTGCACTTCTTTTGCACTGAACCTGAGCGCCATATTCTGACCATCTCTCAAGCTTGGCAAGGTCTTCCTTTAGGTCCTGTATCTCTTATCCACCCTCCAACAGAGCCTCGTGTCATCTGCAAACAGGAAAATCTTGCCTTTTATGCCATCTCCAATGTTGTTGATGAATACATTAAGCAACAGGGGACTAAGCACTGAGCCCCATGGGAGCTGATTGGTTACTTCCTTAGAACCCGATATTTCCCTCACCACTCACCTCTGGAACCTATCTTTCAGTCAGTTTGCCACCCATCCAGTAAGTTTCTCCCCTGCTCCCACCTCCTCCAGTTTTCTGATCAACCTCCTGTGGGGCATAGCATCAAAGGCCTTGCTGATGTCCAAGCAAAGGATATCAACTGCTTTGCCTTTCTTCACTGTTTTTGTCACCCAGTCAAAGAAACTGATCTAGTTTGCTTGGCGGGATCTTCCAGCCATTAACTCATGCTGCCTCCTGTCCTGGAGACCGTTTTCCTCTAGGAAGCCTACCAGCCTTTCTTTAAGAATTGCCTCCACAAGCTTACCCATGATTGAGGTCAGACTGACTGGTCTGTAGTTGCCTGAATCACATGCTGACCAATCTGTAGTTGCTTGAGTCATCTGTGGGTCCACTTTTATGGAGTAGCACCACATGTGCCATTGTCCAGGCCAGTGGCACTAACCCCCCTTCCCGATTCCAGTGAACTACTGAACAGGTCTGCCAGAGACCCTGCTAGTTCCACCACTAGTTCCTTCAGCACCCTGGGATGGATACCATCCAGGTCTGGGATTTATCCTCCTTGAGGGCCAATATTTGTTTTTCACCCTGTTCACACTGATCTTTTCATCTGTATATCCCTGATTGCCTGGGCTACCTTCCTGCTAAATCAACTGGGCTTTTGCCCTCCAGTTTTTCCTTCAGCCTGACACACTCATTTGTGGCTCCTTCTATCCTTTCTTTGATGAGGACCACTTCTGATCCACCCCATTCCTTTGCTGAGACTAGCCAGGTGCCCCTCAGTAGAGCTCCCCTTCCTGAAGTCTACCTTGTTGATGTCTAGGACGTTGACCTTGGTGTTTGCCTTCTTCTTCATCATGTCCAACCTGAACCACAGCATTTATTTATTTATTTATTCATTTGTTAACTTGATTAGGACACTGGAAGAATGTTCCTTTTTCAGGTCCGACCTGAAATATGGCGATCACTCCCTCCCAAGGGCTCCTCAGTCTGGATTTCCTGAACATGGTTCCCATTTGTCAGTACTGGATCAAGGATTGTTCCTTCCCTAGTAGGTTCTGTGATACCTTGGGTCAGGACTCTGTGCTACAACACATGCAGGATTAACATGCTCCTGGCATAGATTGTGGTGGGAATCTTCCAATACACCTTGAGTAGACTGAAGTCCCCCATAGTCACTACCTCACCCTTGCCAGCAGCCACCCCAATTATGGACTCCAACGCCCCATCCCTTCCCTCCTCCTCCTCCTTGTTAGCGGTCTGTTAACCAAACCCAGCCTTGCCTTCTTTCACCTAGTGGATTAGGGATCTCAGTCAAAGTACTCCCCTGCATGATTGCTGCAAGGCTCAACCATTTAAGGATGAAGGTCTAAAATGGACTGTAGAAGGACTGACTTACTTGGGCATATCATACATAGATCTATACACAAGATGCTAGTCCTCAACCTGACCCCACTGCTTGAAATGACCAGGATAGAATTGGACAGATGTAAAAAATGTAACCCTGTCTTTGGTGGGCAAGCTGGAAGCATTCAAGATTATGTTAACTCCCCAAATTCATCCACATGCACTGTTAGTTGCCCATCAAAGTAGCCAACACATGGTTCGCCAAAGTGGATAAAATCATAGGGATTTCTTGTGGGAGGGGGAACCACCCAGATATAGCAAAGAAAAACTGCCGAGTTATTGGTGTAGGGGAGGCTGGGGACTCCCCTGGTTTTAAGGCTATCACATAGCATATTTTGCCTCCCAAACCAGGGGTGTGCAAATCCTTGTCTCCAGTCCGGGGCAAGTAAATTTCACTGAAGGGCAAATATAAAAACAGAGCTAATTTCATTGTAATGAATAGGGGCAAGTGAAAACTCAGCTACAGTTGTAGCTGGGCAAGTACTGAAAGTTTTGATTTGAACACCCCTGTCCCAAACTATGTGATGGTTTATGCCAGACTCTCAGAAGCACCACAATGGCTAGATATTGAACAGAACACTGCTAAGACCCTTTAACTGCCTCCTTGCTGTACAATAAGACACCACAATACCTTAGGGACCACAAAACTATACTGACATCTAGGGAATCCTGGTTCAGGCTGCACAAACATACGTTAGAAAAGCTTTTTTTCTTTGGAGGCATCTGATTGGCTGGTACCCATTCGACAGGGGTACATTAACTTTCAGTAGATGCTCACCAAATAAAAAGTCCCAGCCCAAACATGCCTCATGCCCAGTCAAATATCCTTGTGCCCAGTCTACTTCACCATTGGCTGAAGTACTGGGCACGCAATTTCAAACTGACACCATTTTTTGTTTACCGCTTAGTGAGACAGAGACTGAGTGGGACACACAAACACACACACACACACACACACACACACACACAGGGATGCACAAATCACCGTCAGTTATACTGCAATGGCAAAAACTTTCATTTTTTTTATGTAACAGGTTTTGTGTTTCTTTCTTGTACTTGAGGAGCCCCCATTTCAATAACTATAACATTGTCTCATACCAGCCGCTTTGCCATCGCGTTTAATCATGGTAGCCCCATCCCTGCCACCAGTCCGTTCTTTTGTTTGGATCGCTGTCATACATTTTAACAACTCCACTTGTTTCATGATCCCTTGTTAGCAGTACCTTGTTGATCCTCTGCTATTCCACCCACTTCAGATGAGACACCATGGCCCATCCCACTACAATTCAGTTACAGTGACTGCTATCAGTGTGGGGAAAAAAAGGCTTAATTTTGCAGTCTGCACATCTAGTAATGCCGCTCTTTTTTAAACAGGTCCGGTTCCAGTCTTATGACAATGTTTGTGACCACAATGTAACCAAGCCACAGTCCTCTCTAACAAAATAAACAAACAAAAAAAAAAAAAGAACCGCCTAACCAGTTAAACAGCCACTGAAAATCTAAAACTGCCATCACTCCTGTCATCTGAACCACGTGGCTGAATGTTTCTACCATGGTCAGAGAGGTGAATATGCACAAGGAGCTAGCACATCCGAAGCAGAAACAGTGGCAAAAATAAGTAAAATGAAAAATTAAGAGAAATCATTATACTCCTTGCCTCCTTACATGCTGAAGGTGCTGTTCTCCAAAGGACACCAGATACTGTCCCGATCATGCTGACTCATGGGCTGACAAAGCACTTTATCCCAGTCATGCTCAGACTGCAAAGACCATCAAAAAACAGAACGTATACTTTTTTTTTTTAATTGTACTATGATCTAGTAGCTCTCAGCCATAAGGTCGGGGGGGAGGGTCAAAAAGCAGAAACCTAGGAGAAAAAAAGTAAAGATGCTCTCAAACATCAGCACCCTCTACTGGCAATTCCTCTAGTACAGAGTAGGGACTACTATACAATGAACTCTGTTTAAATTATTTTCTACTTTTATTTTATTTTTCAGAATTATTTTTTTTACTTTAAAAATATACCCATTTTCTAAGTGCAATAATACCCTCCAGGGTGGGCGGTATTGGGAAATACCGGACCTTCCAGAGGCCATAAGGTCCTCCGCCTGCGGTGTCGGGCCTCATTATGCCCCTGGGTGGTCCATTTTTTCCCAATACCACCCACCCTGTTGGGTATTATTGCTTACGGTATGGCCATAGACCCTCATGGGGCAATGAAACCCTCTGTATTGGGGGCACCTCCCCAAAATGGAACTCATGAGAACAGAGGCAGATAACCCAGGTAAAAGATTTTTTTTTGACTACAGATGGCAACCGTATAGCATCTTTCTCCTATCTTCAAAAACAGTATGATTTGCTTAAATGAGATTTTTGTAAGTACCTCCAACTTCAGAGCCTATTGGGACCTAAGCTCCTAGCTGTCCTCAGACCAGACAGTTTAGAATCCATGTCTTTTATTACCATTGCTGATAAGCTCCCAAAGAGTAGAATCAGCTTTATTTACTGACAAATCAGGGATGCATTACCAGTTCAGTCAGTGACATCTAGGCAAGCATGGAAACAGAACTAAACCCACCAGTGCCTGATAGGTATGGTCCAATGTCTTTCCATGCTCATAGAGCATGTAGAGATGGTCAAAGCTGTTTAAAACTAAAAAGCTGGGACTACTGCCAGAGGACAAGTGCTGGGGATGTCAGAAAACTGAAGCTTATTTGACATAAATCTTATGGGAGTGCCCAAACTTGAGGGACTATTGGGATGATATTACTCAAATTTGCACTTCCATTGTGGGCCCTCTTGTTCACTTGGATGCCCCATTACTACTTTTAGGCATCCCCTCAGTAAACCTTCCTAAGCACTCACTTATAATACAATGGTTAGTTACTGTCAGTGTATTGGCCAAAAGACTCCTCTTATACAACTGGAGGTCGGTAGAGTTACCCAGCACAATGGAAGGCTCTATATGGTTGGACAGTGACTTAGCAGCACTGGAATGACTGTGCTATGCAAATGCTGGCACACTGCACTTGTTCCAGGCCATATGGAAGCCTTAACTGGATATCTGACTACTGTTTCAAGGCCAGATGACCCGACTAACGCTTTTTGATACTTAGACCCTGGTGACATAGGACATGACCTCTAATTATGCTTTAGACCTACCCTTATATATATACATTCAGAAACAGCATATATATTATACCCACATGACCCTTTGCTTTACATAGATATGTTAATTTCCTGACAACTCTATGTTTATGCTTCAACAGCTTTTTCTCCTCCATCTTCTGTTCCAACAAGTTGTCCTTGTGTTCTTGTTTCTCTTTTCATATGTACCAGGGTAGTACTCAATGTACAGAACAATATCAGTTCATGCAAATGACCTGTGTTTACTGTTCTCTGTAATGTGTTTGTTATTAAAAATCTTCAACATAAAGGTCAAAGTAGCAATGCATGATAGTGGTGAAAATGTTGACCTGTAATTGTTATTCCATTTTAGACAGCCCCTTCCTCCTGTCAACATTTTAACCTATAATTTTTATTCCATTTTAGACTGCCCCTTCCTTCTGTCGTGTATGATACCCTTCTTTTCCTATTTTATTAATTATTTATTTATTTGGTTTTTGGTGACCAGGTAAGCACACTAGACAACTGAATGCCTATTTCCAGGCACAACCTGGATTTTAAGTCTGCCTTATTACTTCTTCTACATTTGAAATAATATAAGGCGTGCTCCTTTTAATATGGCTGGGCGCAGACTTTTATCAGTAGTCTTTGCTGTTTTTGAACACCTACTGTTGAAGATCACTTTTCCTGTGCCTAAAAAGAGTTAGCAGGTAGCAAACACTGCTCCATGGCCTTAGGGACAACAGCTGTACAAAACAGCTGAGAATACTGATAAAACCTGGTCGGAGCCATAGTTAAAGGACCCTCCATTTCAAATATCAAAAAGGTGAAAGCAGTCTCAAAATGGGAAAAGTGTATCATGCAAGGCTGGAGGAAGGAATAATCTAAAATGGAATAAAAAAGTATAGGTAAAAATTTTCGTTATTATCATGCACTGCTGCTTTAATTGAAAAAACATATTCAAATATTTGCTGATGTACTTGTGAAAGAAAGTTTGTCAAAATACGCCAAATTTGTCTAAAACACACAGAATCCATTATTATGGGGTTTTTACAATGATTTCCAAGGACCAGATTCACAAAGGTGGATGCGAGGCTTGCATCAAGCCTGCATCCACCCCGATGCTGCACCTACCACTTCGATGCACCATACACCCAATTCACGAAGGTTGCGCACGTTTACAACACTCCACCCCATTTATGGTGGCTTGCACCAGGCATGTGGCGCAAACCCCATAATAAGGGCTGCAGTGGTAGATCAGTGAAAAGCTGGTCTAACATCAAGCCGGGGTGCACCAGCTGTGAATCCTGACATGCGGCCAGGGACTGCTGCATGACCCATGTGCTCTGAGTTTGGCGTACCCAGTGCTTGCACCGGTCCAAACATTTTGTGAATATGGCCCCATGACTTTTGTCATTTTGACCATGGTGATACCATGATTTTTTTTTCCATAATTTACCATGATAAAAGAACAGCCCTAGTAATGAAGAACAAAGTGAAAAGAAATGCAGATAATATTATAGCCAAGTGGTAGTGGCACTACAGTTAGCATTAAATAAGTACCTCTGGAAGACTAGGTTTGCTGGCCAAGGCACCTAGCTTCACCTGAGCTCTTTCTTCTAGGTTGCTTGAAAGGACAGAGCAAAGAACCTTACCAGAGCAAGAAAAGGATTAAGGCTTCTTTTGGCTAGGCAGATTTACTGTGTGTTGTTATTTTTATTTTGTACTCAGAGGGATTGTTACTGTTTGTTGCAAACATTTTATTGCTTTATTTTTCTCTGATTTAAATTGTTGTTGCTGGGTATACCTTCTGCTGCATTATTACAGGGTGTGCCTACAGGTGTGTGCTTCCAGATTACTGCTGTAATCTTCTGATTCAAACTGTCTTTTGCAAGGTATATCTTCTGTTACTGCTTTATTTTCTCTGTAGCAAAGTGTTTCTTACAGGGTATATCTTCTGTGAAATTATTACAGGTGGTGCTTTACAGGTTTTACAGTTTTATCTATCATTAGGATAAGCTTTCAGGGCTACTGCATTTGTTGCTGGCTGATTGTTTCTGCTCTTACCTCCTTGTTTCCTTCATCCATGGTTCTTCTTTTTCAGCAGGGGAAGGACCCAGACACCCCCCCATCCCCAACCACCCCACACTACAATCCTTTTATAGGGTAGCACAGTCGTGACATTTCCTGTAGCAAAGCAGGAAGGGGTGGATCAGAGGGGTATCCACACAGTGACCTCATTTACAGGGGCACTAGTAATTTAACTTGTTATAACAAGTTATACAAAAACAAACAAACAAAACACAAAATCAAACTTTTGCTTTAATTTTCTTCCTTCTAATTACTCTGACCAGGTTATAAACCCAGCAACTTATCTGGAATGGATATCATTAGCTGCAGGTAGTGCAGAACACTTTTCAGAAGGGCAGTTTTACAGGATTTAGGACACTGTCCTACATGCTGGGCCATTGAAGATCTAAGGGCTCAGCTCCAGGCAGCATGGACAGAGATTGCGCGCCTTAAATTGCATATTATAAGAACCGCCCACCGTTTCCCCAACATCCAACAGAAGCACCTTGACTGCAGAGGGTAGTTGGTCCAGGAGGTTGGCAGGTGGTTAGGAGTGGCAAATCAGGTGCCCCTTCACTCGATGCTCTCCAACATATCACACCCACAAACCATATAAAAACTAGAAACAGGTATCTGCCTCTATCTCTGAAAGCAAACAAAGGGACAGAGAACACTGCACAGCAGGACACTGCAGTACAGGAGCTAGCACAACAAAACTCACCCAAAACAAGAACCAAAACAAAAAAAGCAAAAAGGAAATCCCAAAAATTCTAATCATAGGCGATTCCACGATTCAGGGAGTTGATACCTCTCTCCAGCCAGGGGTAATGGTCAGATGTCTCCCAGGTACATCAGCATGGAGAGACACTGACCGCATGGCTAAAATTGTTCAGGAAGCAGGCGAAAACATTGATATCCTGGTACACATAGGGACTAACGATCTTGCCAGCCGGTCAGTTGTGGAAACCAAGGAACATCTGACCAGGCTGGGTGACAAACTATCATCTATTTCATCCAGCATCTCCTTCTCTGAGAACCTGCCAGTGTAGGAGAGGGAGGCAGATGGATGGAAGGTCAGAAAAGGGGAGATAGTAGAGCTAAACATGTGGCTCAAGGGCTGGTGCCAGGAAAAAGGACATATATTTGCAGGGAACTGGCAACAGTTTTGGGAGTGAAAGTTCTTTAAATCTGATGGACTGCATCTGACTAAGGAGGGAGTCAGTGCATTGGGGCAGAAGTTTGACGTCTTTGCAGAATATTTAAACTAGCAAATGGGAGAGGAGGTGCAGCACCCCATACGTTGAATGGGGAGAACACCCCTCCCCCCCTCAGCTAGTGGTCAAACAGGAGTTCAACATGTTTGTAGTTCATTTGCATCACCAGAGAAGGAAAATGGTCCGGCTCTCCATACGACACACAGGGGAAATGCCAGGCTTTCCTGCAGGGGGAGGGCCTCAAACAACTGGTACAACAAACCACAAGAGACAGGGCTATCCTAGATCTAGTACTGACTAATAGGGAAAGGATCACAGGTCTCCAGGTAGAAGGTCACCTGGGGACCACTGACCATCACATGGTATAGTTCAATTTGGCCACTAGAACTAAATCAACCCATTCCAAGGCAAAAATATGGGACTTCAGAGGAGCTGATTTTGATTAGATGGCCAACAGAGTTAAGCTAGCCCTGGCAAAAAGAAATACAGGTGAGAGGGTACAGGCAAAGTGGGCAAGCATTAAAGATGCAATACTTGAAGCAACATCCCATTGTGTTAGAGAGAAAAGGAAGTGCAAAAGAAGAAGAAAATCACTTTGGTTCTCAAAAACAGTAGCAGAAAAGGTCAGAGCTAAAAGGCTGGCCTTCAGGAAATATAAGGGAACGCAGCAGGATGAAGATAGGGAGGCATACCAAACTTCCCTAAGGGAAGTAGGGAAGGCAGTAAGGAAGGCAAAGGCCCAAATCAAGTAAACACTAGCACAAACAGTAAAAGAAGGTGACAAAACGTTTTATAGATACATTAGTGAAAGAAGAAAGTCCAGAGGGGGTATTGCTAAGATCAAAGGGGATAAGGGGGCATGTGAGGAGGAGGACCATATAAAAACATTTATCCTAAATAGATACTTCTGCTCAGTATTTACTGAAGACAAGGTAGGGCAGGGCCCACAGCTGAGCACCCTGGATACAGAGGGAGGGTGTGCACTCAGTCCCTTCACAAAAGAAAGGGTCCTACAAGAGCTCAATAAGCCAGGGTGGACAAGACAATGGGACCTGATGGCATACATCCCAGGGTACTAAAGGAGGTTAGGGTGGAATTAGCAGAGCCAATATCAGAACTGTTTAGTGAGTCTCTGAGCACAGGAGAGGTCCCAGAAAACTGGAAAGAGCTCATGTGATCCCGCCCAAAGAGTGGTGGCAGGAGGCGGCAGGGAACTACAGACCAGTCAGTCTTACCTCGGTGGTGGGCAAGATTATGGAGGCACTCCTTAAGGAAAGGATAGTGCAACACCTGTAATCCATAGATGCACAGGATCCAAGATAGCATGGGTTTACAAAAGGAAGGTCCTGTCAAACTAATCTCATAGATTTCTTTGACTGGGTAACCAGAGTGGTGGACCAAGGGGGAGCAGTTGATGTCACCTACCTTGACTTCAGCAAAGCTTTTGATACTGTTCCATATAGAAGATTGCTTAATAAGCTGGATAGGCTCAGGGTGGGTCAGACCTTTGTCAACTGAGTGGCAAACTGGTTGACGGGCAGAAAACAGAGAGTGGTGGTAAAGGGTATACAGTCAGAAGAGATGCAAGTCACAAGTAGGGTACCTCAGGGATCAGTCCTTGGGCCAGTCCTCTTCAATGTCTTTATCAGTGACACTGCAGATGGACTAGAGGGTAAGTTTGTTTGTTTGCAGATGACACCAAGATCTGCAACAGAGTAGATTATCCAGATGGGGTGGGCAGCATGAGAAGAGATTTGGATAAACTAGCTAGCAAAAGGTTGAAAGAGTGGCAACTGGGGTTTAATGCAAAGAAGTGCAAAATCATGCACATACTGTAGGGGGGAGGAGAAACCCTGAAGCCACCTATAGGATTGGAAGGGAGTTGCTGGCAGTCACAAGGGAAGAAAGAGACTTGGGCATCATCATCACTAATGACCTGAAATCATCCAAGCAGACCACTAAAGCAGTAGGTAAGGCTAGATGGATGCTGGGATGTATTAGTAGGGGTATCACAAGTCGTAAGAGGGAGGTAATAATCCCTCTTTACAAGACACTGGCTAGTCTTTATCTGGAGTACTGCGTGCAGTACTGGAGAGGCCACACCTTCACAAGGACATTACCTAAATTGAGGCAGTATAGAAAAGGGAAACCAAAATGGTGCAGGGACTGCATCAGAAAACATGAGGACAGATTAACAGAGCTCTATAAGTATACCCTAGAGCAAAGGAGGGAGAGAGGTGATATGATCGAAACATTCAAACACCTTAAGGGCAGTAACAAGGTGAAAGAGTCTAACATGTTTCAATCTAAGAAAAATAGCAGGACAAGAGGACACAGCATGATATCAGAGGGAGGCAGATTAAGGGGTAATGTGAAGAAGTTATTTTTCACAGAAAGGGTGGTGGATGCATGGAATGGCCTACCTCAGGAAGTGGTGGATATGAATACAGTGCAGGGCTTCAAACAGACATGAAATAGGCATAAGGGAAAAATACAGATAAGTATGACTAGATAGGACATTGACAGAGCAAAGACCAATGGCACATTCATATGGTAGAAAAAGAAATGGGCAGACTGGATGGGCCTTGCAGTCCTTATCTGCTGTCAACTTCTATGTTTCTGTTTCTCTGTGCAAAATCAGTGATTTTCAGTCTCTTTTTACCTTGGCCAGCTTTTAAACTAGAGACTTAAAAGTTGGCAAGCACACTTTGAAGACTGAAACCTTCAGGTTCATTACTGTCTCAGAGGGGCACTGCTTTTAGTAATTGTCCAAACCCAATGAACAGGAGATCACACATTCACCAACATTTAGGAAAACATTATGCTCTAACGTTGACCTGCCCTAGTTTTGTGGCTTGGTGCTTCCACTCTAAAAGATGCCTGTAGTGCATGCAATTAATATAAAAGCTAAGCTGAATTATATCTAAATATTATTTATCAAAGTTTTCTCACAAATGACAAACTCACAGTAACACAACATCTTGTCCCAGTCCTGGAATATGCTACTATTGTGTAAAGACTAGAGTAGCCAGCCCAAATAGACTTCACAAGCTCACCATAGTATTCAACAAACAATGCAGATTTGCTCTGGGATGTGATAGGATGAAACGTCACTGCAATCTACATGAATCCTAGTCTCCGCTCTCTTGATGGCAGAAGACAGATGCATTTGTTTTCTAATCTCCCTAAGGAGATTATCCACACCACATCTACCTTTGTGACTTCTCCATTAAAGAGCTACTGAGACCTTGTGGAAAACTTCTGAGAAACATAATATTTAGACAGAAATCAGCATGTATTTCATGTAGTCTCAATAGATTTCTCCTCCACTTTATTTATTACTGAAAATTTGAATGAATACAGGATCTTTTTCCCTTGGTACTCACCAGTTTCAGTAGTTTATTCTCTACTTGGAGTTGCAGTACTCTGCTGTGACATCACAGTCTGTTGCTATGGGGAATAACTGTGATGTCCCAAGCAGACAGTATGGCCTCAGGTGGGGAATATGCAACACAGCATATGAACTCTTAAGGAAAAAAACTATTTCATGCAAATTATCTTAGACAAATATTGGGGAAGAGAAATGCAGGGCTAATAAAATATAAGCTGAACTGTGCCTACACATTATGTTTTTCAAAGTTCTCCTGGCAGCATCCGCTACACCTTAACTGTGTATGAGTCTAACCAAGTAGGTCATGTGAAGAATCTGCATAAAATCCTCAAATGGAAAAGAACAGTAGGAGCAGTCATTTGAATTTGCTTCAGCTAATAGTTGGTACTCTTTCCCAATAACATTAATGAGCAGAGTACACTGACTCAGTTCAAATTGGCCTTAGTGAAGTCGGGCAACCACATTCAGTGAGGGAATGGACTTTTGATGGACATGCAGTGGCTAGGCTGGGAGGAGATCCACTGGACTACCAGGAATGTATAAGGAATACGGTTTGGGTTGGGGGCCCACTGGACTACCCGAGAGGTTGTCAAGGGACACATTAAGGAACCTTGTCTGCGGGAGACAAGCAGGTCTCAGGTATGGGTCATGCAGGTGTGGGACATTGTTTTTTCACATGCATGATACCATGTGCATGACACTGCACCATGCGCATACCGTACATGCATAAGGAAATACTGTGAGCCATTAGTGTGTGCAAACTCTGTTTGAACACAGTAACATCTAGAATGCCTAATTTGCATTCTAAGCTAGAGTAGCAACACCAGTTCCATGAGTGCCCTCTTTCCCTATCCACCCTGCCACATATCCTAGTGTCACAGAAAAAAAAAGACACATCTTGCCCTAGAGTCCCTCTCCAATGTCACAAGTGAACACCATGAAGAGCACCAGGTCCAGGACCAACTTCTGTGGCACCCAACTTGTTATTCCCTGACCTAAGAGTGTGTACCATTAGTACCACCCTTTAAGTTCTCCCTTCTAGCCAGTTCCATACCCACCTTGTGACTTTTTTCCAGCACCCAAATCCCCCAATTTCTTAATTAATCTTTTATAAGGCACAGAGTCAAAGGCCTTGCTAATGTCCAGGTACAGGATATTTAGCACTTGGCTGTTATCCACTGCTTGGGATATGGTATTGAAAAAAAATCAATGAAGTATGTCTGAGGACCTCCCCTTTACAAAATCATGCTGCTTGTTGTCCTGGCGTTCATGGGACTCCAGGAAGTCAACCACATGTACCTTGATTATAGTTTCAGGAGCTTCCCTACAAAGGAAGTCATGTTAACTGGTCTATAATTCCCAGGATCTTCCCTATTCTCACACTTCTGCAGAGGGACAACATCTGCCACCCTACAGTTCCTAAAGACTACTCCCATCTCAATTTAGCATTTGGTTAGGTCTGCCAGGGGTGCTGCCAGAACCTGCCCTACCTCCCTGATCATCTGTGGTTGCAACATGTCCAGTCCTGGAGACTTACCCACTTTTCACCCTTTCAGACCTTTAGCCACCATTTCTTTTGTGATACTCTCATTGCCATATGTTTCCCACCCAACATGGATGCCGCACTCTGGCAGTGCCCCCCCCCCACACACACTGTAAAGATCGAGCAGAAGTATTCCTTCAGAATACAGTATCAGCTTTCTGCACATTTTCCTCCACCCATGCCCCCATTTCCCGGCCTCTCTATTCCACCCTGCTATTTCTCCTTTCCCTGACATACCTATAGAATACCTCACCAATTCTGCAGTTTAAAGCGCCACCTCTGCTTTGCGTATCCTCACTACCTTGCTAGCTTCTTTTATTTTGCTGAAGTAGAGTTCTCTGCATGCCTCCATCTGGTTGGCCTTATGCACTCTGACGGCTACATTTTTTCCCTACCCACTACCACAACCTCCTTAGGAAAACCACATAGGCCCCTTGCGCCTCCTTCCTTTCCTGACTTGCCTGTGGCACACCTTTGATACATCAATAATCCCTTGTTTGATATATTCATACTTGCTCTCTGCCCCTACCAATTGGAGATACCCCTCTAGACTCTCTCGGCTCCTGTTCAATCTCCCTAAAATTTGCCCCACTGTAGTCCAGGACCAGAGCCTGGGACTTATGCTTTTGTGCTTTCAGGACTGTGTTGAATCACAGCGTGTTGTGGTCATTCGACCCAAGCAGATCCTCTAGTGTTAATTGTCAACACTTTCCTGGTTTGACAGAACTAGGTTGATTATGGTCCCTTTCCTAGTCTGTTGCTCCACATGCTGAGTCAAGAAGCAGTCCTGGAAGTATTCAGCAATGCCTGATTCCTGGTGCTCCATGCACAGGAATGCTCCAGCTTGCATCTGGTATGCTGAAGTCTCATAACATAACTTCAGCTCCAGCTGCTGCCCACCCTGCCCCACTCCTCTGACTGACTAGAGGGCCTGTAGATCACTCCCAAGTGGACAACTGTTTCCCTGTCCACAGTCAGTTGTTCCCATATTGATTCCACCTCACCCCCCTCCCTACCTGCTTATCCTCCAGCAACCTAAATCCCTTCTTAGTGTACTGTGGAACTCTTTCCTCTTTTCCCTCTCCCCTCCTGAATAAGTAGCCTGGGACCTCACCCTGTCATTTTTGAGGGGTGTCCATGTTTCTGTTACTGCCATTATATCTGGGCTGCCATCTGCCTCCATGGCCTGCAGATCACTTACTTTGTTACCATGGCTTCCTGTCTCTTGTGCAGGAATAAGCAGGAGCTGATCCAGAATTTCTTTAAGAGGTAGTAATTTTGTCAAGGGGGTAGCACTGCCCCCCAAAAGGTTTCCTTTTTTTAAAACTTTTTATTTATTTGACTTTTCAATTCATTTACATTCAAATATGCTGCTATCATGTGTTCTGCACCCTATGACTTGGAGAAACAGCCAAGAAAAGTAGCTAGGTGCAATATCCTTTATTGCAAACCATGTCTCAGATGCAATAAACAAAGCTCCAAGGTTATGAGCTACAGTACCTAACATCCCATTCCCAGTGCTACTGTGAAGTGTGAAACATGTTAGGTAACTCACAACCTTAGGAGCTTTGTTGTTTTTTTGCATCCGAGACAAGTTTTTAATAAAGGATATTGCACCTAGGTACTTTTCCCTGGTTGTTTCTCCAATTCACGGGTGCTGGAATACATGATAGCAGGATTGGTTTGTTTCTGTAGCACTGTGGTCCTGTGGTGCGAGGTTTACTTTGTTTGAAAAATTTACATTCAGATATAATAATAGCTACCATGATCCAGGTAGAATTATCATGGCAAAACATATAAATATAATTCAGAAATCCCATAGATTTAGTTATGGCCACAAGTTTGAGATGCAATTCAATCTAACTCTCTGCTACAATACTTTTAGAAGTCCTAAAATTAATCTTACTGAAGAATGGCCACCTTAGAATAACTAAGCTAGGAACAAAGAAATTTGTATGACACCAGATTTCATTGTGTCTGTGCCCCGTTATTCAAAACCTGACCCATTGGTTGAGTTCATCTATCTGTGAAGGGCTACTTTAAAGGACATGACTGAATCACTGAACATCACACTAACTGGGAGGTCATTCCAGAACTGGACAACCCTCTGAGTGAAGAAATGTCTCCTTTGTTCTGTGTAAATCTCATTCCGACTAGTTGTAGAATGAGATCCCTAGTAACCCCTTTTTATAAACTTAAGGTTCATGTTGGAAGAATTTAATAGTTGTTGGTCCCTAGTTGTTTTGTAAATGAGAATCATGTCACATCTAACTCTGTTTCCATCCAGGGTGAAAATACATATTTTTTTAAATCTTTCATTATAACTAATTTCCTTCATACCCTTAACTGTTCTAATCTTTCTATGTTGTACTCTCTCTAATCTGTATGTCAACCCTTTCTCTCTTGGTGCCAAGAACATAGGAACATAGGAAAGTGATGGCAGAAGGGGAGCACCAGGCCCATCTAGTCTGCCCTTTAGTCCAGCAACCTCCAGGTTTGCTGTGGACTCCCCCACCCCACCCCTTAACAACCCTCTATGCCTGTCCCAAGCCCTCTTGAATCCTCCCACTGTGTTCTCTCCCATCACTTCTCTTGGCAGTCCATTCCAGGCATCCACCACCCTCTCAGTAAAGAAGTATTTCCTGATGTTTCCTGAAACATCCCACCCTCAAGCTGGAGATCATGGCCCTCTTCCTGGGGCACCCTTCAGCTGGAATAGGTCATCTGTAGGCACTTGATTGATCCTTTTAGGTACTTAAAGGTCTCTATCATGTCTCCTCTCCCTCCTCTGTACCAGGGAGTACATGTCTAAGGCTGTCAGTCACTCCTCATACTGCAGGTGGTGGGGCCAAACACCATTTTAGTAGACCTCTCTGTACCCTCTACCCTTTCCACATCCTTTTTAAGCATGGTCTCAGAACTGGACCCCATACTCAGGTGCAACCTGACCAGTTGGGTACAAGGAAATAACCCCAACATTCTGCTGGCTGTCATTGTCCTCGCACATTGCCCAGCCACCTTGAAGTCCTGTGAGATACTAATGCCAGGTCCCTCTCCTCATTTGTCATACAAGTGGTTTTGCCCCAGGATGTATTTTTCCCCCAGGATGTCTGTCGTTCTTTTTGCCTAGGTGCATGATTTTGTATTTAGCCGAGTTAAGTGATAATTTCCACCTCCTGGCCCATTCCTCTATTTTCCATAGGTCCATCTGCATCCTCTCGGCCCCATCATGCACATCCATCCTATTGCAGATCTTAACATCATCAGCAAACAGGCTCGCTCTACTTCCCAGCCCCCCCCGCTATGTCCCCTATGAAGATGTTGAAAAGCAGGGGTGCCAGTACAGACCCCTGTGGGACACCGCTAGTGACTGTGATACTCCCGATGGCAGCCCATTGACTAGCACCCTCTGCCTCCTGCCCTCCAGCCAGTTTCACACCCACCTAATGACATCCCCCAGTCCCAGGCACTCCATTTTGTACAGAAGCCTTTCATGTGGCAGCGTATTGAACGCCTTCCTGAAGTCCAAGTAAACCATATCCACAGACCCCCTGGTCCACTACCCTAGTGACCAAGTCAAAAAATCCAACCAGATTTGTCTGGCAAGACCTGTCCTTGGTAAAGCCATGCTACTTGGATCAAGGAGACCATTTGGCTCCAAGTAGCTGCTGATTCTGTCCTTGTGCAGTCTTTCCATGAGCTTGCTAACTACAGAAGTTAGACTTATTGGTCTGTAGTTGTTCATGTCCTGCCTCCCCTCTCCCTTGTGCAGGGGCAGTACATCAGCACTCTTCCAGTCCAGTGGGATTTCCCCAGAGTGTAAGGATTCATTGAACAGAGTGGTCAAGGGGGCCGCTAGCTCCTCTCTCAACTCCCTCAACACTCTTGGGTGTATCCCATCCGGCCCCATGACCTTGTCCACCTTTAGGCACTTGAGTTCCCTTAAGATCTCATCTTCCCGGAAGGGGGGCACCTCCATCTTTCTCCCCTCTTTTCCAGCTGGCCTGGAGCTTTTTCCCTCCCATACCTCCCCCTTCACGAATACGGTGCTGAAGTGACTGTTGAGCATTTCAGCCTTCTCCGATCCCTCCACCCTCTCCCCAGACTCCGCTACCAGGCTAAATATCCCTCTTTCCCCTCTTCTCTGCTCACTTATATACCCGAAGAAGGTCTTGTCTCCCTTCTTTGCTGCCTTGGCAATCCTCTCTTCTGTCCTTGCCTTAGCCCATCTTACCACTCTCCCAGCCTCCTTCTGCTTCTCCCTGTATTCCACCCAGTCTGGTTCACTCTGTGTTGATTTGTATAGCCTGAAGACTCTCCTCTTTGCCCTGATGCTGGCCCTCACTTCCCTGATGAACCACAGGGGCCTCCTTTTCTTTCTGCTTTTGCTTTCCCTTTTTGAGCAGTGGTCAGTGGCCCCACTATGGCTCCCTTTATCGCGGTCCATTGGTTTTCCACTTCTCTGCACTCCCCCAACACAGTGATTTCCTGGCAAGCATGGTCCCTCATCCTGTCAAAATCAGCACGCCTGAAATCAAGGACCTTCACCTTGGTTTAATGGCGTGAGGCCGAAGTGTGCACCGTGAACCACACTGTGCCATGGTCGCTGGAGCCCAGGTGTTCTCCCACCGATACCTCCCCCGCCCTATTTCCATTGGTGAGTACCAGGTCTAATGCCGCTCCTTCCCTGGTTGGTTCCTTGACCAGCTCCCTGAGGTGGGCAATCTGGAAGGAGTCTATGATTACTCTGCTTCTGGCTGAAGCAGTAGCCATAGTCACCCACTCCACATCTGGCAAGTTGAGATCACCCATCAACAGCACCTCCCACTTAACCGCCATCAGAAGTATCTCTTCTGTCATCTGTTTGTCCACCCCTTCTGATTGCCCAGGTGGTCTGTATACCACACCTGTGCACACCACCTCTCCCTTTTTTGTGGTCAGTGATACCCACAGCACCTCGGCTTCCCCCCACCTACCCTGCGTGACCGATGCCAGAATCCCTTCCTTCACATATAGTGCTACACCTCCTCTTCTCCTGTCCACCCTGTCCTTCCTAAATAGCGTATACCCCAGGATGTTTAAATCCCAGTCCTGACCTTTGTGATACCATGTTTCCGTTATTCCCACCAAGTCTAGGTGCTCCTCTGTCATGACCGCTAACAGATCTGGGACTTTGTTGCTCAGGCTCCTGGTGTTAGTGCACATGGCCTTTCAGTATGTGGTGTCCCTGCCCCCCTCCCACCTTGCTAGGCCTTGTTGTCTGGGCCATGTCCATTCCTGCCTCCATTTGCTGGTACATTTTTTGTGGGGGTGCAACCATCCCCCTTGTCCCTAGAGCCGTCAGGTGCCGCTAACAGCTTCCCCCTCCGGATTAGTTCAAATTAAGGTGAGTGTTAAAGAACTCCTCTAGTTTCCACTTGAGCACTTCCTTTCTGTCACTGCTTAGGTGAAGCCTATCTGGAGCAAAGAGACTGCCATCTTGCCAGATGGTCCCCCACTGGCCCACCAGCCCATAACCCTTCTGGGCACACCATTTGGAAAGCCAGCAGTTGAACTCCTCTATCCTCTGCTTCCTATCCATGCTGGCCCTAGGAACTGGTAGCACCTCTGAGAATGCCACGGAGTGGAAGCTCAGGTTGCTACAAAAGCATGATAGGGCCTCAAACCTTGGTTGAACTTCCATCAGACTATGACCAGCAAGGTAATTTCTCCAAATGGAAGACCAGGTGTGTTCTTGGATCATGCAGCTTCCCTCAGGCAGGGATATAATGAATAACCTCTGCAGCTGTCATTTCTGGCAGGCAGATGACCCAAACCTTGCCACCCCCCCAACCCTTGTCTTTCCAGTTAATACCCCTAACCATGGAATCTCCCATGATCATGACCATGTCCTCCACTGTCCCCACTGCGTGGCTACTCACTGGCCGATTTCCTACATCCCCTCCCATGTAGTGCGCTGTTACAGCCCCTGGAACCTCCATGTTTGCTACTTGCACACTCCTTCTCGTCCTTGCAGCCTGGCCTCCCCGGTGGTGGCCTCCCAGTCCCTCTACATTGGGTCTTGTGTCTCTGGCAACCCCCTCTTCTTTTAGTCTCCCTTGCCCTATGTCAGAGCCGAGATTTTTCTCCGGCACCCTCATTGGTGCTTCTTTGGTTGTGGCTTCCTTGGTTGTGGCAGTATGTTTGCCTTGTTTTTGCCGAGGGGCCTTCCCTGCCCCATCCAGCAGCGTTCCCCCTCAGGTGCCTGCCTAGCCCCAACCAGAATAGACCCTCCCTTTGGTCCCCTTCCACGTTGTATTCCCTTCCCCCAAGGCCCCCACCTGGTCTCATCCAGCCTGGGGTGTCCCTCTGCTTGCCTCCTCTGCCACCTGGGCCCCCACTGCCCTCTCACTACTTTCCTTTCTCTGATGAGGTTACCCAGGTACGTTTGTGTCCTCCCCTTCCATGCTTTTCAGGCCTTCCCCTTCTTCTGTGCTTTTCAGGCCCTTCCCCAATCTTTCTCCTTTCCCTGCGATCATGTCCTCGGCCCCCAAGTCAGCTATCGGATGTCCCTTCTCCCTCTGTTTGACAATTAACTTGCCCCTTCCCCTGCTAGGTTGAGTGCTTGCATTTCCTTTCCTTTCCCAGTCCCTGTCCCCCTCATGTTCCCCACCTCCCTCCCTCCCTCCTGCCTCAATTTTATCCCCCTCCTCTTCACACTCCCCTTCCTCCCCATCCATGTTGCTTAAGGTCTCAAATTTATTGTAGTACTCAATGCCATCCATCTGTTTTTGACCCAATTTCCTGCTGACTGCACCTCTAGGCTGCCCTTTGCCAGCCCCCACTGCTCTGATGACCCCATTATGTTTTGGGCAGCCGTCCCTACTGTTTACCTCCCTGGCCTCTTCTTTCCTCGTGAAAGGTCCATGTTCCATCTGTTCTCCCTGCCTGTTTGATGAGTTATGTCCCTTTCTCTCACCTACACCTTCCACCTGCCTCCCGTAGCCCTTCCCTCTTTCTTTCATCGCTCCCCCAAAAGCCTCCAGCTGTGTCTTTAGCCAGGTTACCTCACTCCTGATCTGCAAAAGCTGCCTGAAGAATGGGCAGCCTCCCACCCTCCAGGCCCATTTTAGTATCATCGCTGCCCCACAGGCAGTGCATCCTACAACCCTTCCAAAGATGCCTGCCCTGGTGGCTAGCGGCCCCCCAAACTGTCCTTCTCCATACATATCTGCACGTTTTCCCTTGGCCCGGTCTCCACCCCCAGGAGTACCACCCCTCTCACTTCTCCTTGTAGCCATACTGGGGTAGTATAAGGTCATGTCTTCTGGTCACTTGTAGTACCAGCTGATGAACCACTGCCCCCGTGACCAGGTCCTGATCTTCCAGTCACTTGTAGTACCAACTGATGAACCACTGCCTCCGTGACCAGGTCCTAATCATGGTACAAATAGATACAGTAATTAGGCTACTAAACAGATCTAACAATTAAAACTCCTCCCTAACCTAATCACAGTAAAAATATATAATTTGGCTACTGAACAGTTCTAACGGTCTAATAATTTTAAACAAACCTCCCCAGAACCAATACCTAATCTAGGTAGTACAGTTTGCAGTTTCACAGTTCCAACAGTCCCTACACAGTTCAAAATTTCAGGTTTGATTTCCAGGTTACCACTAACTAGATTTGTACAGCATTAACATGCTCAGGATGATTTTGTGCCTTTGATCCCCTCGTTTAAACTCCAGCCCAAGTTTAAACGTAAGGATGCAATTTCAGTACCTTGAGCTTTTGTCCAGTAATCCCACCTCAAAGCCCCAAAGACCTTCCTCACCACTGTGTTCCTCCTCCTCCTCCTGCCAGCACCTACTCAGCCCTTGTTTCATCCAATCGCTCAGTTTGGGTGGGGCCTAGAAGGATATTTAATAGTGGAGGAGGTGGGGGCTGGGTGGACAGGAGAAAAATCTTCCCGAAAACAGCAGCAATAGTCTTTTTTTTCAGCCCTTTAGTTTCTCTGTAGGAAAAGAGGGATCCCGACATGGACACCACAGTCCTCTGTTCCCCCATGCGAATTACAGTTCAGCCATGCTCAAAAGTCCATGGCCAGCTTCCTTTTTAAAGTTTGATGCCTCCTTCTTACTCTGGCCTGATTGGCCTAGAGCACTCCACTGTGCCCGCATTTGGCTGCCAGCTTCTGTTTCTTCCCAACGGCCCAGTGGCTCCAAAATCTTCCTGAAAGCAGCAGCAATATTCATTTTTCAGTCCTTAGTGTCTCCATGGGGAAGAGGGGTCCGATGTGGACACCATGATCCTCTGTTCCCCATGCGAATTACAGTTCAGCCATACTCAAAAGTCCTATGGCCGCTTCCTTTTTAAAGTTTGATGCCTCCTTCTTACTCTGGCCTGATTGGCCTAGAGCACTCCACTGTGCCCGCATTTGGCTGCCAGCTTGTTTCTTCCCAACGGCCCAGTGGCTCCAAAATCTTCCTGAAAGCAGCAATATTCATTTTTCAGTCCTTAGTGTCTCCATGGGGAAGAGGGGTCCGATGTGGACACCGTAGTCCTCTCTCCCCCATGTGAATTACAGTTCAGTTGTACTCAAAGCCTATTGCTGGATATCCTTTTTAAAGTTTGGCACCTCCTTCTTTCTCTGTCCTGATTGGCCCAGAGTCTCCACTGCGCCTGTACTTGGCTGTGGGCTTCGTTTCTTCCCAATGGCCCGGTGGCTCCAAAGCTTCCAGCAGTAGCAATATTCTTTTTTCAGCCCCTAGTGCCTCTGTGGGGGAAGAGGGATCCCGATGTGATGCCGCAGTCCTCTGTACCCCGTTTGAATTAAGCAGTCGCCGCAAACTGTCCACAAAATTCCAGATATGGCCTGACCAGACCTTTGCAGATTGGCACCATGGCCTCGCTATCTCTTCTAGAGAAGCTCCTTTTACAATTATTTATTTTATTTATTCACTGAAAGAGTTTACCAGGATAGACTTCCTGAGCCATAATAGCTCATTTCCAGAGGTTTCCTGGGGGATGGGTGCATGGAAAGGCAATACAGCAGAAATCATACAGAAATAGTGACAATGTTACAGCAGTATAAACAGGACTAAACACTGAAGCATTATTACTCTGTACAATTTTCAGTTTACCACCACTGGGTAAATAACCCAAGCACATGAGTTAACTGCAAAGGTTGCATGCAGCTGCAGGAGAGATGCCTTTGCTCCATGAGTTACATTTTTAATAGTTGTGTTGTACTGTGTCATGTGTTGAAGGTCAGCAACCCCATGGATCCCCAGATACTTTGTCATAGCTGGATGCCTTGAGGTGTCACCCATGTGGAAAATACAGATTTTTGGTGGTGTTTTTACCAAAATGAAGTACCTTATATTTGTCTGAATTGAAGTTCATTTATTGGTTTGTACCCATCTGGCAAGTTGTTAAGGTCTTATTGGAGAGATATTCTCTGCTTATTTGTCACTACCAAGTGGCCTAGTTTGGAGTCATCAGTAAATTTCGCCATCCAGTCATGATGGTTTTGTTGCCATCGACAAATTTCACCACCCAGTCACTATGATTATTTTACAGAGCCAAGCAGATTTATATACTTGCAGAAATTTAGTACAGACTAGTGAGACAACTCCACAAATACTAGTGGTTAAATCAGTCAAAGTACTTTTAACTATTGATTTAATTATTTCATCAGGGCAGGCTCACCAGAGCAGCGGTAGCACTACCGCTCATGACACTAACAACCTAGGTTTAAGGGCGAACTCTGGGTGATTGAAGGGCCGGGCTGTCAGAGGAGAATGAGTATCTGAAGGGATCTGGAACCTGGTTACATTCCACCCCCCTAGTGGGACAGATAAGGGTCACTGTGCCTGGGGCCAGCGCATGAGCTCTAGATTGGTGGAGTGGCAGACATCTGCACATTGGGGCTGGGAGCACACCTGATGTGTGCTGATGTTATTGCACATCCACATCAGCAGGGCATACCTGCAGAAATAAAACCATTCCCTGCAGCAGCACGATGAGGCCTTAGATCTATGGTGCCTCTCTGTCCAGATGATGCCAGCCAGCTCATTGGTGGAATCAGGTTGATCTTGGGCTGCTGTAGCCCTTAAGGAGCCCTGCCATGAGGGGTAAGTCACAGGCCTCCACATTCGGGTGACTGGGGGATGCGGGGGGAGTAACAGAGGGTTTGATGGGCTGATATGGGGTACATACCCACCTGCAAGGATGAGAGAAACAGAGGTAAAATAAAATAAGTAAAATAAAAAATAAATAAGTAATAATTATTTTAGAGCTGTAGCTGCTGCGGGAGATAGGGAAACCCATACAGAGGTATAAGAATTGGAAACAGATTTAATTAAACAGACTCACAAAAAGGCTGAATTTCATTAGTTGAAATCAGATTTCTCTTTTATATTGGTATTCTGCATCATCACAGTTTAAATCATTCACTCTGGTATTCCAATAAGTGTAAATCAATCCGTTCCTGATTCTTGTCCATAACAGCAGCCTCTACGTGGCTTTTGTGAGCTTATTACATTCATTTTTTTGTCAGCAGACACTTAGCATCGTAAAATACGTGTTTAGTAGCCTGATTAGTTATGAGACATTTTGAGGGATAGGGTATCAAAAGGTTACTCCCTGCTCAGTCAGATCATCTTGGTTCTGAAGTACAGGGTGATTTTAGAACTCAGACCCTTAATCCCAATCTGTGTTGAAAGCAAACAACATCACAACAGTTGATTCAGGAATCTGAGAAATATTTTCAGTGGTATTTGAAACATTGTTCAGCTATTTTTAAATCACTTTTCATACCAATAGGTTTTACAGACAATCTATAAACACAGGTAGTGAAGAGATGATTCTATTCTAGTAGCGTTTCTTGTTTTTTGTTATTTACTATGCTTTTTTATGCCGGTGCCAGATATTAAAAGGCTCAGCCCCAGACTCACCTGACCTCCACCCCCCCGGGACTTACCTGGAGTGGCGATTCACCCAGGCTTACCCCCTCTGGGTGGGGCTGTCAGATGGCACAGCCCCTACGGACAACTCATCTAGAAACCTGGTGGGAACACCACTGGGAGGACCCCTGGCTTACCCTCCAGGATGGGGCCATGGGACCGTACCAACGGAAACTCATCACTAAGTCGCCGACCAAACACCGTGGATAGTAGCACAAAGATGGAGAGATGGGGCATCATACATGTTTAGCTTTAGTTTAGTTCAGTTTTTTTTTGTTGACCGGGAAAGGAGAACTAGACAATTCTGCTTACTTCAGCCTCATCTCGGGGGAGAGGGATACAGATGGAACTGGCAGTGAGTTTTTATTGATGGTGAGCTCCCCGGGAGACATGGTATGCAATGATGTAGAGCACAACTTGCAATGTTGGACTTGGCAAGGTTGGAGGAATGGTCAGAAGTATGGCAGCTAGGATTCAATGCAAAGAAGTGCAAAATAATGCACCTGGGATACAAGAACCCAGGGGAATAATACACAATGGGGGGAGGTAGTAACAACAACAAAAAAGGAAAGGGACCTGGGGGTAATCATATCAGATGACCTTAAGGTTAGCAAGCAGTGTGAGAAGGCAGTAGGGAGGGCTGGGGTATACTGGGATGCATAGGGAGAGGCATCAGCAGCAGAAAACAGGAAGTTGTTATCCCTCTGTACAGACAGTTGGTGAGACCCCATCTGAGTACTGTGTCCAGTTCTGGAGACCCCATCTCCATAAGGACATAGACAGGATAGAGGCAGTCCAGAGGAGGGCAACTAAAATGGTGCAGGAGGCCGTATGAAGAGAGACTAAAGGAGCTTAATATGTATACCCTTGAGGAAAGAAGGGAGGGGGACATGATAGAAACTTTAAGTACCTCAGTGGAATCAACAAAGTCCAAGAGGGTAGCATCTTTCAGAAAAGAGGCGTGCAAGAACAAGGGACACAATTTAAAGATAGAGGGGCAGTTCAGGGCAATGTGAGGAAGTATTATTTCACAGAGAGGTAGTGGATGCATGGAACAGCCTTCCTGAGGAGGTTGTGGGGTCTAAAACTGTGGGAGAATTCAAGAATGCATGGGACAGACATAAGGCAATTCTTGTGGGAGGGTAGGAAGAAATAGGCTATTGGTTAACTAGGATCTGCGGCCTATCCTGTAGGTAGGAAATGGGCAGACTAGATGGGCCAAGCAGTCCTTATTCTGCCGCTCAAAGTCTATGTTTCTATGTTTCTATGTCTGCACACCTCTGACAACTCAGCTCCAGCAGCTGTGTTCCCCCCTGCCACGCCAAAGGTGAATCACGTGCTGGTCTCACATCCCCCCTTCCCACTGGAGGAGGAAAGCAGTCCCTAGGATGCTCAATTCTCCTCCCCAGCTGACCCTTTGATGCTTTGAGTCCATATCCGAACCTGGAGTGTCGGCATTGCAGATGGAAGTCCAACCGCTGTGTCGGCAGGCCTGTCCCTAGTAAACAGCATTTCTGTTAAATCCCACACATTCTGGCATTCAGAATCAAATTTTAAAGAAAGTCCAACAATTCATGGATTTGGGTATGGCTGGTGTTCTCCAGCTGCTTTAGTCAACAATGCAAGGCAACACTGTTTCTGGTATTTGCTGAGGCCAAGGCATCCATAGACAGTAATTTTTTCTTTAATTTCACTTATTTCTTTTTGTATAGCCATAAGAGATTTTCTAACTTTTTCAATCTCATTAAACTTTTTTTATTATTCTTTTCATAACTTCATTTTAGTAAATCTGTTAGATGAAAAAACATTTTTTTTTTGTAAAACCACTCTAAAATGGCAAAGAGTCCACCCATGACTTAAGTTCCTTGAAATTGTTATCATCTGATTTCTGTTTAGGTCGTTCTGGTTTAGATTCAGAATTATCAACCTTTTTACTAAAAACATCTCCCTTTCCAATGTAGGGCTGCTGCTGTGGAAGTTAATCGAATCATCAAGGTCACAGGATATGGCCACCAGGTCAGTTTGCCATGACATTTCTGGCCTTCCAAACTGTGCCATGAAACTGCTCACTGCCACTGCCATATCGGCATCTGTAGCATTTCCCAAGCCTTAGTATGCAGGGAAAATATTTATCAATCAGTCCCTCTTTAACAGATGCTTTTAAAGGAGATCCTGATTCAGATGAAGAGGACTCTGCACTTACTTTTCTCCAGTTTAATCTCATGGTTAGATACTTTTTACATCCACAAAAAAGTATAAGGAGTCCTCATAGAACTAAGCTGAATGTGGCTGCTGCATGGTGGCTGTCTTGGACTATTTAATTTTAAAACATATAAAGGCTAACACAGTAGTTGTTTGCTATGCTAACCTAAGGGAGTTGCAGGTGCTCAGCTTTACATCATAGCTGTATACATTGGCGGGGATGAGAATGTTTCTTGGCGTTCTAAACTCCTGTTATGAGGTGTTAGTTGGAAGGTCCTCATAGAGCCTCCTAGATCATTGGGATACTGATGCCTCTAAAGGTTAGTACCTTACTTTTTTTTTTGCAAGTACAGTAATGTTAAGAATAGGCGCTCTTATGAGCACTATGATTTTAATTGTGCTGTAGTTTACTTAGATGTGACAACAATCACTTAAAGGAAACTGACGGAGTACTAGCTATGAAGAGCATCTAGTTTACACTTCATTTAGTTATTTGGGCTGTGCATTTGAGAAAGAGTAATATGCAAGGGGGACAGCCCAGGTTCCAGCTGTCTCAGTGGCGCAGCTGGTTAGTGCAATTGGAAAGGTATTCTGGATGGCCTGGGTTCAAGTCCCAGCTGAGGCACTTACTTCTTTTTCACCTCTGTTTGTATGTGTTCCATAAATATGTGCACTGCACTCCTGTATGATTGTTACAAGTAAATATTTGTGTTGCCACTGTGTTGTGCAGCCCAGGTTCCAGTTGTCTCAGTGGCGCAGCTGGCTGGCGCAATCAAAACGGTATTCCGGGCAGCCTGGGTTCAAGTCCCAGCTGAGGCACTTACTTCTTTATCACCTCTCTTTGTACATTATTTAGTCTGAAGTCAGCTATCGTGTTAACTTTATACAGACTAGTCTTTTTGCTTTGACTTTTGAGTGCACTAGACGAAAACTACAAAGTTCATTTCAAAAACTTTTCAAAGTGGGATAATGTCCCATGGGGTGTAAATAGTTGAAAACAAAATTAAACAAATAAAAGGTCATGCTCCAAATGTTTGTTTTATTTCATTGCTGAATCAGTCAGTCCAATAGTTTTTGTTGCCAAGAGTTTTGTGGTTTTCTTTTTTTTTTCATCACTTGAATGTTCGGAGACATCAGAAATTCCCTCATCTCTCTAGAGTTTTTCAAGTATATTTTCTTGCATTCAGATTTTCCCAACACTCTATTCATGCGGTTGCAGTATGGACTTGTGCACTGTTTTCCTGCCAAATCCTAATCCTAAAAAAATAAATCTGTGGCAGTATCTCATGTGGTATCTCTCTCAGGTAGCCCACCCCTAAATTGGATTGTTTGCAGCAGCACTACTGCACACATGGAAACAACCTGTGCCACATTGTGCAGGTAGCATAGCATTTGTATCATGGTGCAAACCCTGCAACCTCCAGCTGTCCCAGACTACCCCCCCCAAAAAAAAAAACTTGGACACTTGAGTACTTCCCTGGCAAACAACAACTTAAATTTCTTGAAATAGCCACATTAGTTTATGTGGTAGTGTGCTTGCATGGCCCATAGGATTCTCCACTCCCAGAAGGGGCAGAAGGAAAAGCAAGCCAAATTTGTTGTAGGGTGCCAACCCGAAGGTTCTGGGCACTTTACACAGGTCAAAGAAACAGTAATGGAAGTATATAATAAATACATCAGAGTTTAAATAAGGACAGTTTAAATACATGAACCAGACCCATACATAAGGTTAAAAAGGTGGGCTTTTAAGACAAACTTTGAAAGTATCCGCTGAGGAGGATACTCCTGTATCAGTGGATAGTGCATTCCACAGCACTGGTGCAGGAACAGCGAATGCATGACCTCCTGAAGATTTCAGTCAAGATCCAGGAATGCAGAGGAGATCCACTTCAGAGGAACAAGGAGGGCAACTGGGGGCATAAGGGATCAGGAGTTCTTTTAATTAGCCAGGGCCCAGACTATATAGAGACTTGTGGATGAGCAAGTACACTATGAAGCTGATGTGCCACCAAACTGACAGCAACACAGACCACAGAGCACCAACATAATATGCTTGGACCAGGAGGTCCCAGCAGTCAGCTGGCCTGTCACATTCTGCACTGGCTGCAGACAAAGCACCAACTTTTGTGGATAACCCTAGGTAAAGGACATTGCTGTAATCCAGTCTCGATGTAACAAAAGCATGTACCAGTGCTGTCAAGTCTGTTGCCACATGAAAGGGCTTGATTCTGGTGATGTTTAAGAGATGGATAAAGTCATTGTGGACCAGCTGTACTGCTACCACCTTTTTGAGTACTTTCCCCTGGAAGGGAAGGTTCAAAACAGGCCACTGTGCACTAATATTGTCATCTAGTTTTCTAGTGTCAGCTGGCAGTCTACAGTGACCCACAGGTTCTTAACCCTACCCACAGCTCCAGCATAATGCTATTCAAAGAGGGTAAAACAGAATCTACGCTATTCCTTACTGACCTATAAAGACCTGGATCAACCATTGATGAGTTGAGGCTAAGCCAGATGAGGTCACCCTACCTGAATTTCCATAAGACCCTCAAGGGTGAGGGAAACAGCACATGCTTTAAAGTTTCCTGCCTACATCTTCTGTTCCTTGACAGATTGCTTGCACTGTTCAGAGTGATACCACCAAGAATGATCCTTCCACAGCACCCCCAAACTCTCCAAAAACTGTGAGTACCTCTCAGCTGTGACCCCGTCGAGTTCTGTGAAACTCAGTTAGTTAGTTTAGATAGCTTTAAAGGGGGTAAAGTCCTGGGCAGGACTTTGTTAGTCTGCAGGAAAAGCCCTGGCAGAAGATTATAAAAAAGCCATTTCAGACTACCCTTTTTGGAATCCAATTGGGACCCTTTACCAAAGTTCTTCCAGTTTCAAGTTCAAGACTGTTGTTTCCTCAGTGTCCTAGAGTTCAACAATCCAATGTTTACTGGTTAGCTACCAGCAACCCGATTAGGTACCCACCACAATGGACAGCAATCATTCTCACGGCTGCTGAGGGGGAAGCCAGGTGCTCCTGTGGGGGTGGTATGGGGACTGTGTGTGTGGGACAACTGAAGCAAAATTTGTTAAAAGTGTTTCCATTGACTCCATGGTTTCTATGTTGTTTTGCTTCCTTACTCCTCTCCTAAATCAATGATATAATTCATTTTACAATTTGCGTTCATGGTTATTGCTTTGTGTGTATTTCTACTGTGGGGAAAAGTTAATGTGTGGAAGGAAAAATAATACTTGTTCCTGGGGGGATGTTAGGGCCACATTGGGTAGCCTTTATATACTCCTGCTCCAGGTGGAGGCACCAAAACCTGTTCCTGGTATTCTGTCTGTGTACTGCACCCAAAAGGACCCAGACCGACCTCAAGGTGGGTCGGTAAGAGAGGGGGTGCCATGTGCACACGTCAGAGACAGCTCTACTTACACATACTTTATCTGGACTTTAGCAAGGCCTTTGACTTTCTACCCCACAGGATACTAATGAAACTGAGTAACTTTGGGGTGGGAGACATAAAGACAAAATATGCAAGAAACTGACTGGAGGGAAGGATGCAGTGGGCAGTGGTTAATAGGGGAGTACTGGGATTGAGGATGTCACAAGCAGGGTTCTGCAGAGCTTTGGCTTGAAGTAGTGCTTTTTAATGTATTTAGTACAGATACTGGAGAGGGCAATGAGGGCATAAAGTGACTTTCTGGGGACAACACCAAACTCAGCAGAACGGCTGATTATGAAGAGAAGGGCAGGGAACTGAACAAGGACTTGGAAAAGCTGGAGTGGTTATTTGGAATTTGGAAGCTAGACTTCAGTGTGAAAAAGTGCAAAGTCATGCATGTTATGAGAAAAAAACCTGAGGGTGAGTACCATCTGGGAGTTACTGTCACAGTGGCAGAGAAAGAAAAGGACTTGGGGGTAGCAACTGCAAGCTCCCTCAAGCTATCTGCAAAATGCAGTCAGGCAGTTCTGTAGAGAAAGCAAACAGAAGGCTAGACTGTATAAGCAGTGTGAACTTCCAGTGACATCAGCGACTAGCATGGCCACTAAGACAAGAGTTCTTGCTAACCACCAACCTAATCCATCTGCATCTACCGGCATCCTATAATCAAGTGTTTTATTTCCTCCTGAGGCAGCAGCTACTGAGCCTGATACTGAACATGGGTGGCACAAAAAACATGTGGCCAAATCAACCCCAAAACCAAGCACTAAATGGTGGTGGTGGTAGGGTCAGCACCATAGCTCTAGCATCTCACCATTCATTTTAACTCCTAAGGTGTCCGAGTTACAGTACATGCAGATAATTTTCATGAAATTTCCCACAAAAAATAAAATTACAGACTTTGAGCACCTATACTTTTGAGATGATGCGTCCTAATAGCAGTAGTTATGTGCACCAATTTTAAGTCTCAAGCTTTACAGGGGGATGTGATATAGGTAGACAAATATTTTGCTAAAATTAAGATTTTAATTTAGTATAATTTTGCAAGGCATGGCACATTTTATTTAAAAAGATGTCCAACCCGGAGGCTCTGGGCACCACACATTAAAATTTCATACAAAACTCAATCAATAAATTATATATACACAAACAACACAATGTAAGACATAAGTATACAATACTACAACAATTATTATAAAATTTATAAATTCTACCCTCAACGATAGCTACTAACTCAGAAATAGCCATGGACCAGTTAAGGCACAAAGGTCAAGAGTCAAAATAAAGCTATACAGCAAAGTCCGGGAAGGCCTAATTATACAAGAAGGCCTTGAGGCAGGCTTTGAATACCGCAACAGAAGGGGCCTCTCTAAAAGCTGGAGAAAGCAAATTCCACAGGACAGGGGCCGCGACAGTAAATGCTCTGTTGCCTGCTGTTTTTAACCTCGTCCTGGGAATCGCAAAGAGGCCCCTAGAGGAGGATCAGAGGGAGTGGTCCGAGACAGTAGGTGTAAGACGGTCCTTTAGGCAACCAGGACCCAGGCCGTGTAGGGCCAAAATGTTATAAAAGTTTGCAGGTATATGGATTATTACTGCATTTATATATGTACCCACTTTCAGATTTAAAAGTCTAAGGATGCTTGAGTTATATACAGATAAAAATGTCATTAAATTTCCACAAAAAATAAACAGACAAGTTTTGAGCACCTATCATTTTAAGATGATGTGTCTTAATGTCATGATAACTGGCACATCATTAGAATTCCTATCAGCAACTAATCACGCCAAATGTAAGATCTTTGGCTCAATAAAAGGCTGTGTTATGGTCAAATGAATACATTTAAAAATTCCACTGAATTTCAACAAATTTTACATTTCAGTTATATTGGTCTAGTTTTCAAGTACATATTCAAATGATACCACACATTTGGCAGGTATACAGTTACTAATGGCTTTCATCGTGCACAAATTTCAGAGTCCTAAACTTGAAAGGTGATGAGTTGTAGGTGGCCATGCATTTAATCAAAATGTTATTTGCAGTTATTTCCATCTAATTTTAAAAATACTTATCCAAATTTATCTACAGTTCCAGGATTCAGAGAAACATGCAACATGGTTATGTACACCAAGTTTTATGTAGCAAGCTTTAAAGGGGGCTGTGCTATGGATAGCCAAACATGTTGCCAACATTTTGATTTTAGTTATTTTACTAGAATTCTGAAAGTATTCATCAAAATGTTATCACATTTTAAGCGATAAGGGTTATTGCTACATTTATACATGTACCTAGTTTCAGATTTCTAGCTTCTATGGTGCCTGAGTTACATGAGATAATTTTCATGAAATGTTCCACACAAAATAAAATGACAGGCTTTGAACACCTATAATTTTGAGATGATGCATCCTAATATCAAGGTATTTGGCACACATTAGAGCAGCTACCTGGAAGTAACAGTGCCAGATTTTAGATCTCTAGCTCTACAGACAGCTGGGTTGTGATCAAATTAATAAATGTCAAACATTCTGGAAATTTTGATGAACTTCCACATTTTTCAGAATTTCATGGAATTTCTGTCAAAATTCTGCAAATTCAGAATTTTCTCATTCCACACAGCTCTATAAATTAGCCCAACTTCACAAAGGGCAAGTAATCTGGGGTGGCGGCTGTAACTGTGTAGAAAATCTCTCCCTAGACAGATTTGCAGGTACTAGCAAAACAGATAATTCTGCTCTAAAGTACTTTGAACTTTGGTAGAGGAGGGGGGTGGATTGACCTGTGGTGCCTCTATAACCCTGAGGCAAAAACTATACATTCTCCTCTATGCCAAATAACACTTACTCCAGGCTTAACCATTTTATACACAAAATTAATGGACCTCTACGGTCAAGGATATGGAGATCCACCCACATTTATTTTCCAGCCATGCTCTTATATCTCTCAAGCTAAACCCTGGACCTACAGATCGTAAAAGCTTGTGGTGGCTGAACACAGTACTCTTTAATGACGAGATTAAGACTAAGGTGGTTATCAAGAATTATTTGAAAGAAAACAAAGAAGGGGAAACTAGAATCAAGAATGTGTGGAATGTGTTGAAGGCAGTCCTTCGGAGGCACTTTCTTATATGCTACCCATAAAAACAAGCAACACTGGTGCCTCCAGCTAAAAGCAAAGGAGCTCCTTAAACTGGAAATGAAACACAAGCTACGAGGGCCCCAGGTAACTTCCTCAAACTAAGTAAGCCAAGGAAGAACTTAATGAAATGGCAGTGAGAATGGCAGAAAGCAGCCTGAGATTTGTAAATCAAAAGTATTACAAAAGGAGTAACAGGACAAGTAGATTGCTAGCATTTAGACTCAGGAAGCAGATAGATATGTATCAAGAATTAGTGGGGGGAAGGCTATCAGGACATAATGTCCTAATGTATTAGGTAATTGTCATAGAAACATAGAAACATAGACTTTGATGGCAGATAAGGACCACTTGGTCCACCCAGTCTGCCCATTTCCTACCTACTGGATAAGCTGCAGATTCTAGTTAACCAACAGCCTACTTCCTGCAACCTCACTATAATTGCCTTGTGTCTGTCCCATGCATGTTTGAATTCCCCACTGTTTTAGACCAACGACCTCCTCAGGAAGGCTGTTCCATGTATCCACCTCTCTCCATGAAAAAAATTCCTCACATTACCCTGAGCCATCCCCATTATCTTTAAATTGTGCCCCTTGTTCTTACACATCTCTTTTCTGAAAGATGCTACCCTCCTGGACTTTGTTGATTCCCTTGAGGTACTTGAAAGTTTCTATCATGTCCCTCTGTCCCTCCTTTCATCAAGAGTATACATATTAAGCTCTCTCAATCTCTCTTCATATGATTTCTGCTGCAGACCCTGCACCATTTTAGTTGCCCTCCTCTGGATTGCTTCCATCCTGTCTATGTCCTTGCGTAGATGAGGTCTCCAAAACTGCACACAGTACTCCAGATGGGGTCTCACCAACTGTCTGTATAGAGGGATAACCATTTCCCTTTTTCTACTTGTGATGCCCTTCCTATGCTTCCAACTTCACATTGCTTACCACCTTTAGATCATCTGATATGACTACCCCAGGTCCCTTTCTATTTTGTTGTTGTTAGTACCTCCCTGCTATTGTACTCTTCTCCTGTTTTTTGTTTCCCAGGTGCATTTCTTTGCACTTCTTTGCATTGAATCTAAGTTGCCATATGTCTGACCACTCCTCCAACCTTGCCAAGTCCCTTCTCATCTTTTCTACCCCCTCTTGTGTATCAACTCTGTTACAGATCTTTGTGTCATCTGCAAAGAGGCATACCTTTCCCTCCAGACCCTCTGCAATGTCACCTATAAAGATGTTAAAGAGGACTGGACCCAGTACTGAGCCCTGAGGTACTCCACTAGTAACCCCCCTATTTTCGGAAAGTATTCCATTCACTATTACCTTCTGTGTCCTGTTGTGCAGCCAGTTTGCTACCCAGGCTACCACCCTGGGACCCACTCCCAGGCTGGCTAACTTGATTATTAATCTTTTGTGCGGGACTGTGTCAAATGCCTTGCTAAAGTCTAGGTAGGCCATATCCACAGCCTCCTGGCCTATTACTTTGGTGCCAGTCAAAGAAATCAATTAGATTCATCTGACATGCCTTCCTGCTGTAAATCCATGCTGCTTTGGGTCCTGTGCCCCGCTTACCTCTAGGTACTCAACAATTCTTTCTTTCAAGTGATTCCATCCTTTTCCTACCACTGAGGTCAAACTTACAGGTCTGTATTTTCTGCTTCTGTCTTGCTCCCACTTTTGTGAGGAATCACATCTGCCCTCCTCAGTCCTCAGAGTACGCCCCATCCTACCATGATTTGTTAAAAAGCGTGGTCAGTGGTGTCACTAGGTCCTCCCTTAGTTCTTTTAAGATTCTAGGGTGAATCGTCAGGCCCCATTGCTTTGTCCACCTTGAGTTTTAGGAGTTCTTTCAGGACTCTTTCTTCTGTGAATTGACTGGTGTCAACCCCTACCAGAGTGCTTCTATTGTCTGGTTTGGTAACTCCTCCTCATCTTCATTTGTGAATACTGAGCGAAAGTATTCATTCAGTATGTCTGCCTTTTCACTGTCTCCCTCTGCCCACCTCCCCTCTCATTTATTAATCTTCACTATCCCTCCCTTAACCTTTCTATGCTCCCTAATGTACCTATAAAAGGTTTTATCCTCCTTCTTAACTGAGTTGGCTATTTTTTCCTCAGTTTGGGCCTTTGCTAGTCTGACTGCCTTCCCACTTCTTTCTGCTTTAATTGTTACAGTTCCCTGTCGTACTCCTTCTGTGATTCCTTATACTTTTTGAATGCAGCCTTTTTCTCCTTAACCTTCTCTGCCACCTCTTTTGAGAACCATAGTGGTTTTACTCCACTTTGTTTTCTTTATTTGTTTCACAAAGGCTTATTGCCTCTATGATGGCAATTTTGATTTTTCTCCACTGTTCTTCCACCCCTTCTTTTTGGTCATGTGCTAGTGCATTTTCAGGTATTCACCCATTTGCCAAGTCAGCCCTTCTAAAGTCCAGTATACTTATTTTTGTATGGCTTATCTCCATGGTTGTGCTCATTGTGAAGCACACTGTGCAGTGGTCGCTTGTTCCCAGATGTCTACTGACTTCTAAATTTGTGATCCTCTCTCCATTTGAGAGTACCAGGTCTAGTATTGCTCCCTCCTGAGTGGGTTCCAACACTAGCTGTCTAAGGTCTGCCCCCTGCAGGGCATCGAGAATGACCCTGCTCTTGGATGTGGCTACAGTACATGTTATCCAGTTAACATCTGGCATATTCAGGTGCCCCAACAACAGTCTCTCCCCTTTTTCAGCCATTTTGAGAATGTCCTCTATCATTTTGTTGTCCATTTCCTCCCTTGAGACGGGGTCTGTATACAACCCCTGTGCAGATTGTGATGCCACTCCCTGTCTCCAAGGTAACCCAGAGTGCCTCTTGTCCTCCCCTTTACTTTTTTAGTTCTGTAGCTTTGATCCCTTCCTTATGTATAGAGCTACTCCACCTCCTCTTTACCTTCCCTGTCCCTTCTGTAGATTGTGTACCCTGGTATGTTGACATCCCAGTCATGGTTCTCGGTGTACCATGTTTCCATGACTGCCACAATATCAGTTGTTCATCTTCCATCAGGGCTACTAGCTCAGGAGCTTGTTTCCCAGACTACAGGCATTGGTACTCATTGCCCTCCATTTAATGTTGGCTTTATCCTTTTTCCCCCATCTCTCTTATTGTCCTTGTCTATTTTTCATTTACCCCATCCTGCCCTGTGTTAGGCCATATGCCTCAATGTTTACCTTACTACCTGCCATGTTTTGTGGTGGGAGGCTTGAAATTTCCTGCGCACATTAGCGCCTCCCCTTGGCTGGTTAAAGCTTGCCAAGGAAGCATTTAAACCCATCACCTAGGAGCTTGGTTCCTTCGTGGACAGATGCAGACCATCATGCCAGTATAGACCTTTATCTCTCAGGTGGCCCCCAGTCCCAATGAAGCCAAAAGCCCTGTGCTCTGCACCAATTTGCAACCATTCATTAAACTGCATGGTGTGCAGTACCCTAGCCTCACTCCTGCCATGGACTGGTAGCACCTCTGAGAAGGTTACCGTGCTTGCTATCCATCTGAGGCCCCTTCCCAACTCCACAAATTCATTCTGCACTGCACTGATCCCATGCCTAGCTAGGTCATTTGTCCCAAGGTGAACTATGATATCTAGCTCCCTCTTCTGTGATGCTGCTTCTGCAATCCTGAGGATTTGCTTCCTGTCCCTCCAAGCCATGGCACCAGGCAGGCACCTTCCTTCTCCTCTCCCTTTCCCAGTTTTACCTCCCTAACAATAGAGTCCCCTATCAGAAGCTGATTCCTTCCCCTGTGGTGTCCCTTGCCACCCTTTTGTGGGTCTCCCTTGTGGATGTCCTCAGCATTCTTCTGGGTCTCCATTGAGGGTGCCATTATAGAGGAACCTTGCTCTGCCAGAATGGCATATGATTTGTGTAGAGGTACAACTAGGGACTTAGCCTCTGGTCCACCACCCGCACCCTCCCAGAACCCACTGTGGGACGCTGCTCTTCATGCTTGGCAACATCTGAGGCAGTGGTTGTGGCAGTGGTGCCTTTGGAAGGAGGAGGCCTGTAATCCTTGATAGTTCAGCCTGGAGGTGGGCAACCTCCTCCCTCAAAGCCGACAGTTGCCTGCAAATGGGACAGCAATGCAGTTTCCAGAATGTCTCCGGAAAACTGCCCCCACAGCAAGTGCATTGCACTACTCCCCATGTCCCTCTCCCTTATAATATACAATATGTAATATATATATATATATATATATATATATATATATATATTTATTATTATTTGTGGTGTGTACCTACCCTTTTGCACTGTGCTGGTTATTAAGGATATGAACAGTTCTGCCCCAAGACTTTATCTGTCTGTTTTGTAATTTTGCACTGTGTATATCCAGGTCGGACCTGAAAAAGGGCTTTTTTTTCCAGTGTCCTTACCCGGTCAGCAAATGATTAAATAAATGAATAAATAAATTCATTAACCAATCCCAAACAAATTGCCAATGAGTTTTACAAATTCTATTTCAACTCTACACCGCAGAACAAAACATAGGCCACCTAGAAGCTATAAAAAAATCCTCAGCACAATTACTCTCCTGCAATTAACTGAGGAACAAAGAATAGCTTAGAAGCCCAGTTTACAACTGAGGAGATGTAAGAATGGTTAAATCACTCAACACATTCCAGGCACTGGGAATGGTTGGATTCAATGCAGAATTTTTTAAACATTTTGCTATGGAACTACTCTGCACCCTAATCAAGGTATACAATGTGACACAGGAGAAGAGCAAAATCCCCAAATTCTGGTATGAGGTGGTGATTACAATCATTTCCATCTTGGTCTATCCCCAGAGATCTTCCTGCACTTTTCCTCCCTGATCTTCCCCAGCCATCTCCCACTCTTCTTCTACCCCCCCGTTACATCGCTCAGATGTCTCTCATGCCCATCTGCCCCTGCCCCATCCCCTCCTCACCTCCTTCCTCTACCCCTCCTCACCTCATCTTACACCCTCCTCTCTTCTATCCCCTTTCCCCTCCCACTTTCAACTACAAATCAAGAACCCCCTTCTTATCTCCTCACCCCCCTACAATGGGAAATGTGGAACCACAGCTTCTGGCTCTGAACCTTCCTAATTCTCCTCTGTTGATCTGCGCCTTCTTAATTTTCCCCTCTCGATCTCTAAATTTAAAGCATACTACTAATACTACTGCTTACTAATTGTTTTGTAACCCTGATGTAATAACTATGTACATATCGTTACTTATGTATTGCAACCTGATATTATGGCTTTTCTAATTTGCTTGCTGTGATTAACTCGACACAATGTACATATTGTAGCTAAGATATTTGCTTCCTATTTGATGTAACTCTGATATTCTGTCTGTTCTTCTTTTTGTTTTGTTGTGTTTTAAATTGATGTGGAACCTTTGTAAATGAGCTTCTAGCTCAAAGGTTGTAATCCGAGACTCTAATAAATCTCCAAACTAGGAAAAGACATCACTAAAAATGGCAGATACCTCCATATGTCACTACTAAATCAGGATGCAAAAATTTCTGCCAAAGCTATTGCCAATCAAGGGCTATTATCTATTTGATTCACCCAAACCAAAAGAGTTTATACCAAGACACTACCTTCAGGACAATACACACAGAGTCCTAAATGTTATCTCAGCTTGCTAAAATCTACCAATAGTGGAACAGAGGGTCATATCATGGTTGAAATTGAAAAGGCACTTCACCACCTTTAGTGGGGATTTTTAGATGCCACCATTAAAAATTTCCAATTTGGTGACAGGTTCTGAAACTGGATCAGAGGGTTAAACTCTAACCATGGAGCCACGGCCAAAGTGAATGGAACTCTGATGGAGAGGCTTAGCATTAATGTAGGGACTATACAAGGGTGCCCCTTTCACTGCTGCTATTTGCAGTGAGTTTCAACCCCTACCTGAGTGGTTACATTCTACTTAAGAAATCAGTGGTATTAAGGTAGGGAAAGAGGAAATTAAAATATCCCTGTATGCTGACGACATGTTACTGTATGTTAAAGACCCTGTGAACAACATCCCCAGAGTACTAAAGATGGTAAGGCAATTTGGCCTAGCCTCAGGATTTAGAATCAATGAAGATAAGTCCAGAGATCATGCTCTTAGGGTGTCCCACACCACTGCTCAAGCAATGTTGTAAGTGGAGATGGACTCTGGGTGGGTTGGATATTTGGGTATATGGATTTCTCCAGATCATCCCAAACTCTTTCAGCTCAACTACCAGAAACTGCTCTCAGAACTACAGGCAGACTGCCTGTGATGGAAAAACTACCCTCTCAGTGGGAAGGAGGCAGGAACTGTGTATATGAACATTCTGCCTCAGTTAAACTGTTTGTTTCATCCCTTCCTATTAAGATCCCCAATTCATTTGGAAACCACTACAGAAATGCTGGCCAAATTTATTTGGGGTGGGTAAAATCAAGACTTAAATGGAACATTTTAATAGCTCCAAAAAATGGGGGGGCTGAGGGTTCCTGACTTGAAGGTATACTACTGGGTAGACCAATTACAATCCTTCACTCACTACATGAAAGTACAAGATGCACCAAGCTGGGACTCTCTGTAGCAACATACTCTGACACAGGACAGAATGGCAGAAATCCATTTTATTGCTGGTGACAGTCTGAGTTTGATGCATGATAACAATCTGTGGGGCAAGTTGATGATGCAGGTCTGTGAGCAAGTATGCCGTAAATGGCACCTGAGTAAAGAAACAAGAAAACTGACTCCCTTAAAGGAATGCACTGACTTCAAACCAATCAAACTAGATGTAAGTTTTAAGAGATGGGAAAAAGTGGGATTGACCTGGCTGGGGGAATGCTATGATCATCCCATTCAGAAACTGCCTGCTCAGCAACTGATAAGCAACTCATCAGAGGAAGAGTGGGTAGAGATGGAGTAGAGGAGCTCAGTGACCGATGCAGAGGTCCCTCCTGGACAGCAGTAGACCCCAGCAACAAAAATAGGGACAGAAAACAGGAAGGAGAGTTTGAGGAAGAGTAGCTCATAGGCAAAGGGAAAGAGACAGCAAGCATAGGCCTAGATTAGATAATGGTGGAGAGGTAAATAACTACACCACTGCCCCTCTTGGGGATATCCTGCCTGGCTGTGGTGTAACCAGGAATGGCCACTGTGGAATCTTGGACCTTGGGGAAGAGCCAGGACTTTCAGATAACAAGGACATCTGGCTGGAGGCTGACCATTAGGGACTGCAACTTATCCAACTTAGAAAGGAGGCTGTGGATGTTGAGGTGGGCTACCCTAAGTCCTATAGGCAGCTGCAAGGATGAAATGGGGATAGGGTCGAAATTAAGTTCAATGCCATCTTCTACCATAAGCAGCAGGGAGAAAGGGAGCATGAAGGAACCAATGAGCTCTTTGTAGGGTGAGAAGAAAGAGAGTAGAAATAGGTGTTAGGATAAGGGGGCAAAGGGGGCAAAAGGCACCAGAGAGTTTCAAGGTGGAGAACAGGAGTAGGTAGGTAGGAGACAGCACCAAGGGTGTCAGTGGGAATGGGGTAGGGAGGGGGAAGGGAATGAGGAGGAGAAGAGGATGGAGTGGGGATGGGAGGAGGTTGTTGGAGAGGCGAAGAGCAGGTGCAGTGGAAGGATGGCAGGAGATGGAGAAAGGGTATGACCCTGTGCGGCAACACTATTACAGCGAAAATGTTGATGCCAACAACATCGGCGTTTCGCTGTAATAGTCTGGCTGAGATGCCAGCACTCTGTGTCCCCGGACCAGCACCCCCTTCCCATTCAACTCTGATTCAGAGTTAGAATCCTAGAGATTGCGGGTGCAGGGGGGCACAACCCCCTGATGAAAAACAGCAGGGGTCTCCAGTCGGATTTATGTCAACCGCAAGTTACAGTCGACATAAATCTGTCACTGTGATGGCGGTCAACAAGTTAGTTGTTGAACCAACATCGTAGAGCTGAGAAAAGGAGGGGAAGGAGAGTTAGTGTAGTGAGGAACATAGTGGATGAGACAGTGCAGTTGGACTGCAGCACTATAAGCAGAAGGTGGATGTGCAACACTAGTTTATGGGGCTATAGACCTCGCCCAGATAAAGAGGTAATGGTGAAGAGGCTTCACCCAGACAGAGAGGCTACAGGGGATATAGGCCTCAACCAGGGAGGCTGCAGTGGATGTAGGGCTCAATCAGATAGGGAGGAGGCTAGGTGAGCAGAGAGGCACCAAAAGCAAGGTAGTAATACCAGGCAGCTAACAATAACAGGAATACAAATGCAAGGCATGCAACATTTCCACATCTGCTGAATTTCTCCATGGAGTACATCTTACTTTGCTAGAAGGCTGAACAATGATTGGCTAGTTTATTTTTTCTTCTTCAGACTCCAAGTGTTTTTCTTTCTTGGACTTTTTAAGGCCAGTGAGACAGGATGGCTCCTTTGCCATCTTTGCATGGAGTCCTTTTATATCTGAACATTTATCAGCCAATGATTTATACCCTTTTATGGGCTTCCTTGCAGACTCTGCTTAGACTGGTCTTTAGGGAAAGCAAGGTAGTAACACAAGGTAGCTAACAATAATGGGTACACACAAGCAAGGCACAGAATATTGTCACATTTGTTGAATATCTCCATGGAGAGCATCTGCAATTCACTAGCAGGTTGCATGACAATTGATTAACTGATATTTTAGTCTTCATAGATACATACATAGATACATAGACAGTGTCGGCAGATAAGGGCCTATGGCCCACCCAGTCTGCCCATTTGAGCTTGTAAGTTCAGTTTGTTTTCCTAGAAGTCTGTTGCACCTTACCCCTGACCTCCAGAATTCCTTTATGTCTATCCCATGCATTCTTAAATCCCGTGATTGTTTCAGATTGGTTTCATGCTCAAAGTGTTTTCATTTCTTTGTCCTTTTAAGGCTAGTGTGAGAGGATAACTTTCCTTTGCCATCCTTGTGTTGGAGTCCCTTATCTGGCAAAGTGTAGTGAGAAAGAAATAATGTGACCTACTGGGAACTGAACCCAGGTCTATGGAATATCATTCTGTTGCTCTAATCACTGAGCTACATGCTCACATGTTGGATCTGGGGTTCCTGGATACACTTCCATTCTCTGATATTGCATATCCTGCAACTAGGAATAATCAAGATGACAATCATATGTTTTTGGTGCAGTATTATACTGGGAATCGAACCCAAGCCCCAGAATACAATCCCATTGCTCTTCCCACTGAGCTACAGGCTCACATGGTTTAATCTGGGGTTCCCAGACACACTTTCTTCCTTCCTCTGGTATTGCATATCCTGCAAGTAGGAATAATCAAGATGACAATTAGCTGTGTTTTGGTGCAGTATTAGCCACTGCTAAGCAACTTAAATCTCAAATTGTAGTGAGAAAGAAATAATGTGACCTACTGGGAATTGAACCTAGGCCCCAGGAATACCATTATGGTACATTTAGGAACCCCAGGTCCAATCTTGTCAGCCTGTAGCCTCTACTCATAATCAGTACATATGCAGCCTTAGGGAATACCTCAAAACGCACAATGGTTATGTCTTTAGGGTGCCATGCATGCAGATGTAGGGACTTCAGGTCCAGATAGATCAGGCATCCCTTCTCCTGTGACAACTGACCCTGACACAGAGGTAGATGGACAGAAGGCTCCACTGCCATCTGTTGTAGAAGTGGAAACCATACTTGGCAAGGCAATGAGGATGAAAGTGGCACTCTCAATCTGCAGATGGAGCAGTATGCTCTGTATTAGCAGAACTGGGGAAAATGCATAAAGGAATTTCCCATGCTAAGAGAGGAACAACACATCTTGCCAAAAAACTCCAAGCCCTGGAGCAAGTGAGCAGAAATGTGACAGTTTTGCATTGTGGGGATGCAAAAAGTCCAACTCTGGATGACCCCAATCTTGCACAAAGGTAATTTACCACAGATGTCAGCAGTTACCATTCATGAATCCTGGACTGCAACTAGCTTAGCCTGTCTGCCAAGACATCTTGAAGACTTGGGAAATGCACGGCTGGTTGCTGTAGGTTATGGGACAGAGCCCAGTGCCATACTCTCATTGCTTCCCTGCACAGGGGATAGGAGTGAGTGCCCCCTTGTTTTTTGTTATAATGTATCACACTTGAGTTGTCCATCTGGATTAACAGCAGACCAGGGCAAAGATGCTCCTGAAATGCCTGGAGGCTGTACATGACAGCCCTAATTTTCAGAACATTTATATGCAGCTTGGCCTCCATCTTGTTCCAAGACTGCTGTGTCTGGTAAGGGCCAAAATGAGCAGCCCAACTGGAGCCTGAGCCATCTGTGATGAGTATCTGTACAGGAACTGGTACAAGGAATAGAATGCCCTTTAATAAATTTCTGCAATCCATCCACCATAGCAATACTCTGCAAAGCAGTGATCCCACTGGACCCTGAGTGCCCACTGAAGGATTCTCATATGGAGGCGGGCCACTGGCACTGTCATTGTAGCCACAGACATAAGGCCCAAGGGCATTAACATTGTTCTCACAGAAACCCAGTGGCTTCTGTATACCAACTGTGCTTAGGCAATCAGATTATCTGTTCTGTCCTATGGCAGGAAAGCACATCCCTTTTCTGTGTCCAAGACTTCCCCCACTTCCCCATCTACTGCAGTCTTTTGAAAGGGGTCAGTACAGACTTTGGCACATTCACTGTGATCCTCATGTCATCAAACAAATGCCATGCTTGAGACAAAGTATGCAATAGATTTTCCCTGGAGCTGGCCTCCAAGAGCCAGTTGTCCAGATAGGGGAACACATACAAGCATTCCCTGTAAAGGGCTGGTGCCACAACTGCCAAGCATTTGATAAAGATCTGCAATGAAGAAGACAAGCCAAAGAACAATACTCTGAACTGGTAATGTTCCCCTTTCAGCACAAAGCAGAGGTATTACCCGTGTGATTTCCTGATCTTGACATGAAAATATGCATCCTTCATGTCCAGAGAACAAAGACAGTGCCTTGTTTGCAGAAGGAGAATCAGAGATTGCAGGGATACCATTTGAAACTTTTGGAATAATGACTAAACTGCTTCCTTCAGAAGGCAGAAATGGCCCAGAAGACAAAAGGAAGGAGGTGGAAGGCAATCTGAAGGGGTCTGTAACAGCTCCAGAGCATGTCCCATTGTAATGATCTCTAGGACCCATTTGTCTGTAGTAATCTCCTGCCATTGTTTCAGATGCAGAGACAGTCTTCCCCCCACAACCACCTCTGAGGTAACAGTGGAAGTGGGGGTGTCCAGTAGAGAGTCATGTAGAACCGGTGGGAGTAGTGGCATCAGTACTGATTGCTGTTGGCACTTTCATATTGGCACCTGGGGGATGGGACCCAGCAGGTTACCACCTTCTCTGCCACGACTTTGCTGACAGTAGGTGTGGCTACCTCTGGCATAGAAACATAGAATTTGATGGCAGATAAGGACCGTTTGGCCCACCTAGTCTGCCCATTTCCCAACCTATCAGATAATCTGCAGATCCTAGCCTATTTCCTCCTACCCCCAACTAGAATTGCCTTATGTCTGTCCCATGCATTCTTGAATTCCCCCACTATTTTTGACTCTATGACCTCCTCAGGAAGGTTGTTCCATGTATCCACTACCCTCTCTGTGAAGAAATACTTCCTCGCATTACCTCTGAGCCGTCCCCCCTCTATCTTCAAATTGTGCCCCCTTGTTTTTGCACATTTCTTTTTCTGAAAGATGCTACCCTCTTGGACTTTGTTGATTCCCTTGAGGTATTTGAAAGTTTCTATCATGTCCCTCTCTCCCTCCTTTCCTTAGGCTATACATCTTTAGTTCCTTTAGTCTTTCTTCATATGTCTCCTGATGCAGACCCTGCATCATTTTGGTTGCCCTCCTCTGGACAGCCTCCACTCTGTCTATGTCTTTGCGGAAATGGGGTCTCCAGAACTGTACACAGTACTCCAGATGTGGTCTTACCAACTGTCTGTACAGAGGGCCAACAACTTCCTGTTTTCTACTGGTGATGCCTCTCCCTATGCATCCCAGTATTTCCCCAGCCCTCCTTACTGCCTTCTCACATTGCTGGCCCACCTTTAGGTCATCTGATATGCATGCTGACGAAATGACTCCTTCTATGACCCCTAGCAGGAGTGGGATACTGGGACTTTACGGACCTTACAGTTATTGTTGAGGTCTGAAGGCCACGTAGGGCCTCTTTAACATCGTAGTCAAACAGTTTTGTGCCTCTAAGTGGAGCATTCAAAACTGCTTGTTGAACATCATTGGCAAAGCCAATGAAGAATATCTCCTCATGCAAATACCTGAAGTGGAAGCTCTGGCAGAAGCATCAGATACACCACAAGCTGAGTGTAGCAAATGTTTTCCCACCTCAGTGCCAGACGATAATGTTTTAAGTAACTCATTCTTGGCAGAACCACCTGGCAAAACCTGAGATGCAGTACAAGCAGCTTTCCAAGGCATCACTGCTGCCATTGCAAGCAATGATGCAGTAGAATTATTTTGTCTCAATGGTGACCAGGACCTCACAAGTGAAGCAGATCGTTCTTTATCTCTATGCTTGTGGCTGGATGATGACTGTTTCCTGTCCATCTGCTTTTCAGCCGAAGGTAAGGGAGACATAGACTTTGGGCCCTGTTCTTTCTCCATGGCTTTCAAAGTTTTAAGAAGGAGAAAACTTTCTGGAGCTTTCTTGCATCGTCACCTTATAGCCTGGCTGAAGCACTGGCAAATCTCACAAGTCCTCACGCTGTGAAACAGGACCAAACAACACGGATAGACTGCATATACGCCTTTGTAAATCTTCTCTCTGCATTTACAATACAGTATGAGCCACTTAATCGAGACATGCTTAAAGGGGATGTTCACTTTAAGGGGCTGTCCCCCAGGGCACCAATTAAGTGGCCATTTTATCCTATGGGGGCAATTTATGTTTAAAGGGGATGGCACCGCTGCATATTTGGGATGACTGCGGAAAGATTTGTCTTCATACATCCCCATTTAGCACCCTTGGTAAACCTTATTATGTGTTAATTATGTGGTTAGTCAGCTGTTAGCTAATTAGCTGTTAGCTGGAGGGACTTTAGCTTATAGAGACCCTCATAGCCACCCTCCCCCACCCTGTTCACTTACATGCTGGTCTACGGAGAGAAGCAGGGCCAACACCAGCCTGATGCCCAGTGCTGCCCTTAGAAACACATGTCCCCTGCATCTGCTACTCAGACCTGTGTCCACAGACTGGGTCCTGTACTGATCATAGATCGCAGTGTGAAAAATAAAAATGTACATGTACCTGTGCCACAGATTGAACTCCCGACTTTACAGCAGTTTGCTGATCGCAGTTGCCCATACCTGTCACTGCTGACACTTCAGAAAGACAAGTGCCCCCGTAACTCCAACCACTCGGTCGCTGTGCGATTTACTGTGGCTCATCATTTACTGTGCCTCATCATTTAATTCACAGAGACCGCTGACACCAGAGTACAAATCAGAGAGTGAGAGAGACAGAAAGTGTGTGGCTCAAAATCAGAACTGCTCCTCCAAGTCAAACATTTAATCATTTAATTCACCAAGATTGCCAACACTTGAGAGAGAGAGAGAGAGAGAGAAGAGAGAGAGAAAGTGTGTGCTCAAAATCAAAATTGCGGCCAGTGCAAGTGTTTACTCCCTCCTTCCTTCCCTCCCTTGCGGTGGTCGCTGACATCAGAGCATCAATAAGGAGAGTAACCGAGAGTACAGCAAGGTATTGTACAACATTGCAAGGTTAACAAAACCACTTTTAAAATTAAAGTCAGCACTGTAGTGCTTAGCGTATGTTAGGAGGCTCTGCACTACGCTGAAATTAAGCAACTTCTCTTAAAGAGGACAGCTGCTTAAACAGGACAAAAAGGTGTCCACGGAGTTGTCCCATTTAAGCAGCTTCTACTGTACTGAGATAAAGGCTCTTTTGATTTTGCGGCATGCAGAGATGACAAATAACACTGCAGTAAATTAAAAGAATAAATGACTGTAACCCCCCTGCAAATGGGAGTTCCCAAAAGACTTCCAGGAGCTTGCTTGAATGCTCCAAGCCTGAATGGTGTTTGGCGTTTAAGCCATTTATCAGTGAGTGTTTTTAGAGCCTCTGGTACTGTCTCTTTAAGAGCTGTCTGCTTGCAGGCATAATTAGTTTGTATGGGGGGACTGTGTGCTTCTCTGCTTGAGTACCACTCGAACTGCTGCCAATTCACTCCATTTTTGCAGTCACTAGGAGTGCAAAGGGAACCTATCTGAAAGGTGAAACTGTTTGCCAGAAATCATTTAGAGTAATAATGAAATGACAGTTTGTCTAACCTGCTTTCTTTGCAGTCAGAACTGTGTCTGCCTAGTTCCCCATTCTGGTTTTGAACTGCTGAACTGGACCAATCAGTGTGGGGTAAGCTAGCTCTAAAATGGTGCCTTGAACGAATCAGAACTTGGACTCATAATCTGAGCCAGCCACAAGAGGATTGTATGGGCAGTGACTCTGGGAGATGTAGTTTAGACTTCAGCGCCTTTTTGGACCAACAGCAGCAGTCTATTGTGAGTGATAGCCAATCCAGTCAAGAACTGGGAGGAACTCAAAGGAAGTGCCTGGTTTTGTCTGTTGGAGTTTCAGTTGAGCTCTGGCAGTGAAGAGGGAAGGAGCCCTGTGCTTTTCAGTGTGCAGTTTTAGTCGGAAGCGTGTGTAAGGCCCAGAGTTCCGGTCTGCAACTTGTGTAACTGCTTGTTAGGACTAAATCTGGCCCTGTGAAGAGAATCAAAGGATATCTGAAGAGTAGAAACCAGGCTCACCCTGTAGAAGACTGGAGAAATTGCTGAGTTGCACTCGGTCTGTCAGGAACTGAATCTGCTGTGTGTTCTCCCGGGTATTGTGCAGTAATTGCGATCGGGATAGAGAAGCAGCCTGCCTGTTTGCCATATAAATGTGTGAGGAGTCTCATGGAGCTCAAGAGTAGTCCTGCTGACATTGAAGGACCCTATCTTGTTTGGAGGTCGTGAGTACTAATTCAGGGTCGCTCCCTGTTGAATTGCCACATTAAATCCAAATGGAATCACTGTACTGCTGACTGTTTAAACTAATTTTTTCTTTTCTCTGTGGGAAAGGGCCCCTACCAGCTGCCACGGTTTGGAATAGCCACTAGGGCTTGGGTACCCAGGGACAGTAACTGGTAGGGATAGGCCTGTGCACAGAGCCATAGGTAGATGAGTAAAGTGATAAGCTAATTAACCTGATTTCCCCCTGTCCTTGTTATATTCCCCCTAAATAAATCAGAGCTGCTTGTTTCAGCAAAGTTATACTGCCTGAGGTATTTGTCTATGTTAAAGTATTGTACTGTGATTGTTGCACTGTATCTTATTTTACAGGAGGTCCCAGTGCCTGAACCAGCCCTGGAGGAAGTGTATACTGTGAAGGTAATTCTGATATATTATGTGGGCCACTAGTGGGAAGAAAGGGGTTGCAGTGTCCCAGAGGGCTGTGACCAAGTAAGTTTAACTATTGCAAACCCTGACCTCTGGGTGGAGGCACCGCCATTGGATCCAGGCCCTCAACCTGTTAGTAGCAAATCAGGCAGGGTAGTAGCCCTGGGATAGCGCCATCTAGGGGTTACATCTTGGAGGCTCACTGCTGGGATTGTGTGTCCTCTAGTGGCCATATTCATGAACCACTGTTAAGGAAAAATGGGTACCCCGACAGAAGTGGCTGTGCACCGCTGGTGGAGTGGTGTACTGGGGAGGAGATCGACTTCAAATGCTATGCTTATACTGGACATCCCTTGGGTATCAATACGGACACTGTACAGGGAGTACTTTCCAAGGTGGAAGGTTTACAAAACCCTGTGGTGGTGGGTCGACATGCTAATCTGCTCACCCACACTTTCCTGGCCCTAGTAGAGTTTAAGGATCCCATAGATAGCTCCAAAGTGCCACAGACCATTACCCCAGAGGGAGCCCTCACTGCCTGGAGAGTGATAACTAAGGACAGTAAAGACCCGGGGGGGAATGAGCCCCCACCACTGTCTGAAACTTTTGAGGAGAAATTTGCTAAATGGTTGCTGGGGGAAGGAAAACTGTGAGAACTTGAAGAAACTATTCTTGCCACCTGAAGTGTTCCTCCCCAACACCTCTCCGCTCAGTACCCGTAATGGTGGCTGAACCAATGCAGACTCCTATTTCTGCACCTGCCATTAGTCACGACTCTTACCGAAGGTTGAGGATCTTCTCTGGCACCCTCCCCAACCCCCAAGGGGAGGATGACTGGGAGACCTGGATAGACTATGTTGCCCCCCAAGTGCTAGAATGGCAATGCTCGGAAGCCGAAAAGTGAAAGAGGGTTAGTGAGAGCCTCCGAGGTCCTGCCCTGGCTACCATCCGTGCTAAACGGGCCAGTAACCCTGAAGGACTGCACAGGCCTATCTTGAGGCCTTGAGAATGTGTATGGGAGCCAGATTCTGATGAGGATCTATGGTGGAGAGTAAGAAATGCACAACAGTACCAAGGGGAGTTGTTGTCTGTGTATGTATCTCAGCTGGAAAAATTGTTGCAAGAATGCCTCAGAAAGGGTAGTTTGCCAGCGATTGAACGGGACCGAACCAGGCTGAACAGGATCCTTAAGTCTGCCCCTTCTCAGAACTGCTGTTGCTTCAAGTTACGCTGGAAAATCGACTGGAATCCCCACCCTCCCATGATGAGTTAATGAGAGAAATTCAAGGAGTTGAGAAAAGGCGACTCGGGAGGACCTGCACCAATAGCTGCGGCTACGACCCGAGTGACTGAGGGTGACCCATCAAGTGAAGTTCAAGGGCAGAGGTTGACAGTCAATGAGTGCTGACAAGGAAAAAGATATGCCACAATGGGGTGAACTGTTGAGAGAGATCCGGAATTCAAAAACAGTCCCTTTATGAAGGCCACGCCTGCAAGTACGGGCCTGACCTATATCCGACTGATCTGCTATGGGGTGGGGGTACCCACCCATGTATCTCCTGCTGATAACAGCTCCAAACTCAATTCCTTGACCATGGAAGTGGAGAAACTGACGAGATGTCTCCAAATGCTTATCACGCCGAGACAGAGATGGCACCAAGGTTTCAGTTAGTAATACCCCCACCTTGGCTCCCAGTGTGGCGCCTCGGCCAGCTCAAACTCAGAAAGTATGTTTGCTATAATTGTGGGAAGGATGGGCACATGAAAGGATGACGATTCCAAAGACACTGACAAAAGTTGCATATGGGCAACAAGCAGAGCTTTGGAGAACAAATCAGTGGTTAAGAGGTGCAGAAATGATCCCAGTGAGGGAACAAAAATGCTAACTCCGTCCTTTTGTAGCAAGGTCAGTTAGGCCCCCCTCTATCGCTCTCCAGACTGGTCCAGAATAGTGGGTCCCTCCATAGGAGACCACTGTAAAGGTGAATGGAGTGTCTACAAGAGCTGTATTGAGACAGTGGCTCCCAAGTGACAATTATGTTCCAGGATTGGTATCAGAAGCATTTGTCAGACGTACCCTACAACCATTAGAAGGACTGAATGTATGAGGGTTAAGTGAGAAGGCCTACCCCTATTCAGGTATATCGAATTTGGCTGTCTTTTCCCACCTCCGTGGCTGGAGTGGCCGAACAAGTAGAGACCCTAGCCTTAGTGTGTCCCCCACTGGACTGTATGATGGTGTCCCTTTGTTGATTGGAACAAATGCTCATATGTTAGGAAGGCTGGCACAGTTGTGTTATGAAAAACAGGGTCAAAAACTAGTAGAGCTTTAAGAGTTCCAGCTTTAATTAAGAAGGCCTATGAGGCACAGAGAGATGCTGAAAAAATAGAACCAGAGGAACCGGTCGAATTGTATGGAAGAAGGATCCTGAGTCTCTGATCCTGGCGCCAAATGCCCAGTGTACCTTACAGGGAGGTCCGTATCAGAAAGGATGTTAAGAATAAAATATTAATGTTGGATGCACCAGGCGATGGAAAATTGCCAGAGGGACTGCTGGTCAAGCCTAGTATTTTGCCCGCTAGAGCCCATGCTTATGCCAGAAGGGTAATGGTCCAAGTTCATAATGTGTCTGAAAGAGACATTCGAGTAAATAGAGGTTGCATCCTGGCTAATGTGCATTGTGCAGACACTGCAGTGCTACCAGCAGCAAGAGTTCGAGGAAGAATGACAGAGTAACGCCTGACTTGTTTGATTTCTGCGACTCCCTTGCCAGCTGAATGGAAAGTGAGGATCAGTGAGAAGCTTGCCCAGAGAGACAGGTGTTTTTTTTAAAGGAATGGGGCGTGGGATGCGTGCAAGGAGCTGAGCACAATATCTGGCTGCATGACGAAGACCATTTCAGTGAGAGGTCTCGACGCCTGGCACCTGCTGACATAGATGATGTGGGCGGCATCTGCAAGAGATGTTAGCTGCTGGTGTATACAAGAATCCAAAGCCCTTATGCTTCCCCATTGTGGTAGTGAGGAAAAAGAATGGACAGTAAGGATGTGCGTGGATTATCGCACCTTAAACCGCGGACTATCCTGATCAGTACACAATGCTCCGCATTCAGGATGCTTTGGACTGCTAAGCAGGAGCAAGTGGTTCTCTGTGTTGGATCTCCATGATGGGTACTACCCAGATCGATGGCCCCAGAGGACCGTGAGAAGACAGCCTTTATCTATCGCTTGCTTCTATGAATTCATGAGGATGCCTCAAGGGATTTCAGGTGCCCCAGCCACTTTTCAACGATTGATGGAGCGTGCAGTGGGGACATGAACTTACTAGAGTGCCTGGTATACCTAGATGATGTTATTGTGTTTGGCAGCTCACTGGAGGAACATGAGAGCAGATTATTTAAGGTATTGGACCGACTGGAGGACTTTGGCCTTAAACTGTCCATTGATAAGTGTCAATTCTTTCAAACATCAGTAAAGTATGTGGGACACAGTATCCACCGAGGGAATAGAGACCGACCCAAGTAAAGTTGAGGCCTTGACCACCTGGCCACAGCCAAAAATCTAAAAGAACTGCAAAGATTCCTGGGATTCTGTGGTTATTATTGGTAGTTTCATCAGGACTATTCAAGAGTGATCCGCCTTACTTAACCTTACTCAAGGGTATCCCCAACCCACAAAAAATACCAAAAGTCAGCGTCCCTCAAGACTGAAAAGTGTATTTTTCGTCCGAGTGAAGTATTTGGGGCCCGCTGGACTCCTGATTGTGAGACTGCTTTTCATGAGATCATATATCAACTTACCCATGCTCCAGTGCTGGCCTATGCCGATCCAAGAAAACCTTACGTCCTGCACACTGATGCTAGCTTACAAGGGTTGGGGCTGTGTTGTACCAGAGCACAAGAATGGCCTGAGACCAGTGGCCTTTGCCAGTAGAAGCCTGACCCCATCCGAAAAGAACTATCCTGTACATAAGTTAGAGTTCCTAGCTTTGAAGTGGGCTATTGTTGACCAATTCCATGAGTACTTGTATGGGGCTAAATACTAGAAAAACGGTAATAATCCTTTGACCTATGTGCAGACCTCAGCTAAGTTGGATGCCACTGGCCATAGGTGGCTTTCTGCATTATCTACATATGACTATGCTCTTGAATACCGAGCAGGTCTGAACCACACAGATGCTGATGCTCTCTCCCGGAGGCCTGTTCCCCAGAATGATTGGGTCTGATTGGCAGAACCTGACATTCCGGGCACTCTGCGGGAAGTTTGACGAGGAGGAACAAATGTCCCACGGACGCAGTGGACTGCATGGTGGATTGCTTGGACCCTCTGAGAATTGCATATCTGCTGCTTATTGCCACTTTTCTGCAATAGACATTGTGCACTGCCTCAGCTGGACAATGACAGTATTCGCGGGCTCAATCCTGCAATCCATGATCAAATCAGCTTTAGAAGCCCCTCTATGCAGGAAAAGATGTGTCAAATTCATGCTCCACTGATTTGAGAACTGCACTGTTATTACAAAGAAGGTCCTAAGTTGAAACTGATCAATAAACTGTTATACAGAGAAACAGTAGACAGAGGGGACAAGTAGACAAACAACAACTAGTGCTGCCCACTGCCTTCGAGACTCAGTATTGAGGTCCTTGCACAACCACATGGGGCACCTTGGTATAGACAGAACACTTGACTTGGTGAGATCCAGATTCTATTGGCCTAAGATGGGGGCTGATGTGGAGCAACACATTCGAACTTGTAGTCGCTGCTTGAGAGAAAGCTTTCCCCCAGAGGGCTGCTCCCCTTGTTAACATAACCACCAGTGCACCATGGAGCTGGTCTGTATTGATTTTCGAGTTTGAGTCAGATCAAAGAAATATCAGTACGTGCTGCGGTGGTCACTGACCATTTCACTGAGATATGCCCAAGCTTTCCACCAAAGACCAGAAAGCATCCACTGTAGCCAAAGTACTTATGAAAACTTTTGTTCACTATGGGGCTCCACAAAGAAGCCATTCTGATCAAGGAGAGACTTTGAGAGTCATCTGATCAAAGAGATGCTTTCTGTGTGGAGTGCAAAGTCCAGAACCACTCCTTACCACCCCAGGGGACCCACAGCCTGAACGTTTCAACCGCACTTTGCTAGATATGCTAGGCACCCTGCACCCAAAGGACAAGCCTAGATGGAGCCAACAAATTAGCACCCTGGTACATGCTTATAACTGCACCAAAAGTGATGCCACTGGGTTCTCCCTACCGCCTGATGTTTGGAAGAGAAGCTCGACTACCGTAGATGTGTGTGTTTTGGGGTCTCCTGATGGGGTTCAAGCTGACAACTATTTACAGTATGTGCAAAGTTAAAGGTCCAGCTAACTCATGCGTACCAACTGGCTCAAACCATGGCTGCGAAGAAATTCTGGCCAACAAAGAACGTTATGATAAAAGGTGAAAGCACAGGAACTCCAGGAGGAGATTGGATTGCTAAGAAATCTGGGACTGCATGGCAAACACAAGATTGCTGACAGATGGCACCATCTCCTCACATTGTAGTGGGCAAACTAGATGATCCGCAGTGTACAAAGTAAGGCCTGAGAATAATTCAAGATGTAAAACAATGCATAGAAATCATTTACTGCCCACTGGACAAATCCTGATTGAGTCTGAGCCCCAGAAGATGCCCCTCTGGACCAGTGACTAGAGCTGCTGCTAAGAAAAGATCAAGGAAGTCTGCACCTACAGAAGCAGAGTTAAAGTGTTCCCTGCACAAGTCCCAGTTGAGCATGACTGTCAGTCCATATCAGAAGAAAGTGAGTGACTTTGAATACTATCCTTCTTACGAACTGAGTCAATTGTTTCGGGCAATCCCTAGTCAATACTGGAGCGAAGCTGGGCCTTCTGGACTGTCTAAGCCCCAGCTTCATCCCTGGAGCCAATGCTCCCAGAAAGTGAAGTGCAAAGCATCAGATCAGATGAAATGGAATCATTGTGCATGGTTGAACTGTTTGAGCTTTCAGGGAGGAAAATGATGGATTGGGGCAGACTGGTGATACCCAGAACAAGAAGAGTATTTTGAGTGCCCTGACAGTCCACTGCCAGTGTCTGAAAGCTCTCCATGTGAGCCAAATGTTGTGGACTCAGAAACTGTAACTCCTGGAGCTGAAAGTGCCCCAAGTACTAGCCTCTCTCCCCCCATGGAGACCCCCTGACAAGTGAGGACAATGCTGAAAATGAGGCTCAGAGTGCAGAGACTGTAACAGCTCCCCTAGAAAGACTGGTCGAGCTGTAAAGTCTGTGGTGCACCTCAGTTATGATTCACTTGGGAGGCCTGTGGACTTGCCTCTCAATGTTGTCCATAAAGGGTGTATGTGTCCCGAGCTCATTGCCCAAACTGAGCGTCAGTGCTAACTCAAGTTACTTGTGTTGCCTCTCTAAAGTATGGTGCCTTGCCCGTCCAGTCCCAAGGTAACTGATAGGGAAGGGCCCCCTCATCAGGTTTCATGTACAAGAGGTAATAGCAGTTATGAACAATGTGTGTGTAATACTATATAAAAGAGTGATGTACTGCAATGTTTCAGAAATGTGTTCTTGGTAAAATGATATACTGGACTGACGATTACATGTGTGAGCCAATGCAAATGTATATGGTTGCAGTAAAACTTATGTAGTACTTGCTTGACGTGACGTCCAAGTTTTCCCAGGCCAGGAAGGTGTAACCCCCTGCAAATGGGGTTCCCAAAAGACTTCCAGGAGCTTGCTTGAATGCTCCAGCCTGTGAATGGTGTTTAGCGTTTAAGCCATTTATCAGTGAGTGTTTTAGAGCCTCTGGTACTGTCTCTTTAAGAGCTGTCTGCTTGCAGACATAATTAGTTGTATGGGGGACTGTGTGTTTCTCTCTGCTTGAGTACCACTCGAACTGCCAATTCACTCCATTTTGCAGTCACTAGGAGTGCAAAGGAACCTATCTGAAAGGTGTAACTGTTTCCAGAAATCATTTAGAGTAATAATGAAATGACAGTTTGTCTAACCTGCTTTCTTTGCAGTCAGAACTGTGTCTGCCTAGTTCCCCATTCTGGTTTTGAACTGCTGAACTGGACCAATCAGTGTGGGGTAAGCTAGCTCTAAAATGGTGCCTGAACGAATCAGAACTTGGACTCATAATCTGAGCCAGCCACAAGAGGATTGTATGGGCAGTGACCTGGGAGATGTAGTTAGACTCGCGCCTTTCTGGACCAACAGCAGCAGTCTATTGTGAGTGACAGCCAATCCAGTCAAGAACTGGGAGGAACTCAAAGGAAGTGCCGGTTTGTCTGTTGGAGTTTCAGTTGAGCTCTGGCAGTGAAGAGGAAGGAGCCCTGTGCTTTTTCAGTGTGCAGTTTTAGTCGGGAAACGTGTAAGGGCCCAGAGTTCGGTCTGCAACTTGTGTAACTGCTTGTTAGGACTGAATCCATCCTGTGAAGAGGATCAAAGGATATCTGAAGAGTAGAAACCAGGCTCACCCTGTAGAAGACTGGAGAAATAAGGAGTTAACCCGGTCTGTCAGGAACCGAATCTGTTGTGTGTTCTCTCGGGTATTGTGCAGTAATTGCGATCGGGACAGAGAAGCAGCCTGCCTGTTTGCCATATAAATGTGTGAGGAGTCTCGTGGGAGCTCAAGAGTAGCCCCTGCTGACATTGAAGGACCCTATCTTGTTTGGAGGTCGTGAGTACTAATTCAGGGTCGCCCTCGTTGAATTGCCATATAAATCCAAATGGAATCACTGTACTGCTGACTGTTTAAACTAATTTTTCTTTTCTGTGGAAAGGGCCCCACCAGCTGCCATGGTTTGGAATAGCCACTAGGCTTGGGTACCTAGGGACAGTAACTGGTAGGGATAGGCCTGTGCACAGAGCCATAGGTAGATGAGTAAAGTGATAAGCTAATTAACCTGATTTCCCCTGTCCTTGTTATATTCCCCAAATAAATCAGAGCTGCTTGTTTCAGCAAAGTATACTGCCTGGAGTGCATTTGTCTATGTTAAAGTATTGTACCGTGATTGTTGCACTGTATCTTATTTTACAGGAGGTCCCAGTGCCTGAACCAGCCCTGGGGGGTAAGTGTATACTGTGAAGGTAATTCTGATATATTGTGTGGGCCACTAGTGGAAGAAGGGGGTTGCAGTGTCCCAGAGGGCTGTGACAAAGTAAGTTTAACTATTGCAAACCCTGACCTCTGGGTGGAGGCACCGCGCCTGGATCCAGGCCCCTCAACCTGTTAGTGGCAAATCAGGCAGGGGTAGTAGCCCCTGGGATAGCGCCATCTAGGGGTTACATGACAATTGCTAGGTTGATGGCATTTCCTTCAGCAGATCCAACAAGGATGATCAATGGCAGGAAAAGAACTAAGGAGTGATGGGGCCACCCACACTTATACAGATGAAGATATGGGACATTGTGGGCAGCCCCTGACTAGTAAAAAGTTTCCATGTGGTCCTAGCGCCTGATGACTATAGTTCCAAAGGTGTGGCATAATGGAGGAGGCATCCTCGCAGAAGATGGTAAGGTACTCTGAAACTTATTGTTACTTACAGTTAAACTGCATAGGTTTCTACAGGTGGGGGTGTGGGTAAGTACAAGAAAAAGCAGGCAGATAACAGCTACAGGTGGCAGTATAGGAGACATCTTATCTCAGATACAGTAAAGTAACAGTTCAGGAAGGACAATGGGGGAAGTCAGCAAACTAGAGGAGTAAAAAGACAGGAGGGTACAGAGAGAACTTTACCATAAAACAGTAACAGTTTAAAGAGAAAGCAGGTACCACCTCACATAGGGTAAGGTGGTAAACCAGATCCTGAAAAAGGGTGTAGCAGGGAAGGAGCAAATAAAGGGAAGGGACATTAGGGGCACGTTACATTCAGAACACAGAAGGGATTGACTGAAATTAGCAGACATGGGAGTGGTGCACTTCAATGGTGGTGGAGCTACAGTTTTCTGGGAGACTTTCTGGAGACAGGTGCTGCCCCATCTGCACCCACCTTTCTGGGCTGAGGATGGAGGTTGCTGGTCTCTATACCAAGCAGGCTAGGATCCACGGGACCTTCTACCCCACCCAGGGGCCACTGAGTCTGCTGCTGTTGCCCCAGAGGTTGCCTAGATAGATGAGGGCTGGCTGGACCTTGGTGGGCTCCGGGAGGGTGGTGGTGGTGGGTCAGGGGCATAATACCCAGCCTGTGCCACTACAGAATTCCTTCACCACTGCGGCAGGACAGGACTACCATGAGGAAGCACCAGTAGTGGTGGCAAAGGAGGATGTGGGGGTACTTAAAAGGGAAGGCTCCAAATTTGGAGGTAGAGGACCCAGCAGAGGAGAAAGCAGCCTGGTGGAGACTCAGCTGTCAATGAGATACATTTATAAGCAGGAAAGGGTGGAGAGAGGAGGTTAGGTACCTACCTGGTACCTCAGCTCAGAAGATGGACAGAGGATTCTGAGGATTGCTAGGGCAGCAGGATAGGTTGGGATCTGGATGTCACTGTCCACCTGGGAACAAATGACCTAGTGAGGGGCAGAACTGGGGTAGTACAGGGAGAGTTCAGGAAACTGGTGGGGTCCTAAGGCAAGTGGCATGAATGATGGCATTTGTTTGAGGTGCTACCTGTTTATTGCCATGGGGAGGATAGGATACTCCACATCAGGAGCTTCAACACTTAGATGAAACAATGACGCAGGGAGAGTGGAGTCGGCTACATTCGGGAGTGGGGGCTGACCTTGAAGGATATGGGTCTATACAGAGGTGATGGCCTACATCCATCTGAGAAGCAGACTGCAGTCCTCAGTAGAAGGTTTAGATGTTTGATGAACATTTGAACCAGCTGAGGGGGAGGAAGAAATACAAAGGGAGGCATAAACTGCCCAGCCAAAGATTGAAGCAACAGCAGTAGAGGGCCCAAGGGGAGGAAACTCTTCTAGGTCACAAGTTAAACAAAATAGAAGCACAGTAGAGGACAAGGGGGACAAGAATAGAAGAGGTGGAAAGGGAGGTGTTGAGGAGGCAAGACACAAAGAGGGTAATGAGTGGGGAGAGGGTGAGAGAAGGGAAATTTCAAGTGTCAACAAAAAGTAGGAAAGGGTTCTTGCAGGTAGAGTGGAAGCAAAGTGTGGGTGAAGAACCAACTACGCCAGTGCAAGGAGTCTTTGAAATAAAATTCCAGACCTGGAGTCTGTGGCCATTACTGAGTTGTGGTGTACAGAAGCCATGACTGGGACATGGCCATACCAGGCTACACTTGGTTCAGGAAGGATAAGGAGGGGAAGAAGGGTGGTGGGGTTTTGCTGTATATGAGGGAGGATATTGGGTGATGGAAATGCAAAGGAACCTAGGGGTAAAGGATGGGTTGGAGGTGCTGTGGGTTACCCTAGGAACAGGAGCCAGAGCAAAACTGCCATCACAGAGGCAACTAGCCTTTGTGTGAAGCAAATAAACAAATCAAATGAAAGAAAAACACTATGGTTCTCAAAAGAAGTGGCAGGGAAGGTAAGAGAGAAAAAGATAGCATTCAGGAAGCATAAGGAAACAGAGAAGGAGCAGGACAGTGAACAGTACCAACTAAAGCAGAAGGAAGCGGGGAAGGCAGTCAGAATAGCAAAGGCCCAAACTGAGGAAAATATAGCCAACTCAGTTAAGAAGTGGGATAAAACCTTTTATAGGTACATTAGGGAGTGAAGAAAGATGAAGGCAGGGATACTGAGGCTGAAGAAGGAGGAAGGTGGTTGGGCAGAGAGTGACAGTGAAAAAGCAGGGATATTGAATGAATATTTCTGCTCAGCATTCACAATGGAAAAGCAGGGGAGAGACCTAACCCAGTCAATAGAAGCACTCTGGATAAGGGGGCTGATATTAGTCCTTTCACAGAAGAAAGGGTTCTGAAAGAACTCTTAAAACTGAAAGTGGATAAAGCAATGGGGCCTGATGGGATTCACTCCAGAATTCTAAAAGAACTAAGGGAAGTACTAGTAACACCACTGACTACCCTTTTTAATAAATCATGGAAGGATAGTGTGGTACCTGAGGACTGGAGAAGGGTGGATGTGATTCCCTTCACAAAAGTGGGAGCAAGACAGAGCAGGAAACTACAGACCTGTCGGTTTGACCTCAGTGGTAGGGAAAAATGATGGAATCACTTCTGAAGGAAAGAACTGTTGAGTACCTAGAGGCCAGTGTGGCACAGGATCCAAGGCAGCATGGATTCACAGCAGGAAGGTCATGTCAAACAAATCTAATTGATTTATTTGACTGGGTGACCAAAGTAGTAGACCAGGGAGGGGCTGTGGACATGGCCTACCTAGACTTTAACAAGGTATTTGACACAGTCCCACACAAAAGATTGATAAACAAATTAAGCAGCCTGGGAGTGGGTCCCAGGGTGGTAGCCTGGGTAAAACACTGGCTGAACAACAGAACACAGTGGGTAATAGTGAATGGAGTCCACAGTGAAGAAAGGAGGGTTACTTGTGGGGTACCACAGGGTTAAGTACTGGGGCCAGTCCTTTTTAATGTCTTTATAAGTGACATTGCAGAGGGACTGGAAGGGAAGGTATGTCTCTTTGCAGATGACACAAAGATCTGCAACAGGGTTGATACACAAGGTGGGGTGGAAAGGATGAGAACAGACTTGGCAAGGTTGGAGGAATGGTCAAATGTATGGCAGCTTAGATTCAACGCAAAGAAGTGCAAAGTAATGCACCTGGGAAACAAAAACCCAGGCCAAGAGTACACAATGGGGAGTGAGATACTGACAACAACAAAAATGGAAAGGGACCTGGGGGTAGTCATATCAGATGACCTAAAGGTGGGCCAGCAATGTGAGAAGGCAGTAAGGAGGGCTGGGAGGATACTGGGATGCGTAGGGAGAGGCATCACCAGTAGAAAACAGAAAGTTGTTGTCCCTCTGTACAGACAGTTGGTAAGACCACATCTGGAGTACTGTGTACAGTTCTTGAGACCCCATCTCTGCAAAGACATAGACAGGGTGGAGGCTGTCTAGAGGAGGGCAACTAAAATGGTGCAGGGTCTGCATCAGAAAACATATGAAGAAAGACTAAAGGAGCTTAAGACGTATAGCCTTGAGGAAAGGAGGAAGAGGGGGGACATGATAGAAACTTTCAAATACCTCAAGGAATCAACAAAGTCCAAGAGGGTAGCATCTTTCAAAGAAGAGAGATGCAAGAACAAGGGGGACAATTTGAAGATAAAAGGAGGATGGCTCAGAGGTAATGTGAGGAACTTTTCTTCACAGAGAGGGTTGTAGATGCATGGAACAGCCTTCTGAGGAGGTCTTAGAGTCAAAAACGGTGGGGAATTCAAGAATGCATGGGATAGACATAAGGCAATTCTAGTGTGGGGGATAGGAGGAAGTAGGCTGTTGGTTATCTAGGATCTGCAGCTTATCCGTTAGGTAGGGAAATGGGCAGACTAGGTGGGCCAAGCGGTCCTTATCTGCTGTCAAATTCTATGTTTCTGTGTAGAGCCACTATTTGCAATGGGTGACACACAGACCTCCAACACAGGGGGAAGAATTGGATAAGGCACTGGGGGAAGCCATTAGCACGACGTCAGAAAAAAGAGGAGGTGCTGCTGATGGATGACTTCAATCTGCCTGATGTAGAGGGCAGCTTCCCAGCCACAGCCTCAGCTAGCAGCAGGGCCATCCTAGACTCCCCTGAGGGGGCAATTCTCAGGCAACTAGTCAGACAGCCCACTCCTGATGGGGCAATACTAGACCTGGTGCTTACAAAAAGGAACTGTATTGCACACATCAACATATGATGCCACCTGGGGACCAACGATCACTGTAACAGTGAGATTCAAAATAAGGATGGCCACAGAGACAAACCACACAAGGATGAGGGTCCTGAACTTTGGGAGGGATGATTTTAAAGAAATGGATGAATGCCTCAGAGATGACCTAGTGGGAGGGATTGCCTGGGTGGAATGGAGGAACAGTAGGATAAATTAAAGGATGACATAGTGAAGGCTACAAACCTCTGCACGAATAAAGTGAGCAAAAACTGGAGGAAAAAGAGACCACTATGGTTCCTGAGGTAAGTGGCTGTGAAGGTAAAGGTTAAACGGATGGCATTTAGGAGGTACAAGGAGATGCAGACAATAGAGGATAGGAAGTTGTACAAGGAAAAGCAGAGAGAAGTAGGGAAGGTGGTTAGGAGTACAAAGATGCAAACAGTGGAAGGACAGCTAAACAGGTACCTAAAGGGGACAAGACATTTTTTAGATAGATAAGCAAAAAGGAAGACAAGGAGGGATTGTGAGTTTAAGAGAAGAATCAGGAAAGAATCTGATATCCTGAACAGAAACTTCTGCTCAGTCTTCACAGTAGAGGAAGAGAGGGACAGACAACATAGAAGCAGCAAGAACACTGGGCGGAGGGAGGTAGGCACAAGTCCATTCACAGAGGAAAGAGTCCTGAGAGGTCTTGTGAATACAAAGTGGATAAGGCTATGGGGCCGGTTGGGGTATGCTGATGGAGCTCAGTAAGGTACTGGCTGAACCCCTGACAGCCCTATTCAACAACTCACTGGAAAAGGAGTGCTTCAGAAGTCTGGAGGAGGGCAGATGTAGTCCCGCTTCATAAAAGTGGCAGCAGGGAAGAGTCTGGCAACTATAGGCCAATCAGTCTAATGTCAGTGGTGGGGAAATTAATGGAGACACTTTTAAAATACAGACTAATGGAGTATCTTGAATGTAACAGGTTACAAGACCAAAGGCAGCACGGATTCACGGGGGGGGGCATGTCAGATTAACCTAATCAATTTCTTCGAGTGGGTGACCAGGGAAACAGATCAGGGTTGGGTGGTGGATGTGGCCTACTTACACTTCAGCAAGGCTTCTGACATCATACCACATATGAGGCTTGCAAGGAAATTGGGCAGTTTGGTGGTAGGCCCAAGGTGGTAAACTTGGTATGGGAACTGGTTGATGGATAGGTGATGAAGGGTGGTGGTAAATGGTACTCACTCTAGTGAGGGAAGAGTGACAGCAGGGTACCTCAAGGCTCAGTACTGGGACCAGTCCTCTTCAATGTCTTCATAAGGACACTGTAGGAGCTAGAAGTGAAGGTACACATCTTTGCAGATGACACCAAAATCTGCCATAGCATAGACACTCTGAAGAGGGTAGAGAGAATGAGTGGAGACCTGAGAAAACTCGAGGACTGGTAGAGGGTATGGTAGCTGGGTTTCAATGTGGAAAAGTGCAAAATCATGCACCTAGGGCACAGAAACTCAGAGGCAGTGTATAAAATGGGGGAAGAGGTATTGATGGTCACCAAACAGGAAATGAACCTTGGGTTTATCATTTCTGTATTGTTCCACATTGTCAATGGGCAATAATTACAAATGGGTAATGTGCTCCCCTACAGTGGTAGTGGTACAGCCCAAAGCTGTGACCTCAGCATGGAACCCTGAGGACAAGAGGATTCTGGCTGCATCAGCCACCTAGTTCCAGCTGTACCACTGACAGGGGTAGCAGCATAGATGGAGCTTTATAAAATAATTGTTTGATTTCACAGCTATTTATTATTTTTCCTTAGGACTGTGTAACTCCAAGGCAGTTTATGGCTTTCTGGTGACAGGGAACACTCCCAAATTTAGAAATCACACCTGTTAAACTGAAGTTTTCAAATTGATTGATCTGCTAGCTACAGTAGCTTCCCTTCAATGCATACAGTGCCTGAATGGAGGCCACTGACCTTTAGTAGGGTATTCTTTAAGTGCAGGTCTACGTTAGAAAGTTTTTAAGCCTGGTGCCTCAGGTAAGTAAGGGTATCATTCCTTTATTTGGAGGGGGCCCTAGAACAGATAGCTAGGTGGGGTTATGTAACTGTTGGTATTTCTCTCCTTTCTAATTTCTACTTGGATGGCAGGGATACCCCCCCAACCCCAATGTTTAGCTGTATGTATGCAGTGCAACCAGGGTTTGTTGTGCTTTTGATAGGAGAGTACTGTGTACCTGTGTGTATGCAGTGTAACCAGGGTTTGCTGTGCTTTTGATAGGAGAGTATTGTGTAGCTGTATGTATGCAGTGTAACCAGGGTTCGCTGTGCTTTTGATAGGAGAGTATTGTGTACCTGTGTGTATGCAGTGTAACCAGGGTTTGTTGTGCTTTTGAAGGGACAGTACTGTGTCCCTTTGTGTATGCAGGGCAACCAGGGTTTGCTGTGCTTTTGATAGAAGAGTAGTGTGCACCTGTGTGTATGCAGTGTACCAGGGTTTGTTGTGCTTTTGATAGGAGAGTATTGTGTACCTGTGTGTATGCAGTGTAACCAGGGTCTGTTGTGCTTTTGATAGGATAGTACTGTGTACCTGTGTGTATGCAGTGTAACCAGGGTTTGCTGTGCTTTTGATAGGAGAGTATTGTGTACCTGTGTGTATGCAGTGTAACCAGGGTTTGTTGTGCTTTTGATAGGAAAGTACTGTGTACCTGTGTGTATGCAGTATAACCAGGGTTTGTTGTACTTTTGATAGGAGAGTACAGTGTACCTGTGTGTATACAGTGTAACCAGGGTTTCTTGTGCTTTTGATGGGACAGTACTGTGTCCCTTTGTGTATGCAGGGCAACCAAGGTTTGCTGTGCTTTTGATAGAAGAGCAGTGTGCACCTGTGTGTATGCAGTGTACCAGGGCTTGTTGTGCTTTTGACAGGAGAGTAGTGTGTACCTGTGTGTATGCAGTGTAACCAGGGTTTGTTGTGCTTTTGATAGGAGAATATTGTGTACCTGTGTGTATGCAGTGTAACCAGGGTTTGCTGTGATTTTGATAGGAGGGTATTGTGTACCTGTGTGTATGCTGTGTAATCGGGGTTTGATGTGCTTTTGATAGGAGAGTGTTGTGTACCTGTGTGTATGCAGTATAAGCAGGGTTTGCTATGCTACCTTATTTGACAGACTGTGTTAACTGCCTAGTCCCCAAATGTATTTGTGCTGTGAGTGTTTATTTAGTACACTGGAGCGGTAGGGATCTACATAACTACATGTGCTTCTCTTACTAGATTTGCCTTCTCAGTGCCTCACTCTTATTTTGGTCATTGTGTTTAGACAGGGAGCCAGTAGCCACTGTGATTAGGCAGTGAGCCAGTCACAGGTTAACTTGGCAGCTCCCTGTGAAGGGAGACAGTCATAGCATTATGACGATTTTCTCATCAGGAGCAAGTGAGGTGCTTCATGTCATCCTGAAGTCCTCAGAAATATCAGTAACAGCTCTAATGGTTAACTCCACCAGTGAGATGCTTCACATCATTCTGGAACCCTCCAGTATCAGTCTCACCACAGAGAGTTAGCTTCACAGCTCCCTGTACAAATAGACTGTTAACAGCATTTTTCAACAGCTGTTTTTTTTCTTTTCACAGAGGGAGCCAGTCACAGCTCCGTGAATATTACCCAGCAGCTAGGTTCGAGGTTGCGGACCGGTCCCTAACTCTGAGTGCAGCGTTTTACTCTATTTTGGAGTGCACAGCTGTTTGCCCATGCTGACTTCCAGACAGTTTGTCTTCTGAGTGCAGCACTACCCACACTGAATACAGCCAGCTTCCATAAAACCGAATTCAGCACTTTATGCTGAATATGGCAGTCATTGTCCCTCGCCAGGGGCACATGGGCAGACGAAGGATGCAGCGCAGGGGCATGCCTGGTGATGCATGATCTCACTGCAACATCGGCATGTCCACCTACATGGACCGCTGACTCCACATTTGTTCAGATGCGGTCGGGAAGGCAACAGAATGTTCTACAATACAGAGCAGCTTAACCAACGATTACAGTAACCATGTGGCTCCTAAGCATTTGCAGAGTTTGCTGGGATTCAGCTACAGGAACGCTGTTTTCTGTGATTTAGTAATGCTGCAGTAGGGTGAGTTACTCTTTCAGCTTGGTGGGAGTATGTAGTTGTGCTGCAGTAGAAAAGTTACTTTTCTTTAAACAGGCAGTTGTTACTGTGTACAAGCAGACTCATTCTTCTCTTTTTTGATAGCTATTTTACCCCCTCCTTGTCAAGGGAGCAGGTCTTGGGAGTCGAGAGCAGAGCTGCAAAGGAATCCACTGGTTTAGCTGCTCATACTCCTCCTGACACCAGGTTGAGTGGGCTGTTTCTTAGAAGGGCAGTGTTTTTGAGGCAAGCCACATGGAATGGGCTTGGAACTGGTGTTTTTGCTGGCAGGAGCAATACTTACACTTTAGCAGTCAGACATATCTGTGGCATGATGGCTTATCATAGACACATGAGGTTTAAGACCTGCCGCAAGACTATGAGCCCCCTCACCCATAGGGTCATACCATCCTCCCTGTGTAATGCAGACTAACACACCCATTTCAGTGTCATCCAGCTGGACCTATGAGAATGGGGGAGGGGCACACCTGTTTTCTCGCAGTGGTAAAGTTGCATCACACAAATCCATTATGCCACTTTTTAATGAGATGCTGCATGCTGTTGGTCCATAGACCATATCTGTGAAGACACCCAAACCTAAATCTACCGACTCAGATTGGGGGGCATGGATGTCAGGTGCACAGAGCAGAGTGACCCTACTCACCCAGATTGGCAGACACCCCAGGCCTTGTAGGTCCAGAGGAGAATGCAGGGGGTTCTGGGGACATTTCTGATCCAATGAAAGACCATTCTAAGGCATGTCCTTCTAATAGGGAGCAGAGTAGATGAAGTGCAGAATTGTAGCCACCAGTCTCACATGGGAGGCAAAAGTCACTGCAGTGACTAGTTGATACTTGAGGCTTACAGCATGTTTCGGAGGCTCAGGGCATACATTCTAGATATGGGCATCATTTTATTTATGCTGGTCTTGGTCTCAACTATTAGAAACACAGAAACATAAAAAGTGATGGCAGAAGGAGACCAAAGGTCCATCTAGTCTGCCCAAGAGTTCCCTAGACCTTATTATTAGTCCCAGGATCTAGCCCTCCACCCTGCTTTTGTCTCTTCCTGATCCCATGGATATTACCTGAGCTCTTGCTCTATCCCACCACTGCTTAAATACCATGGCCTTGCACCCACCACCTCGGCTGGCAGGCTATTCTGGGGTTCCATGACTCTTTCCGTGAAATAATACTTCCTTAGATCTCTCCTTAAGCTCCCTCCCCGTAGCTTCCACTTGTGCCTCTAGTGGTTGAGCTGATTACTTTATTGAATAATTCTGAGTAGAGCACCTTATTAATACCTCTCATAAACTTGAACGCTCTCGATTATATCCCTCTATCTCTCTCTAGTCTCCAGTGAGTACATGTTTAGTGCTCTCACCTAGACGCTCCTCGATGAGAGTCCTTGAGACCCTGTATCATCTTGGCTGTCCTTTCTGCATGGTCTCCAGCCTACCCCTGTCGTTTCTAGGGTGTGGACTCCAAAACTGAACACAGTACTCCATGCAAGGCCTCGCCAAGGACCTAAAGAGTGGGAGAATCACCTCACTGTCTCTACTGTCGAATTTTATCCCTATACACCCCGGCATTTGACTTGCTTTGAGGTGAGTCTTGTTGCATTGGCTTGGTTGCTTCTTGGTGTCATTTATTTATTTATTGAAATGTTTCACCAGGAAGGCACATTAAGCGACAAGTCGCTTGTATCCCGGTGCAACCTGGGGGGAAGGGGTACAATAGGAGTGAGACATTAAACCTTCAAGCCACAAGATGAACACTAATATACAGTCGTAAGGCAGGTGTTACAAGCACTGTTACAACAGTGTTGTGCATAATAGGTAGAAAGACTGGACAATAATAAGTGCCGGGTTAATAAGTAAACAAGTGCTTAAGTGAAAGAAAAGGAGGAAAGGAGAGGGAGGGTAAATGGTATTTGGGGGTGGGGGGAAGAATCATGTTCAGGTTACATTCAAGTTACAAGATCAACATTAACATACAGTTGTAAGGCAGATGTTACAAACAGTGTTAAAACAGTGTTGCGCATAATATAGAAACATAGAAACATAGAATTTGACTGCAGATAAGGACCGCTTGGCACACCTAGTCTGTCCAGTTCCCTACCTGATGGATAAGCTGCAGATTCTAGTTAATCAACAGCTTACTTCCTCCTACCCCCCCACTAGAATTGCCTTATGCCTGTCCCATGCATTCTTGAATCTCCACTGTTCCTGACTCCACAACCTCTTCAGGAAGGCTGTTCCATGCATCCACAACCCTCTCTGTGAAAAAATACTTTCTAACATTACCTCTGAGCTGTCCCCCCATCTTCAAATTGTACCCCCTTGTTCTTGCACATCTCTTTTTCTGAAAGATGCTACCCTCTTGTACTTTGTTAATTCCTTGAGCTACTTGAATGTTTCTATCATGTCCCCCTCTCTCCCCTTTCCTCATGGGTATACATATTAGCTGCTTTAGACTCTCCTCAAATGTCTTCTGATCAGACCCGCACCATTTTGGTTGCCCTCCTCTGAACAGCCTCACTCTGTCTATGTCTTTATGGAGATGGGGTCTCCAGAATTGCACGTAGTACCAGATGGGGTCTCACTAACTGTCTGTACAGAGGATAACAACTTCCTGTTTTCTACTGTTGATGCCTCTCCCTATGCATCCCACTATCCCCCAGCCCTCCTTACTGCCTTCTCACATTGCTTGCCCACCTTTAGATTATCTGACATAATTACTCTTAGGTCTCTTTTGATTTTTGTTGTTGTTATTAACTCACCCCCCCATTGTGTACTCTTCCCCTGGGTTTTTGTTTCCCAGATGCATTACCTTGCACTTCTTTGCACTGAATCTGAGCTGCCACATATTTGACCATTCCTCCAACCTTGCCAAGTCCCTTTTCATCCTTTCCACCCCATCTTGTGTATCAGCCCTGTTGCAGATCTTTGTGTCATCTGCAAAGAGACATACCTCTCCTTCCAGGTGCTCTCCAATGTCACTGATAAAGACATTAAAGAGGACCAGTCCAGTACTGAACCCTCATGTACCCTTCTAGTTACCCTCCTTTTTCACTGTGACTCTGTTTATATTATCCTTTAGGTCCTGTTGTCCAGCCAGTTTTTATCCAAGCTACCACCTTGGGACCTACTCCAAGACTGGCTAACTTGTATATTAATCTTTTGTGTGAGACTGTGTCAAATGCCTTTCCAAAATCTAGGTAGGCCATATCCACAGCCCCTTCCTGGTCTACTACTTTGGTCACCCAGTCAAAGAAATCTATTAGGTTCATCTGACATGACCTTTCTGCTGTGAAACCATGCTGCCTTGGGTCCTGTGCCCCACTGGCCTCTAGATACTGAACAATTCTTTCCTTCAGAAGTGATTCCATCATTTTCCCTACCACTGAAGTCAAACTAACTGGTCTGTAGTTTCCTGCCTCTGACCTGCTCCCACTTTTGTGAAGTGGAATCACATTTGCCCTCCTCCAGTCCTCAGGTACCACCCCATCCTCTCAAGATTTGTTAAAGAGAGTAGTCAGTGGTGTTACTAGCTCTACCTTAGTTCTTTTAGAATTCTTGGGTGAATTCCATCAGGCCCCTACTTTTGTCCACCCTCCATTTCAATAGTTCTTTCAAAACCCTTTCTTCTGTGAATGGACTGGTATCAACCCCAATTCAGAGTTTCTCTCTTGTTTGGTTTAGGTACCTCCCCCATCTCTTCCATTGTGAATACTGAGTAGAACTATTCGTTCAGTATCCCTGCTTTTTCACTTTCACCCTCTGTCCACATTCCCTCCCCTTTACTAAGTATCTGTATCCCCTCCCTTGGTCTTTCTACGCTTCCTAATGTACCTATAAAAGGTTTTATCCCCCTTCTTAACAGAGCTGGCTATCTTTTCCTCAGTTTGTGCCTTTGCTATTCTGACTGCCTTCCCTGCCTCCTTCTGCTTTAACTGATAAAGTTCTCTGTCCTGCTCCTTCTGTGTTTCCTTATATTTACTGAATGCTATCCTTTTCTTCTTAACTGTCCCTGCCACCTCTTTTTGAGAACCATAGCATTTTTTTTTCTTCATTTTGTTTTGTTGATTTGCTTCACACAAAGGCTTGTTGCCTCTGTGATGGCTGTTTTGATTATTCCCCATTGTTTCTCTACATTTTCCCAACTTCAACCTTCCTAAAGTCCAATACTCTTGTTCTAGCATAGCTTGACTCTATGGCTGTGTTTATTGTGAACCACACTGTTTGGTGGTCACTTGTTCCCAGATGGCTACCCACTTCTAAATCTGAGATCCTTTCTCCTTCCCCATTTGAGAGGGCCAGGTCTAAGATTGCTCCCTCCTGTGTGGGTTCCAAAACTAGCTGTCTGAGGCATGCCCCCTGCAGGGCATCAGGAATGCCCCCCTACTCTTGGATGTGCCTGCAGCAAAGGTACTCCAGTTAACATCTGGCATATTCAGGTCCCCCATCAACAATATCTCCCCCTTTTCTGCCATTTTAAGGATACCTTCTATCATTTCCTTGTCCATTTCCTCCCCCTGAGGTGGGGGTCTGTACACAACCCCCATGTGGAATGTGGTGCTATTTCCTGTCTCCAGGGTGATCCATAGTGACTCATCAACTTCCTGTTTACTCTTTAGTTCTGTTGCTTTAATCCCTTCCCTTATATAGAGAGCTACTCATCCTCTTTACTCACCCTGTCCCTCCTGTAGACTGTGTATCCTGGTATGCTGACATCCCAGTTATGGTTCTTCGTGTACCATGTTTCAGTGACTGCTATAATATCCAGGCATCCCTCTTCCATCAAGGCCACTAGTTCAGAGAGCCTGTTGCACAGACTGCGGGCATTGGTACTCATCACCTTCCATTTATTTTTTATGGCTTTACCCCTTTTAGCTCCATCCCTGTCCTTACTGCCTTTTTCTGCATTTACCCCTGTCCTGCTCCCTACTGACTTCTCTATCTTGGTGTTTACCTCTCTAACTACTGTGTTTTGTGGGGGGGGAGGCTGGGATTTCCCTTGCTCCTTTTCAGTGCCTCCCCCCTTGGCTAGTTTAAATGCTTGCCAATGAAACATTTGAACATGTCACCTAGGATCCTGGTTCCCCCCCAGACAGATGCAGACCATCACACCAGTATAGGCCTGCATCCCTCCAGGTGGCTCCCTAGTCCCCAGTGAAGCCAAAACCCTGAGCTCCACACCAGTTTTTTCAACCATTCATTGAATCCCATGGTGCAGAATACCCTAGCACCATCCTTGCCATAGACAGGCAGCACCTCTGAGAAGGTTACCGTACATGCTACTTGTCTAAGGCCCCTCCTCAACTCCAGAAACTCCTCTTGCACTGCTCTGATCCCATTCACAGCCAGGTCATTTGTCCCTAGTTGGACAATGACATCCAGCTCCCTCCCTTGTGCAGCTGCTCCCATGATCCTGAGGATTCACTTACTGTCCCTCTGAGCCGTGGTGCCAGGTAGGCACCTTACCTTCCTATCCCCTTCTTCCCCCACTTCTACCCCCCTAATAATCAATTCCCCCACCAGGAGTTGTTTCCATCCCTGTGGGTCTTGTGCCACCCTCCTGTGGGTCTCTTTGTGGAGGTTCCCAGCATCCTCCTTGGTCTCTACTGCAGGTGCCTCCACAGAGGAACCACTTTGCCAGAACAGCATATGAACTGTGGAGAGGTACAACTGGAGGGATGCACCTCTGCTCCACCACCCTCTCCTTCCTTGAGCCCACCTTGGTCCAACCACTCCTCTTTCTTGGCAGCCTCTGAGGTAATGGTGGTGGCCCTGGTGGTCCCTGGGTGGGGGAAGAGGTTTCATGAATCCTAGCCAGGTCAGCCTGGAGACGGGCAACCTTCTCCCTCAGACCAGAGAGGTGCCTGCAAACAGGGCAACATCACAGCCTCCAGAGTGTCTCCCGGAACACTGCTGTCCCACAGCCATTGCACTGCACCACTCCCATCTTGACTTATTTTGTGTCCCCTCTCCTGTTGCTTTGTATGCTTACTGTCTCCTCCCTCTATGTATTTTTACACTTATTTTCCTACTGCCTATGTGCCCTTACAACTCTCATCCTTCCTGTTCTGGGACAGGAACTTTGTAGTCTTCAGTAGTCTTCTTCGTCCATGCTTGGATTCAGATCTCCAGCAGCTGAGGGGGAGGGGGAGAAAGAATTATTTTTTAGGTTCCTTCAAGGTTGATGAAACTAATGTGTCTCAGTGATCCTTCCCTTCCCTTCCTACTGCCAAACAGGAAGTTCCTGTTGTCAGTCAAATCCAGTGGCTATAAAAGTAGAACTGGCTTACGGTGGGAGGATGGAGGGGTGGGAAGGAGGACAATTAGTAAAAAAATCTGTAGTTCTAGACTGCTGTTTCTTGCTCTGAAAACAAAGTTCTCCTCTGTCAGAAACAGCAGGAAGCTGTAATTGAAGACACCTGCTTTTGTACTTCTATGCTCCTAAGCCACACACCAAATTATATTCACCCTCTGCTCCTGACTCAGTAAATTAAGCTGATACAGCCCTTTCCTCAGCAAAACACACAGTGACTTTCTTTCTTTTTACTTAAATGAGACCCCTCTTCTTCTCCCAGAAAACAAACCAGAACCCTGCAATCAACTGCAAGTCACCCTCTCGTCATCCTTAGAACGCACTCAAACCATGGCAAACGCTCCTCCAAATTTGCTGCCCCTTACCTATGGAACTCCCTACCATCTGACTTGACTAACTCACCCACCCTCACCCAGTTCAAAAATGGACTCAAACTACATCTTCTCAATCTTAGTCTCTGTGACTGTAACTGCTAGCTCCCCAGAACAGTCCCCCTGGCCATTGCACTGCTCTGAACTCTCCCTTTGACTTGACATGAAATGCTAATATGGACTCTGATTACTGGCGGAACTTATGTACATACTGTATATAATGTGTGAGGTCTAAACATACCATTTATAATATGAGTCTGTATGTGAACCCTACTTCTACCCTTGTATAAATGTTATCATTGTACTATGGTGTAACAAATGTAACTAATGTAATTATTGTATATAGTGTCCTTTCTGTAACTAACGCCAGGTCGACCCTGAAAAAGGGACCATTGGTCTCAGTGGGCTTATCCGGTAAACAAAATCTAAATAAATAAATAACAGAGTATCTGTTTGCTTAATCCAAACAGGTACTGACTCCTGCTGAGATAGAAGTGATTTTGCAGTAAAAAATCTGTAGTTCTAAACTGCTGTTTCTTGCTCTGAAAACATAGTTCTCATATGTCAAAAACAGCAGGAAGCTGCAATTGGAGACACCTGCTTTTGTACTCCTATGCTCCATGCCTCACCTCCAATTAGATTCACCCTCTGCTCCTGACTCAGTAAATTAAGCTGATACAGCCCCCTTCCTCAGAGAAACACACAGTGACTTTCTTCCTTTTATTTTACTTAAATGAGACTCCCTTCTTCTAATAAAGTATATGTTTGCTTAATCCAAACAGGTACTGACTCCTGCTGAGACAGAAGTGATTTATCAGTAAAAAATCTGTAGTTCTAGACTGCTGTTTCTTGCTCTGAAACCAAAGTTCTCCTCTGTCAAAAACAGCAGGAAGCTGTAATTGGAGACACCTGCTTTTGTACTCCTAAGCTCCTAAGCCACACCCCAATTAGATTCACCCTCTGCTCCTGACATAGTAAATGAAGCTGATACAGCCCCCTTCCTCAGAGAAACACACAGTGACTTTCTTCTTTTTTTTACTTACATGAGACCCCCTTCTTCTAATAAAGTATATGTTTGCTTAATCCAAACAGGTACTGACTTCTGCTGAGATAGAAGTGATTTATCAGTAAAACAATTTGTAATTCTAGACTTGTTTCTTGCTCTGAAAACAAAGTTCTCCTCTGTTAAATATAGCAAGAAGCTGTAATTGAGACACCTGCTTTTGTATGCCTAAGCTCCTAAGCCACACCCCAATTAGATTCACCCTCTGCTCTTGACTCAGTAAATTAGCTGATACAGCCCCTTCCTCAGAGAAGCACAGTGACTTTCTTCTTTTTTTTACTTAAATGAGACCCCCTTCTTCTAATAAAGTATCTGTTTGCTTAATCCAAACAGGTACTGACTCCTGCTGAGATAAAAGTGATTTATCAGTAAAAAATCTGTAGTTCTAGACTGCTGTTTCTTGCTCTGAAACCAAAGTTCTCCACTGTCAAAAACAGCAGGAGGCTATAATTGGAGACACCTGCTTTTGTACTCCTAAATTCCTAAGCCACATCCCCAGATTCACCCTCTGCTCCTGACTCAGTAAATTAAGCTGATACAGCCCCCTTCCTCAGAGAAACACACAGTGACTTTCTTCCTTTCTTTACTTAAATGAGACCCCCTTCTTCTAATAAAGTATCTGTTTGCTTAATCCAAACAGGTACCGACTCCTGCTGAGATAGAAGTGATTTATCAGTAAAACATCTGTAGTTCTAGACTGCTGTTTCTTGCTCTGAAAACAAAGTTCTCCTCTGTCAAAAACATCAGGAGGCTGTAATTGGAGACACCTGCTTTTGCACTCCTAAGCTCCTAAGCCACACCCCCAATTAGATTCACCCTCTGCTCCTGACTCAGTAAATGAAGCTGATACAGCCCCCTTCCTCAGAGAAACACACAGAGACTTCCTTCTTTTTTTACTTAAATGAGACCCCTTCTTCTAATAAAGTATCTGTTTGCTTAATCCAAACAGGTACTGACTCCTGCTGAGATAGAAGTGATTTATCAGTAAAAATCTGTAGTTCTAGACTGCTGTTTCTTGCTCTGAAACAAAGTTCTCCTCTGTCAAAAACAGCAGGAAGCTATAATTGGAGACACCTGCTTTTGTACTCCTAAACTCCTAAGCCACACGCCCAACTAGATTCACCCTCTGCTCCTGACTCAGTAAATTAAGCTGATACAGCCCCCTTCCTCAGAGAAATACACGGTGACTTTCTTCTTTTTTTACTTAAATGAGACCCCTTCTTCTAATAAAGTATCTGTTTGCTTAATCCAAACAGGTACTGACTCCTGCTGAGATAGAAGAGATTTATCAGTAAAAGATATGTAGTTCTAGACTGCTGTTTCTTGCTCTGAAACCAAAGTTCTCCTCTGTCAAAACAGCATCAGTAAAAAATCAGTTGTTCTAGACTGCTGTTTCTTGCTCTGAAACCAAAGTTCTCCTCTGTCAAAAACAGCATAATATGTAGAAAGAGTGGACAATAACAAGTGCTGGGTTAATAAATAAACAAGTGCTTATGTAAAAAAAAAGAGGGAAAAGATGAGGAAAGGGTGAGGTGGGGAGGGGAAGAGTCATGTCCCTGGAGCCCCCTTCAGGATGTGAGGAACCCTGCAAGGAGACTGAGGGAACCAGAAAGAAGAAGATAGGCAGTGTCCCAGAGAGACCATTTTCTGGATGTGGGGAGTCCTGCAAGGGGGCTATGGAAATAGACAGAAAGGGGGATAAGGATGTATGGATTTAAAGAGGGAGGAGAAAGAGAAAGATGAGGTGTGACTTAAATGCTAGGAGGGGGGAATAGGGCCTAACCCAAGAGAGGACCCTTCAGGATGTGGAGCACCCTGTCAGGTGGTTGGGGAAGGTCAGTAGATAGGGATTAAGAGAGTGATAGGAGAGGAGAGGTGAGAATTGAACCTGTGAGGGGAGAGAATTCACACCTTTGGAGCGGATGGGGCCTAATCAATAGTCCATCTGGATGGGTATACCTCCCCGATGGCAACACCAGCACATGACTTACCTCACTGTAGATGAAATCATCAGTTTGCCAACAGGTCACTGTGTTGGTGCATCAGAGACAGGGGCACACTGTCTCCCAGTCCTGCACCTCCCTGAATCAATCCAACTTGGAGTTGATTATAATAAGTATGGGGGGTTCGGAGGGTGAAGCCCCCCTTTAGACATATAGACTGGGAGACATGAGGGATTTATGTCAACTGCAACTTGTGGTCAACATAAATCCCATCGATGTGATGCTGGTCAATGAAAGTGTTGTCGAACTGGCATCGTAGAACCATCAGGATGCATGGACCCATGGGAAGCATTCAGAGTCCCTTACATTCTGTGAGAGATAAAGGGAGACCAGTAAAGGGGAGCAATTTGGGTGAAGGGGAGGAGATCTAGAAATTTGGGGGGGTGGGTGCACAGGGTAAAATGAAGGTGATGGCAGAGGGGTAGGGTTTATCCAGGGCTTAGAGGAGGGAATTAGGGGAGGACACGGCAAGAGCAGCTAGGTGCAAGGTAATTACTGAGGGCAGAGCTGATGGAGTAGGTGGAGAATGAGTGTCGGCTTTGAGAGGGAGGGAATTGCAAATGTTTGGGAGGCGATGAGAGTAACTGGATTGGCTGATTAGGGTGGATCTGCAGGGGACTACCAAGGTGTGGGAGTCAGTTGATCCAAGGAATGGGAGGATGGGGGTTGTTATAAAGTAGGAGGTGAGGTAGGAAGGGCTCACCCAGCAATACGTGGAGATGAATTTAGCACAGTGTAAAAGTCACCTATTTGTAAGAGAGGGAAGGATAGGGCACGATAAAGATCACAGTGGTGGTGCGGGAGGGGACATCCAGGACAAAGCGAAGGAACTGAAGAGGGTGTCCAGTGTTCAGTCTGGCCAGGTAGGACTTAGGAAGCACCATAGACTACATCACAGTAGTCAAAATGGGCAGTATCATCTTCTGAACAAGTTCATGCCTAGTCAAGGAGTCTATGTCTCTAGTCACTGCAGGCTGTATAGTGCAGTGGTTTAAGTCTATAAGCTATGAACCCGGAGACCAGGGTTTGAATCCACAGCCCCCACCTACATACTGTGTGACCCTGAGCAAGTCACTTAACTTCCTTGTGCTCCCACGTCGCGACATGGAAACAAGCTTCAGCTTATTGTGCCTCTCCTGGTTAAACAATTTGCCCTTTCCTAGTCATAGGAGGGATGTAACTATGGTTCCTGAACAGAGCACCAAGCTTGGGAAGCAGTTTTTTCTGGATGGTGTCAATATGTCCAGAGAAGCTTAGGTGTTGGCCCAACCAAACACCTAAGTACCTGAAGGAGGATGAGTCCTCAAGTAAAGTCCCATCAAGGGTGTAGCAAGTGGGTAGGGAGGGAAGGAAGCCTAGAGAGTCTCTGCCTAGTGCCAAAGGTCATGGAGACAGTCGTCTTGGCACTGAGGAAAAGTTGATGGTTAGCAAACCAGAGCTGAATCTTGTCGAAGTCTTGCTGTAAGTTGGTTGTAACCATAGCAGGAAAGGAGAAAGATGCATACAGGATTGTATCATCAGCATACATATGTATAGCGAAGGAGGGGTGCAAACAGAGGGAAGGTGGTTTAAGAAGATGGAGAATAGGAAGGGCCCTAATACAGAGCCCTGGGGGATGGCAGTGCTGATCGGGAGGGGAAGGGAAGTGGTGTCCAAGATCTTAGCTGATTGGATTCTGCCAATAAGGTAGGTCTTAAATCAATTTGTGGTGGAGGGAGATAGGCCAGCTGCTGGGAGTGAGTCCAGGAGAAGGGAGTGAGAGATGGTGTTGAAGGCCTTGGCCATGTTGACAGAAATGGCAGTGGTAATTTGGCCATTGTCCATCCCAGTTACAATGGAGTCTGTGAGCCATAGGAGAGATGTGGTGGTTGAGTGGTTTTCCTGAAACCAGACTGGAAAGGGGTGAATAAGGAGGCGCCAGATAGAAAAGAGGTGAGTTGGGAGAGGACAATGTGTTCTTGAAGTTTGGCAAGGGTAGGGAGGAGAGAAATGGGGTGATAGTTGCCAGGGGATGAGGGGTCACCACCTTTGTATAGAGGGAGGACTACTGCATGTTTCCATGAAGAGGGGACTGAGGCAGTAGAGAATGAGAGATTTAGGATTATTGAGAAGGGGGTAGGCAATGGCAAATGCAGAAAGGGGGATGAGTTTTGGGTCAAGACTGTCAGGGGAGGCACCTTTAGAGGGGTTGATGGTGAGGAGGGCACTTTAGGGTGTCGTTTGGGGTTACAGTAGCAAAGAGAAGGGAGGTGGGAGAGTTGTGGAGGGACACCAGTAGAGGGTGGGGAGGGTGATGGGTAGGAGGAGGGATTTCAGTAGCTCAGTAGCGCAGGAGGTATAGTAGGAGTAATTCCAGATTGGACACTAGCAAGCTATTTACTTTAAGTACCAGGGGTGGAGTGGGCAAGATGAGAGGGTAAATAGGGTGTAGACTTCCTTCCAGGACTTTGAAGAGGAATTAATGGTGGTAATGAAGGCATATTTGAAATATTCGGACTTGGCTAACCTTGTAACCCTGGTACAAGCATTTCGGAGCATACGGTAGTTCGCAAGGTCACTAGGATGCCAGGTAGCTTTATGACACTTCCAGGCTCAATCTCGATTTCCAGCCCTGAGGCAGGCCAGAAGTTCCGGGGTTATCCAAGGTAAGTGGTTGCCTCTAACTCTGATTTGTTTGAGTGGGGCAAAAGCATTCCAGTTTACAAGAAAGATTTCTTTGAAGTAGGCAAGGGCCTTATCAACAAAGGGGAAGCAGGTTAGTGGGCACCAGTCAGAAGTTGCAAGGTTATTCAGGAGAGGTTCAAGGTCAAGGGACTTGAAAGAGCGTAGTTGTATGGTTTTGTATCGTGATTTAGTTCTGTGGACTTTCCTAACTATGAATATTGGGTTATGGTCACTGAGAACATTGCGGAGGATGCCAGAGGTGATAACACAGTGGGGATGGGAGGTAAGGGCCCAGTCAAGTAGAGAGTGTTGTTGTGTCTTGTGGTTTGGGCAGGTGGGTTTGGAGATCAGTTGGGAGAGGTTTAGAGCTCCAATTTCATTTTTAGTTTTGGTAGTTTTAGGTGACAACCAATTTATATTGAAGTTGCCTAAGATGAATAATTCCTCAGAGTGAGCAAGGGAAGTGATGGAGGTTAAGAGGTCTAGCGCGACTGAAGGATGGACATTTGGGTGGCAGTAAATGCTGGCTACGAAGATTAAGAGCGTGAAGGGGCAGGTCACATGGATAGCTAGGGCATCATGGGTCTCAGGATTTGAGGATGAGATGATGAAATATTGGATGGAGGCTAGTACATAAATGGCCACACCACCACCCCTGTCAGCACGTCTTGCCTTTAGCAGTGAGTAGCCAGAAATGGAGACTGAGTGGTCAGGATAGTGCTCTTTAACCAAGTTTCTGAGATGATTAGAATGTCTGGTTTTAGATTGCACACCATGGTCTGAATTGGTCTATTTTTGCAACAAGCTGGGGATGTGTAGATGTAACATCTTTAAGCCCTTTTGGAGGGCTGAGAGAAGAGAGGGGAGGTAGTAGAGAAGGAAGCACCAGAGGAGCTAGGGCAATAGGGCCTGGGTTAGGTGGATATCCGGCGGAGAGCAAGAGGAGATCGAGTATTGGAAAGTGGAGCTTAGGGGAGTTTGAAGGGGCTGACAGGAGGCTGGGAGATTTGAGGAGAAGGGAGGATGAGTGAGGAAGAAGAAGGTGGAGAACTGCAGTGAAAGTGAACACCATTATCAAAGCCGCATGAAGAATAGTGGTAGAGTGAGACCATATTTCAAAAGGGGGGAAGGGAGTGATGGCATGGATGTGAGTAGGGGATTGGAGATAGTAACTGATGGGGTTGGGAGAGTTATTAGGAATACATAAATAGTCAGCAAGTGGAGGTGGTAAAGAAAGGGATATGAGCAGAACAAGGGGGAGAGAGGAGAGTAGGGGATGCATTGTTCATAAAGGCAGAGATATTGGTGACCAACTGATTTAGGAACAGGAGGAATTTGTAAGCAGGGAGCGCGGTGTGGGCTGGTCAGATGGAGGGTGTAGCTGTAGTTTAGGAAGGTATCTCTATGAACAACAGGCAGAGATGGCTTTAGATAAAGATTGTGTCCCTCTAGTGGCAGTACAGTATAACTTGCTAGTGGGAAAATGGACACTCAACCAACTAAGCACAACAGTAAAATTATCGAAGCACAGTACAATCAGCTAAGCAGTTTAGAACACATTTGTACATTAATAATAATGACAACAGCAGTAAAAATCAGTCCAAGAAAGCATGCTCAGAGAAACTGGTTCAAGCAAAAGAATAGTGCTGGAAGATGCAGTCTGACCACAGCATCAGGAGCCAATCTGGGATAAAACATAGACAAAAAACAGCCAATCCCAGAAAAAGCTTGCAAGTGCCAAACGTAAATCTCAGACACTTATAGGAAGACCGTACCTTGCTATGCTGGCAGTGGTGATAGTTGGACAGGGTGAGGCGGGCAGCAGCAAGCTGGAGAAATTGCTGCAACCACTGGAAGCAGAGCACCCTTGTCAGGTGGTCTCTGATCTGTAGGGGAAAAGAGGTTTAGCAACAGATATATCAAAGATGGGGGGCTGTTAGCCACAGGAGAAGACAGAAACACAGCAGGGTGTCAGGAGGCAGTAAAAAACAGTTTGGTCAGAGGGTAGGAATTAGCACCAGAGGAGAGTAGAATCATAAGAAAATGAGGGCGGAGGGGTGGGATGGAGTAGGGCAATGCCAGGTCTGAAAGGGAGTTTAGAGAGGGTGAGAGAACAAAGACAGAGAACTAAATTAAAAGATAAATTATTAATTTCTGAGAATTTACAAAGAAGGGCAATGTAGAGAAAAACAAGGTATAGTGCTGGTCGGTGCCAGGTTTGGTGGGGGGAGTTATTATAGAAAGTGATAGAACACAGAGAGAAGAATTTAAATTGTTAATTATTAACTTGACACATTAATAAATGAATTAGCACAGTAACCAACTAAGCACAACAGTAAAATTATCAAAGCACAGTACAATCAGCTAAGCAGTTTATAACACATTAGTACATTAATAATAATGACAACAGCAGTAAAAACAGTCCAGGAAAGCATGCTCAGAGAAACTGGCTCAAGCAAAGAGTAGTGCTGAAAATGCAGTCTGGCCACTGCACCAGGAGCCAATCTGGGATTATAGACAGAAAACAGCCAATCCTGGAGAAAGCTTGCAAGTGCCAAACTTAAATCTCAGATGCTTGTAGGAAGACCGTTCCTTGCTATGCTGGTAGTGGTGATAGTTGGACAGGGTGAGGCGGGCAGCAAGCTGGTAAAATTGCTGCAACCACTGGAGCAGATCACCCTTGTCGGGGTCTCTGGCGTTGTTATGCTGGCAGCGGTGATAGTTGGACAGGGTGAGGTGGGCAGCAGCAATCATTTACAATGACCCCTGGGTCCCTTTCTACCTGAGAGGTACTGAGTTTGACCCTTGAGCCAGTAATCCATCCTGGATTTCCTTTATTCAGATGCAACACCTTGCACTTGTTTGCATGGAACCTCAGCTGCCAGATCTTAGACCACCTCTCAAGCCTTTGCAAGCCCTCTGCAGGTCCCTAATTGCCTCCTCATTATCAACTCTACCACCCAGTTTAGTGTCGTCAGTGAAGAGTTCAAGCTTTCCCTGGATGCCTACACCAATGTCACTAATAAACATGTTATACAGGACCAGGCCTAAGACTGAGCCCTTGGGCACATCACTAGTGACACTTCCCTCATTCGACCTCACCCCGTTGACTACCACTTTCTGCCTCCTGTCACTGAGCCAACTTCCCACCTACCTGACTATGGACTCGGTAGTGCCCAGGTCCTCCAGCTTTCTTAACAGGTGGTGATGCAGCACCAAGTCAAAGGCCTTGCTGAAGTCTAAGTAGAGGAGGTCCACTGGGTGGCCTCAGTCCAATTCCTAGTCACCCAATCAAAATGCAATGAGATTTGTCTGCATGACCTGCCCACACGAACCTATGCTGTCTGTCATCCTGTAGACTGTTACTTTCTAGATATTCTACTAGATCCTGTTTAATTAAGGTTTCCAACAGTTTCCCCATGGTAGATGTGAGGCTAACTGGTCTGTAGTTGCCAGCCTCCTGTCCCCTCCCTTGTGGAGGTGTATCACATCTGCCCTGTTTGCAAGGAGCCAGTCACAGAAGAATCAGCAACCAGTACTGCTAGCTCATCATCATACCTTCTGAAGGCTCTGCAGGTTTGTAAGTTGTTCATGTAAAGCCAATGGACATGACATGCAGGCAATCATGCTCATAGAGTGGAATCTCTCCACCAACAATGTATGCTCCCCTTCTTTGCATCCAGAGCTCCTTGAGTCTGGCATGACATCCATCAGCAGGTGGGTTAGGTGTCAGTCTCTATGCCGCAACTAAACCCTGTCTCTGCTTCGAGGGAGGAGCCAAGAGGTAAACTTCTGTAAAATGAGAAGCAGGGCAGCAGTGCCAGTCACACCATAGAATTTTTGGGTGCTTAACACAGTTTTCCTTCAGTACTCTGCCTATTCGATCAAGATGAAGCAGCAGGCAGTAATTTTGTAATCAGAGGAACAAAGGGACTTATTCTTAGCTACAGATCAGGCATCTAAGCAGGAAAGATAGAACATGTCCCTTAGAAGGATCTGAATTTCATTCCGACCCTGAATGAGCTTTGCAAAGATGTACAGGATTAAGAGGCCTCTTGTCCATACCTAGGGAAAACCTGAAAGAGATTCAGTAAGATAGGTATGTGCACCACATGAAGAAAATGCTGCCTATGTATATGTGCCCCATAAATGTGCAGTAGTATAGGCACAATTTACTTGTAAATTTTAATAAACCAGGTTACTGCCACTTCCGGTTTGAAGATCTGCCCCGCCGCCCAGCGCTCAGACAACTTTATGACGTGATCACAGGAAGAGCATGCCCTTGTTTAATCACCACATGATCACTCTGATATATAAAATCCCTGTTAAAGTTATCCCCCATAGACTATAATGCAGCACATCCCCACGCTCTCCCTGTGATCACATCATAAAGTTGGCTGAATGCGGGGCGGCACGGGGGCAGATTTTCAAACCGGTAAGTGGCAGTAACCCAGTTTATTAAAACTTACAAGTAAAATCATGGCTATACTACTGCACATTTATGGGGCACATGTACATAGGCAGCATTTTCATCAGGTAAGGCACCAATGTATGAGGTGCATAGCTCAATTATTGTAACTTACTGAATCTCTTTGTCTCCTAGGCAGGCAATAAGGTGATTTCGGCCACTTCAGATCATCTGAAATCAGAGAAATGGAGATTCTTCTCATTTCTTTTGGTGTTCAGGAAGTGGTAGCAGAGACTAACACTCCCTTGCAGGTGCAATGTGGGAGAGGGCAGGAGAGGCAGGTCATTGGCAGGCCCCCACACTTGAGGTATGCAAATCTCTCTGCCTAAAGTTTTCCCTTGGTGGAGGGCTGCAGGATCCTTAGCAGTGGAGGACCGAGGTAAGAATCTGCATTCAGTAGGTCAGCCTTGGATCCCCTAATACAGATAGAGATGGTGTTTATTGACATAGCTAATGCAGCAGTCTGAGATTAGGATACTGGACGTTCTGGAGATGTATGACTGGACAGTTGATAAGGAGATGTCCTCCCTCACACCATCGTAGAGATTATAGCACCTGGGAGTGCTGTGTTAGCTGGGCAGTCAGAAGGTCATTACATCACATGTTCAGGTAGGAGAACCCAGTCTGGAAGACTGTGGTGGAGCCTCAGCTCAACAGTTTCTGTCAGCGGGCTGTTTCACCTCAGGGTCTGATGTCCACATCGTTGGTACTGAGTGTCAAACATTTCTCAGGAGCTCTCTTCAAGCAGGATGTTGTCGATATTGGTTCTGGCATCAGAGGACTTTTTGGGGTCCAGTTCCAGTACCCTGATCGGTTGTACACAAGACCACGATTTTTCTGTAGCCCTTTGGGATCAAATTCTGCGGCAGGGTTACCATTTGCCACAGAACTTCTGCAGCGGAGGTTTGTGATTTCTGAAGAAATTCTGTGACACCAGTGAACTGCCACATCACAGCATCAGCTTGTTGTCCTGACACCATGTCCATGTCAAAGGCTATGACAATTGGGATGGGGAGGAGCTCAAAACCACTATTTCACAAAATAAACCCACAAACTTTTATAAATAATATTATTATTTTTTTAAAGCTAAAACAATAATCTATCACACAAGGTCCTATCCTATTGTTTAAATATGTAGCGAGGACCCTGTGTAATAAATATATATACTGGTGCTGTTTATATCACTCATGCTGTTAACCAAAGTCAAACAGCACTTGTATAGATGAATAATTTATCACACAGGTCCACACTTCGTATTTCTTTTCTTTTTTTACTAGTGGAATTGTATCCTCATGAACAGATAGAGATACACAGGGCCATCTGAGCCTTGCGCCAAGATATAAGTCCATCCACCTACGGAAGTGCAGAACCCTGCTGACCCTGTACTTCTGTGCAGTGACAGATGTAACAAATTCTGTCCAGATCCACCATGGCTGCATAATGAAGTTAGTGAAGTTGTGTGGAATTGTTAAGGAGGTATGGCTAAACAACACAATGATTTGTAAGTAGTAAGATTTGTTTTAATTTCTGTTCTAAGAAAGGCATACACATTATTAGAAAAAAATATATGGAGGTGTACATTTTAATGGAAGGAACGGGAAGCAATATAGGTTTACAAAAGAACCCCAGGGCAAATGCCACTGACGTAAGTGTCATCCCAGATGATACTGGCCGGACAGTCAAATTTTAAAGAAAACACAATTGCACATACCCCAATAATGCAAAGCATCATGGAAAACATATGCAAATCCCCATGATGGTACAGAAGGTGGCAGTACATGAAAAAGTAATGGCTGGCATATGTTCAGCCTTGGGATTATGTGCACAGTTTTTTCAGAGAAACAGGGTTTTGTCCATGAGTTGATGTAAGTTATATTTAAGCAATGTGTTGATGTCAGGAACTCAGGTGTAATGATGGACTGTTGGCAGAGAAAATGTGATAGTAACTTTCAGAGGGGGTCACTTTTGATAAGGGCAAGGTAGTTATGCTTGTGATAATGGGAATATTAGGAAAGTATGAGATCTATGCAGAAGTGAAGTACAAATATGTACAGTTTCATAGGTATGTGCTTATAGTGTAGGCAAATGTGATATGCAGGTTTGTTTTAGAAATAGGTAAAAATAGCGATACATGCAATTAATAGAAAGATAATGACATAGAGAGAGGGACATACAGACAGACAGGCAGAATAGGAATGGCAGTCAAGTATTGAAGTGATGCCAACCCCACCCCCACCCTGCAGACATGGACAGGCATTGGGGTGTGCCTTTGGGTCACTGCCCATAATGCTCATGCCATTTCACCTCAACCTACCCTGCAGACACAGACAAGTGTTGAGGTGTGCCTTGAGGTGTTCAAACATTACACTCACCTCATTCCATAAGGAAATATGCTGAAATGGGTGCACTATAAGAGAACGGAGTGAACTTTGGGGCTGAAGAGTCAAAGGCACACCTCAATACCTGTCAATGGCTGCAGGGTGGGGATGGGGGTGGAATGGCATGAGCATTACTAGTGACAATCCCAAGTCACACCCCTGATGCCTGTCAGTCCCTACAGGGCAGGGTGTTATGGTCAGAAAACCTAATGCCCTGGGCGTTTCTTGGTATTTTCACTCCAAATTTTCAGCATGGACTTTTTGAGACCCCAGCGCATGAACAGTGACACTATCAGTTCATTAGCCGAAAGGTGATTTTGCACAGCGACTGTGCCATTTGGCACCACAGGTACAAAAACACACTTTGAACAGGATGTAAAAAATGACAGCTGTACTGTTTATGAGGTGGTGTAAAAAAAATGGTAATGTTGAAAATCTAGAGTGAAACTATAAAAAAACTGGTGAAGTCATGACACTGCTCCTGCTAATGTATACTGTTTTTTTCAAATTCCTATGCATCCCATTGTTTTCATCTCTATTGCTGTTATGTGACTTCTTAACCTAGCAACAGCATTTAATGCATTACATTATAAGGACAAGTAAATGTTTTTAATACATTTACAGACAGTTACATACACTTAATTTCCTTCATAGAATAATTTAAATGTAGTAATCGTGGTAGTACAAAGCAATTATTCAGACAACTTGAAAACTATAACTACTTTATATTGTACATTGACACCTCATAAGGACCTCCTTGAAATTGAGATACAAATATCACACATTTATCAGGAATATTTTACTATCCTAAATACATTTCTTGCTTCAGTAACTGCTCAGCACATCTGTTGCATGACCTGCTTATTCACATTTTACAACAGCTATGCAATGTATTGCTGCTTACTACACCAACATCACAAACTATAAAACAGATGACTGCCATAACTAGGGAGGCAGTATAGCACAGTGGTTTAAGGTTCTGAGCTGCAAATCTGGAGATCTGGGATTGAATCCCACAGCCCCCACTTGCATACTAGGTGATCCTGAGCAAGTCACTTAACTTCCCTGTGCTCCCAGGTTGCCCTTGTAAACAAGCTTGCAACTTAGTGTGCCACTCCTGTTAAACAACAGAAAGAAAAAAAAAAACACAATATATTATTTTTCTTGCTTTATTTTGCTACTACAAGCTTTGACTAATATGTCCATCCTTAAATGTACTTTTTATAGCTTATCTGTCTGTGACCTAGGCAGAACTACACTTAAAATCTTACACATAAATAAATAAATAATCAGAATAGCATTTATTTCAGTAGTATCTCCTTCCTTTTCAGGTGCCCATGACACTATGTATATACATTTATATATTTTAATTTCAACGCACTAAACCTATTCAAATGTGCAAACACAAGACTTGATTCTCTTCACACATTACTGCTAAACTTCAGATCCCAGAATGGCCAAAAACAATTGTTAGACTTCACTTTCGTGCATGCCACTGTCACACCACTTCTCATACAAACAACAATCAATTACAAAACCCTTGTGTTTCTGTGCTATGCACTCTTAGATCAGAGAGACATAAATCTTACAGAACTGCTAAAAAAACTAATTTATCAAGACTGGATTTTTGAATTAAAACCTGTTGTTTACAGTACCCACATAAATAATAGTTTACTGGCTTTAAATGATGCTACAGACATGACATTAACAAAATTTTTGTTTTACATGGAAAACATCCATATAATGAACTTGATCATACAGGATTTGTGACCTTCTGTCTGCATGTATCTGACAAAGGAAAGGCACCGGCTTGATCCTTCTTTTTCTATTTTATTTTTATGTCCAACTTGCTCATACTGTTAGAGATAAATATTGACATACTTAGAGTTAAAAAAAACTAAAATCATAATGTCTATGTGTGTGTGTGGGGGGATATGCCTAGATGCAGTTTCATGCACTCCTTAATTACTTCCACAGGCAGCTATGATAGTCAGTTGTTCCAACATGCTAGATCCACCTCATGCCCCTCCCACATGAACCAAAAAAGGTGGGGTGGATCTTTAGGAGCTTCTTGGGTGGAGGTGAGGGTGGATCTTACTACCCCCAAAAAACTAATGCTGCCTCCCACTACTCAGGTTCCAGTTCTTGTACCTCCCATTTAAGAAAAAAACTAGTGCCCTGCAACCATTGACTAACATAAAAGCGTATTTATTTGAGGGGCGGAAAACATTTCTTGGAGGAGGGTAAGGTGGAGGAGACTATTTACACCTTCAGTCAGTTCCACGGACAGAAAACATGACATCACTCATTTTGTACATGCAAAACATCTGCAAATTCTGCCCACTGCAGCTTGTAAAAGTACCAAAGTCATGAATGCATAGAAAAATGTCAACATACTATCATAACTTTGTTTTTTAATATTTTGACACCAAAATTTCAAAATAGCCCCCTTTGACCCCACCTCATGAACCTGGTAGGTGAACATTTTCAATCTCAACTGATACATCATTTCACACCACAACTGTGAAAATATGTTTCAACCAGGATTTGACAAATGACAGCTGGCATGCTCATGACATGGTGTGAAAAATGGCTATGTTGAAAATTTGGGGTCAAAACAATGAAACTTACCAAAGTTATTAGTGTGCACTGAAAAATTTCAATGTACACTCATAACTTTGATGTTTTTTTTTAATATTTGTACCCCACATTTGATTGGACTGGTAACTTGTCTAATCCAGACTGCAGTCAAGGAAGTTGACAGCCCTCAGACTTTTTAAGTCATTGTTTTGATTTACAATCAGTGTCTCAAACCTTGGAACTCTTGTCAGGACTGGGTTTGGTAGTAGACGGTGAAGGTGAGTTCAGCCAACACTGTCACTGTGTTCCTTGGTACTAGTCTAGAGGCCACAAACACGCTAATCGAAGTGACTAGGTCCTTCAGTGGGTGGAAAGCAAGTCATTGTCCCTGATGATGGGTTCCCTGACAGGGTAACTGGGTCCAATCCCTGGACTGAGGTGGTTGAGCTGCTGTACAGAAGGCTAAGTCATCATCATCTGGTTAATGTGTAAAAGGAGAATACGTCAGTGCTGCATTTTTATCAGTTTTTCAGTGCTTGTGAGCATAAGTGGTGCATGCTCGGTTACAGGAGTGGCCTATCAACAGTGCAAATTATTTTTTCCTCCACTACCATGATCGCCTTGGGAGCCCCAAAAGATTCAGTGATCAGGAGGAGTGGCCAAGAAGAACACATTTTTTTTCAGATTGGTAAAATCTGGCATTGCAAGAACTGGTCAGAGGCGACTCGATTGGCAACTTGGTTCCTATGTGAAGAAGTCCCAACTGCTGAAAAGGTGGTAGTCATCTTGATTACTTCTAGGAAGATGTCCACTCGGTGGCTGCTGGCAGTGTATTGCTCAGTCTCTTGACTGGGATCAGAGCCCAGGATAACAGGCCCACTGGGGTCACGGTCCACCATTTATGGACTTTACAAATGGGAGTGGACAGGATCAAGCATTAAGGCCCCTATGGGCAGGTGTATGTTTCTCTGTCTTATGTTGGAGCTAGCTGTGGGAACATCCTTGGTTTCATCATGGGCATTATTCATATTATCAGAGCAATCAGAATCAGTGGTTCATCTGTTGGTTTCTGAGTTCTCGTGTGATTTAAATGTAGTGTTACGCCCTGTCCCTGATGTTTTGAGCATTTTCCATTGAGTCCATTGAACATTCGGTTTTATAGGTGCATGTGTTCCAGTCCAAAGTTTTCTGCAAAGAGGATTGGTCACACCCAGGTTTTTTGTTCCCATGGTGGACCCTACCTTATAATGCATAGGGTCTATTAATGCTTAGGGCTACTGTATTCTGCCCTTGCCCCAAGGGTTCCACAGTCTTCCATGCAATCCAGGAAGTTTGGAATCTGTCAGTTTGCCTGGAGCCAGCGATTCCAAAAGGAGGCAGACTCTTAAGATCTTAGATTGTGCAGGGCAGTCTGTAATGTACCATTGCCCTTGATCAGCACATGATTCCCAGGACAATCCCACACATTGGGGGGGGGGGTTCGATATTAGAACTTGGCAGACAACAATGTTTCTTCCATTTGCACCTGCACGCAACATTGCAAGCTTGGATGTTCAGGACTTCCAATGCAATCTTCAAGCAAAGAATGTGCCAGGAGGTGGTAAAAGGATGAATCCCTGTTGTTACCCTTATGCATTATATATGAGACAATAGTTCACCCTCCTAATGAAGATGGGTACTGCTTTTTAGAACCCATATGTAATTATTACCAATTGACAACATGTAATGATACAGAAAGGAGAAATTCCTTCATATTTACCATAATTTCCTTTTCTGTTAGCTCCGTTATCAATGGGGCCTCTTCTACCTCCTCTGGCTCCTTTTTTGGAGAATATTGTCAAATATATTTATAGATCTTTATAGTTATGTGTTTTTTTTTTTTGGTTCTCAGATAAGATGGATAAACACCTGAGGAGGTACTGGGATTTACTGGTTCCAACAATGACATCACAGTATAAAAGTCACTATTTGGAGTGATAGGCCAATAGGGCAACTCGTTGCTGTGTCTAACATTATGAGATTGGGAAACCTATCCATGTTAGTATCAACTAGCTCCACCAAGTCGCTTCGACAGCAAAGTTGTCGAAGTACTTTACAGTGACACCACTTTGTCAATGGCAATCACATTGCTGTGGCAAAGTGTCGATGGACCCAACAGTGCTGGAGTCATTTACTGTTTGCCTGGGGGCTCTGCCCCCTGCTCACCCTGGAATTATTTTGGAGGAGCAGATGTCGGGGGAGAGTGGCCAACACCGGACGTCGGTGTATCAGCACATCGCTGTGACAACCAGTTCGACACTGTGGATGTCAAATGGGTTGAGTCGCTGTGCCAGATTTGCTGTCAGGGGTTCACTCTCCTGACATGATATGGTATCAACTCATGTAGATGTCAAGCTTTGAAGGCTGTTTCTGCTAATAAAGTGTTATATGTTACAGTGATAGTAGAGATCTCTCCGTGACCCAGCGGCAGTCCTGGGGAGTCATGGATTCTTACAACAGTTCCTGCAAGTGTAATGAGAAGAGCAATCATCTTGGTTACTGAAGGTATCACCTAGGACAAGTTAGCCCTATGTACCTTTTTTCATTTTTTGAGTCAAGTTTCAATAAGGTGAATTTTTTTGTTACAGAGACTATGACATTGATATTTATCGGGCTTACCTGGAGACATGGAGGTCTATATCTGTATATGTTATCTGGTTGTACTGCATGAACAAAGGTAAACCTGGTGGCTGATGCAACCAGAATCCTCATACCTCAGAGTTCCATACCGAGGTCACAGATTTGGGCTGTACCACTACCCCAGTGTGGGGGGTGTACATTACCCATTTGTAACTATTCCCACTGGCAACACTGGAGCTAACAGAAAGGAAATTACAGTATGTATGAAGGAATCTGGGAGGTATAGCATACTGGTTAAAAGAACTGAGCTGCAAACCTGGAGAAGTGGGTTTGAAAACCCACAACCACCTTTTGCATACTTTGTGACCATGAGCAAGTCACTTAACTTCCTGTGCTCCCAGGACACAACTGGAAGCAAACCTCGGCTTAGTGTGTCTTTCCCAGCCAAAACTTTAGAATGAATAAATAAATCAATTTCTCCTATCTAATAATATCAAGGTGGTGAGGCAGTGCAACGTGGCATTAGGCAGGGCCAGCTGGATGCTGGGGTACATAGGGAGGGGAATCACCAGCAGAAGAAGAGAGGTGGTATTACTGCTGAATCAATTATTAGTGAGATCCCACCTGGAGTACTGTGTCCAGTTCTGGACACCACATCTCAGGAAGGACATGGACAGGATAGAATCTGTCCAGAGGAGGGAAACTAACATGGTGCAGGGGCTGCATCATAATCCTTATGAGAGAGAGAGAGACTGAAGGATCTCAGAATGTACACCCTAGAAGTCAGGAGGGATAGGGTGGATAGACATGATAGAGACCTACAGTATAAGTAACTCACAAGGTGAATAAGGTACAGGAGGGGAGAATATTTTAGAAGAGAAGGTGCACAAGAACAAACGGGCATGCAATGAAGCTAGAAGGAGAGACATTTAGGAGGGATGTGAGGAAGTACTTTTTCACTGAAAGAGTGGTGGAGACCTGAAACAGTCTTCCAGAGGAGGTGGTGGTGGCAAAAGCAGTGGTGGGCTTCCAGCATGCATAGAATAAGTACAAAGGAATGTTGGCAGGAATGCGGGGGAGTAGCCGGAGATCAGGTAGAGTCTGTGGTGACAGTGTAGGCAAGGACAAAATGGGAAATGTAGACAAACTCAGCTAACAAACTGGCTGGTACCATGACATAGTAAACCAAACATGTAGAAGCAAAGTCAGACACACAGAACAGGATAGAAATAAACCCAAAGTTGGGTGATGATAAAAGACTATTATTTTAAAACAGTAATAAAACATACTGGCACCCGCCACTAATGTACGCCAATGTTTTGTGCTGATCACAAGTGCTTTCTCAAGGTACAATCAGATCATACAAGGTGCAGTTTATATAGTCACTTCAATTAAAATCAATTCAGGTGAATCAAATGAGCAAGTAAAAGTGCAGGTATCTTAAGCATGGACTCAAGTAAAACCAATGGTAAAAATACAAATACAAGTACAATATAGAGCTTGAACATAAAATAATCAACACATTATACAAGTTAATATGATACACCATATATGTATACTACATATTTACAGTCAAAGATCTCCTAACTATGCAAAAAAATACTGCTATTTAGTGCATTTACCCTTGTTACCAAACAGAACATTTCGCTTAACCCAGGGAACTGATGTGCCTTTAAATGATACTGCCATGAGCACTTACACTAGAGAAGTTTGTTGTCAATGTCCCCCCCGCCAAGATAGGCTTTTGTAAGCTAGAAAAGTGAAACACTGACGTGGCCCTTCTTTTAAAATATTCCAAGCTCTAGATGTTTTCAAAATGGAAAGACTAGGTGGGTCAAGTGCTCCACATCTGACAACAAACTCTATGTTTCTGTGTCTAAGGTTTGTATTTTTGAAGGAAATCATGGAAGTATTTTGATTTCACATGTGCAACTTACGTGTTTGGCAGTTTACATTGTGTAGGTGATTCTTTTGACAGTTTTGTCTTAAAACATATGGCCTAAGTTGCGTACTAGCTGTTGGTCAGAAGTCCTTCTCTTTGCAGCAGTGTCAGATTGGAACTCTTTCCCCTTCCATCCTGTCTTGTCACTCTCTTCCTATGTTCCAAACCAATTGCTTTCCTCCCTCTCTGTATCTGCTGCTTGCTTATGCTTCCGTTGATGCCTAACCTACTCCTACTCTGCTGTTACCATCTGCCTTACCCCGACCCAGGCTCCTCTTCTTACCCTCTGTCCACCCCTCTTTGCCCTCTGATTCTCCCTTATGTTACCCTTGCCTTTATCTGTCCCAAAATACAATTTTTATCTTTCTGCTCATGTTCTCATTTTTGACATTGAAATGTATATGTATACTGTAACTGTTATGTAAGATGCCAATCTTGCTATTTGTTATTTTATGATGCTACCATGCCAGTATATTGTTGTGTTTTTGAGCTTTAATTTGCTATCTGTCCATTTTAGCTATGATATGCCCTCCTGCTAGTGTAATTATCTTTCTATGAAATTGCTATTTAATGTATTATCTTTCTGTGAATTTGCTCTGTACTGTACTTACTCTTGTTGCACTTCCAGGTCGACCTGAAAAATGGACTGCAATTGTCTCAATGGACTTACCTGGTTAAATGAATAAATAAAATAAAAATTTATTTAACAAAAATCAAAATTTGTTGTGGTACAAATGACAAAACCAAAAGTAGGTTTATGGTTTTAGAAGATTGGTTTCATGATGTACAGAATTTATAACTTTTTTTTGCTTTGTGAGTGTCTTTAAAAGGAATTGTGGGGTTAAAAGGAATTGAGGGACACCAAATGACTCACTAACATATGTTTATGAGTTTGTTGTGTAGGTTAGTTTGTTTTTATATAGTGTCAACAGGGTCCTGTGTGGAGCTGTTGACAGCAAGGCACATAGTGGCATGTTGGTGTTTAGTGTGTGCTTGCATGCAGCAAAGTAAGCCTTTGTATTTTGGGCCCTATGTGTCCTGGCATTAAGGTAGCTGGCATCTGGCTATGCTCAGGGCCCACAGCACCCTGCATGCAGCCAGACACTTGATTGTGCTAGTGCAGGGCCAAAAGGGGCCTGCACATTCTGGTGCTATATTGGTTAGTGTATGTCTGTATGCAGAGCCTACTGGGCCCTGTGCATAGCCAGGCAGATAGTGCTGCTGACTAAGGTCCCAAGGGCTTTGCACATCCTGCCATGAAGTCGGTTGATGTCTGGCTGCATGTGTGCATTTAGACAGAGCTTGCTAGCACAGAGCCAAAGAGCCCTGCATCTCCTGGACATGGAAGTGGTTGATGACAGGGTTAAAAAATTGACTTATTTATTTTGTATGGTCCCAAAGGACCTGCACAAATGAGGATACAATTACACTATCACAAAAAGAAAGTAAATTCATGGCAAAACCTATGGTTATAGAGACATTAGGGTTGAAGAACAAAAGCACACAGTAAGGAAATGAAAACATTAGGTTCAGAGTCTCAGCAAATCAGTGGTGTGGCATTCTTGGTTTTTTTTGTACCCTAACTCTTACCAACTCTATTGTGACCCTAGCCTTGTGACCAAAGGACAAACTATAGGTTCATGACATGTGGTCACTGTATCAAGAAAGTTATGAATTCTCTCTCTCTCAGTTCCTGTAGGGCTTTAAGGGACCTACAGAAAGAAAACTATACATAATTTGCATCCCACAGGGCATGCAGAGACAGAAGACCTATGTGGCATGGCTGGACCTGTAGCTCGTTCTTTTAGTCACAAGGCTAGGGGCTTTTTTATTTCCTTATTTTGTGCACTTTGCATTTTTCAACCCAAAGGTCTGTGTTAATATAGTGTTTTGCAATAAATATATTATAGGGGTTTGGTAGGGTGTTCAATGTTAAAACCTTAACTTTGCACCTTAATAGCTTTGGCTGTGTTAGACAAAATTAGCTGAAAATGTGCATGTGTTGTCTAGTAGGCAAGGTCTAGATATGTGGAAAGTTTTGTGATGGCAGCTTGTGTGGTTTCTGAGATAAGCATATGTGTAGATGTCTAATTTTTTTCTATACTTAACATGGGATTTTTTTGCTCTCACCTACAACCTACACAAAATTGAATTTTTTCCTGAAACTTTCAGGTTAGATGCATGCTGTGGCAAAGTAGTGCCTTTTGAAGGTTTGTGAGAAAATATTAAATGGTTCCAGAGTTATAAGGATTTTAAGTTTTGTGTTTTTCTGTTCTGAGAATGCTCAGTAAGGTTTTTAGGATAACATTCTGATATGACACCAAAGATTCGATGTTGCAGGGCCATTTTGTTTTGTGACAGCTGTCATCTTGTTTTCGCCTCACTAATAAACTACTAATTTAAACTTTTACTACAGCAGCTCTAATAAAAACATGAATCTACCTCATTAGAACATGCTGCTTCAGATTCTGAGGCTTGTTTCAGCCAGTCATGATTATAAATATATTTTATGTATTTCTCCTGGTCATATAAGCATCTTTCCTGTTTTTTTGAATCATGACTCACTTTTTTGTGTTGTGCCTTTAAAGTAGTGCAAAACTAAATTTTGCATGCAAAACTGTTTTTTAATTGCGTTTCACAAAAAGTCTGTTGGAAACACATTTTGATTGCCCAGCATAATTTTCAGTTTTGCAGCAGAAAACTGGTCTCTCATCATGAAATTTGATTGCACATCACAATTTTTGTTTTGCAGCAAAACTGGTTTCTAGCACAACTTTGATTGCATACCATGATTTGTCATTTCATAGCAAAAATCAGTTTCTCAGCATGAAATTTGACTGCACCATAATTTTCTGTTTCACAGCATATGTTTTTTGTTTCACAGTAGACAATTGGTTTCTCAGCATGAAATTTGATTGCACACCATGATTTTTCATTTTGCAGCACAAAATTGATTTCACAGCATTAAATTTGATTGCACATTAGAATTTTTCATTTTGTAGCAGAAAACAGTTTTTTTCAGCATGAAATTTGATTGCGCATCACAATTGTTCATTTTGCTGCACAAAATGGTTACTGGGCCAGCCCTGTGGGGCCGAGCGATGGGTATTTGCTCAGCACGCTGGCAACCCGGATTCACGACCCAAGCCTGGAACGTCAGGAGCAGGTGCTGGCAGGGAGGGAACTCAGGGTGTCCCTTCGATGCCTTCCCCCTGGGGAAGCAAAGGTGCTTTTCTGCCTCTCTAGTAGCTCCTGGTGGCTCCGGGAACACACTCTTAACACACACACATACTTCATAGACACACACACCACATACACACAGCCTGTCTCTCCCTTTGTTTTTGTTTTTCTTTCTTTTTTTAAGTTACAGTGGGAATGGCATTCTGGAAAGCTGCGGTCCATTGGCATAGCTGAAGAGTGTAAGACACACTCAAAGGGTATGGGCAGCAGGATCAACCAGATTTATTTTTTTCCCTTTACGGTAGAAAATCCTATTCCATCCAAAGTATTTCAGTAAGAAAATGTTATACTGTTAACTTTATCAAAATAAATAAAATACTCTTTTAATAATGCATTTCAGGTTATACATGTTTTAACTGTGTTGTCCATCTATGTGTTTTTGCAATTAATAAACAAGTAATGGTGTCCTATTTTTTCTTTTCAAGTCAAATCTGGATAGAAAGAGCAGAATATTTTCAGAATCATAACACATGCTCAGATTGTTTCTACTTTCTTTGTCCAGGAAAGGCATACAGCTACAACTTGTTTCTGGGTGTATTTTGGGAGAACAGGGAGGTTAAGTGACTTGCTCTGGTCACACAGTATACAAGCAGAGCATGATGTAATCAAAATCCATTCTGCTGAATGAATGTAGCTTGCTCACAGCTCTTTGCTTTAACCTCTAGGCTGTACTGCCAGCTGATAATCAAAAACTTCACATTTCAAGGCTGGCCTGATGATTTCAGGCCAGTAGGTACGTAGCCACATTTACGTCTTGTAGACCTGAGTACACACCCAAAATTGTAAGAGAAATGGCTGTAAGAGAGGGACTGAAAAAGACAGAAATTGGTGCTGTGGCAGCCCCAGAAATCTGTACTGATATGAACATTGACAGGGTTTAGAAATCCTGATATGGGGCCCCAATACCTGTTGACACCACAGAGCCAGCCTTGAGATGTGTAGTTTTTGATGATCATCTGGCAGTATAGCCTAGAGGTTAAATCAACCCTAAAGATGGATTATTTTTACTAACAGTTTGAAATGTAAAAGTGATAACTCACTCATTTCAATGCACATGCAAAACAAGTATTATAAATGTAGAAAGTGTTGCAATAACACCATAAAACACACTTAATAAAACAGACAATTTCCTATTTAACCTACAGTCAATGGAGGGCCAAGATCCTCAGTGATATCATTTCCTGTCAGAAGTCTAAAACTTATGGCTGTCCCCAGCCCTTAATTACAGATTGATTTACATATGAATACCTCTGGACTGCAAGCATTCACAGATAAACACAATGGCTCACTCAAATTAGTGTTTATTGTCTTTCAGACATTAAGAAACCCTATTGATGACAGTTCACCTTTAATTTTATTTTCCATTTGTTTATTCTTCTATATTATGGCCCAAAACTTTAAACACTTTTTAATATTTTAAGCCACAGTTTTAGGGATGGGCTATTTATCCTGTCACAACAACCCAAGTAGCAGCTTTCTGACCTATCCAATGGGTCTTCAGATTCACCTGGGTCCTACAGAAACTTGTGTGAAGCATGCTACAGAGTTGGCCCATTCTCTATGAGTCTGCTGCTTCTTGTAAAACCACAGGGCCCTGTATTAAACAAGCTATAGTTTTGACTCCACACTCAATTGGTCTGTTGTATGGTGCAGGCTATAGGTGTGGCACCCTGCCTGATGGGTCTGCCTCTTCATGTAGTGCTTACAGGGCTCTGCACAAAGCAAGCTACAGGTCTGGTATTATGGCCAGTGGATCTGCTGCTACATGTAGGGCCCTACATGAAGAAAGTTATAGGTCCATGTCCCTGCCCAACTGGTCTGCTGCTGGAGGCCCTGTGTAAAGAAAGATCTAGGTGTCAGTTATTATATATTTGTTTCAGAAAGTAAAGAAACTCATTGTACAAAACTATGTTAATGCATTTGATAGGGTTAAAGAGCCACAAAAAAATGGAAATGTGGTGTCCACGTTTCAACCCAAACTCCTACCACCCACCCACCTATCCCCTACACTTGTGACCCAAGGGCAAGCCCACAGGTCCTGGCTGTGCCACATATCTGGTTCTTTCAGAGGGGCATGCAGGCCTCAAGACAGCAAGCTCTAGGTCTAGGCCCTGCAACATGGGTTTGTTGCTCCACATAATGCCAACAAGGCCCTGCACCAAGCAAGCAGCATGTCAGGGTCCACTTACCAATGATATACAGCTTTGTGTGGGGTTCACAGGACTCTGCATGAAGCAAGCTATAAGTCCAAGGCCCAGTAACACAGGTCTGCTGCAATCATAGGGCCCATAGGGCCCCTGCACAAAGTTAGCTATTGGTCCAGGGCCCTGGACCATGGGTCTGCTGCTTTGAATAGAGCCCACAGTGCTATGCAAAAAGCAACCTATAAGTCTGGGGTCCTGCACTACTGGTCTGTAGTTTTTTGCAAAGCAAGCTATAGGTTCAAGATCCTGTACCAGGGTCTACTGCTTCAAGTGAGCCCGCAGGTCCCTGTGTGATGCAAGTTACAGGTCTGGGGTCATACCCTATTACTCTGCCACTTTGCATATGGTCCTACATTAATTAAGAGACTTATGGGGCATTGCCATAAACCTGTAGCTTGACCTCAGATCTTAGGGGTAGGTGACAGGGGAGAGGGAAGTTAGGGTTAAAAAACTCTAACACCATATTTTCATACTTTTGTGGCTCTTTATCCCTAACAGAGGCATCAACATAATTTTCTGATGGAGGACCTGAATATGCCAGATGTTAACTGGAACACCTTTGCTGCAGCCACATCCAAGAGCAGGGCTATTCTTGATGCCCGACAGGAGGCATGCCTCAGACAGTCTTGGAACCTTCTCAGGAGGGAGCAATCTTAGACCTGGTACTCTCAAATGGGGACAGCAAGAGAATCTCTGACCCTGAAGTGGGTAGCCATCTGGGAACCAGGTGACTCACTAAACAGTGTAGTTCATGATAAACTTAGCTGTAGAGTCAAGCCATACAAAAGTGAAGGTACTGGACTTCAGAAGAGCTGATTTTGTCAAAATGGGAGAGTGCCTCAGAAAAGCACTAGCACACAGGCAAGAAAGTGGGTGGAGCAACAATGGGAAACATCAAAACCACCATCACAGAGGCAATACGCCTTTGTGAAGCAAATAAACAAGTCAAAATGAAAGAAAAACACTATGGTTCTCAAAAGATGTGGGGAAGTTTAGAGAGAAAATGAGAGCATTCAGGAAGTATAAAGAAGCACTGAAGGAGCAGGACAGAGAACTGTACCAGTTAAAGCAGAAGAAAGCGGGGAAGGCAGTCAGAATAGCAAAGGCCCAAACCGAGAAAAGATAGCCAACTCAGTTTAGAAGGGGGATAAAACCTTTTATAGGTACATTAGAGAGCAAAGAAAGACTAAGGCAGGGATACTGAGGCTGAATAAAGAGGAAGGTGGTTAGGCAGAAAGTGACAGTGAAAAAACAGGGATACTGAACAAATACTTCTGCTCAGTATTCACAATGGAAGCGTAGGGGAAGATGCCCAATCCAGTCAATAGAAGCACTCTGGATAGGGGGTTGATATTAGTCCTTTCACAGAAGAAAGGGGTCTGAAAGAACTCTTAAAACTGAAGGTGGATAAAGCAATGGGGCCTGGTGGATTTCACCCCAGAATTCTAAAAGAACTAAGGAAGAACTAGTAACACCACTGACTACCCTTTTAATAAATCATGGGAGAATGGTGTGGTACCTGAGGACTGGAGGAGGGCAGATGTGATTCCCCTTCACTAAAGTGGGAGCAAGACAGAGGCAGGAAACTACAGACCTGTCAGTTTGACCTCAGTGGTAGGGAAAATGATGGAATCACTTCTGAAGGAAAGAACTGCTGAGTACCTAGAGGCCAGTGGGGCACAGGACCCAAGGCAGCATGGATTCACAGCATGAAGGTCATGTCAGACAAATCTAATTGATTTATTTGACTGGGTGACCAAAGTAGTAGACCATAGAGGGGCTGTGGACATGGCCTACCTAGACTTTACCCAGGCATTTGACACAGTCCCGCACAAAAGATTAATAAACAAATTAGCCAGCCTGAGAGTGGATCCCATGGTGGTAGCCTGGGTAAAACACTGGCTGACAACAAGACACAGAGGGTAATAGTAAATGGAGTCCACAGTGAAGAAAGGGGGATTACTAGTGGGGTACCGCAGGGTTCAGTACTGGGGCCGGTCCATTTTAATGTCTTTATAAGTGACATTGCAGAGGGACTGGAAGGAAAAGTATGTCTCTTTGCAGATGACACAAAGATCTGCAACAGGGTTGATACGAAAGGTGGGGAAGAAAGGATGAAAAGGGACTTGGCAAGGTTGGAGAAATGGTCAAATGTATGGCAGCTTAGATTCAATGCAAAGAATACAAAGTAATGCACCTGGGAAACAAAAACCCAGGGGAAGAGTACACAGTGGGGGTGAGATACTGACAATAACAAAATGGAAGGGCCTGGGATAGTCATATCAGATGACCTAAAGGTGGGCCAGCAATGTGAGAAGGCAGTAAGGAGGGCTGGGGGGAACTGGGATGCATAGGGAGAGGCATCACCAGTAGAAAACAGGAAGTTGCTGGCCCTCTGTACAGACAGTTGGTAAGACCACATCTGGAGTACTTTGTACAGTTCTGGAGACCCCATCTCCACAAAGACATAGACAGAGTGGAGGCCTTCCAGAGGAGGGCAACCTAAATGGTGCAGGGTCTGCACCAGAAGACATATGAAGAAAGAATAAGGAGCTTAAGATGTATAGCCTTGAGGAAAGAAAAGAGAGGGGGACATGATAGAAACTTTCAAATGCCTTAAGGGAATCAACAAAGCCAAGAGGGTAGCATCTTTCAGAAAAAGAGATGTGCAAGAACAAGGGGGCACAATTTGAAGATGGGGGAGACAGCTCAGAGGTACTGTGAGGAAGAATTTATTCACAGAGAGGGTTGTAAATGCATGGAACAGCCTTCCTGAGGAGGTCATAGAGTCAAAAACAGTGGGGGAATTCAAGATGCATGGGACAGACATAAGGCAATTCTAGTGGGGTTGGAGGAGTAGGCTGTTGGTTAACAGGATCTGCAACTGATCCATTAAGTAGAGAAATGGGCAGACTAGGTGGGCCAAGCGGTCCTTATCTGCCATCAAATTCTATGCCTCTATGTTTCTGCCATTAGTACAGATACATACTGTATGTATACATTTCTAACGCTGTGATATGGAATTTTACATTTTTGTAACACATTTGTAAGATATTTTACCTGGTTAACCATGTGCTCCTACTGTTGTCTCTGTTATCTAACCTAGGGCTGACAAATAATTCCATACAGTGACTCAAAAGTTACTTATCTAACCAAATGCAGCAAGTTTGTACTGCGACATTTTCTGTTAGTAACAGGGTCCCACAGAGACCTAATTTTGGCCCACTCTTATTTTTAATCTTTGTGAACTCTCTATTATCTACAGAATCTGTTGACATACACACAATATATGCTATACATGGATGACTTAATTCAGTGGACCAAATTAAAGTATAGCATCAACAACTCTTGAATGTTAAATGCTGACTTTTGCAATATACTCTACAGTGATGGTTCCTCAACAGCAAGCTGGTTTTAAACAGCAAGAAAACAAGAGCCCTTCTATTCAGTTCAAAACATCATCTAAATAGAGTGATAAGGTGAGTGGCAACTTGTAGATATCTGATCTAAATGGAGCTCCCACTGAACAAGTATACAACTTCAAATATCTCGCTACGTAACTAGACCTAAACATCTTTCAGTAAGCATATTCTGCAAGTGTTTAAATCAACTCTCCAGAAATTTGGAGCAGCCTTCAGATTAAAATGCTGCTTGACCACTGAAGATAGACCAGCTATAGGTAGAAGAATTATCCCTTCCCGTGCCATCTTTTAATTATGGCTCCATGGTCTCCACTTCAATCCCTGCCAATGACCTGAAATGATTTAATTTTACTTGTTACTTAAAGCTGCTGATAAATCACCCGTGTGATCTACTCCAAGAAAAGCTAAGCTCCAGGAACATAAGATCAGAAGACCATAACCTTATCTCAGCAGTTACATTGAACGCAGTCATGGGCCAGAAAGCCTCTTCCTACTCTGTATGCACCCTTTGGAATAGTTTCCCTGTTAACCTGCATTTCAGTGATAGTCACGTAATGTGTCATAGCAAACTGTTAACTTACCATAGACAAAAGGCAAACTGTTCATACCTCTAACTGTTTTTGCATTTGTTTCTCACATTGCTCTATATATATAACTTGCAAGATGTACTGTGATATACTGTATATACTATTTCCTATTGAATACTCTTTATATCCTTGTACCACCTTGGTCCGGGTCATTCCTGAAAATGGTCAGAATTGCTCAATGTACTTCCCCAGCTGACAAATTAATAAATAGTTTTCAAAACAAAAAAATGGTATCTGATTAAAAACATTTAAAATGCATTATGTAACCATGGTCTTATAGTAAAAGTACCATGGAATGTTCCCATCAGAAACATTCTGTTTTTATGTAATTTGCAACATAAAAGCCACTAGGAACACGTGTTGCCTGCTTCATTTGTATGTGATATGACATTCAGGCTATAGCAGCATGCAGCTATATAGCTCGGCGAAATGTGCTGCTTAGGTAGTAAAGGCACTGCACAGATCGTTGTTCATAACTAAGGCCCTATACACACTGGGCTTGCTAAAACATTTTACAGTTCTTTAAATGTTTTAACGAGTCCAAGCACGATTTGTGTCCACACTTAACACAATTTGAAACCATGTTTAAAAAACATGTTTAAAGCCTGCTAGGGACCTAGTCTTTAAAATGGTTTTAAACACGTTTTCAAACCAAACACGCTTTACTTTGTGGTGTGGATGGGAGAGTGGTCCATCTTGCTCCTGTTGGTGTGCCCCAGACAGTCCAACCCTGTGTTCGAGTTAAGTTGCAGTGAAGATCCCACCTTGTGCTACAGACTGTGTTCATCCAGGTGGGGTAAGGAGTTCATTAACAATCCCCACAAACAGAGATGTGCAAAATCTGCGGATGTTGTTCCATAAAATATTTTGCAAAATTTGTCTTTCATGATATATATTTCAGAGATGTGAAATGCAAAATTCCATTAGCGAAATCATGAATTTACGCCCATAAGAAATGCGGAATTTTGCCAGTGAACTCTCGTGTGAAATTTGTCATTGTGGTAAATTTGCATTTCACAGGCATAACTATAATTTCACTGGCAGAATTTTGCATTTGGCACCTGCGAATTTATCACCGAAATCCACAAATTTTGCAAAACATTTTGTGAGTGAAATTCATGATTTCACTGGAATTTTGCAGACGAACTTTAATTTCAATGCATCTCTACCCACAAATGAGTAGTGGCGGTGGACAGGCGGCACACTCCAGCCTAAGCATGGGGCGGGTGAGCAGGACAGCAACTCCTGGGTTACTCTGTAGGTGAGAGTTCCCATCCAGAGCACCGAAGGTGGTCATCCGTGGAGAAACTGACAGAAAATTAAAAACTCCTGCTGCTACCATGAGGGGTGAGCAAAATGAAGTCTGTGAATTTTCTTTTTTAATGCAGAAAAAAACAACTGTAATAATATTTCTGAAAAAGTAAAGGGAACTGTCACCAATAGGGTTTCTTAATGTCTGAAAGACCTTAAAAAGCTAATTTGAGTGAGCCATTGCATTTATCTGTGAGTCTTTGCAGTCCAGAGTTATTCATATGTAAATCAGTGTGTAATTAAGGGCTGGGGGCAGCCATATGTTTTAGCCTCCTGACAGGAAATGATGTCACCGAGGATCTTGGGCTTCCATTGACTGTAGGTTAAACAGGAAATCATCTGTTTTATTAAGTGTGCTTTAAGGTGTTATTACAACACTTTCTATATTTATAATAATTATTTTGTATGTGCATTGAAATGAGTAATTATCACCCTTTCATTTCAAATTGTTAGTAAAAATAATCCATCTTTAGGATTGCTTTGACCTCTAGGGTATACTGCCAGCTGATCATTAAAAACTACACATCTCAAGGCTGGCTCTGTGGTTACCAAAAGGTAGCGGGGCCCCATACTGTATCAGGATTTCTAAACCCTGGCTGTGTTCATGACAGTACAGATTTCTGGGACTCCCACAGCACCAACTTCTGTCTTCTATTTCCTCTCTTACAGCATTTTCTGTAACAATTCCAGGTGTGAACTCAGGTTTACAAGGTGCAAATGTGGCTACTTACCTACTGGTCTGGCATCATGAGGCCAGCCTTGAAATGTGTAGTTTTTGATTAACAGCTGGCAGTACAACCTAGAGGTTAAAGCAAAGAGCTGTGAACAAGCTTCATTCATCCAGCAGAATGGGGTTTAATTCCAACATGCTCTACTTGTATATTGTGTGACCAGAGTAAGTCACTTAACCTCCCTGTGCTCCCCAAACACACCCAGAAACAAGCTGTAGCTATGTGCCTTTCCTGGACAAAGACAATAAAAACAATCTGTGCATGCGCTATGATTCTGAAAATATCATGCTCTTTCTATCCAGATTTGACTTGAAAAGAAAACAATAGGACACCATTAATTGTTTAGTAATTGCAAAACACATGGATGGACAACATTGTTTAAAAACCATCATCTGAACTGCATTATTAAAATATAGAATAATACATGGGTGTGTGTGTAACCAAGATTTTATACACATCTGAAATTGTGGGATGCTACATTAACTCGATGGCAAAGTCCAAGTGGTTTATAAAGCATCCCACCCTGAGGTGTATGTAAAATTCTATTGTTTACACCCACCACACATATATTATTTTATTTAATTAATCGTGATAATTGTTTTTCCCTTTCAGCACAGTTCAGTTAAGCGCAACACTCTCTGTCAGAGATACACACACATACACATCGCCACACACACACATACACACACTCACACCCCCAACAAACACACACACATGCACACACTGTCTCTCCTTTTTGTTTTTTTTTTTTTTTTTTTCATTAGAGTGGGAATGGCATTCTGAAAGTTATGTCCATCTGCATAGCTGCAGGAGTGTAAGACACGCTCAAGGGTATGGGCAGCAGGATCAACCAGATTGATTTTTTTTCCTTATGGCTATAAAATCCCATTTCATCCAAAGTACTTCAGTAAGAAACTGTTATACTTTTATACTTTTAACTTCATCAAAAGAAGTAAAATACTCCTTTTAATAATGCATTTCAGGTTATGCATGTTTTAACTGTGTTGTCCATCTATGTGTTTTTGCAATTAATAAACAAGTAATGGTGTCCTATTTTTTCTTTTCAAGTCAAAACTGGGTAGAAAAAGCTAATATTTTCAGAATCATAACACGTGCTCAGATTGTTTTTACTATCTTTGTCCAGGAAAGGCACACAGCTACAACTTGTTTCTGGGTGTGTTTTGGGAGCACAGGGAGGTTAAGTGACTTGCTCTGGTCACACAGTATACAAGTAGAGCATGACGGAATCAAAATCCATTCTGCTGGATGAACGTAGCTTGCTCACAGCTCTTTGCTTTAACCTCTAGGCTGTAATGCCAGCTGATAATCAAAAATTTCACATTTCAAGGCTGGCCCCATGATGCCAGGCCAGTAGGTACGTAGCCACATTTGCATTTTGTAAATATGAGTTCACATCCGAAATTGTAAGAGAAAAGGCTGTAAGAGAGGGAATGGAAAAAGACAGAAGTTAGAGTTGTGGCAACCCCAGAAATCTGTACTGACATAAACACAGACAGGGTTTAGAAATCCTGGTATGGGGCCCCAGTACCTGTTGGCACCACAGAGCCAGCCTTGAGATGTGTAGTTTTTGATGATCATCCTGCAGTATAGCCTAGAGGTTAAAGCAACCCTAAAGATGGATTAGTTTTACTAACAGTTTGAAATGTAAAGGTGATAACTCACTAGTTTCAATGCACAAACAAAACAAGTATAAATGTTGAAAGTGTTATAATAACACCTTAAAACACACTTAATAAAACAGACAATTTCCCCATTTAACGTACAGTCGATGGAGTGCCAAGATCCTCGGTGACATCATTTCAGGAGCCTAAAACATATGGCTGCCCCAGCCCTTAATTACAGGCTGATTTACACATGAATAACTCTGGACTGCAAAGACTCACAGATAAACACAATGGCTCACTCAAATTAGCTTTTTATGGTCTTTCAGACATTAAGAAACCCTGTTGATGACAGTTCCCCTTTAACTGGCAGCAAGCATCATTTTACGGTGTTGTCAGCTCACTGTGATTTGCAGTCGCACTTATGCCATAGAAATCGTAGGGCGGCAACAGCAGATCCATGCTATAGAGCGAGCTGGTGTGGATGCAGAGTTACTGGTGTGCAAACACGGTAGAGAACAGAGTGGATAGACGTCTGTGGCTAGTTTAAAATGTTTTTAATAACGTTTATACAAATGGACCAGCAGTGTGTACAGTGTTTAAGTTTGTTTTTCTATAACCTTCACTATTCGCACTCCACTATGTCATGAATGACTACTCTGGAGAAATTTAAACTGAAAACACATTTTTTTTAAATGTTTTATGTTTATGTTAGGATCTGAACTTGGTCTCTAGCTGAAAATGTAAAGTGTAAGGTTCCTACAGTACCTGGATTTAGCCCCTTAGTCCATTACTTGCAAACTCAAAGATATATCAGGAGTAGGTGACATGGGAACAGTTCCAATGTTCTGTGTTCAGCAGGTGGGCCACCCCATCCCACTACACAAGGTACTGTTGAAGTGAAGGTGCTACCACCTTCCTCCCCAAGAGTGTGAAAGCACCAAATCTGCAGTTCTCCCAAGACTTCACAGACCTAGGACATGGGGTTTGGGTTATGAGGTTCACCTAGGTCTCCCACACTGAAGTTCCATTTTCTCAACCACTGTCACTGGGCTGGGCATCAAAAATTATCTTGATATTTTATTGTTCCCCATCCCAAGGTCATATGAGCTAACCATTTTTTCTAAATACTTAAATACACTGGACTAGAAGACAGTCCCAGTGAAACTGGACAATATTTAACAAAATATTTTTTCTCTATGGCTATATCAATAATGTAAGAGCTGCTTAAGGACCAAGCTGGAGGACCAGAATAGATGATGGAACTATAGACAGATAAACTGAGTATGTTTTCTGTGACTATTATTTTTAATAAACCTAATAGAAAATATGGGGGCCCAATACACTGCTGCAATCATTGGTGGCCCAGTTTTTTTCTTTTTTTCATATAGCTTTTTACCCCTCTGGAGACCCCACATCTGTCCGCACCTCCCCCTGGCCAGCACCTACCTCCCACAGAGGTACCTGGAGCGAGTCCCCTACAACTTTCCCCCTGTAAAGGAGTTGGAGAGGGAGGGCCACCTCCCCCCGGTCCATAATCCACAGTTGCTCCAGGCATCCGGGTGGTGGCATGGGCCTGGGGAGGTGTGCAGAGCACTGGTTCACCTTCGCTTGCTTTTTCTGTTTTTTCCCATGTGTCCCTGCCACAGCAGCACATCAGGACATGCACGTGGAGGCACATTTGCCCTGTGGAACTGAGGACTCTCTTTCTGAGTCACTCATTGCCTGCACTACCACTGGGCCTCCACCTGGTGGCAGTCAAAGGCCAAATCGGATGACCATCCCTCCCCAGAAGAGGAGAGCAGTCCTTGTGATGCTTAGTCCTCCCACCCTGCTGACCCTGGCAAGCCTTTTGTTTCCAAACATGGGTCACCGGTATGGCAGCAGGTAAGGCATTCAACGCCTCAGCCCTTGACCCCACTGGGCCGGCTGGTGGCCCAGTTTGTGGTGTATGGAGACATCGTGTTGTGCTACTATGGATAACTACCAGCTTATTGTTTGGCACCGTGCCATGTGCAAAGTTCATGATGAGAAGTGTTAAAACCACAGCCATCCCCCAGCTCCGATCTGTACCTTAAGGTCAGCTTGTGGGCCACAGTTTGTTTGGACTTTTTATATTCCTTGCTGATCATCCCTGTTGATTAAGTAGTCCCAAACTGCTCCACATAAGGTTCTTCCTTCCTGATGTCCAGTGTAACTCCCTCCCTAGACCAGTGTTCCACTTCAGTTGGCAGTTCATATGAGTCTCATCAATCTCAGTCTTCCCATGAACATCTTGTACACTGTCACATGCCGGTAATTCTAATGGGCTATGTGACATATGATCAGCACATGTTTAGATGGTGTGCATCTGTGTACAGCACAGTGCACAATTTGCACGCCACCCCATCTCTTTCCTTGTGCTATCGCAATACCCATTGTGACACCATAGGAGAAGCCTTATGACTCCGAGATGCACATCGCAGTGGGTGTAAACTAGAATGTGTCACAAGTGTCCATCCTCACCATTTTGTGTCATTAATTGTGACTCTATATGTATGGGGCCCTGATGTAATATACTATTCGAATTGTTTACAATAGTCTTATTAAAATGTAATGAAATAAATAGGTTTATGTTCTCTTTAAAATTGAGGAAAATGTATTTGTAATGAGCAGTATTTCATAACTCTGATGGCACCGTGGGGGAAAAGAACAACACAAAGAATTAACTTAAGCTGCACTGTGGAAATACGATATTATATTTGACAGTTATCTGTCAAAATAAGAGGAGATATGTAACTGTGCCAAAGGAGTGCTGCTATTTTGCAATCACGAACTACAATCCCTTACAAAGAACATGGGTGAAAGGCCAAAGAACCTGTGCATCCTTAAATACCACTCCCAGGCAAGAGAGAGGCAATGTCATTTTAGTTAACCTGTCTAGTCTTTAGAGCTGCGTAAAGAGTTTCCTGAATGCTTCCTACCATCTGCTTTTGCTGCTTTCAAGAGTTGGCCAGAAGCCTGGGTATTTCCTGCCCTTTCCTGCCCAGCCTATAAAACAGTAGTTCTGGGTCTGTTCCCTTTCATTCCAGCTTTTTTCCTTGGTTCCTCCTGCCTGCAGCTGTTTCTTCACTCTTCCTCTACTGGTATGGCCTTCTGGCTAGGCTCTCTCTCTGGGGGGAGTCAAGTTCCTCTCCTATAGAACAAGTACTGCATCTTTCAATTGTGTTGGTGCTCTTAAAGGAAGGTTACAGGCAATATATTTTCTCTTCACACCCATGTTGACAAATTTTACTTCACTCTAGTGAAAGCTCGTGAAAAAATGCACACTGATACAATGGATCAGTAAGTCTATGCTTCGTAGTGGCCAAAAGTATTAGCTGCTTTTTCTGAACATGTTTAGAGATGGTCATCATCATCCCAAGAAAATTAAACTATTTCCAAAAGTGTTTTTTTTTTCTGTTATAGACTACAAGTTAAAAATAATTTTCTTTTAAAATGAATTTTACACTCCCCATACCTTTTCCCTGATTTATTCCCTTAACAATACCTGCTGGAAACAACTCCTGCTGTGATGCTTGGGCAAGTGGAAAGGTGAAAGCCCTCATGTCAGACCAGGATTCCCTACCATCTTATCATTAGGCATTCCTCACCAGAAAACATTGTTCTTATCATAAAGATAGCAAACTGTGGCTGAGCTGGAGTGTCATGGGTCCTTTTGGGCACAATCAATTGTTATGCTACGTAAATGTGCTCTATGATTTATGTCATGGGGGGCTCTGCCTCCTCCCCACTCATAGGTTTTTACTAAGACTTTAGTTTAATATACGGGGGGGCAGAGATCCCCAACATAAACACATTTCTGATGAAAAACAAATTGTGTCATTACTATTCTGGTCATTTAGCTGTTGTCCACATTAGTTTTTTTCAAACAGAAAAAGGCTTTTGGTTTAAAGGTAGAACTACATACAGAAGCACTGGTCAAGAAGACTGTGGTTGTATCGGTTTTACTATAGCACTGCAACACCACTGATGCCAACATCCTTGACAACGACAGACACAATGCAGAGTGTTGGCATTGTACTGTCGGGGATGCCAGTGCCCATATGCAAGACCCCCACTCCCCCCGGTGTTAGTTGGGTCCTGCAGGTGGTTCTTTAGTAGCTGGTGCAGTCTGGTGGTGGACTCCGGTGTGGATTTTTGGGTCTTTTTCAGCTGTGAAACAAATTGGTCCCGAAGAGGATTCCTTGAACTTTCTTTCCTGGATTTGGTTGGTCAGATCTGCATATCCTTTTTTATTTGAACAGTGAGAGTGGTTTCGAGATAGTATTTATTTGAGTTATGTTATGAAATCTTGGATTGTTTGTTTTGTTTTATTATCAATCACTCTTGGTAGTGAGAGTACCTTATCTGCTTCTCTGAAGTCCAGGTAGTGAGAGTGCCAGGCCGAGGACCTTCAGACTTTTACTGGTAACATTCCCATATGAACTCTGTTATGGAAATCCTGGACATTTTGATGTTCTTTATTTTTATTCCTTATTTTTCCTTTTGATAATTGAACTGTTTATGGTAGTGAGAGTTCCATTATAGTCTCTCTGGGCATCAGTAGTGAGAGTACTTAATTGCCTGAGGATTTTCAGGTTTTTTGTTTCTATTTATTGTTACATTATTTTTGGTAGTGAGAGTGCGAGAATTGTTCCTTGGGCACTGGTTAGTGAGAGTACCAGGTGCCCCGGGACTTTTATTATTTTTGTGTATTGTTTTTAGTTTTAAATTATAATTATTTTAGGATTCTGTTATGAGGAAATTAGGATTATTTGGTGCTGATTCTTAGCCACAGTTTGGGGGTCATTTGTGGAATGTGCCTGTTTGCTCCTCCGGCCCTGTGTTAGTTGTCCTCCTCTCCATGCCCTCTGCCCATTCTCTCTCCCCGCCTGCTTCTACTTACCAGCACAGTCAGGCGCTGGGGATTGCCTGTGGTGGGGGTTAAGCGCAGGAGGCGTGGACATTGGAGTTCGAATTAGAGTGAATCTCTCGATAGAGGTAGTTAGGACTAGATGACGCCCTGGGGCAAAATGGTGTCTGGAACGCGTGGTCCATGTCTAGTCCCATACCCATGGGCACCACCTTTTAGATGGGCAAGTAGCGGGACAACTCACGAAACACCGTCCAACTTGGGTGCTGTTATGCAATGCCAGATCTATTAAAAACAAAACTGCACTCATTGCAGATTTTGTTGGAACAGCGGATCTGGTTTGCATCACCAAGACCTGGTTGGATGGAAATGCTGCCCCAATTTTGAGTAGCTACTCACCCAGCTACTCGGTGATTCATTGCCGAGATTGGATCACAGGGAGGGGGCAGCGGTCTGTTCAAGGCCAAATTGGGCCTCATGGGTGTACCAGTAGAGGAGGCTGAATCCTTTGAGTGTACTGTGGTAGCTGGTGTGGGGTGCAGGATAGCTCTCATCTACCATCCACCCAGGGATGAAAAGCTATTCCTGCAGGAAGTTGCAGACTTTGCCGCCGACATGGCCTTGGAAGTGCCCAGACTGATGGTTCTGGGCGACTTCAATTTCTGGGTCGATGACGAATCCTTGCTTTTTGGACAACACTTCCTCCAGTTGATGATATTACTGGGCATCACACAGGTTGTTTCCTCAGCTACCCATAATGGTGGTCACTCTTTGGATCTGGTCTTCCTCCTGGGGACTGAGGCCTCCGATTTGGAGGTGGGACCTGTCGGTTGAGGCGATCATTACACTGAGAGAGTTTAATTTGTGTGCCTCCCTGTGTGGGTCTGCTCCTGTGGAGATGGTCAGTTTCCGCCCTTTGTGGGATGTTGTCCCTGAAGACCTGGCGGTGGTGGCTGACCTCTTTGGAGTTCGTTGATGCCTGCTCAGGTCCAGAGCCGTTGGTTCAGACCTATAATAAGGCCATTTCCTCAGCTCTTGACCTGATTGCTCCAGTCCGTGTTCGTCCCCTTCCTCTTTGCCCTTGAGCCCCTTGGTTTGATGAGCCTTTGAGGGAGTTGCAGAGGTTGAGACATAGGTTAGAACATCCCTGATGGAAATCTACCTTGGATGCTGACTGTCTTATTTTGTTGGAGCATTATCAGCTCTACCAATCAGTGATCTCCCATAAGAAGGCAGAATTCCTGTCCAGGGAGATCACTGTCGCTCAGAATCGACTGGCTCAACTCTTCCAAACTGTGGACAGGCTGTGCAACCCAGCCTGTCTGCAGCTGCGTAGAGTTTTTTCACAATTGAGTGTGATGAAATTGCTCAATTCTTTGCAAATAAGGTGGCTGACATCAGGTTTGAGATCTGTTGGACCCGCTCTGTGGGGATGCTGGTGGTCGGTGCTCGGTCACTATGCCTCTTGTTTCCTGGAGTACCTTTAACCTGCTGGAGTTTGTCGATATTATGAGGATTAGCCAGGGAATGCCCTACATGCTGTAGTTTAGATCCGGGCCCTACCTCCCTGACTCTGGGTTGTAATGATATCATTGGTCCGGTCTTGGCTCAGATTATCTGGTGCTCCTTGGAATCGGGTGAGGTTCCAAGCTCCCTGAAGGAGGTGGTGGTGACACCCCTTCTGAAGAAAGCTTCACTGGACCTGGATATTCTAGCTAACTATAGACCCATCTCGAACCTTCCTTTTGTGGGAAAGGTAATCGAGAAAGTTGTGGCTACTCAACTGGAGAACCATTTGACCATCCATAGTATATATGAACCTCTCCAATCTGGTTTTTGTAAGAGGCACAGTACTGAGACTGCTCTGGTTCGGGTGCTCAATGATCTCCTGATGGCGAGAGATTGGAGAAACCACTCCATCTTGGTACTCATTGATCTCTCTTCAGCTTTTGACACTGTAGACCATGGGGTACTGCTCAAGCACCTGAGGTCCATCTGTGGACTGACTGGTACGGTGCTCAGATGGTTTTCATCTTTCCTCACCCGTAGAACTCAGAGAGTTGTCTTGGGAATTTTTCTTGCGAGTCTTTCTCTTTGCTTTGTGGGGTTCCCCAGGGCTCGGTGTTGTCCTCCATGTTGTTTACAGTGTACATGCTACCCCTTGGAGACATTGTAAGATGGTATGGGCTGAGGTTTCACTGCTACCTGTCATTTGCCCCTCACCAGTTTAGTGCTCTCTCAGCATTTAACAGCTGCCTCACTGAAATCCAAGATTAGATGAATTCGAGCAGGATAAAGTTGAACGCAGGTAAAACTGAGGTTTTGGTGGTGGACCTGGGGTGTAGGACAGAGGGGCTGAGGACTGACCTGCCCTCCAGTTTATGTTTGGGGGGGGCGCTCAGATCCCTACCTCTGAACAGGTGCGCGACCTGGGAGTGGTACTTGATGATGGGCTGACCCTTCGTCATCAGGTATCAGCAGTCATGAAGTCAGCCTTTTATCATCTTAGGAACATTGCCAGGATCAACCACCTTGTTCTGTCCAGTGATCTTCCTGTATTGGTCCATGCCTTTGTGACCTCGTGCCTTGACTATTGCAACTGCCTTTACTTTGGGCTTCCTGGAGTTGATATCCGCTGCTGCAGCTACTGCAGAATGCTGCCACTCGTTTATTGGTTTATTGACTGTGCTATCTAGGAGATCTCATATTACCCCAGTGCTGCACGATCTGCACTGGCTGCCGATTCAGTGGCGGATCACCTTCAAGGTAGGTCTGTTAACCTACAAAGCCCTATATGGACTTGGTCCTGACTACTTGAAAGAGCTTCTGATTCCTTGCACCCGTGTGTGACAGCTCCGCTCAGCTGACGAAGGGTTGCTGGAGATTCTGAGGGTTATTTTGAAGTCATCTGGTCCCGTGCTTTTATGTTTGCTGCCGTAACCCTCTGGAATTCTCTGCCCCGTCAGCTTCAGGAGTGCAGGACCATGGGGAGCTTTAAGCAGGCACTGAAAACATTTTTATGAATTAAGGCATTTCCTGATTTGTTGTGATTTTAATAATGTTTTTAACGAATTGTTTGTGATTGTGTGAAGCACCTTGATAATTTGAAAGGCGCTCAATAAATAAAGATATTATTATTATTAAATATACAACTCCGAGTCGGAGTTGTCTTGGGGAGGGGGTGCAACAACAGGAGATGCACAGCCAGTGTCTGCAGGAACCAGCACAGAGACCCGATGATTTCAGGTGAAATCTGTTGTTGTGCTGGTCTTCGCGAATGGTGTCGACCTCACGGTCAGCATACCGGTTGTATCAGTTCCCCGAGAATGTGCTGCACTGATTTCTGTTTGTATTGAGTTCTTTCAATTCTTGTGAAACTCTCCCGAGTGTACTGGAGCCCTGTAACCTCTGTGCAGGAAACAGGAAGAGTGAGCTGTAGTTTTCCTGATACATCAAGAACTACAACTCAATTGGGGGAATTTTGTTTTTAATTGTGGGCACTACAGCTGCAAGTTAGCATGCCAAAACCGCCAGCCCAGTAGTGCTGAGGGTTAACGCATTAGTCGCCTCACCTTGCACCATGCTGGCGGCCTGGGTTTGGGAATAAGCCCGGGCTGCCGGGGGTCGACAGGGGCAGGAAGGGATGGAGCATCTGAAGGACTGCTCTCCCTTCCTGGGGAGGGTGTAGGGACTGGGTCGCTCCTGAGCAGCCTCTGGTGGCAGTCAGGGGTGAGCCATGGAACCTGCGACACAGCCTTAAGGCAGGGGTGGAGCTTCGGTGGATGTAGGGATTGTCATTGCACATTTGAGCTCCAATAGAGGGAGGGAGAGGTGGGGAGAAAAAACACAAGAAAGCCCCTACTGCGGGTGAGGTGACGGCAACCTCCAGTAGCCCATGCCCACATGCCCAATGTCATCTGCAATCCTCAACTCTCCCCTGGGATCCTAGGCCTCTCCGAGGAGGCAGGAGGCCAGAGTCCTGATCCTGATGTGAGTCGTCGGAAGCGCAGTTCAGGCGGGCGGTACAGAGCCATGGAGCTGAGTGAGAGAAGCCTGAGAGATGCCCCAGATTGGTAGGTGAATAAACAGAGTTAAAAACAAACAAAAAGCATGCAAAACCATGAATTAGTGGTTTTGCCCGATTTAACTGTTAAAAGGCAGTTTTGTGTTGTTGCAATCCGTGACCTCTAAGTCACTTCCAGATCATGGATTGTGCATTTAAACTGCCCTGTAGTGCTGGGAAAACAGAAGCACTGGTTGAGAAGACTGTGATTGTATCAGTCCCCCAAGGCTGTGCTGCATTGATTTTTGCTTGCACTGAGATCTTTTAATTCTTAAGAAATGTTCCCGAGTGTACTGGAGCCCTGTAACCTCTGTGCAGGAAACAGAAAGAGTGAGCTGTAGTTCTCCGGATACATCAAGAACTACAACTCAATTGGGGGAATTTTGTTTTTAATTGTGTGCACTATAGCTGCAGGTTAGCATGCCAGAACCACGAATGAGTGGTTTTGCCCAATTTAACTGTTAAAAAGGCAGTTTTGTGTTATTGCAATCTGTGACCTCTAAGTCACTTCCAGGTCATGGATTTTGCATTTAAACTTGTCCTGTAGTGAGTAGGTGAGCATGAGCAGGTGGCTGTGATGTCGCACACGAAGACGCAGCGCAAGACATCGCATTTGCAGCGCATGTTGTGAGTGTTTGGAGTACTTTGAAGAGTTGAGGGAAATGCTATCGGCTGTCTTAACAGTTTCAGTGGAGGTAAGGCCAGGTGGATTAAACAGCTGTCGGAACTGCTATAAATACTTTAATAGCTCAGCCTGTGTCTGGTGTACAATAAAAGTAACCTAGTCAAGGGAATTTATGGGGTTGAACCATTAAATGCTTCGTAGTAATAGTGCAGCATATTTCAGGAAGTTCCTGCTGGTAATAATCTCTTCTCTTTAGCCTGAGTAAGCTGATAATTGAATTATAACAAACTACTACCACCAATACTATGATGGATAACCACTCTACATGCCTGTCTGAATTCCTAACTAGACCCTCAAGCAGCTCCACTGACTCAATTATTACTCTAGATGGAGAGCTGGGAATTAAATGCTTCCAATACAAGATGTATCAAATAGTTTCTACTTCCCCACCAATGCAGCAAACATTTATTTGTGAAAAATGAACAACCAATGTGCGCTTACCCAGGAGAGTGAATCTTTTTATACCAGACTCTGTTTTAGAAGAGAGTCAAAAAGAAATGATGTTGTGTTTTAAATCCTTGCACAATATAAACCAAGATACACAGGCAAGTGTAATAACTGGCACTCATGCTATTTCAATAACTTCAGACCCTTCTCCTCAGCAGGAGACCTCCTTTATCATAAATTCTTCAAATCCACCTTCAAACCATGTTGCTTCTGCTCCTTCCCTTAACTGCCAGGGTTCAATTTCAGAAAATAGCATTTCTTTAAAAAGGGGAAGACAGGAAGATGATGCAAATACAGAACTTGATTCTGACTAGGCCATTGTACCTAGCACAAGGGCTTGTAAAAAGGGTCATAAAGCAGAGCAGTTCTCTCTACCAACCTTTAATAGCTTTAGTCCCCTCTTGGTCGATCTCAGCTGGAATAATAGCGATGCTTTGAACATTTGTGAGGAAGAAGCTAATCCTAAGCCATTTAATTCAGTAAATAATAAAGCACCCCCTAAAGCAACTCAAATGGGAATAATAATGAAAGCATAGTAGCATCAATGTCAGTGGCTCAGAAGGCAGCACACTCGCCTCTGAGGCTTAGAGATCAGAAGGTTGTGGATTCTAATCCCACACTAGGCACTTGGGTTAATATCCCAATACTGACACTGTAGTACAGCATGAGGGGGGTGCTGTACTCCTGAGGTGCCGTCTTTCAGATGAGATGTTAAACTGAGGTCCCATCTGCCTGTCCTGGTGGTAGTTCAGGTGGATGCTAAAGATCCCATGACACTTCTCGAAAAGAGTAGGGGAATTTCCCTGGTGTCCAGGCCAAATTTCCCCATTCACTAAAAATACCACCAACAGCTTAATCTGGTCCAAGGTCAGTTGGCATTCATCTGTATCCCCCTCCCCAAGGTCATGCCTGAAAATAGGCAGAATCTGTCTAGTGCACTTACCTGGTCAACAAAAACTAACTAAATAAATAAATCCTCATTAATCACACAGGCTATTTGTAATGCTAGGAAAGCCAATCCACATCAGAGCACTGTTAGTATACTAACCCCATCTTTACCTTAATGCCAGGGTGCTATAGTCACTACAGAACAAGCAAGGGCTAATATCCAGACTCAGCCTCATTTACCTAGGGAAGCTATGTATACGAATGATACCCCTACCCCCCCTGTAAACCACTGTCAAGTATTTGTGCTTGGCGACTCTATCATCAAGCGTCTTGATAGAGCCATCTGCAATGCTGATAAGGCTAACAGAACCTGCTCCAGCTTCAGAGGGGCCAAGGTCTCTGATATTATAGCAATGGTAAACACTATACTTACAAATACAGGTCCCAATCCACTAGTCATTATTCATGCTGGCACTAATGACATCAAACGCACTAATCCTGATGAACTTGAACATAATTTCATAGCACTAAACAACTTACTGGTTGAAAATGGTTGCACTACATGCTTCTCTGAAATCCTACCAGTATCCAGGGCCACTCATTCTATTACTCGTAACATCAAGTCAACTAATGAATGGCTCAGGAAGTGGTGTTACAAGCAGGATGTTCAGTGTATTACGCACTGGGAAAATTTCTGCAACAGAAATTCCCTTTTTTGTTGGGATGGCCTTCACCTCAGTAGAAGGGGTGGTGTCCTCCTGGATAAATTGTTTGAGGCTGTCATTAACCATCATTTAAACTGACTAACAAGAGGGAGAATGGGAATGTTCCCAATTCTCTAAAGACGGGCGTACACATTACACAAACCACATCTTGTCAAATACTATCTCTTAATGTAAGATCTCTTAATAACATCAAAATGTCAGAACTGGAAGTGAAGTGTAGACTACACGATCTAGGTATTATTGCAGTTACCGAAACATGGTGGAACTCCTCTTCTAACTAGATTAGGGAGATACCTAACTATAAATTATATTACAAGGACAGAACTGGCAAAATAGGAGGAGGTGTATGCCTTTATATAAGGGAGGACATTCCTTCTTATGAATCTAATATACAATCCCTGACCGACGTGTTTGGGTCACATTACAATTCAAGGGACAGCCAAAGATTATAATAGGAAATTGCTATAGGCCCCCTTTAGCAGATATGGAGTATATCAATAACCTTACTCAGACATCTTAAATCAGGCAGATAAGGGGGATAATCTAATCCTAGGTAACTTCAATTTGCCCAATATTGACTGGAATACACTGAATCGTGGTAATGAACAGGAAAAACTATTTGTTTCAGCTATTATCAACTCTGGCCTTGAGCAGCTTGTTAATCACCCCCACTAGAGGAAATAACATTCTTGATCTCTATTACTAATATTGAGAACCTGATTACAGATATTGAAATCAAGGATCCCCTAGGGAATAGCGACCATAACTCAATTCACTTTAATATCACTACTCAGCATCGAAGTTCACCAACTAATACTAAAGCCAACTCTAAAGAAATAGTCAGGATTCATAACAAAATAAATTGGGTAGAAGCACTTTCCAACCTTTCAGTTAACAATGCCCGGAACAAGCTTAAAGAAATTATACAGCATTTAGAAACAACTTATGTTCCATATAAAAAGAAATGTAATAAAAAGGGTAAAATCCCAATATGGTTAACTAAACCCATTAAAAGACAAATCAAATCCAAGAAAGACTATTCAAAAAGCTAAAACTAAATCCTGGTGAGGAACAGGCTACAAAATACAAAAGAGCCTTGTCTAGACTCAAACTCATGATTAAGCTCTCTAAACAAAATTAAAAGTCAAACTGGCTCATTCCAAGGATAGTCATAAATCATTATTTTCATACTTAAATAACAAAGGGAAATACTAAGACAGTTGGGCCATTAATTCATGAGGTGTACACTCTGCAATCTGAGATCGACACAGCTAATAATTTTAATAACTACATTTGCTCAGTTTACTCAAAAAGACCCATAATTTAATTAATACTGAAAATATTACCCTCCCTACCCCATCGTATTTCAAATTTCAGATATAACTACAGTATTAAAACATTGAGAAAGACCACCAGTTCAAGACATGATAATATTTACCCAGATTCCTTATTGAAACATCAAAATCCCTAGCCCTTCCATTATCTATCATCTCAATAAATCACTTAAGGAAAATGAGATCCCTGAGGACTGGCTTAAAGCATTAGTTATACCAATAGTTAAGAAAGGAAGTAGGTCTAATGTACAAAATTACCGCCCAATCAGTTTTACTTCCATCACTGGTAAGCTGATGGAACGACTTATAAAAACCCTTTTTGAGAATTAAATTAATTCTCTAGGTTTAATGGATAATACACAGCATGGGTTTAGACCAGGTTACTCTTGTACCACTAATCTCATATCCTTTTATAACTCTGTTAGTCAGGGTCTTGATGAGAGTGCTCCGATGGACGTTATACTCCTGGATTACAGTTGGGCATTCAACAAGGTTTCACACTGTAAATTTATAAACAAATTAAACTCAATGGGCTTTTCATCATGCTTGGTAAATTGGGTTAGTAAATGGCTTTTGAACAGAATGCAAAGGCTTAAAATAAATGCCATTCTTTCTAATACAGGTGCAGTCAGTAGCAATTGTGCTCCAGGGCTCTGTTCTGGGGACAACCTTATTCAACATTTTCATCAGTGACATGAAAATTAATTAAAACATTTTGATCTCAAAATTTGCCATTGACACAAAATTAGGAGGAAAAGTGGACAGTGCCATCAACAATTCTACCCTAGCAAGTGATTTAAAAACTATTGAACAATAGGCAATGACCAATAACATGATATTTAATGTGGGCAAATGTATAGTTCTGCATTTTGGGAAAGAAAAATCCAAATCATAAGGACTATCTTAATAACATACTTCTTAAATCATCTGCTCATGAGCGTGACTTAGGCATAATAATAAATAATCCTTTTTCATCTACCAATCACTGTACTAAAGTAGAGAGGGTAGCTAACAGTATTCTGAAATAAATTAGGTGAACTTTTGTTAATAAATCAGAACACTGTTTGATCCCTTTATATAGGGCTTATATTAGACCTTATGCTGATTGTGGGTCTCCTTTCTGGAGTCCATACCTTAAGGGGGACATTAATTGCACTGAGTAGGTCCAAAGACATATCACCAAGATGGTACCTATGCTATCATCTAAAGACTACCCAGCTAGGTTAAAAGAAACAGGTCTCTATTCCCTATACAACAGAAAACACAGAGGTGATATTCTTTTTACCTATAAAATATCACAGTCACCAGAGCTAACATACCAATGTGGACTAGAGTACTCAAAAAAGTGCACTGTTGCTAGGTTACACGACAGACAGCTTGTGGTTAACTGCACAAAAACTAATAGAAGAGATCATTTCTTTACTATAAGAGTGTCTAAATTATGGAACTTGTCTCCACAAGAATTAGTGGATTTGAACAATTTTAATTCCTTCAAAAAAGGGTTGGATAATTGGCTAAGATCAACCCTAGTTAAGGACTAATGTCCCACATAGTGTGGGGGACAATCATGATGGGCCTAGAACCTACTTTTGTCTGATGTAACTCCGTAAACTCAGTATATACAGTAAATAAGGGAGTGTAGTAATTACTTCCAGGTCCTTGATTCTCCAGTAATGCTACAACCTGCTTCACTGATGCAGCTGAGATCAATATACTCACTGCACCACTCACAAAGCTCAAGTGTAAAGGTAAGAGGTGAACAGATGGAGTAGTACAGCTGTGTCTAGTGACAAGCTGTGTCTTGCCATTTTCATGCACCATGTTATTGCAGCATTTTGCAGCAGCCAGCAATGCAATGACTGTTTTGAGCTGCAGAGATGCCAATATTTATATGCTGTTGCATTTCCCACCTGTAGGTGTCCATAGCAGTGCATTCACATTTTCAGGTGTGTGTGTCTCTATTAAAGTTGCCCTATATCTTGGTTGTCATCACTTAAAACCACCCCAAAAAAAACAACCTTTCCCTTTGTGTAGCAATAGGTTCTTCTTGTAGTATTTAGGGACTCCTTGGGAATATGTATGTGGAAATTCAGTTTAATCTAAGTAGAAATGCCAAGGTTATCAGCCTTTTGTATGACATCTGCCAAGCAAAGACAGGCTCTCTGAGCAGAAATCTGTATCTGGATCTTGGCAGCTGGCAGTATAGCCCAGACGTCATAGTAATGAGCTGTGAATGAGCTTGGTACATCCCGCAAACCTGGCTTTGATTCTCACAACCTCACTTGCATACTGTGTGACTCTGAGCAAGTCATTTACATCCCCAATGCTCCAAAGTCAAGGTCACCCTTGAAAACAGGCACTTATGCCGGTGAGCCTTACCCAGTTACCAAAAACAGAATAAAACCACCCCCTGAAAACCACCTTTCCCTTTTTAAAGCAAAATGTTCTTCTTGAGATATTTAGGGGACACCTTGGTGAACATATATCTGGGATTTCAGCTTAATCTAAGCAAAAATGTCAAAGTTATCAGCCATTCTGCGTGATGTCTACCAAGCAAAACACTCTCTAAACATAAATTTGACCCTGGATCTTGCATTCATTTAACCCCCAAAACCACTTTTCCCCAACATGTTCTTCTTATGGTATTTAGGGGTTACCTTGGGAACACATATCGAATTGCAGCTTAATCTAAGCTGAAATGCCACATTATCAGCCATTCTGTGTGATGTCTCCTACACAAAGTCAGGCACTCTGAACAGAAATCTGTCCCTGAATCTTGGCTGTCATCATTTAAAACCACCCCAGAAAACCACTTTACCCTTTCTGTAGCAACATGTTCTTTTTGGAGTATTTAGGGACACATCAGGAAACATGTATCTGAAATTTCAGCTTACTCGAAGCAGAAATGTCACTGTTATTAGTCATTTTTTGTGATGTCTGCCACACAAAGGCAGGCTCTCTGAGCAGAACTCTGTCCCTCAGTCTTGGCAGCCATCACTTAAGAACCCCCAGTCCAAAAAAAAAACATATTTCCCTTTTTGTAGCAAAACATTTTTCTTGTGTATTTGGTAAACACCTTGGAGAACAGAGGTTTGAATTTCTTGTTCATAACACAAGAAATGTTAGTGTTATTACTGCTTCTGTCTGATGTTTATGCAACAAATGCAGACCTAACTGGAGACATTCAAGCTGCACTTTGTCTAACAAACATCACAATAATGCACCCTCGAAAACACTTTAACCTTATTTTTTAACCTGGCATTTAGGGGCTGTCTGGGGACAACATCTTGGGAATAAGTACAGTATTTGGAATTTCTTATTTATACTACAAGAAATGTCAAAGTTATTACTGCTGTCTGTGAAGCAAATGCAGGGACTGTAAGGAGACATTTGAGCTGCACATTGCCCAAAAAACATCACACGATGCACCGTTTGAAAACACTTTACTGTGTATCCTCTACAGAAAAAATATACACAAACACTAGTAGTACAGTTCATATTTTTTTATAATTATATCGTATAATACACATATTTTATATTTTCTTGTACTGTCGTTTAATTTATGCACTCTGCAGTACTTTCTATTTTTTTGTATTTCTTTCTAAAGTTGTACAGTGGTTAGCCCAATGTGGTTCAGAGGATCCATGACTCCCATCCATTACTGTCGATCTGAAAGACAGAAGTTGAAGATGTGTTTTTATTACTGTGCACAGACAGTATCATTTCATCATAAGCACCATTTATTACTACTGTCAGTACTCACTTGGTGCCCTACAACCCTACTCCCTGTCATAGGAGTCCACTTAGTGGTCTCCCTCAGGGGAGTCAGTGCTGGTGGCAGTGGTGTGCCATCTGCTAGCACTGGCTGCTGCTCTCCTCCAACTGACCTCCCTCCTCTCAGGCCCTCTCTAATAGGAATGGGTAACTATTCTACATCCTGAAACAAACAAGATTGAGCATTGCTTTTTATTCTGTGCATTGCCTATTTGCATGCATGTTACATTATTACAAATGCTAAATATTAAAATGTGCATGTACTGTACTTACTCTTAAAATTTAAGAACCACCCACACTGCATGGGTGCAGTAAACACACACCTGTGGGTCGAAGAATCTCAATATGAAGTGGCTTGGGCATTGGCACTCTTCCTTCAGTCTTTTTAAAACACCTGTACTATGCAATGTGTTTCATGGTTCTTATTCCTGGGATTTACCTTTCCTGGGGGGAGTCAAAGGGGGTTCACTACAGTTATGAATATTAATAGCTCCAATCTGCACCAATTTCTGGTTTAACGATATTATGTGCATGTAATTAGTTATTTATTGTCATAGTCACATCACTTTTGTGCATAAGCATATAAGTGTGCAAGTATTTAATCTAGGCAAAACTTGACTCCTCTACCACCAGTGATGGTCCACACAGTACTGTACTGTACTTTGGCTCTAACCTCAAAGTTTCATGCAAGGGATTTTATGCTAAAAACCATTATGTCACAAAAACAGTTCCATGCTATAATACCGATTGCAAAACAGTGATCCTTTATTATGGTGAGTGTATATCGGCGAAAAGCAAATCGGCGATATACACTATTAACAACACAACATCCAGCAACAAAAAGTATTTTGTCCCCCCACCCCGATTTTAGATTCTCAACTCTGGGAGGGTGCGTGTTGGGGAGGGCACAGTCCGCATTTCAAAAATTAAGTCAGAAGCCACTGCCAAAATTTCTACCCTCATGGTCCCAGCCCCAAACCCAGTCCCTGCTGAGCCAGTGCAAACCATCCATACCACCACACCACATGGCTAGCTCGGTGGCAGCAGGCACACCAGTCTCCTAAAACCCTTCCTGTCCCTCCTTCTCCTCATTATCCCCCTTCCAGTAACCCATCCCTATGCTCACTTTCACGTGGGTCGCTACCCTTGCAGGGTGGCCCATGGGGATAGTGCTGAATATGAATCGCCGTTTTGATGGTTGCCCATATTCAGTCTCTAGCCTCACTGGATACCCACAAAAACATATTGCATTTGACACCCAGCATTTTCTTTCTGCCCCTGCTGAAATCAGACCTTAAAGGGAAACTGTCAGCACTAAGAGCCCCACACCCAAGTGTGACTAACTTACACTTTATGTGTAAAAACATTACTGTTTACTGCAGTATAGTGATTTGTATCACACTAATTCTGATGACTTGTAAGCTAACATTTTCTGTAACAAAAAATCCCAGAATCCCTTGCTGCTGACATCAGAGTAGGGCTGCAGCAGTGGGAGATTCAATAGCCTGCAGTACATGTTAGAGTTTTATAAGCTCAGGTCTTTTGTTTGCTGTTCCTGTTGTCCTCCCTAGGCTAAGTACAGTCACATATGACCATGCTTAGCCCTGGGAGAACAGCTGAACCAGTAAACATATGATATGAGCTTATAAAAGCTCTAAACTCCACTGCAGGTTATTGAATCTCTAACTGCTGCCGCCCTCCTCTGATGTCAGCTGTAAGGGATTCTAGAATTTGTAGTTACAGAAAATGTCAGCTTGCAGATCAACAGAATTAGTGTGATACCATCTACTATACTGCAGTAAACAATAATTAAACAAATGTTATTGTTCACATAGTGCAAGTTAGGACCATACTTGGGTGTGGGACTCTTAGTGCTGACAGTTCCCCTTTAAACATGACCTAAAGTATCTATTAATGTTTATCTGCCAGCTTTGTTTGTTTAACATCATGCATTTCTGATGGTCTTTGTTGCACTGACTTTGCACTGTCTGTGACACTGTATTTTGTAAAAGCTTTATATTGTTATATCCTTTGATCACCTCCCCCGGGTCACACATGGCAATGAGCCCAGGCTCAGTGTGCCTTTCCTGGTCAACAATTTTCAAATAAATAAATAAATCTAAACATTATTTCCTATCTGTGTGCTCCTAACCCCATTTACTCATTTCATAGGTCTGTGGGACAGTCATTACAATCTGAATAAGGTGACAACTACTTTACCTTGAACTTACCACACTGTGATGTTGTCATGGTGACAAGGTGACAATCTGTTTGTTGGTGGTTGAAAACTCCAAATCATCCTACAGCAATTATCCTAGCAGGAATGGAAATTTATAGTTAGAACTCCTTAAATGTACTGTATGTGTGTGCTTGTTTTAAACAATATAGTAAATTTTGGACAGGTAGTGTCATTTTACAACATGTCTTCCTCCCAGGAGCACCTAATGCACTCAATGTGGCCAGACTGCTACATTTCATGATGCTGCTTTATGAAATGTCTTTGTGAACTGGTCTTTGTTTATAAAATACAGCACATGTGTGAGCTCTAATAAAAGTATTGCACATGTTTGCCAGACAGTGCCATTTCACAACATCCAGGCACTCAGGAAAGAAAATAATGCTACAGGTGAAATTTCTGGGAAACTACGGCCTAGAATGTGTCCCTCATCCTCCTGGGAGCACTTCATAAAATGTGGCCACTGCCTTGTTTGTACGACTGTTTCGAGTATGTGTGATGTAGTTAGCTGCTTAGGCTTACCTGCATAGTACATGTGCGTGAAAATGTCTCTTGAATTGGACTTTGTTTATAAAGTACAGCACATGTATGAGGGTTTTATAAAAGTGCTGTACATTTTTGCCAGACAGTGTCATTTCCCAACATCCAGACACTCAGGAGAGAAAAATACTGCCACAGGCTGTAATCTCTGGGAAACCATGGTCTTGGATGTGTCCACCTTCCTCCTGGGAACACTTAATAAAATGTGGTCACTGCCCAGTTTGAACATCTGTTTAGTGTATGTGCAATGTAGTTTACTGCTTATGCATGCTTACCTGCACAGTGCATGACGTGTGTGTGGCAATATCTTTGTGAACTGGACTTTGTTTATAAAGTACAGCACATGTGTGAGGTGTTATAAAAGTGCAGCACATTTGTGCCAGACAGAAGTCACTTCACAACATTTAGGAACTCAGGAGAGAAATAACACCTGAGGCTGAAATCTCTGGAAAACCATGGCCCTGGATGTGTCCCCTTCCTCAAAGAAGCAATTAATGAAATGTGGCCACTGCCCAGTCTGAACATCTGTTTAGTGTATGCGATGTAGTTTGTTGTTTATACTTGTTTGCACAGTGCATGACATGTACATGGAAATATCTCTGTGAATTTGGCTTTGTTTATAAAGTACAGTACATGTGTGAAAGACTTATAAAAGAGCTTCACATTTTTTGCCAGACAGCATCATTTCACAACATCCAGGAACTCAGGAGAGAAAAAAACACCAGTGATGGAAATCTCTGGGAAACCATGATCTTGGATGTATCTGTCTTCCTCCCAGGAGCACTTAATGAAATGCTGCTTCAGTCCTGTGTTTTATACACATTACTGTTTATGTTTTTGGGACACTTGTCGAAATATTTCACAGTGATGTAATACATTTTTTACATAGGGTGCAATACAGTATGCAGTACATTGTTACATTTCACTGTGTATTCACAGATCCATGCACAACAATCTGAGTCATTAAAACACACAGGGTCATTTACAAAACAGACATGCAGAATAAATAAAAACATTTTCACAACAAACACTGTCAATGACTAAACACTACAGCACATGTATGATTCACACTCCAGTTGCGTGCCCTAACTGGCAACACTTGCTGCAAGTGTGCAATATACTGTATCATCTGCAATATCTTATTTTTAAAATTTTCCAAAATTACTTCATTCCTTCAACAAGTTCTTGCTTTGTCTGTGTTTTCTTTCTTCAGAAATGTCTTCATGGCATGCCACACCATCTCAATTGGATACATATCTGGAAACTTGGTGGTACAAGAAAATTAAACACATTGTGATGGCCATTTGTTTTTAATGTGACTGCCATGCACTACTTACTCTGGTGGTAGCATCCTGATCCAATTAATTCCAGCAATGGCAATAGTCACTGGTGATGCAAAATGTCTAGGGTCATTGTCTTGAAAGAGGCGATGTCCATCTAGATATTTATTCCTAATGTATTTCTTTGCTGCTCACATGACACCATGTTCCCTGAAGAATTTGCCATCTATGGTTCCTGTGGGCATAAAGCAAGTACAGGTAAAGTGACACAGTTCATGATATGAGATAGTATCTATCTTAAGAGTTCGACTCCTACAATTTGGCATCACTAACCCTCAAAAATGCACAATGGACCACACCCCAGTTGGCTTTGGAGCCCTAGACATGAAGCTTTAGAGGGTGTTTTGGCTTTGGCTTCACTGAGTCCCTGCCCATCTTATGAAATGCCATAGCAGCAAACTGCTCCAAATGCACTGTCATCTCATTCAAAGCAATGATGTCATGGAATGCCTTATTGTTATCAATCCACATCCTGGACTGCTCATGTCACTACATTTTGTTCGTTCCTGATCATGGGGCAAAAGCTTTAGAAAACAAAAGATGAATTATGACATGACACTGAATGTGATAACAAGGGATAAAACTGTTACATTGGTAATTACCCTTTTTGGATGGCTTTACCTTGCCTGCCCATTTGTTCATCCCATCTGGCAGCCCATTCAGTTTGCAGAAAAGAGAGATGCTACTACCTCATATTCAGCAGCCAGACATTTCACAATTTCCCTTGTGGTGGCCTCATCATCCTCAGTTAGCATACTGTTTACAGGGTGCATTGATTCCCTGTGTGCAGAAAGTGTATTCATATTAGACAATAAAATACAGCAGGTGAACCATAAACTGAAATCATGTAACTCTAGAATGTTACAGTATATAGTGTATAATAAGGTGGTTAGCAGTGATATACCATACTGTATGGCATAAAATCTATGATATGTACCTGATGCAGACTATCGGCAATGGATGCAGAGCTGGGACATGGCGTTTCAAGTGTATCCTCAGTCAACTATCCATGATAGAGGTCCTGGTGCTCTTCAGAAACACATGAATCCCCTGTTGCTTTCCCTTTCAGCCCTCATTCCTCTGATGACTGCGTGATATCAACTGGTATCTTCTTCACCACTGTCACCTGGCAGATCTAATTACAGCAAAAGTGCCCAGCTGTGGAAGTGCATCACTTATTTGGAAAAATCAAAGGGTACAGTGTCATTTTACCTGGAGTCCAATAGGATGCAAGAATTTGCCCATGATGTGTTCACGCCATGGCCTACGTCACCAGAGGGAACAGGTCAATTTGTCCCAGTCATTTCATTCCTCAACAACTCACCCCTGACTGTTAGCTCCAGTGTCAATCGGCTCCCACGTCAATTCATCCCCAGATAATTCACTCCCACTACATATTGTACTGTACTCCAACAACAATTACACTTCTTTTTATTTACAATTATACTCCACTTCACAATCCCTGAGCACATTGCCTCATCTGGTGGGTGAATTGTGCCAACCTGGAGTTTATGTTATAATATTTACACTGGGGGTGAATTGTCTGGGGATGAATTAATGTGGTAGCCAATTGAAGCCAGAGCTAATAGCCTGTGGCAAGTTGTTGTGCAGCAAAATGACAAGAATGAATAGTGACATAGCCATCATCAGATGCATCTATGGTCAACCTATATAAGGCCTTAAAAAGTGCCATAATATCAACTGTACTGTACATTTTCTGAAGAATTGTCAGTGATGTGTCATCTGACTACTGCACCATGGACAAGATTGTTTTATATGGGAGGAAATTCCATGAGGTAGCATCTTGGCCACTAAGAAGAAATATCAGACTGGCAAAAGACATCACCCTGTGAGCAGACTGTCAGCTGCAGCAGGGAAGAGGAAACTGATGGATAAAAGCCATGCTGTGGATTACTCCAGTTACATTTCAGCAAGGCTTTCAACCTGGTGCCACACAGAAAACAGCTGAAGAAGCTGGAGGATCAGGGAGTGGCTAGGAACATAGATGAATAGAAAACTGCTTCAAGAAGAGGCAGCAGATGGTGGTGGTAAATGGGGTCAAATTAAAAGAGAGGGAGGTCATGCGTGGGGTTCTGAAGGGATCAGTCCTGGGTCCTGTCCTCTTTAATGTGTTCATCAGCGACATTGAAGAGGGCATCCAGGCAAACTGTGTCTCTTCACAGATGACAAGAGCTCTGCACTATAGTAGATAGCAATGAAGAGATCAAGGAGATGCAGGGAAAACTAGAGGATATTCTCTGGTTTGGCTAGAGAGGTGATCTAAAGTTTGGCAGTTGAATTCAATGCCTAGAAATGCAAGGTTATGCACCTAGGGAGAAAAACAGGACAGAGTACTGGTTGGGAGAGGTTAAACTGAGAACTACGGCAGAGGAAAGAGACCTGGGAGTCATTATCAGTGACTCCCTCAAATAATCAAGCCAGCGTAACAAGGAATGTAGTAAGGCTACTAGGATGCTGAAGTGTATCGGAAGAGATACTGACAGTAGGAAAAAGGAGGTACTACTATGTATACATAAGTCACTGGTGAGGCTGCACCTGGAACACTGTGCTCAGTTCCAGAGTCCTCACCTAAGGACAGACAGGAACAGGCTGGAGATAGTGCAATGCAAGGTAACCATGAGGATTTCAGGCCAACAGGGCAGATCTTATGAAGAGCATCTCAAGGTACTAAACATGTACTCACTGGAGACCAGGTGAGAGGAAGGGATATTCAGCTGAGTTTAGGCCCTATTGGCAGAGGGGAGGGTGGACATTGCAGCCATCATGGAAACGTGGGCCACCCAGTACCAGGACTGGGAGTTGATGGTCTGGGGGTATAGGATATTCAGAAAGGATAGGACCGGGGGGGGGAGATCTATGTATGGGAGGGGATAAGGTGTGCAAGGGATGAGGGGGAAGAGGGCAGGACAGAGTCCCTATGGATGCATTTTCAGAACTCAAACAGCAGGACATCGATGGGGATAGTTTATAGACCACCAGCTCAACTGGAGAACCTGGACAGGGAGTTAGTTCAGCAAATCCGAAGGGTCTGAAGGAAAGGTATCATGGTGGTGGTGGAGGACTTCAACCTACCTGAGGTGGATTGGAGTACCCCAACCACCACAAGTGCAAGGGAGCAAGCCCTGTTAGAGGCATTTCAGGACAGCTTCTTGAAGCAGTTGGTCCACGGGTCAACTCAGATAGGAAATACTCTGGACCTTGTACTGTCCAGTGGGGAGATGGTAAGGGATCTGGGGGTGGAGGATCCACTAGCAGGGAGTGATCACTACTCAGTGTGGTTCACATTCAACATGGGGAGGGAAGCTGGGGGTACAGGTACCAAGGTGATTGACTTTAGGTGGGTGGACTTTAAAAACATGGGGGAAATTCTGGCAGGGCACCTGGAGGGGATTCAACCAGGCTGGGACACAAGTCAGAAGTGGGATGTCATAAAAAAGGGGCTAGTGGAGGCTACGGAGCATGTACTAGAACACAGAGCAAGAAAGGGAGAGCATAGAAGCCCAGTTGGATGACACAGGAGGTCAGGGAGGAATAAGGGCCAAGAGAGAGGCATTCCAGAGGTTTAAAAAGTCAGGGAGGGGAGCAGACAAGGAGATGTACATGAAGAAATGCAGAGAGGCCACCAAACTAGTCAGAGCAGCCAAGGCTTCCAGGGAGCTGAGGCTGGCACAGGGTATTACAAATTGAGAAAAGGATTTCTTTAGATACATAAGGGAAAAAAGGAACAACAAGGACCAAGTAGTGAGGATAAAAAAGGATGGGGGGTGGGTGGAGAGAGGGGAGGATCAGTCAGAGGCATTAAATGAATACTTCTGTTCCTTTTTTTATTTATTTTTATTTATTTTCCAATGTCATATCATTGAATATGTGTACAGCAAACCAACGATAAGAACTTTTTCTTCTGGGAACAAGTCCCTTAATAAAAGTACATATATGCATTTGCCATATATGTACTTTTGCTACATGGGGGTAGTACTACAATTATTAACCTAAATAAAAAGAATAACACCCAGTATTGTCGCTGTGTAAATTTGCCCAAGAGCAGCATGGTAGTTACTAAAAGTTATTAATGTTCAGCATCAGTCCCAGAATAGGCCTTGCTCAAAAGAGTTATGGCGTCATGCGATATACCGAAGTTAAAGAAAATAAAATCTTGATCTTTGCTTGGGGCAAGAAGCCATACAAAAATTAAATACAGCTTTAGAATACAAACAACTTTAGTGCCTTAAGAATAACCTTTTTACAAAAGCATTAGGAGAGCAGAGGGAAAATCTCCCCGAACTAAATTTACAATGAAATCTGGCTCTGTTCTGGCTGCAATAAGGGGGAAAACACTCCAACAGTTCCACACAATCTCTTCAAGTGTCCAAATCAGGGTCCTCAAGGCTACTCACGGGCCTCACAGCCAATCTAGCAGACCATTTACCGGCCTCCATGGGATCTCCAAAAGGTAAACCTTCCTCTCATGCACAATTCGGAGGCGAGACGGGAAAATGATGGTGTGAGCTATATCAGCCTCCCTTAGGGTACGTCTGACTGCATCAAATTTCTAGTGGCGTTGCCGCGTTGCATAGCTTAAGTCCAGGAAAAGATGAACATGGCGGTCCTCCAACATCACCGGACCATGGCATCGAGCTAGTGCTAGGATTCTGTCTCGCACACCAATCCCAGAGGTAACCAGCATCAAAGTTCAGGGCTCTTCTGTTTGTTGATGGCCCCGGGGAGTGACTCTACATACTTTCTGTAGCCCTGTAATTGGGTCTTGACCTGAAATCACCAGCTTCTCAGTAAGAAAGTCCTGAATTGCCATTATTGGGTGGTCCCCTTCAAAACCTTCGGGTAAGCCCAATACACGAATGTTAGCACTCCAAATTTGATTCTCCATGGTCTCGAGTCTCATGCGGAAGAGTTTTAGTCATCTGTGCAGTAGCTCCCATCACAGAGTCAGCCTTTTTAGCCACCTCCACAAATTCTGATTTTAGACCCGCCACCAAAGATTCAAGTAGTACCACTCGGCCATTGAAGGAGTCCACTTTCTGGGAGAGATTGGCGACTGAATTAATTAAAGTTTGCATTTTTAACCCTAACAATGCTAAAGATTCGTCTGTGTCTGCGGGAGTCCAGGCTAAATCTTCTGGGCCCAACCATGAGGTCTGGGCCGCGCTAGCACCTTTTCCTCTGTCGGGTCCTCCTGCTGCTTTGTCCCGCTTCGGGTTTCCCATTTTACCCAAATCTATGGTTGGAATGTCATTCCCACAATCCAAATTGTTCAGAACAGTGGCAAAATAACAGTTTTTGCTGTATTTTACTAAATAAATGCATGGAGCTATGGCTTCTTGCATCCACCAAGCTCGGGCTCCATAGCGCCCCATGAATACTTCTGTTCTGTATTCAACAAGAGAAAGTGGGGCAGGTACCACAGGTGAGGGGAAGGGTAGGTGGGGGGTGACAAATACGAGGATTACTGAGGACAGGGTACTGGAAGGACTGAGGGTGGACAAGGCACCTGGGCCAGATGGCATTCACCCCAGGGTACTCCAGGAGCTGGCTGAGGTTCTGGCAGGGCCACTGGCTGACCTGTTCAATAGCTCCCTGGACACAGGATGCGTACCACAGGACTGGAGGACAGTCCATGTGGTGCCTATCCACAAAGGTGGCCCAAAGGATGAACTGGGAAATTACAAGCCAGTAAACCTCACATCAATCATGGGGAAGCTCATGGAGACAATCCTGAAAGAGAGGCTGGTGACCTTTTTGGAGGACAGTGGACTCCAGGATGGGCATCAGCACAGGTCTGTCTCGGGTCGATCCTGCCAGACCAACCTCATTGAGTACCATGATTGGGTGACAAGGGAACTAGACAAGGGCCATGCAGTGGATGTCCTATATTTGGATTTCAGCAAGACCTTTGACTCTGTGCCGCACAGGAGGCTTGGGGAAAGCTGGAAGCTGTGTGGGTGGGAGTGAAGATGGTGAAATGGATAACAAATTGGCTAAGGGGTAGGCAGCTGAGGGTGGTAGTGGGAGGGGAACTCTCAGCACCAAGGGCAGTGACGAGCGGGGTGCCACAGAGATGAGTTTTGGGGCCAGTGTTGTTCTGGTTATTCATAGCTGATACCTCACATGGGATCCGAAGTAAGATCGGTCTGTTTGCAGATGACACCAAAATGGGGGCAGTGGTTGATGACATTGAGGGATGGAAGTGGCTACAGGATGACCTAACTAAACTGCAGGAATGGTCAGAAACATGGCAGCTGGGGTTCAATGCCAAGAAGTGCAAGGTAATGCACTCTGGAGCACAGAACCAGGAGGGACTATCAGCTGGGAGGGTACAGTTGGATAGCACCATGGAGGAAAAGGACCTAGAGGTACTTATAATGGGGAGCATGAACAACCCTGCTCAATGTAAGAAGGCAGCAGTGAAGGCCAACAAAATGCTGGGGTGCATAGCGAGGGGAATCTCACCCAGAAGTAGGGAGGTAATCCTTCCCCTGTACAGGTCTCTGGTCAGGCCACACCAGGAGTACTGCATGCAGTTCTGGTGCCTGTACCTGAAGAAGGATGTTAGATTATTGGAGGGGGTCCAGCATAGAGTGACAAAGATGATCCAAGGATTGGAGGACAAGCCCTACGAGGAAAGGCTGAGCGAGCTAGATATGTATTTTTTGGAGGACAGGAGGGATGGGGGGACATGACTGAGACCTTTAAGTACTTGAAAGGGATAAACAAGACTTGAACGGGGGGATCTTCCAATTAAGAAGAGGAAGGGACATGAGAGGGCAGTCTCAGACTTGGCGGGGAGATTCAGGAGGGAGGTAAGGAGACAGTTCTTCATGGAAAGGGTGGTGGGCAAGTGGAACACTCTACCACAGGAGGTGGTGGCCTGTAAGATGGTGGTCAGTTTCAAGAGGGATGGGACAGGGCAAGGGAGGGTAAATCTAAGGAGGGAGGAGTGGGAGGGGCAGCTGCGAGTTGAGGGGCTAGCTGCAAATCGAGCAGACTCAACAGACTGTGAGGCCTATTTCTACTGGCATTTTAGTATGTTTGTATGACAAAGACCTTCATGTTCCTGAAAGGAATGAATAAGATGCACTACAGGGAACTATTTAGCAAGAGTAGAGAGACAAGAACCCCAGGTCATGAATGGAAACTCATGGGGGTAGGGGAAGGTTTAAGAGGGATGTGAAGAAATTGGATTTTATGGACAGGGTGGTGGAACCATGGAACAGTCTGCTAGCGGAGGTGGTGGGCACGAAGACCAGAAATGGTTTCAAGCATGCCTGGGACAGGGTAAATGGCTTAGTGGTTGATCAGTTCAGTAACATCAGGGAGGGAAGCAGGGGGGTGAACCGGGAAGGATAAAACCCCAGTTGGACAATAGGATTTAGGGCAGATAGGGAAATCTGAGCTGATTAGATGGACCTTTGGTCTTTCTCTGCCATCATAGTCTATGTTTCAAAGGCAACAAAGCAGCCAAGGACAAAGGTGCCCAAGATAAAGTATAGTACAGTTCATTAATTTTCTTTTTGCATCCACAACAGTAGCAGTAGTTGTAGTTTTAATTATACTGTGCCCTTTCTCTGAAGCTCAGGGCATGTTATATATTGTAAAAGCAAAACATTTAAAAAAAATTAAAACAAGTAGATAAAATCATCAAGAGATCTGTAATCTGCAGGAAAACATATTAACATCAAAGTAATACTAAGTAATAATATTATAATTTAATTTCAATAATTAAAATTATACACACTGGCGAATATTCAAAAGCAGTTTGGCATGGCACAACAGTGTTGCATATACACAACCCACTAATGTCCCGGCATTCAAAAGGGAAAAGTGCACTGCACAAATCCCGATGCACGGAGCGCATCAGTAATGTATGCAGGCACAGGTGGGGGGCGCCCATGCATAACCTGCACAGCACGATATTCAGCCCGGGATGTGCAGAGTCATGCATGTGCAACCCCTACCTGTGCCTGCACAAAGTTAAGCCCCAAAAAAAGGAACAACTGATAGCCACCCACAGGTAAGCTGCCGCATTGCAGGGTGCAACACGGCAGCTGCCACCTGTGGGTGGCCACCCGAGTTCCTGCTGCACCTGGCGGCGCCCTCCCATGCCCCATTGCGGGCATCCCTTGAGCGAAATCCCCCTGTCCAATATCCCTGGTGGTCCAGTGGACCTCTATGTGCCCGATCGCGGGCATCAGTATAGTCCCCCCCCACGTCCAACATCCCTGGTGGTCCAGTGGACCGATCGCCGCCCGATCGCGGGCATCCGTAACACATAACAGACCCCTACCACCCTGGTGGTCTAGTGTACCCCTCCTCACCACCCACTGAGCTCACCGCCCGCTCCCCCGTCAGCCAGCGGGCGGCACCCACCCACCTGCCACCTGCAGCCGCCGACGACAGCTCGGTGAGCTGCACACCATTGGTTCTGGCGTGAGCCAATGGGCATCATAGCCATACATACTACTCAGTCCAGATATGTGAATGATTCCACATATCTGGACCGAGTAGTAGAGTGGGTTGCACACCCATTGGCTCACGCCAGAACCAATGGGCGGCAGCCTCACCGAGCTGTCAGTCAGTGGGCGGGTGGCAGGCGGGTGGGTGCTGCCACCCGCCTGTGACAGGGGAAGCGGGTGGTGGGGCTCAGTAGGCAAGTGGGGAGGTGGGTACACTAGACCACCAGGGTGGTAGGGGTCTGTTATGTGTTATGGATGCCCGCGATCCAACGGCGATCGGTCCACTGGACCACCAGGGATATTGGACGGGGGGGACTATACTGATGCCCGTGATCGGGCACATAGAGGTCCACTGGACCACCAGGGATATTGGACAGGGTTTCTTTTATATTACAGGAATGCCCACGATCGGGCTGCGGGGGGGTCGGTCCCCAACGGCTGCTGCCTGGCAGGGCGCCAAGTGCAAGTCGTCGGGGATCGGTGCACCTGCATGCTAATGGCATGCAAATGGGGCCATAATGAGATGCAAATGGCCCCCTGTGTGCCTTGCATAAATTATGGCACATTTGCATGTCCCCTTTTGAATATCGCAGGTGCTGTGCATGGCGCAATGGCACTTGCGCTAGCGCATCTCCATGCTCCACTCTGGCCACTTGCACTGGCGCAGTGCCACTGCGCCATGCACAGTGGGGGTGGCCAGGGTGCGATATTCAAAGCTGCTGCGCCATAGCGCAGCTCCATTGAATATCGCCCAGGCTCTCACCCCGCGCAGCAAAGTTGAGCTGCGCCCAGGCTTGCGCCACTGCCTGGCGCAGTTTGAATATCTGGGCCAATTTCTGTTTCACAATTTACACTGCAGCTGTAATGTAGCTTGTCCATGTTTCACCTTATGGTAATGTGATTTTTTTCTTCTTTTGTTTTTAACAGTGTAGGCTTGTAGATAAAACTGATGACTTCAGAACATTAAGTAACAGCAAAGAAAACGGTACACAATATCTTTCAAGTGATACCTGTACCAAAAATTATGCAAGGGAACAACAGGAAGAGATGGAACAACCAGAAACTGAGACAGAAATGGAGCAGGAAAGCGAGGAGGAACAAGCTGAGGACCAAGACAAAATTCCAGGTGTGTCTGAACAAGCACAGGAAGAACCAATTCCAGTAACACAGAAACATAAAAAAATAGAATTTGTCATTGGATATGGATCACTTGGCCCACCCAGTCTGCCCATTTTGTCCCTGTCTATACTGTCGCTGCAGACCCTACCTGATCTCTGGATGCTCCCCCCCCCCCGCTTTTCTACCAGGACTCCATTGTGCCAATACTATGTTTGCTTGAAGCCTACCAGTGTTTTTGAGCCCACCACCTCTGCTGGAAGGGTGTTCCAGGTGTCCACCACTCTTTCAGTGAAGATGTACTTCCTCAAATCCCTCCTGAATTCCCCTGCAGCTTCACTGCAAGCTCCCTTGTTCTTGTGCATCTTTCTTCTGAACAATACCCCTCCTGCACCTTATTCACCCCATGAGGCACTTTTTTTGCCCATAAAGGTGTTTATCCTCCTTAGGCAGAACAGGCAGCTTCTCATCCCTGTCCCCAGCATTTGCGGCCATCTCTTACCTCCTCCCAGTCGTGAGTCCTATCTCTCATGGACTCCCCCCATAGTGGGGCCAGAGAGAGGACTCTCCTTCCCCCTGAGTCACACATCGACAACCAGAGTGACAGAGTAGGCCACAGTGCAACAGGCAGGGCTTCACAAAGCCTGTCCTCCATTTTTCCTGCTGGTTTCTCCCTGGGCCCATGGATGTGCAATGAACATGAAGTGCATGCTCTGCCTACAAGGAGATGCCCCCAACACTCTGTACTTGCAAGGCATGGCAACACCCCTCCCTAAGGGAGGACAGCAGCCCTACAGATGCACAATCCTCCCTCACCCAGTCAGCCCTCGGGTGACCCCCATCCATTTCTGAACTCAGTTCACCAGTGTGGCAGGAGGTGAGGTGCTCAGCACCTTGGCCCTCTATGGCACTGGGCTGTAAATCCCTGTGAGGTACGTATAGGTCTCTATCGCATCCTCCCCTCCCTCCTCTCTTCCAGGGTGTATGTACTGAGATCTGTCAGTCTCTCCTCATAGGGTGTATGATGCAGCCCCTGCACCATTTTAGTTGACCTCTTCTGGATATTTTATTTATTTCAGTTTGGAATTAATACCTTTGAGACAAGGACTCATTTTCAAAGGTTCCAAGTCGGTGTTGAACAAACATTACAAAAATACAAGGCTTACAGAGGGGTAAATAAAAAAAAGAGAAAAAACATTGAAGCATATACACAGGCAGTAATAGTAAAATTTGAACTTATGCACATCAAATTAGTAAATATTAACAGATAGACTGATTAGATAAGAGGTGGTTGGGGGGGCTCAGCTGAAGGTGGCATCGTCTGAGGTGGGAGAGAGGTGGAACCTTCAACCAAGTGAGGCCATCATCAGGTAACCGGGGTAGGGGAGTGAGTTAAGAAAAAGTGGTATATAGCAGAAAGATGTGTGGGGGGTAGGTAAATGGAAAACTAGGGTCAAGGTACTATCACATTAGCGCAGGCATGTGGCATCGTCTGAGGTGGGAGAGAGGTAGAGCTTTCAACCAAGTGAGGCCATTGTTAGGTAATTGGGGATAGGGGAGTGTGTTAAGAAAAAAAGTGGTATATAGCTGAAAGATGTAGAGGGGGTAGGTAAATGGAAAACTGGGGGTGAGGTACTATCACATTAGCACAGGCAGGTACAATTCATTTTAGAGTCAAGGAAAGATTTGAGCCCAGTTTTGAAGGTACTAATCTTGGTAGTATCAGTGAGGACAGCAGGTAGTTCATTATACCATTTCGGACCTTGATACAGGAAGGAATTCTGGGCAAGTTTAGTTCTTTTAAAAGGAATCACCATCTTGTCAGCGACTGCACTACAGGTAGATTTAGTTGGGATGGCCAGCTTAAAGTGTCCGCCCAGTGTGGGGGATGTCAGTCCAAGTAGCACTTTTTTTAGAAGCAGGCAGGTTTGGTATTGCCCTCTAAGATGGAGTGGGAGCCACCCAGTTTCAGTGTACAGTGACCAGGTGTAGGTGTCGACAGTAGCCCCCAAAGTAAGATAACAGGCCTTATTGAGGAGTGTGTTAATCCAGCTAAGAGCAGTTTTTGTGCCCGTCCCATATATAGGCAACCCAGAGTCAATGGTAGACAGTATTGAGCTACTGGTGGCTAGTTTGAGTGCATCCGGTGTCATTGAATGTCTGTGATGATAAAGTACACCAAGTTTTATATTTGCAGTCTTGATGACAGAGTCAATGTGGTTTGAAAAGGTGAGCATGTCATCAAAGGTAATGCCGAGATATTTGAAGTTAGATACTTGGTCTAGGATTTCACCTTTTTGTTTATGAATAGACAGGGGCAGGTATTTCTTTTTGCTTTGGGAAGTGGTGAAGAGCATACTCTTTGTTTTTTTGACATTTAGTAGTAGCTTGTTTTCCGTAAACCAAGATTCAAGTTTATGGAAGCTGCTTTGGAGTTAAATTGTGATGGATTGTTGGTCTTTGCCAGTGACTGAGATCACTGCATCATCAGCATAGAGAACTGTGCTTGCTGAGCAAGCCATTGGGGTGGAGTTGATGAAGAGGCTAAAGAGTAGAGGAATGAGGATTGACCCCTGCAGAACCCCGAGGTGCACCTCCTTAGCAGCGGATAGGGTATCACCAATTTTTACTCGTGATCTGTTAGAGATGTAGCTGCCAAACCATAGTACCGTATTTGGGGATATACCTGTAGACAGAAGGCAACTTAGGAGGAGGTAGTGATTAACAGAGTCGAAAGCCTTCGTGAGGTCGATGAAGACTGATCCAACTGCATGACAACTATCCAAGGCATTATATAGCTGGGATGAATAATCAACTAGAGCGGTGAATGTGGAGTGCTTTTTACAGAAGCTGTGCTGTTGCGGGCAGAGTAGGTTATGGTTTTCAAGGTATTCAGTAAGCTGCTCCAAGACCATTCTTTCCAGTACTTTCAAAAGGGGGAGGGAGGAAGGATGGATAAAGGTCTGTAGTTGGATGTTTGGGTTTTATCCCCCACTTTAAAGACAGGCGTTACGTTAGCTGACTTCCATGCATTTGGAAATACTCCTGATTTTGGAGAGGCATTAAACACCATGGTAAGAGGACCAGCAAGTTCATGAAGGAGTAGACCAACCAGCTTCATGTCAAGCAGATCTGCCCCCATCCTGGTCTTGCCAAGCACCCATTTAATATGCTCTATGGTTTTGGCTTTGGTGACACGTCTAAAGTAAAAGGGTGGTACATCTTTGCTTGGGGGATCTTGAGGGGCAGTTGGGTGTTGCTGAAAAAGGCATGTCTTTGAAGCAGTCACCAGGCAGCACACTTGAAAGGTCAGTGAACGCACTGTTGAGCTCATTGGCAATTTTGATGGGTTCCTGTAGGGGCCCCTTCACAGTCAACAGTAGATCTGGGGGGGGGGGTGTCTTGGGGATTTAAGAGAGCACCAAAAGTTTCTTCCAGAACCCCAGGTTTTGGTTAGTAGATCCTTATAGCAGGAGGTTTTAGCCTGTCGGATGAGTCTGGTGCAGGCGTTTCTAGCTGCTTTGTAGGTATTAAACGTAGCAGGTGTACGAACTGCTTTTGCTATATGCCAAAGATTGTCTATGTTCTTCATAAGTCCAATAAGGGAGTTGGAGAGCCAGGGATTGGAGATTCCCTTAATCGTTTTAGTTTTATATGGTGCAAAAATATCACAAGCACGGTTGAAAACCATTATGAAGTAGTTAAGTGCCTCATTACCATCTATATCCCCAGCCAGCAGGGACCAATCCAATTGTGTCACGTACAGCTTCCACCCTGTCTGTCTTTTCTAAGATATGATCTCTAGAACTGGTGGGATCTCATCAACAATCGATACAGTGGCAATACCACCTTTTTCCTTCTTCTGGTGATTCCCCTCTCTATGCACCCCAACATCCTGCTGGCCCTGCTTTTTGCCTTCTCACACTGCTCCAACACCTTGAAGTAATCAGATATGATAACCCCACAGATCATTTCCTGTTTAGTGACCTTCAGTACTTTTTTCTCATTTCACACACCGCCCCTTGGTTTCTGTGACCTAGGTGCATGATTCTGCACTTTTTTTGCATAGAAATCCAGCTGCCATATCCTTGACCATGCCTCGAGTGTTCTCAGGTCTCTACTCATTTTCCCCACCTCTCCAGGGTATCTACCCTACTGTAGAGTTTGGAGAGGCATACATTCCTTTCCAGCTCTCCTGAAATGTTGCTTACAAAAGCACTGAAGTGGAACAGTCCCAGTACTGAGCCCTCAGGTACCACACTGGCCACTCTCCTCTCATTAGAGTGAGTGCCATTTACCACCACTCTCTGTCACCTATCCATCAGCCAGTTCCATACCCAGTTAACCACCTTGGGCCCAACCCCCAAACTGCCCATTTTACATATAAGCCTCTTATGTGGGCCTTGCTGAACTCTAACTAGACCAAGTTTATCACTCCATCCCAATCTAGCTCCCTGTTCATCTAGTGGAAGAAATTGATCAGGTTCATCTAACATGTCCCCCTCCCCCATGAATCTGTGCTGCCTCACATCTTGTAACATGCTGGATTTGAGATACTCCACCAGGTTTCTTTTAATAGAGTCTCCAATAGTGTCCCCACCACTGACATTAGACTGACCGACCCATAGTTGCCAGCCTCCTCCCTGCTGCCATTTTTATGAAGTGGGACTATATATGTCCTCCTCCAGTCCTCTGGAACCACTCCTGTTTCCAGTGAGTATTCAGAACTGAACTGTGTAACATGGCTGAGAGGGTAATGAACCTGGAGAAAAAGATGGATCTCATGCTGCAGTCGTTACAGATACACAGTGGCACATGCAGTCCAGTGCTTTCACATCTGCATAAGTCATCATCACTTGTGTCATTCATACTGCTTCTGGAATCTGATGTGCAGATTCTAAGCAGTGGGAGCAATAATGGCACAGTAGCAATAAACTCAGACAGCTCCCTGCATGTGTCAGTTATGCCTTCTACTGATTGGAATAACATTACTATGACATCTTCCCCACATGAACTAGTGACAGTGTCTGATGGCAGGCTGGAGCATCTGGTGGCTCTGATTTTAGGACATTGGTGCTATGAATGAGTATTTGTGCTGGGGAAAAAACGTAAATTGGGATGGGAGTATGGGAAAGAGGCCCATGCAAGTGCCATACACCATGAGGTGTTAAAAATTATCAGGAGGCACTTGGAGGTTGGCAACATACACATGAAACTAAAAAGGGACATATAAATGAACATTTGAGGGACCCAAGAAAGACAGGAAATCTTACAAATACATACTACAGTACGTTAGTTTTGTCTGTAATGTGATTTGAATTAAATTCTGAAACTCAAGTTTTATTTTGTCCTTGTTTTTGGTATTTCAAATCATTGAGGTGTCACATTGTACCTTGCCAGGCAGCATCGAGAAGTGTCATTTCAAGTTTGCTAATCCTGACTGTAGTAAGGGGGTGTCATTGGAATCCCTGGCTTTGAATTCTCAAGAATAGATTCAGGTTGGGGAACATATATCACAAACTGCTATTATATGATGTCTTTCAAACTGAGCACTTTTAGATAGTGACATGGCTGTCTGAGGTTTTCAAAGACACCATACAGATACAGACCTTGAAAACCAGTATACCCCTATTGTATGAACCCGTGCTTTTGGTAGTTGTTAGGGGACTCTTTGGGAAACACGTATCCTGAATTGCTTGTTAATACAACAAGAAATGCCAAAGTTATGTACGCTTTATGTGATAATTGATAAACATGACACAGTGAAGTGTGCATTTCCCCTTTAAATTTTGGATATTTATTTATTTAGTTTTTGTTGACCGGATAAGTACACTAGACAAGACACTGCCTATTTTCAGGCACGACCCGGGAGGTTACAGAACAACAGTCAGTAATAAACAATACAGTATACAGAACATTTCTTTTTGAACAATACAGTTTCAGGAAGAAATAGGTACAAAACATGATCCTGTGTCCCTGCATCCTGGGGTACCCAACTTCTTCCCTTGTCTCCCGAATCTCCATTTTGCATAGAGAATGGGCAAGACCAGGCAAACACACTTGCCTCATCCTCGCTATGCAGCTCTCTGCCACCATGTGCAGCTGCCTTCCTCTTTCCACAGGGAGAGGAGAACTTACTAGAACCATGAATCCTGCACATGGCACATCAAAATGCCACCCTGGTAAGTTAAGACAAGTTAACTTTATACAATATGTACAGTTTTTAATGCTTAACAGTGCATAACTTTACATACTGGTTCCTTTGGTAAATACTGATCAGTGTAAAAAAAATTATTTACTATACTGCAGGCCTTGAAACTGTATGCTACACCACTTTTAAGCATTGTACTGTATGTTGATATCACACATATACTTTGCATTGGGCAGTAATGTACATTTGTCATTTTCTGATATTGTAGTGAACAGTAGAACAAACACGATTTTGTTAGTACACAGTACAGTATGCTGGTGTCATGAGAAGCAAGACAGTACTAACAGGATATTATAATGTAGCCAGTGTGTCAGTATGGTGCTTTCAAAATGTACTGTCAATACATTGTATAAAGCGAGGTAAATGTTCTTACTGTTGCAAGGCAATGAAGATGTGAGCAGCATTTTAATGAGGCAGCAGGATAGACTGGTGCTGCCTCATGGGTTTCAGTCCCCCTGAGGAACCGCACCTGTCCCCCGACCCTCATTAAGATTGGCTCTAACCTGTACAGGGATGAGGAATTGGGTGACCTGTGGAGGGCAACACACCCCGAGGAAGTACATTCTTCATATTCATGTGTAAGTTACTTCTCATACGTGTAGGTATTATTTGCCATGTGAATCTGTACTGTACTGGCAACTACTGTAAAACTGTAAAGCACCACTTTCTGCACAGCTACTAGTAAACACAAGTACTGTGCACAACATTAATCTGTATCTCATTTCTCTTTATTTCCTTGCAGGAGGAAGTCAGACTAATTTGTCTACTGTTTCAGAGGTTGCAGGTTTGTGACCCTGAAGGGCCACCCAAGTCACTACATCCTTCGAAAGGCCGGGGCCATCCAGGAGTTGGTGCTGTAAGACTATTTTATTACATTTCTTAAGTTAGAGATTGGCAGCGTAGCCTAGAAGTTAGGGTAATGAGCTATGAATGAGCTTGGTATGCCCAGCAGACATGAGTTTGATTTCCACCTCCACCTGCAAACTGTGTGACTCGGAGGAGTCACTTATCCTCCCCAGTGCTGCCAGGTTGCCCCTGAAAACAGGAGCATGTGCCTAGCTGGACTTACCTGGCTACCAGAAGAATAAAAAAAAGTTAATGTGTACAAAAATGTTAAAGTGGTTTTCTATGGGTGTATCTGAGTGGATTTTATGAAGCAGAGTGCAGTTTAAATGACTCCTGTAAGTCCCCTGCACATGTGGCTGTGAGGTTCTTGATACTACCAAACTTGCCAATAAATTCAATTCAGCCTTTACAGACCTAAGTTCTGCCATCCCTACTGAGCCTGCCCAAACCCACTGTGGTGGACCTGGTCCTAAAGCCACCCAGCTGCTGTGCCTTGAACCATGTTACCTTAAATTCTACTTTAAGCCTGTCTCAGTAAAGAACACATCTAAATATATCAGAAAGGTGCTTGGCAAAATCAAGGTTGGGAGTGACTTGTTTGATATGAAGTTTTTTTTTCTCTGGGGGTAGAAGAACTTCCCTATCCCATTTCAAAAATGTTGAGCTTTTCCCTGTGTTACTCCCAGTTTCCCAAGAAGTGGAAATCTGCACTGCTTGCACCAGTATTCAAAAGTAGTGACCACTCTAACCTAACCAGCTACAGACCGATTTCTATTCTCTCTTCCCTGTCCAAGGTCCTTAAGAGAATAGTCTTTGACCAACCTGTCTCATATTTTAAAAAATACAAAGTCCAGTGTGCCCAACAACATAGCTTTTGGAAACAACACATCATCAATACTTCACAGTTGGAATACTCCAACTATGTTCATGAGGCCCTTGATGATGGAGACCTGGTTGGAGCTGTCTATATCAACTTGACAAAAGTCACCCATAAGCTCCTACTCAACAAAATACTTGGCCTCAGTTTGTCTCAGGACACAGTAGCCTGGTTCCAGAGTTATTTCACTAATTGATGGGTCCTTGCCTGACACTAGGGGAGTATCTACTGGTGTTCCCCAGGGCTTCATTTTGGGCCCACTCCTGTTTGGCCTCTTCATAAACGAGTGCCTCAGTATATTTAAAATGTAGGTTTCTTATGCCTGTTTTTTCTGCACTGGTAACATACCTTCACAATCTGCCTCTATATATCTGGTGGTGTCTTAACCACCTTCCCGACTATGCCAATTATGTAGTCTATATCCCTCTTGTCACTCGTGTTTTTCCAAGTGTCAAAATACCAAAGCCTTATTAGACTATATTCATTATACTGCATATTGTATGCACCTAGAATGTATTAAATTACTTGAACTTTGTGGTTTAATTGTGTATATGTGTATATATTTATTATGTTGTTCTTTTTGTATGTGTTAGTATTTGACTGCAGTTTTATATTATGGGTGTTTTCATACATGTGCACATCACATGTAGTTTTTGATGTATTTTGATTGGCAATACACCTGTTTTTCTCATCAGTGATAGTATTTAAACCTGCAGCCTTTTGATGATGTGAGCCTTGATAATGAGAACATATTTAGCATGAAAAATTGGCTGTATGTGGGAGCAGTTTTGCTGTGTACATTGTTTATGGACTGCACAATAAATGGCACTTTATCCTACACATCAAGTCCAGGTGAGTTTTTTTTTTACCTCTCCTAGCTGTGAGCCAGGCTCCTCACTTCTACTAGGTACTGCAACATGCCATGACACCAACTATTTCCCTTGAGCTACCTTTAGTGCTACAAATTTGGTAAACATGTTCCCCAAGGTGACCCCTGAAGTTTCCCAAATGACCACGCTGGTAAAAAAAAGGACAAAGTAGTTTTCAAGGGGTGCATCTGTATGGTGTTTGTGGAGCACAATACAGTACAGTATGAATGTCTCCTATGAGTCCCTGCATTTTCCTCACAAACATCAGACAGAAGCAGTTATAACTTTGGAATTTCTTGTAGTGTTTGTTAAAGAGTGCAGCTCACATGCCTCTTATGAGCCCATGCATTTGCTTCATAAACATCAGACAGAAGCAATTATTATTTTTGAATATTTTGTGATATAAACATAAAATTCGATAGACATGTTCCCTAAGGTGTCCCTGGATGTCTACCAAATGCTCAGGTTGTTAAAAAATAGGTTAAAGTGTTTTTCAAGGAGTGCATCTGTGTGGTATTTGTAAAGCAGAGTGCAGCTCAAATGTCTTCTGTGAGCCCCTGCATTTGCTTCACAATCATTAAATAGAAGCAGCTATAACTTTGGAATTTCTTGTGGTATAAACATGAAACTTGGTATACTGTATGTGTTCCCCAAGGTGTCTCCTGAAGCCCCTCGAATGTCCAAGTTTTAAAGGAATGTTAAAGTGAGCCGGCTTCGTGGCACTGAGCAGTGGGGCATCCACTTGCACATTGGTGACCCGGGTTTGAGCCCTGAGTCTAGAGTGTCAGGAGCAGAGACTGGCAGGAAGGGGAGAGAGAGAGAGCATCCACATGGACATTCTCCTCCTGGAAGTTGGTGCTGAAGAGCACCACTTGGAGAGTGACATCTAGTAGTGTGCAGAGCCTTGCTGGCACGGGTGACCACAGGTCAGCTGGCTCTGCCCCCAGAGCATGCATGCCACTGGGGTGTGTGGAGAGGCCCAGAAAATGGAAACTAGCCCCTGTCTTGGCCTGTTGGATGATGGCTGCCTAGTCCTCAATGCCACAGTCCCCCTAGCGTATTGCTTCTGCCCCTGTGCCCTGCATACCTTGGAGGACACCCAGAAATGCTACACCTCTCCTCTCCCCCAAGGAGAGGCCCCCCAGCAAGGATAAGCTGAACCCTCTGAGGATATGCGGACAGCCTGGAGAGTCAGGTGGCAGGATGCAGAAGTGACGGGTGAGACTGGCAGACACACAGGGACATTAAGCAGCCAGAAGGAGTGGGAGGTTAGGTGTAGGGGAAGGCACACAAAAAAGACTAAAGTGGTTTACAATGGATGCCTCTGTGTGGTGGTTGTGAAGCAGAGTGCAGCTCTAATGTCTCCTGTGATCCCTTGCATTTGCTTCACAAACAAGAGACACAAGCAGTTATAACTTTGGAATTCCTTGGGTATAAACATGAAATTTAGTAAACATGTTCCCATAGGTGTCCCCTGTAGCCCACCCCCCAAATATCCAGGTTGTTAAAAAAATGGTTACAGTGGTTTTGGACTGGTGCATCTGTGTGACGTTTGTGAAGCAGAGTGCAGCTCGAATGTCTCCTGTGAGCCCCTACATTTGCTTTGCAAACATCAGACAGAAACAGTTAGGACTTTGGAATTTCTCATGGTATAAACATGCAATTCAGTATACGTGTTCCCAGTGGTGTACCCTGAAGTCCCCCAAATGCCCAGCTTGTTAAAAAAATAAGGCTTAAGTGTTTCTAAAGAGGTTTGTAACAGTGGTTATATACTTAATAATACACTGTAAGGAAAGTAGGTGAATCACCGTGGAGCTGGCACATGCGCATATTTGGCAGTTGAAAATGACTCTTTGTGGTAGTGAACAGAAGTTACATCAAAACATGCAGGTGCAATAATGAATAAATAAAGTCAGTGTTGCAGAGATGACACATTCTGAGAGTGAAGAGATGCGGCACCAAAACAACACGGAAGACAAAGTAATACTGGGTAGAACTGTACATAACTGAACTTTCCGAACTAAAGGGCATAAATACCAACCCACTCTTGAGGGTTGGCACAAGACACACTCATTCTGGATCCCAGTCTATCTGTGTATACTGTAAATCATAAAACTAACTTGGTTGGAACAAATGCTTAGCTCTCTTGTTCTGGAAAATGACAAGTTCTAATCAGAGATGACGTTTACAAGCAGAGAAGAAAGAGCTACTCACTGTAGAAACTGTTTCCTCTAAGGGAGGTGACAATCACATGAAATTCATCAAGTCTGCACCTGCATGATGCCCCAGAATCTTAAAGAACTTCAAAGGGTGCCCTCCGCACTGTCAAGGTCTTGAGCTCCTCAGCTTTCACATGTCAGAATTTTTGATAAAGAGACATGGACACTTGTTGGTAGCTTAAAATATGATTGTTATGCAGTACACAGTGTTGCGGTCATTGTTTCCTTGCAACTGGTTTGCAAAGCCACTAGTGCAAGGGAGCTATGACATCAACAGTCTACACTGAATAAAGAACAGGTATGTACTTACCATAACAGTAGATCTTCAAGAGAATCTCTTTCATCAGGCCACACCTTTGGAACTATACCTGCGTCAGCGCTAGGACCACATGAAAACTTTTGCAAGTCAGGGGCCGTCTACAACAACATCATGCATCAGCGTCTACATAAACGTGGGCAGCCCCATCTCTCCTCATTTCCCCACTGGAGATTATGCTTGGAGGACCTCACTCTGAGGAACCAGAAGATAAGGGCAACACCTATCATACCAGGTGACTGGGTGCTGGAAAAGGCAGTGATGGAATGACTCAATGCAGGAAACCCGGTGTCCTACTCCTGAAGAGGGAAGGAGGGTGGGACAGTATGGCCTGATGAAAGAGATTCTCTTGAAGATCTACTGTTATGGTGAGCATGTAACTGTTCTATCTTCTTCAAGGATATGTCTTTTATCAAGCCTGACCTTTGGAACGTGTCTCAAGCAGTACCAACAATTGACAGTCTGAGAGGACGGAGATATACAGCCTCATGACAGCAGGCCCTGTAACACAGCTAGGCCAAACCCTGCTTGTCTGCATGATACAATGTCCAGATTGTAGTGTTTAGTGAAGATGTGGACAGTGCTTAATGTGGCAGCTACAAAGATTTCAGCAGCTGAAACATTGTGGAAACAAGCAAAAGAAGTGGCCATGCCATTTGTAGAATGACCACAAGCCACACCAGGAAGTTCCTTACTGTACTTCCTATAACGGAACGTAATACAATGTGCCAACCATTTGAACTGACACTGTTTAGACACAGGAGCACCCTCTTTCCCAGGGGTAAATGAAACAAAAAGCTGAAAGGACTTTCTGCAGTCCTTGGTACGCTTCACATAATATCAGAGGATCCTATGGACATCCAAGGTATGGAGTAATGCTCTCTCTGGATTGGCATACCCCAGGTAATACACAGGAAGGTTGATGGTTTGATTCAAAGTACATTCAGATACCACCTTGGCAAAACTTAGGATTGTTGCATAAAGACACTCTGTCTTTATGAAAGTTGAATAAGTAGGCTCACACATTAGAGCCTGAAGCTCTGAAATCCTTTGAAAAGAAGTAATGGCAACTAAAAATAACACTTTTCACGAAAGAAAGCACAAACCACAACTCACAGCTTGTTTAAAAGCAGTCATTGTAAACTTTTCTAACACAACATTTAAGTCCCAAGCCAGGACTGGATTCCTGATGGGAGGTTTCAAATGTAATATGCCTCTCAAAAATGTGGAGGCTATCTCTAGCTGAACAACCGTACATCCATCAACTGGTACATGAAATACTGAAACAGCAGCCAAATGCACCTTGAGGGAGGAATACTTGAGTCCTGAGTCTGACAGGGATAACAGGTATTCCAACACTGCTTTGACTGGGCAAGTAAAGGGATTCAGCTGTTTGGAAGCAGCACATAGCGTACAGCGCTTCCATGTCAAAGAATAGGTAGGCTTGGTGGAAGGTCTTCTGGCAGCCATCAGAACATCATCCACTTTAGACGATACCTCAAACTGTGCCATATGTATGTCTGCAGAAACCATGCATGCAGATGGAAGGACTTCAGGTCCAAATGGACCAGAGACCCCTTGTCCTGTGACAGCAGTCACCTGCACAGTGGTAGAGGTACTGCAGGTTCCACTGCCGGCTGCTGTAGTAATGGATACCAGGTGTGTGGTACCTATAGTGGAACAATGAGGATAAAGGCTGCCCTCTCCATCCTCAAGTTTGAATAGTACCCACTGTATGAGAGGAAAGGGAGAGAAGGCATACAGAAACATCCTTTCCAAGTAAGCAACAACCCATCTTGTCAGAAAACTCCAGACCCTGGAATGAGTGAGCAGAAACACGACAGTTTTGTATTGTGTGGGGATGCAAAAAGGTCCAACTCTGGGTGACCCCACCTTTTGAACAGGTCTGCCACTACTGGGGTAAGCAGTTCCCATTCATGTATCCTGTACTGGGACCTGCTTAACCTGTCTGCCAAGGTGTTTTGGGCACCTTGCAGATGTACGGCTGAAAGTTCTAGGCTGTGTTCCACAGCCCACTGCCACACTCTCATTGTCTCCTTACATAGTGGATAGAAATAGGTTTCCCCTTGTTTGTTTTTGTAATGCGTTACACTGACACTGTCTGTCTGTATTAACAGAGGACTTGGTGTCAGATGCAGTTGAAAGGCCTGGAGACTGTACAGGGCAGCCCTCATCTCCAGAATATATGTAATTTCTTCTCCCCTGGGACCAAACACCTAGTGTTTGGTAATGGCCTAGGTGTGCTCCCACCTGGGGCCAGAGGCATCTGAGGTAAGAATTTATACTGAATTTGACATCAAAAGTGGAACACCCTTTGCAGATTGGTGCGGTCCATCCACCACATCAGTGCTTTCCTGAAAGGAGACATGACTAGTACTTGTTTGTCTAGGTCATCTGTGGCTTGGTCCCATTGAACTCTTAGGGACCACTGAGAGATCTGCATATGCAGATGGCTAGTGGCACTGTTACTATAGCTGTTGCCATCAGGCCTAGAAGGCACAGCAGAATCTTAACTGGGACATAATGGCTGTTGTACATGAGGTGTGCCTAAGCTATAAGGCATTCTGCTCTGTCCTGTGGTGGGAACACACAGCCCTGAACTCTGTCCAAGACTGTCCCTATGTATTGCAGTCTTTGACAGAGGGTCAGTACTGACTTTGGCAGATTGACTGTCACACCCAGGTCGAACAGCTTCCTGGTACAAGCTAGGGTGTGAAGCAGTTGCTCCCTGGAGTGGGCTTTCAATAGCTAATCAGCCAGGTACAGGAAAACATACAGGCCTTCCTTGCATAGGGCTGTGGCTGCCACTGCCAAGTATTTGCTAAAGACCCTTGGCGCAGAAGACAAGCCAAAGGGCAAGACTCTGAACTGATAATGTTCCCTGTCCAACATGAATCTCAGATATTTTCAATGATACCATCTAACTTTCATATAAAGACAGGCATTCTTCATGTCTATAGAACATATCCAACCCTCTGTTTGTAACAGGGGAATCAGAGTCTGTAAAGAGACCATCCAGAACTTCTTGCACTCTATGTACAAGTTGAGGGTTCTCAAATCTAGAACAGGCCTCAGATCTCCTGTCCATTTGTGGACTAGGAAGTATCTGGAGTAAAAGTCTCTGTTCCTTTGCCTGACAGGGACTGGTTCTATGACCCATTTTTTGTAGTAAGGCCTGCACTTCTTCTTTCAACAGGGTCAGGTGGCCGGGTGCATAAATTGAAGCCTGTGGTGGATGATCTGGAGCAGTATCCAAAAGCTCTAAGCATGCCATTTTGCAATGATGTCCAGAACCAATTTGTCTGTAATGATCTCCCTCCATTGGGTCAAATGAAGGGAGAGATGATCACCACAACCATCCCTGGGGGCAATAGTGGTTGGGGAGTGTAGAGCTGCAAGTCTTGCTGAACTGGTGGGGCAACACCACTGGCTCTACCTCCTCTAGGTGCTTTGGAATGGGAAACTGGGGAAAGGTTGGCTGGCAGAACTCCTGCTCCTTTTTCTTTTGCTGGGTGCCTGTAGGACTGCCTAACAGCCCTGGCAGCTGGTGGAGGAAAACTGACTCTTGTCCTTACCCCTGCCTGGTGTGGTGTACAGGGATTTAACTGACCTAACAGTCATTCTGGATGACTGAAGGACCCTTAATGTCTCTTCCACATCATAGCCAAATAGTTTAGTGCATCTAAATGGTGCATTTAACACTGACTGTTGCACATAATTGAGAAACCCAGCTACTGTGAGCCAGGAGTTCTTCTTCATGCAAATGTCAGTAGCAGCTGCCCTGGCAAAGGCATCCGATATGTCATAGGCTGAGCGGATTAAGTGCTTGCCCACTTCAGCCCCTAAAGTGAGTGTTTTTATTAACTCAATTTTGGCAGTACTCTCAGGTAAGGCCTGTGTTGCAGCATTGGCACTCCTCCAGAGGGTATTCTGAAACTTGATCATTTGGACCTGGTAGTTTGCAATGCGTAGACCCAATGAAGCAGAGGCATAAATCATTTTTCCCATAATGTCTAACCTCCTGGATTCCTTATCAGGAGGGAGGGAACTCATCACCTGTCATGGGCAGCTGTGATCACCACTGAATCTGTTTCAGGTTTGTTGTCATAATAAGATGGAGCAGGGTACATCTTGTTAGACTTTCAGAGAACAGCTGGTATGGCATTAGGCCTATATCGGGCTGCATAGGTGGCATCCTCCAGGGCTGAATATAGTGGAGGAATGACTATAGAAGTTGACTCTGGCACCTCTAAAAACACCAGCAAATTTTACTTTGTGGAGTCTAAACCCCATGGCAGGCTGCATTTTCTGCATCACTGCCTGAAAAGAACAGTCCTCTGGTGGTGATCTTGGGGTATTTACCTCTGATTCCTCACTGCAAGAGGATAAAGTGGAGCTCATAACAGGTAAGTACTGGTCCTCAGCATAACTCTCCCCTTACTCATAATCAGGGCATGAAATTTGTAAAAAAAAGTACATGCCCACTGGGGCATGTAAGCAGTACAAGTACATGCCCAGGAAACATTTTACATGCCACCCATTTTTTTCACATAATTTCAGTTTTATCGTCATGGTCTGTCAGCTTGTGAATAATAAACAGAAATATTAAGAAATTAAACTGTCTCGGTGTGATTTATTTTGGTGCCACTACCCGTGCATGACCCAACAAGCACTGATTGTAATTGACAAGGTTTTTTTAATTTAAGAGGACAAATCAGTATGCAGTGTGATGTAGACACTATAGTAGTCCAAAAGAAAGGGTTTCATTTGTTTTCCCTTCTATCTAGCCACTCAATGCTGGTGATGATGCATAGGGGACCTAGGTTTGGTACCTGCACAGGGCACCCAAGTAAATCCGAACAGGAAGCACAATTGTATTGTCGAACCAGGAATGGGATTCTTCAGTGTGGCTTTATTCACATACTAGCTGAACAAAAACAAAGCATAGACGGACCCCCATGGGGCTACATTTCCTGGTAATGCAGATTAGAGATTACAAAATGGTCCATTTGAGGAATGAACCAATTATACTGTTTTCAGGCTCTGGACCCACCAGGCACACAGCCCGACTTGCACGCTTTGGGTACACACAGCTCCACTGGCCTGCCTCTGGCCGCTTACTTGATCCACGGCCCATTGGAAGAATGAACCGATTATCCCAGTCGTGGGTTCCTCACACTACTTAGAGTCCACGACTCCTAGAGAGAATTCTTCCTTATGTGTTATGACTCCCCATCTCACAAAGAGAATTTTTCTTTACACTTGTTGTGGCTCCCCACACCACTTAGAGTCCATGACTCCTAGAGAGATTTTCCTTTGCAACCCCACGTCTGGGTACTTCCCTCATCACTGGCCAAGTGCATGAGGCAAAGTAGCAACCACAGCAGAAACCTGTAGAGGTGGACTTAACTTAAAGATGGGGGTTTGCCCACCTCCAGCTCCCACAGCCCATACCCGGCCATTTCCCTGGGAAAACTGAACCATTTCTTTTCTGAGCTTCTAAATGTAGATTAAAGGGTAGATGATCTGGGTGCATCTCCTCTACATATTACTTGAATCACACAGCACTCTAGCATTTGACACTACTTTACTTGTTTGGCCCAGTCCTATAGGCTTCCCAAAATGTAGCTCAATTCCTAGATTTCCACACATGTACCAGGGTGAAGAAAACATTTTTGCCCTCTCATGTTAGAGCAGACACTCACCCTTTAGTTGCAGGTGCCCCACAGGCGAATCACAAATCTTCCAACTGTCAAAATAAACGCTGAACTGAAATGGCAGCTTTTCTTCCTCTTAGCAGAATTAAGGGGATTGCCCCAGGAATCTGCATGGGGATCTTTCACCCCCCCTGGAGGGAGGAGGCACTGAGACCTGAACAGCGGTCTCCACCACTTGAGCACACCTTCACTTCTTCACCTTACTCAAGACAAACTGGACACTGAACTGGACACTGAACACTGCACTTTGAAAACTCCCAACGTTCTAGCTAACTCTCTCTGCTGCAGATTCCAACGTGGCTTATGCAGCTGCGAAAGTTCTATTGGTGATGTCATCCCTCAGTCTCAGCTGAGACTGAGAACAGAGTGAGACAGTGTGAAACCAATTTAACTGGAGTTTCACAAGCTGCCTTCCCTGCCTACCACTAGGTCTTACTGGGATTCTAGTAACCCCGGGTAACAAAGGGGTTACATATGCATCTGCTCAGTCCTTCCCAACTCCAAATAATTATTTTTTAACTTATTTTCTGGGGAATGTTATTTAGCTGCTAAAATACAGCCTGACTGTTGCTCTGCTCTGTAAATGTTGCTGAGAAATCAGCTGATCAACACTGACTCATTCATAAGGTGGCTCCTGAACAGATCTAAACAGCTGAGCTGCAGTTTAGCAGTTGAGGAATAAGGCCATCAAGTTAAGTTTAAAATATTAATTATACAAAATTAATTTGGGTTAGGGCAAGGTTAAGCAAATGGTTGGGGAATGGGGCTTGGGTAGTGAATGTTTATGTGTAATGGGGGATTTTTCTCCACGACTGGGGGGGAAGGACTGCACAGATCATAATGTTTTGGGTAGTTTGTTTTTTTTGGGGGGGTAAACAGATTTTTTTTTTTATGGGAAGAGGTACTGTCAGTGTTAGAGCCACACATAATATAAAAGTAGGTAATCTGAATTACAAGGCTGAAAAGTATTCCTTGGGGATTTGGTGATATCAAAACCCCATCAGGTTTTGCTCTCTTGGTTTATGACTTCATCAACCTTTGATGGACTTATAACCTTATAATTCACAGTTATCTATAATTCACAGTTATCTAGTATTTGCTTTACATTTTGAATATTATAGTTTTTGCAATGTGCTATATCTATTTTCATATGTTATTTCAATTGAGCTGCATTAAAATTAATCATCATTATGAATTATATCTTTGTGACAGTTTACATTCAGTTACAGGTTATAAAAATGTCTTCATTCTATAGTATACGTTCTATCCATTTTTCTATATGTTGCATTCATCCTGCAGTCTGTTGTACACTATAAAGTATCATAACAATTGCCTGAAAGCAATCAGAATTGAACTGACAGCCTCTCATTTTAACATGCGTACTTTATATTTCTTTACAGCACCTTCCAGCAGATACAGAATATGTTCTCACTACCACTCAGACCAATTTTAAGAGGGGATGGCACATAATGGTTGTATGAGTTGGAAGCAATGTTTAACAGTTTGAAGCATAGAGGATGTGTATAATTAAATGTCATGGCATCTGCTCTAGCTAGGTATCCAAGACTTTGGCTGCTCCAACCTTTAACTGCAGCAAACCATTATTAAATAACTCAGCTACATTTTAAAAGTCACATCACCGTAATATGTTAGTCAAACACATACCGCATTCCTAAGAAACTTGTGGTTGTAGTCACTGACTATTCTGGTTTTGGGTCATAGAATCCATCCCCACAGTCATAGCAGTCCTGCGGTATTTTTCTTGGAGGATCTAAGTCTGTGAGCTGGGAACGACCTTCAAGAATAATGCAGAAAATATGAACAAAAATATAGGCGCTTAGTATCAAAAGTCAATTAATCAACTTACATTTATATAGTACATTTCATTTATCACATCCCATGATACAGTACTTCACATAAAGCATAGAAAAACCTGCCAAAAGTCAGCATGAACAAATTCCAAGATTTCAACTGAGTTTTAAAATAGCAAATGTCTAAGCTTTCCTCACCTGGGATGGCAGAGAATTGTAAAGGCAAGGAGCAATGAAACTGAAAGCAAATTCCAAATAATTTAGAGGATATTTTGAGAACTAGCAGGAGTCCCTCCTGATGCTGACTTCAGGGTATATCCAGGAAAACAAGAAGTCAGGAGCTTCCTAATACAGAGCAGAGGCAAGCTCACAGGGAGCGCTGTTAGTCAGCAACTGTATCTTTTTTATTTTCTATTTTTTCTCTCCTTCTTTGGTAGAGTCTGGCACTCCTTCTGTCCCTCCTTAAGCTCAGATCTCATTGCTTCTGGAGTGTTTTCACATGCATCTGTGTATTCCTGGTCCAACCCCTTCTGTATCTCATGAATGTACCCCTGCACATTGAGCTAGTGTGTAAGGGAGCAGTCAGCTGGAGTAACCCAGTTTGGTGGTAGCAATGGGGGGGGGCAGGGTACCCAAGATTTGTACTCTGCAACTGGGTGAGGGAGAGTGTGGAGGTGTTATCTGCTTGAGTTCCACTAATTTCCATTTTTCTTTTCTCCCAATATTCCTTCTATCAGAGCAAGGTCTATCATGTACCTTCTGGCTACTGTCCCCATGAACACATTGTCAAAAATCTGACTGGATGGGGTGGACCTTACCCCACACTCCCCAAATCCATACCATACATTGTGTTGATGGAAGGCATGGTTACTGGACTTAGTATTCCTACCTGCAAGACACCACCCTTTGGCCACCTGAGGGCAAAACTGCACCACCAACCACCACCCACCCAACCGAAGACAGAAGCAATCCAAGTAGGTTGAATTGCCTTGCTCAGTAGAACTGAAGTGGAAGTCCCAAGCTCAGGATACAAACCCGGATCTTCTGAATAGTAAGAACACACTTACCACTATACCAGCAGGCCATCCCCAACAAAAGTGTCTTAAAGTGTTTCTCCAGAATCAAGGACAGATCAAGAAGCAAAATGGTTTGATACCTTTTATTGGACCAACACAGATGTTACAAAAAGAAAACAATGTAAAAGCTTTCAGACCAACCAAGTCCTTCCTTGAAACTTATGACAGTTGTTCAGAGAGTCACATCTATTAACACCAGATCATATATAAAAAAAAACAGAAAAAATGCTCATTGGTTTAAGGGACAGAAATTGATTACTTAATATTACGCTGTTTGAAATGTCTCTATTTTCACAATTATGTTCATACCTCTAAAGGATCCCTATTTATCTCTGCTGAATAAAGCTTGAGTGTCTTGTGTTTTATTGTTTTTTTGTATAACATTCTGTGCAGTTCATGGAACCAAGAATTTGGAGTTTTGACTATGTCACTTCATGGTTTCAGAAATTTGAGCATGAACTTATCAGTATAGTGCCCACGGTTCTTAAACCATGAAGTGACAGTCAAAACTCCAAATTCTTGGTTCCATGAAAGGAACTGCACAGAATGTTGTCCATACAAAGAAAACAATACAAAACACAACTGACAGCTTCAGCTTTTATTCAGGCACAGTTAAATAGGATAGGAATCCTTTAGAGGTATGAATATAATTTATGAAAATAGAGACATTATAAGGAGCTGCATGTAAGTAATCAATTCATGTCCTTTAAAGTACCTATTTAAAATCACACATTTAAATGGAATGAATAGCATCCATTACCTTTGCTACTACGATAATCTTTTCAAGGTCAAATGATATCCAAATTAGATAAGCTGAACACTCAAGCAGACAAAACCTCTAACTGAAATTATTAAAGAATGATAACTGGTTGAGAGTATAGTTTAGAAAATATCTCCAGATAGGTTTAATTTCATATGCATACTTTAAACAGTTGTTCATACATGTACATTTTCTGATTCCCTCTTATTTCCATACATACATTTCTGTTGTACAGTTTTTTTATCATACAGTACTATCAAGTTTTAACTTGGACATTTGTGGTAGTAAATCTAAAGGTCTTGCTTTTAATTTTGAATGTATTCTCATAATTCCACTCATTTATTGATAATTTCAGTTAGAGGTTGAGTCTGATTGTGTGTTTAGCTTATCTAATTTGGATGTAATTTGACCTTGAAAAGATTCTCAGTAGTAGTAATGGTAATGCTATTCATTTCATTTAATTTGTGATTTTTGAATAGGTACTTTAAACCAATGAGAATTGTTTCTGTTTTTTTTATGTATGATCTGGGTGTTAATAGAACGTGACTCTCTGAACAACTGTCACAAGTTTCCAAGGAAGGACTTGGTTGGTCCAAAAGCTTAGACATTGTTTTCTTTTTGTAACATCTATGTTGGTCCAATAAATTGTATCAAACCATTTGCTTCTGAATCTGTTCTTACAAGGACCAATACGGCAACTAATCTATTCCAGAATCAAGGAAAACTATTTAAAATTTAATATTCAGACTCAATTCAATTTATAGAGAAGGAGAGTTACTTAATGTAGTAACATCTTTTCTTCTAATAGATTGGAACAGCCAGTCAAACATATGTACCATCTCTCTGAGGTGCACGGTGCACCTAAACTTAGATGTTTTTTTCACAGATGCACTCACTGTGCTAGTCTCAAGCCTCCCATTATTCCAACAGTAGATCTTTGAGCTGAAGAGGCTAAATTATATCAATATAAATTTCACATTATATAAAGGTTTTAATGACACAGAACAAGTAACTGCATACATTAAAAACTCAGTCTATACATAAAAATAAATAATTCTGAAGGAAAGGATATTCACCAAAGTATCTGCCTTCTTCCTTCTAAATAATTTGAACATCTTAGCTCTTCATCATTTCCATCTGTGGAACGATGCCCCAGAACTTAGAATGCTTTTTAAATGAAAACTCTCTGTGCTGGTCTCATGCTAATAGCCTTTCTGTAACAAATTGTTTGCTAAAGAGTCCGGCTGTAGCCAAGACATAATTTGAAAAACAATGACAATAGCAGGAAAAAAATCACCAATCTGAATTTAATAGAACTGTAAAACATCAAATGTTTAAACAGATTTTAGGTAAAAAAAACACATAAATAGAAACAAGCAAAGACTTACTATAAAGCTCATGCTGGAGTGGTCATGTAACACTTACCCTAATTGATCTTATAATAATTCTGAATGGGGGAAGTAGAGATGGATTAGTTGTACTAGCCATTTTAATTATTTAGAAGAAAGGCTGATGCAGTACTACAGTGAGTATCCTATCCTTCTACAATAACTTAGAACAACTAGTCCAACTCTTGCAAGTTTCAACAGTACCTGGTTAGAGGGTTTCATGGATTACTTGGGAAATAGATTCTACAACACTGAGGTGCCAAACCTGGCATCCATCCTCCGCCTAGATATCTAGTCTGTAGTGAATAATGTGGGCAGAAGCTCAGGTTGCAGCCCTACAGATTTCATCCAGGAGTATGTTCCTCCTTGCAGCAGCAGAGGCTGCTGTTCAGCTCGTGGGATGTGCCCTGATTCCTTCAGATGTCACTGGATATGCTGTCACATAACAGTATTGGACAGTGGATAATATCCATATAGTGTATGGTGGAACGTTGTTACGGATGGAAATCCATCTGTTCAAAAATGTTGTTATGCTGCACTAGCTACGTCAGCTAGTTTGTTATGCTGCACTAGCTACGTCAGCTAGTTTGTTATGCTGCACTAGCTACGTCAGCTAGTTTGTTATGCTGTACTAGTTATGTCAGCTAGTTTGTTATGCTTACTAGCCACGGCCAGCTAGTTTCCAGCAGAACATACGAAATTTGGCCAGCTAGATGGGCTCAGAGATCTATCAACAGTCTGTTCGTATGCAGCTAGCACCCCTTATCCTGCAGCTACTTCTCCTCCCAACCTTCCCTTCATTAACTCCTCCTCTTGTCCTGTCCCATCCTCATTTGAAGCAGTCCACTGTTCTACTGCATACCACTTCAGCAGGTAAACGCATTCCACCCAGCCACACACTCTCTGTAAAAAGTGTCTCTCATCTCCCTCCTGGAACCTTCCTTGCTCCAGTCTCATATCATGGCCCTGGTGGTCCTCCCTCCCTTTACTTTGAACTAGCCCTCCTGTACCTGTTTTGTTTATTCCTTTCTATGTATTTAAAGGTTTCTAATCATGTCACCCCTGTTCTCTCCTCTCCTCCAGTGGAGTACATGTTCAACTCCTTCAACCTCCTCTCGTATGATAAGTCCCCAGCCCCTTGATCAATCTTTTGTGCTTCTGCGCTGCACCCTCCAGTAACTTAATGTCCCTCTTCAGATACTGGATGCCAGTACAGCATGCAGTACTCCAGTGTGTGGTCTAACTAATGACCTATACAGTGGCAGAATCACCTCCTCCTCCTCGAGATATACCCTTGCAACACAACCCAGCATTTTGTTGGCCTTTGCAGCTGCCTTCCTACATTGTGCCGAGTTGTTCATTGACCCTGTAATGAGCACACTCCAGATCCTTCTCCTCCTCTGTCTGGGCTAGCTGCACTCCACCCAGCTGGTAACTCCTCCTGGGTTCTTCATCCCAAATGCAGCACCTTGCACTTTTGGCATTAAAGCCCAGTTGCCAGGTGTCTGACCAGGTTCAAGCTTTGCCAGATCATCCTGCAACCCTGCCATCCCCCTAGGTCATCCACCACTGTCCCTACCTTGGTATCATCAGCAAACAGACTGATCTTGCTCTTATGCCCATGATATGTCTGCAATGAATATCCCAAACAACACTGGTCCCAACACTGAGCCCTGTGGAACACCGCCATCACTGCCCTTGGGTGAGAGTTCCCACCCACCACCACCCTCTGTTGCCTTCCCTGCAGCCAGTTTCCTACCCATCACCAGCTTTGCACCCGCCCCTGTGCCTACTAACTTCCTTCCAGTCTTCCATGTGGCACTGAGTCAATGCCTTACTGAAGTCCAGATCAGGACATCCACTGCATGGCCTCTGTCCAGTTGCCCTAGTTACCCAGTCATAGAACTCGACCAGGTTGGTTTGGCAGGGATCTGCCACGTATGAAGCCGCCAACTGCTGCCCCAGTGCCTTTGGCCTCTAGGAGGGCCACCAGCCCTCCTTCAGGATAGTCCCCATTAGCTTACCCATGATGGATGTGAAACTCACTAGTCTGTAGTTTCCCGGGTTCATCCTTGGGGCCACTCTTGTGAAGGCACCACATGCCATCCTCTCAGTCGAAGCACACACCCAATGTAGTGAGGCATTAAATAGGGTCTGCAAAGGTCCTGCAAGGACCTGCACTCCTTCAGTACCCTGGGTGGATGCCATCCAGGCCTGGCGCCTTGTCCACCCTCAGTGCCTTCAAACCCTCTGAACTCTGCTCTCCATGATTTCCATCTGTCACCACTTCCCCCTGCTTCTGCCATTTCTACCACCTTGGGTGTCACCCCTTCTCTTTAGTAAATACTGAGCAGAAGTACTCATTTAGTGCTTCCGTATGTGCACCCTGCTTCCACCCAACCCCTCCTTCCTAATCCTTACTATGTGGTCCTTACAGCCCTTTTCTCCCTGATGTACTTAAAGAAGTCCTCCCCCTTCTTAATGCCTTTGTGCCAGCCTGAGTTCCGTAGATGCTTTGGCTCCCTACTGCCCTTGTCACCTCCTTCGATTCTGTCAAGTACTCCCCTGTCCTCCCTCCTCCCTGTTTTCTTGTACTTCCTAAAGGCAGCTCTTTCCTCCTTACCTTTTCCAGACCTCCTTGCTCAACCAGATCAGTTTCTTAGCCCTAGCCTTCTTGCTCTGGGCTTTGCAGCAGGTTTGGCTGCCTCCACTATCCCCAGCTTTATGAGCTCCCACCTCTGGTTAGTGTCCATACTAGATTGAATTCTGGCCAGGTACCATTTTACCACTCCCCATCCTCCCAAAGTCGGCCCTCCTGAAGTCCAGCACTATTGTGCCAGATTGCATCCTTCCTTGCCCATATCCAATGTGAGCCATACTGAGCGGTGGTCACTCCCCGACAGCGGTTCCTCCACTGTAAGTTCTCTCACAAAGTCCCCATTTGCCAGCACAAGGTCAAAGGTATTTCCTAACCTGGTTGGTTCACTGACCATTTGCAGCAGGAAGCTGTCCTGGAAGGCATCCAGCAGTACCTGCTCCCTTCTGTTCCTGGTTGTTGGGGTGCTCCAGTCCACTCCTGGCATGTTGAAGTCCCCCACAATCACCACACTACCCTTCTCGCAGGTCCTCCTGATCTCTCCCGCTAGTTCCCTGTCTAACTCCTCCATCTGAGATGGTGGCCTATACACCACTCCCATTCTAAGAATCCTATTCTTGGAAACCTGGATTTGCATCCAAAGTGACTCCATACCCTCCTCCCTTCCTCCCTTACACACTTCAGTCCTTCCTTCACATATAGTGCCACCCCCCCTCCTTTCCCAATCATTCTGTCCCTACGAAATAATCTGTACCCTGGTACAGACAGGTCCCAGTCATTGTATTGGGTGGCCCATGTTTCTGTGATACTGCAATGTTCACTTCTCCCTCTGCCATGAGAACCTGTAACTCTGCAGTTTTCCTCCCAAGGCTCCTAGCATTAAGGGTAACCACCTTCCACCCTCCCCCCCCATCTTGCCCTCCTTTCCTAGCATCACCAACAGTACTTGCCATTTGTCCTTTGTCACTGTTATGGGGGTAAGTTCATATGGTTCCCAACCTGTGGTCTCTGCATACCTCTTCCACCAACTGCCACCCCACTCTAGTTTAAATTCCCAACTTCCTCTATGTACTCCTCCATCCTCTGTTTTGACACTTTCTTCCCTCCTCACTCAAGTGTAGTCTGTCCTTGGCATAGAGACTACTGTCCTCCCAGGTCCTTCCCACCCCCCAACAGCCCATACCCTTTAGCACTTACCAGGTTCTTAGCCATCTGTTAAATTCCTATTCTCAGCTTTCTTGTTGTGCTTGCCTTTGGCACAGGAAGTATCTGAAAAGTTACTGATCTTCCTGCCCCCTCACATAATTGTGCTAGTTCCTCAAACCTCCCCTGGACTGTATCTACTGTCTTGTCAGCCAGGTCGTTGTCTCAAGATGTATAATTAAATGAGGCTTGTCCCTACCCCTTCTAGCATACTTCAGAACAGACTGTCCCACCCTTTCCGCTGTCATTCCTGGCATGGCCTCCACCCAAATGCAACTATGCCTCTCCCCCTTGCTACCCCACTTAACTCCTCTTAGTATTGAGTCCCCAGCACTAAGATTCCGCCTCTTACTCCCTGCTTGCTTCCATTCATCTTTCTCTCATTTCCAGCTCCTCTTCTTCCTCCTGCATTATTTCCCCCTTTACCCTGTTGCAATTCTCCCAGCAGAACTTCCTCCGCTCCAGTTTGGTCCAGGCATTTATCAATTACTCATCTAATTTCATCATTTCCTCCTCCACCTTCTTCCTCTCTAGCAGTGCAAAACTATTTTCTGAAGCCCTTCACAATGCCGCTCCCTCTCTCTGCATAGTAACCTGTTCTCTCCTTTCCACTCATGACTTTTTGCCACTTCTTCGCCTCTCTCACAAGTCCCCATCTCCTCCTTCCATTTGTCTTTTGTCTCCTGACCTGGTTTCCCCGGCAATTGTTCTTCCTGGCCTAGGCCCTTTGTCTCTGCTTCCTTCTTCTGACCTCTCCTCACCACTGTTGGCTTAAATCGCCCTCCTCATCTCCCTTCTTCCTCTCTCAGTATTGGGTAAACCCACCCCAATCTGCCTTGCCTGTCTTAGTTCCTCCTGCAGACCCTCAATCTCCTTTCTAAGTTTTTCTTAGTGTTTACTAAACATCCTCCCACTCCAGGCAATTTTAGAAAGATTGGTGCACCGCAGTTGTTGCAGCCTACCACCCTACCCATTGCTGTCGTTGCCCACCAGCGACCCCCACCCTTCCAGATGCAGGATACAAACACTCCCAAGTCTCCCTCTCCCTCCTCTATCAGTGCAAAACATTTTCTTTATTCCCTTACTCCTTTGTTGCACACGTTTAGATATATTGAGCAACTGATTTTTATATTCCTATCCTTCCTATCCACACTCAAAAACAGACTTTAAGTAGCCATTGCACAACCTTCTTAAACTCCTCTCCTCCTTTCCCCAATGCAATATCAATGAAGAAGTAATAATGAAAGCTCCTAGATTTGCATTTACTTCCCTTCCACTGAGAAGCAGTCACCTCTTCACTTGCTGCTGTTCCTTTCCTGGATGTCTGCTTTTGCTATGACAGGTGCATATCCTTGCCTGTTTGAGGAAGTGATGTCAGAACCCTGGTGTAAAGGAAATAATGGACCAAGGGTGGGACTAGCCCAAGTCTTCCAAAAACAATCAGGTAGCTGAGGCCTCTGGTCAGATATATTAGCACCCTTCCTCCACTCTGCACTCAAACTTTGCAGCTGGTGAAGCCAACAACAATGAATCACAATTCTACTCAAAGCCCCCAAAATAAGTTTGCTACCCAAAGAAACAGGACTCCAATTCAAACAGCTTCACCAACAACACATCAAAATAGGCTTGGAATTAGAAGATATATGTCTCCAATTCAAAGAAACAGACCCAGTTAAATCACACCAATTATGTTTTAAAACAGAAGAAATATGCCTCTACAAATGCAGCCTGGTTATGCTGCACTAGCTACATCAGCTAGTTTGTTATGCTGTACTAGCTACGTCAGCTAGTTTGTTATGCTGCACTAGCTACGTCAGTTAGTTTGTTATGCTGTACTAGCTACGTAGCTAGTGCAGCATAACAAATTAGAACGCAGTCAAGCATGCATATTCTGGCAACCTGCAATCCTGTATGAATGGCCGTGGTGGTGAGAGATGTCCCAGGAGGTGCTAAAAGAAAAAAGTAAGGACACCAACTGAATGTATGAGTGACCATACACTATAAAAGATTGTGTATAATCACTCATACATTCAAGATATTTTTTAACTCTCGTGGTTTCCATGGTAACAGACCACTCGAGCTGCACTCGCGAGGTATCCAGTTACCACGGAAACCGCTCAAGTAAAAAATATCCTTGTTGTGTATGAGTGATCGTACACAGTCCTCTATCTTGACAATGCCTGTCTGCTGACAAGGTGTCCTTGTGACACTTCTCCATAAGTGACAATACGTTGCTTATTGTCACCCCTTATGGCTTCAGTTCTACTCTTATAGAAACTGATATCCCTTTTAACATTTAGACAATGAAATGCACTTTCATCTTCACTTGTGTGTGTTTTTTAAAACAGGCAAAGTGATAGACTGGTTCAGATGAAATTCTGACACCACTTTGGTGAGAAAAGTGTTGTTTGTTCTTAGTGTTACCTTTTCCTTGTTGAACACTAAAAATTCAGGCTCTGTACTTAGTGCCTAAAGTTCACTGATTCTTCTTGCAGAGGTTATGGCCACCAGAAATACTGTTTTCTAGGTGACAGTCTTTAAAACTGTTGTGGCTGTAGGTTGAAAGAGTGGAAACATTAACCTTGAAGTTACCAAAGTTAGAGCCCATGCAAGGACTCGTGTCCTGACTGGTGAATCTGTGTGGTTTAACCCTTTAAAAAATATTTTGAACACTGGGTGAGACAGTAATTTTTTTTGTGTGTTTTGAACTTATATGCAGCTGTTTCAGATGTATGCGCTTTCAGGGATGCTGTCTTTAGCCCAGGTAATTTTAAATGCATTAAATAGTCATCAGTGGCTCAGCAGGTTGCACACTCACCTCTGAGGCCAGAAGATCAGAAGGCTTTGTGTTCTATCCCCACATCAAGCACTTGGGCTAAATCCCAATACTGACACTGTGCTGCAGGATGAGGGGGTACTTCACTCCTGAGGTGCCATCTTTCAGAGGAGACATTAAACTGAGGTCCCATCTGCCTGTTCTGGTGGTAGTTCAGGTGGATGTTAAAGATCCCATGGCACTTCTCGAAAAGAGTAAGGGAATTTCCCCTGGTGTCCTGGCCAAATTTCCTCCATTCACTAAAAAAAAACTACCACTAACAGCTTAATCTTGTTCAATGTCATTTGGCATCCATCTGTATCCCCCTCCCCCGGGACGAGGCTGAAAATAGGCAGAATTATCTAGTCCTCCTTTCCAGGTCAATGAAAACTAAATAAAATAAATAAAGTATTACTGGGATATCTGCCTGTGGCGAATGTTCCTGCTTGTTTGTCACAAAAGTGAAAATCTTCCACTTTTCTGTGTATGTCTTCCTAGTAGAAGGCATTCTGGCTACTTTGAGGACTTCTAGAATGTATGTTGACAGGTTTGGGTCTGAGAATTCTACTGTTTCAGGTACCAGGCTCTCTGCTGAAGAGATGCCAGATTCAGGTATATCACCTGACTCTTTGATTGTGTTAACAGATCCCAGCACATGGATAGAGGATAGTTTTTCCTGGACATATGCAAGAAAAGAGAATGCCAAGGCTGTCTTGGCCAATCTGGTGCTATCAGAATCAATATTTTGTTGTTGTTTTTTTTTTGTTGACCTTGCCTTTAGGAGTATTCTCTGTAGCACAGGAAAAGAAGGAAATGCATTCAGAAATTTGCTTGCCAAGTGGAAGCTCAGGGCATTCGGGGATATGTACCCTGAGATGGGGCTCTACAGCAAAACAGTGGCAGCTTCTTGTTCTGCCATGAGACAAACAGATTCCCTTCTGATAGTCCCCAATATCTGAATGCTGTCTGGGCTACCTACTGACTGCCTCAGTGACCATTTGTGGGACACAGTCACCATTCTGCTAAGTGAATCTGCAAGAACATTGTCCTTTTCTGCTACATGGACTGCAGGTTATCTATGGTCGAAGACTGTAAGCCAGATCCCAAATTTCTAGTACTTCTTTCCACAGTTCTGATGATCTGGCTCCTCCCTGTTTCTTTGTGTAGCACATCGTTGTGGTGCTGTTTGTCCTGACCTACAGGACCTCACTGACCTGACCTCTTAGGATTTTCTAAAAAATGTTTTATAGATAGGAACAGTGCTCTGATTTGTAACAGGATGATGTGTTACTGTGATTCTGATCCACTCCAAGTACCTTGTACTGTCAGATCAGAGATGTGACCAGCCCAATCCATGGAGGGAGGCATCTGTAGTCAGCACCAATGTGTGGGACTTTTGTTGAAAGAATATTCCCCTTCTCAGTTGGACCACATTTTGCTACCATTGTATCAACTGCACCAAGTCTTCCTTTACTGGAATCATGGTGATCAGAGGTGGTTTCAGCTGAGACCAGTACTCTTTTAGGTGCCACTAAGTGCCCTCATGTGCTGCCTCACTCATGGAACTACTGATGTGGTTGCTGACATGTAACCTAGAAGTCTGAGAAATGATTGTGAAGAACATTTTGTTCCTATTTGGAAACTATCTGCAGTGACAACATGTGCCCGAACCCTTTCCCAGAACAGAAATGCTTTGGCCTGTACTTTGTGCAGTTCTGTGCCTATACACTTTAAGGTCTGTACTGACTCTAGTGATGACTTTTTCTGGTTTACTAGGAAGCCCAGATTAAGCATCATGGCTGTTACTTTTTGGGGTGGTGCTTCTGTCTCCCTTTTTGTTTATCACACACTAGCCAGTCATCTAATTATGTATAAACTGTGATGTCAGCTTTCCTTGAGGCTGCTGCTACAACGGCCATGCAATCTGTGAACATTCTTGGGGCAGATGTGAGGCCAAATGGCATAGCCCTGTACTGGAACTGTTGTGGTCCTACACTGAATCTCAGGTATTGTCTGTGAGATTCTCTCACTGGAACGTGAAAACAGGCATTTTTCAGGCCCAATGATGTAAGCCAGTCTCCCTGCTGCAGTGAATGGATCACAGCCTGCAGGGTTACCATTCTGAATTTCTCTTTCTTGTGCTTGTTGAGACACTATGGGCTGAGTACAGACCATCACTCCTAATTTTTTTCTTGTTAGAAAGTACCTGAAGAAGAATCCCTTCCCCATTTTACATTTGATTCGCATGCACACCAAATGTTTTGTTACACTGAAAAGGGATTTCAAGGGTGTGTCACTGCCGAGCCCACTGCAGTTCAAAATAGCAGGGGCTCAGCAGTCTAGACCAATGATCATGCACTGTGGTAGTGACAACACTTGCTGCCTGCTGGGCAGAAATTTCTTGTACTTCAATGAACGAGCCACTCCAATCAGAGAGGGCTTCAGTCCTTTGATTTGCATGAAGCCAGTCAGCAAGCAGCTGATCGGCTTTCAACATCAGCAGCCTTCCCGTGGGTGACAGTTCCCCTTCTCTCAGCCAATTTAGCAAAAGCAAAATTAATAGTCATGACAAGGCTGGTTCACTCTCTGTCAGCGTAATTCCCCTGGACACAACTTTTTTAGAGTCAGAAGGTAAAATGAGAAAGTGACTTCTTCAGTGGTTCTCAACAACTACTGTACTGAAACAGCAAGACAATTTGATGACAAAAAAAGGACAAATTGACTGTGTTTCTTTAAGTGGTTCTTCCCATCCAAAGTGTCACCCCCTCAGTGACAGGGGCATATTTCAAGCTACCATTAGGCAGGGAAATGTCTAAACTTTCAGGCAATAGTCATCGCGGCTCATGTGATCTTAGAAAAATGCAACTTACTGTAGCTACTGCCTACAATACCCATCTCCATCGATCAGTCAATCCACACCAGTAAAACTGGTCCAATCTTCTGCAGTAATTTTGCAAAGCTACCTGGGGAACTGGTCCCAACTTCCCAGTGTGATCATTCATTCAGCAAGTTAGTTTTGAACTATGTTTAGGGCAAAAATATGAAAAGGCTAGAGAGACACCTGGGGAGGAGCACACTGCAGCTTGAGTAATGAAATGTTTATATATTGTATGATTGTCTGTTTCCTTCTGCTGTATTTGTATATTGCATTGTTTGCTGTAAGGGCGCACTGAGCCTTTGTGGAAGGGAACCCAAAATAATAAACTCTACTACTCCTACTTAATAAGTCACTACTAACCAGGGGCTATATTCACAAAAAGTCATAAAGCACAGCACAAACGTTTGCATTGTGCTTTGCATTTGCCCAAGTGTCTAATGTTGCTGTTCATAGTCGAAAAGTGCATGGCACTATCCAACTGAGAATAGGGCTAGATCGAAGCAACAGTAACCCCATTACTGCTAGCGTTAACCCCATTAGCACTAGCCAACATGCAGCCAGGACAATGGCTCTGCAACCCACAGTGCAGGTGCATTATTTGCAGTTCACAAATGCAGTCATGTAAATGAGTCCCTTGGGTATGCAAGGCCCTATGTGCCCATCTGCATGCTCATTATGGGCCCATTTACAGTGGCTGCGCAAGAGTTTAGCATGCCCCCAGCCTCTGCCCCAGAGGCAGTCCTGTGTCCCTGGCATCTAGTGCCCCCCCCACTGATCATTGGCCTGAGTAAAAACAAATATTTCCCAGTGCTAGTGCCCCCCCCCCAATGATCGCCAATCACTGGCCTGAGAAAAAAATAAGTTTCTTTGGTGGTAGTGGTCCCCCCACTCCCCACAATCACCGATCGCTGGCACAATTAAAAAAAAAAAGTTTCTCTGGTGTCCAGTGGTCCCTCCACCCACTCGATCCCCCACCCGATATGTAATGACATACTCCCTGGTGTCCAATGGTTTCTCCCACCACCCAATCCCTTGCTTGATATGAAAAAACACATTCCCTGGTGTCCAGTGGTCCCTCCCCCACCCGATCCCTACCTGATATATAATAATATAGTCACTGGTGTTCAGTGCTCCCTCCCAACCAATCCATCACCTATATGTTATAACATATTCCCTGGTGTCAGTGGTCCTCCCCCACCCGATAATCTGCCCAATGTCTGGACACTATTTCCTGGTGTCCATTGTATCCCACCCCCACATCCTGATCTCCTGTACATGAGAGTTAAAGCATTCCCTGGTGTCTAGTGGAACCCCCTCCCTATCCCCAATCCCCTGTATAATATAGGTAAATCATTCCCTGGTGTCTAGTGACCCCCTTCCCCCCCACTCTGGCAGGTAGTGCCCCATCACCCTGCTGCCTCCCCATCCCGACCACAAGCCGGTGACTGGCACAACCCTCCACTCACCTCCATGACTGTCTGCCGACTGAGCAGTCAATGAGTGTGTACTGTAACATGATGCCAGAACTGGGAACACCATGGCACTATACCAAAAAATGAGTGCAAAAAGTTTCACTAGTTATTCAGGGAAAGCACAAGCTGATTCTGTATCAAATCCTGGAACAATAACTAATGATAGTGAAGCTACCCTTAATATTATTTTGAATGAGATGAGAGCTGCTTTTGATACACTAAATAAAAAGCTTGAAAGTGTGTAAGGTGAGATATCCAACACATGAAAAGAAACAGGGCTAATTAATTCCAAAATTACGGAACTGGAAGTCTGGGTATCAGATTTAGAAGATTATCTGCCTCAAACCGACACAAAAATACTAAATGAAATCAATGAGCTAGCTGACTTAAAAAGTAATGTTGATGATCTTAATTAGAGATCATAAAGAAATAATTTGAGGTTCCTTGGTCTACCAGAGGGAGCTGAGAGTAATGATATTATCCTCTTTATGGAAAAATTATTAACATCAGTCCTCGGGAGAGACTTTCCAGCAAATAAAATTTAATTAGAATGTGTGTAATGCTCACCAGCAAAACAGCAATTGCAGAACTTGAAATACCTATGTATAATACATGCAAAATTCTTATGATTTTGAGATAGAGAAACAGTTTTTCATTTTTCAAGGAAAAGTGGACTGTACTTTGCCAATAAACAGATTCTGGTATTTCCAAATATGGGCACAGACAACTAAAAAAAAAGAAGGCGTTGTGGGCCCCATTTTCAAATGGTTAGTGTGGCACAAACTGGGTGTGCACCACGCAAACCAGGAATAGCACCAGCTGTTGGGGGTGTGGCTATATTCAAAGGTCACATATGCACAGTGCACCCCCGACAGCACCATGGTGCATGATATCACACTGCACCTACACAAATGAGGGATCCCCATGCATACGCAGCACAGTATGATACTGATAAATTTCAGAAGCACTAAACAGCTGCAAATGCGGTGCAGTTTAGTATTTCTGAACCCCTGCCCTTATCAGTGCACAGAAGGGGTCGGAGCCCTGCACCCCATCTACACACCGTTAATGGCTGGTACCCTGGTAGTCTAACGGTCCCTCCCTAGCTCCGGGAGCACTGGACCCCAGGCAGTGTTGACAGTTTCATATACAAGAGGCTGGGGATGGGGAAGGGGGAACCGCTAGACATCAGGGAGGGGATGTATATTCTACTTTTTATGGGGATCAGGGTGGACCACTGGAAACCAGGGAGTTCTGTTATGTAAGCATACAGGGGACATCGGAGATTTGGGAGGGGGGTCACTAACCACCAGGGAACTGTATTATTTTATTCAACAAAGGATCAGAGTTAAGGAGGGGATACCGTGGCCTGGCACAATCAGGCTGTTGCACGGCATGCAGATGAACCCATAATGAGCACACAACAGGCCCATTAGTGCCATGCATTTACAACGGGCTCATCTGCATGCTTGGGCTGAATATTCCTTATAGGGGCCAAAGCGCTAACCAGTATGTGCCATGCATTACCCCTATGGGGGGTCTTCAGGCCAGCGCCCTGGTAGTACGGCACACAGCATGGTGACTGATTGCTTTGGACTGCACTACCATGGCCCAATATTCAGACACACTGTGCAGTCTGTTCTGATTGCACTATCTGTTTGAATACTGCGTCAGAGCCAGCCAGCCCTATTTTGCGTGTGGTGCACCTGTTTGCCCCACACAGCCAACCGGCTCTGAAAATGGGGCCCCTATGTTACTACATATGTTGAAAACGCAACTACAAAATAAATCTGGATTTCTCTTTACAAAACAAAAGTAAATAAATAGCAGCACTGATTGGGAATGTGTGTCCTAAGAGCACAAATGGAGGTGGGAATGGCAGTGGCCGTGATCAAAAGCTATTATGTGTATTAGTATATCCTATATCCCCTCCATAATCTTCCCCAAAATTACAAAAAAATTTAAATTAAACAATTCACAACTTTATCTAATTCTTTGCTATACATTTTTCTACCTCTGGGCTGGGTTTGAACTACGGAGGTAAGAGACTCATTGAAGTTCCCTGATACCACAGGTGAATTACACAAAATGGAGAGCAATCTGGATCTTAGTTAAAACTGCTGGAACTGATTTTAGTGTGTGGAAGGGCAGCCACAGTGTGAAGCTATCTGTTTATTTATATTTTAACTGAAACATCTATTTTTACTGCGTGAGTGTGGAGGGGCACGCCCAGTTTCCCTAGAGGAATCTTGGCCCCTACGAGTGGTAGCAAGAATGAATGGGTCAGCAATGGAAGTAGGGAAGCAGGCCTAGTCATTCGGAACAACAAATGTAGTTCTTAGCACACTATCTTGTTAATAATTTTTTGATTTATAAAAGACTATTCTTAGTTGTTCAGAGTACTAACTTTAAGCATGATGGCCTAATAGTCATCATTGTAGTAGTAGTAGTAAAATGTTTATTTATACAGGACATTTGAAGAACAGCTTCAATCACCTTAGGGCCACAAAGGTCCTCTTTACAAGGTGTACCTGTTTGATGTTGTAACATATATAACAATACATATCAATCATACATACGCTAATTATCATCTCACATACAATAAGTAATACTTAAGACAATACAAAAAACAAAACATAAAATTTCATCTATTACATGCACAGTAAAAACGTAATTCTCATTTCATTTCAATTTTGAAGTTTCTGAAACTCATATCTTGTGTTTTGACACTTAATGGTAGATTTTTCCAAGTCACAGCAGCTTTGTACTGAAAAGTTAAGTTACCAAATCTATTTGTTATCTTTGGGATTACCAAATACCTAGCAGCTTTTTTTCTTAGATTAAACTGGTGTTGGGGAGAAACAAGTTTTCCTGCTAGAACCGGTGGAATACCTGATCTATAAATCTTAAAAACAATGTTTGCCCAGATTTCCTGTCTACGGAGCTCTAGAGAGGTCTAGTTTAATTCTGTGAACATATAGCAGTGATGGGTATCATATTTACATTTCAATATATATCTTGCTAGCCTATTATAGCATTTATCAAGCTTTCCAAGCAAACATTTGTTAGCATGGGTGTAGACATGAGACCCATAACCGAACAATGGTAAAATGAATTGATTTGCTAATTTTCGTCCTATCCCCCCTTGTTAGGCAGTTTGCTGATCTCCTTAAGGCCCCTATTCTGGAATTTAATTTCTTAACTAGCCCATTTATGTGATGTTTGAAAGTGAGATTTTGAACCATTGTGGCCCCCAGATATTTATATGTTGAAACTTGGGTTAACACTATGCCAGTGGTATTCCTTATTTTTAGGTCATATAATTCATACTTTTCCCTCATAGATCTAGAGTTGAACAACATTGTTTGTGTCTTTTTGGTATTTAAGATCAGGTTTGAAGAATGAAACCAGTTTTGTAAAATTATAAAATATGCCTGAAGTTTGTGTTTGATCTCTCTGATATTGAGTCCCTCAGCTACCAGAACTGTATCATCGGCATATAGCCAAATAGCAGTTGAATTTATGAAATCTGGGAGTTCGTTTATGTAAATTATAAATAACAGAGGTCCAAGTATGGACCCCTGAGGGACACCTCGTAACACTGGAAGGGGTCGAACACCTTCCTTCCACCACAACCATTTGCATTCTATTTTCCAGATAGAAGCAGAACCAATTTAAAGGTTTTTCTGCTACTCCCAATTTTCCTAATCTACCCACCAGAATGTTGTGATCAACTAAATCGAAAGCCTTTGATAGGTTGACGAACATCGCACCCACATACTTCGACTCCTGTGGGGTCAATGTTACTAAATCTATAAAGTTCGTGAGTGTGGTGTCCATCGACATACCCTTCCTGAAGCCCGACTGGAAACTATATAATTTTTTATATTTATCCAGGTAACGCATAAGTTGTCTATGGACCAACCTCTCCAAAATCTTTGAAAATATAGATAGAGGAGCGATTGGCCTATAGTTAGTAGGATCTACATCAGGATCTCCTTTGTGGATGGGAATTATTTTAGCTGATTTCCATGATGCTGGAAAGTGGCTATCTAGTAAGCTCCTGTTAAACAAATCTGTCAAGGGCTGAGCCACTTCAGAAACAGAATCTTTCAATAGTCAGACTTCAACATTATCCAGACCACCCGCCTTATTTGGTTTAAGTTTATCTATCACGTTAATTACCTGTGTTTTTGACATCATTTTAAACCTAAATGTGGAAAAAATGTTATACCATTTTGGTCACTGTTTGTCTCTGGTTTTATAGTTCCTCTGTTAATATTATTTCTATCAGGAATATTTAAATCTGGCAATGTTGTAAAATAGTTATTTAAGATATCAGCAGCTTTATCTGACTTTTGTATAACTCCTGCCTCAAGAATTTAGTTTTTTGAAAAGTTATGGTCTGATTTGTCAATGATTTTAAGAGAGACCAATATTTCTTTGGATCAGTAGTTTCACTATTTTTTTGTTTATAATATTGTCCTTTAATTTTCCTGACTTCGTGACAAACTTTGTTTCTTACTTTTTAAACTGTTCCAAGTTTCATGGTTCAAGGACTTGTTTGCTTTTATCCAGAGGTAATTTTTCAGACAAATCAGCTTTTTTAGCTTTTCATTTATCCATGGTAGGTGATTTGGTTTTTTTAACACACTCTTTAAGTGGTGCACATTTATTACAAACTTCCAAAAACATATTTGTGAATTCTTCCACAGCCAAATTTAAATCTGGTATAAGGGGAATCCTATACCATTTTTGTTTTGTCATGGCAAACTGAAAAAGCTGTTGGTCATACCTTTTATATGATCTTTTTACTGGAATGTATTCTCTAGGAAGTTTTAGACTAGATGCTTCTAGATCTGTAGTACATGATATAACACTGTGGTCCCCTAAATTTGGGGTGCCAGTCCATTTTTCCAAAACCTTAATCCCAGAGGACACAAAGATAAGGTCCAGGATATTTCCTGGGCTATCAAGTTTTCCTTTCCAGGTTGGATTTGTAATGATTTGAACTAAATCTAAACTTTGAAATGACTCTTCAAGCTCTGAGCCCCTTTTACCTCCCCATGCTGCATTATTTTATTTTATTTTTATTTATTTTATTTATTAAAGATCTTGGAAGACACCTGTGAGTGGTTGTTTATTGAGAGGTTCCACATCATTACATTGACTGAGGAGTCACAATCATGGTGGACAAAATACAGATTTGATAGCTATATATATATATATATATATACAAAATACAGTGTACAAACAATACAGTTGGTGGCTCAGACAACAGATAACAAGGTGTGCTGAGGCATTATACAATGTATGCCTGTGTCCTATAAAGTGACAAAGACAGAGGAGGGTGATAATGTGATGGGGAAGTGCTAAAAAAGGCAGGAGTGGGGGGTTAGGATAGGGCATGGGTGAGGAGGTGATAGAGTGCATAGGGGGTGAGGCAAAGTGCTGCCGAGAGACTATACTGGAAGGATACGAATGGGAACGTGCTGGGGGTAGTCCATTGCTGCATGCGGGGATTTAGTGGTGACACATACAGAAGCTACTATCAGTGAGGTGCTGACACAGCCTACGTTTAAAGGATCCCAGTGTAGTAGCATTGGAGATGTCAGGAGGTAGGCCATCTGTCCAGAGAGGAGCACGGTGAGCAAAAGAATGCTGAACCATGGTAGTCCGACACCTGGGCACATGGAAGATTTGGGGATATGATAGAGTTGTTTATTGCCAGATTCAGAGCTTCAAATATTAGGTTGCGTCTGTGTCTGTAGAGGATGCCAATCCCGGTGTTGAGGGCTTTAGCAGTGCTGTCGATATGCTGAGTGAAAGACAGGGTGGAGTCCAATGAGATACCAATATTTGAAGTGGGGGACTAGTTCCAGGGTGAAACTAGCGTCGTACCAGATTGCTAGGGGGAAGCCTTTTTGATTGCTTTGGGCTGAGGAGTAAGTAAAGTAAAGTAAAAATTTATTTGTTAAGCGCCTTTCAAATTGTCAAGGTGCTGTACAATAAAATACAATATAAACACAATTATAATAATAAAAAATTTAGAAATATACAGAAAAAGCTTGATAAAACAGATAGGTTTTAAATTCTGATTTAAAATTCGTGATAGTCAGGCATTCTCTTAACCGACAAGGTAGAGAATTCCACAGGGTGGGTGCAGCATAAGAAAAAGCACATGCCCCAGATGCTTTTAAATGAACACTGGGAATCTCTAGCAATCCCTCGTCGACGGATCGGAGTGAATGGCGGGGACAGTAGGGAATAAGGAGCTCTTGCAGCTATCAGGGTCCCTGCTCATGTAAAGCTTTATAGGTCAGCAAACCGACCTTAAGGTGATCCGCCACTGTACTGGCATGCTTGTAGTTCCGTAGTACAGGCGTGTAATATGAGTCCTAAATGTACCAGTCAAAAGCCTGGCTGCCACGTTCCGCATCAGCTGCAAGCAGCAGATATCAACCCCTGGAAGCCCTAGGTAGAGGGCATTGCAGTAATCAAGGTGGGTGGTTACGAAGGCATGGACCAGTATAGGAAGGTCAGCCGGGAAAACCAGGTGTTTCACCCGGGTGATATTCCTTAGATGGTAAACGGAAGATTTAACGACAGCAGACACCTGAGATTTTAAGTTCAAACTGCTGTTGAAAATAACACCCAGGTTACACACCCGGTCTGAGGTCATGAGGTGAACATCATCAAGCCATAAATCCGTAAGATGCCCAGCCCCAAGACCCACCTTCGGATGACCCCAGTCCATGACCAACACCTCAGTCTTGTCTGGATTTAACCTCAGCCAGCTAGTGCTGATCCAATTCTTGATCTCGGCTAGACAGTTGTTAAGCATTGGGATCGCATCATCCTGTCCGGGTGTAAAGGACATATACAGTGGGTATCATCTGCATAACAGTGAAACCCAAACTGTATTGACTAATGGTATCTCCCAATGGCAGCATGTACACTGAAAACAACATGGGTGCCAATATGGAGCCCTGCAGCACCCCACAGAACAGAGGGAGGGCATCAGAGGAATAAATTCCAGTGACAACCCTTTGTGATCTGCCCATGAGGGAGGATCGAAACCAACATAGGACTGTAGCAGACAGTCCACAGAAATGCCGCAGGCACTCCAAAAGCAGACCTTGGGCTACAGTGTCAAATGCCACCGAGAGATCAAGAAGGACTAAGATAGTATGAGCCTTCGATCTCTCGCAATTAGGAGATCATTTAACACCCGAACAAGGGCAGTCTCAGTGCTATGTCTCTTCCTAAACCCAGATTGGAGAGCATCAAAGACATTGTGGGTTGTAAGATGATCACCCAGCTTCAACACAACCACCTTCTCAATAACCTTACCCACAAAGGGTAGATTAGAGACAGGTCTGTAGTTTGCTAGACAGTCTGGATTCAAGGAAGGTTTTTTAAGGAGTGGTCGAATGACTGCCTCCTTAAGGGGATCAGAGAAGACACCCTTTTCCAAGGAACATCAGACAATTTCAGCAAGGATCGGGCAGATGACATCTACGCAACATACCAATAATGGCGTAGGGCCCGGATCTAAACTACAGCTGGTTGATCGCAAGGTCTGGACAATTCTCATAATGTCCAAGAGTTCCGGCCGGCTGAAGTCAGACCAGACAGAACGGGTGCACACAACCTACTGCTGATCTCCGCAATCCCTCATAGGGGGAGTTGGGTCGATCCTCGACCTGATACAGGCAACCTTATCTGCAAAAAATTGAGTAAGCTCATCACACTTTATTTGTGAAAAACCTCTTCCAGACTGAAGTCAGACTGGATTGCACAGTCTGTCCATAGTCTGAAAGAGATGAGCTGGTTGATTCCATGCAGCAGCAATCTCCCCGGACAGGAATGCTGCCTTCTTACGGGTGATTGCTGATTGATGGACCTTATAATGTTCCATCAATCTAAGCCTGTCAGCATCAAGGCCAGATTTCCAACAGGCTTTCTCTAGCCTTTGACCCACCCTCCTCAGTTCCTTCAAGGACCCATCAAACCAAGGGGTCCTTGGGCGCAGAGTGAGTAGGTGAACATGAACAGGAGCTATTGAGTCTTGAGCATCTTCCACCACCTTATTATAAGCCAGTACAAGACCATTTGGACTCACGCTTTCACTTGATAAACCCGATAGGTCTAGCACCACTGATAGACCTTCTGGGGCAACTCCCCTTAAAGGGCGGTACTGGACCATCTCCATAGGGGCAGGCCTACTTGGGGGTGCCCCGAAACTGAACCTTATGGTGTGATGGTCTGACCATCCGACTGGTTCCACCCCCAGATCCATGATCTCCATCCCCAGGAGGAACACAAGATCCAGAGAGTGACCCCCAATATGGATAGCAGAGGTAACCACCTGTGTAAGGTCCAGCATAGTCATAAGCTGGAGGCGGTTATTTCCAAACTGCGCGAGTTCATCGTTGACCCAGGCATTGAAGTCACCCAGAATTAACCATGTGGGTGACTCCAAGGCCACATCAACAATGAAATCCGCCAACTCCTTCAGGAATTCTTCCCCATCACTGGGTGAACGGTAGATGAAAAGTATCCTGAACCCTACACCTGCTCCCAGGATACACTCAAAGGATCGGGTGCACCCCACTGGCACATTCACAAGGCCCAGTTCCATTTTAAACACAATAGCTACACCCCCACCACAACGATCCAATTTCGGGCAGTGTATCACCAAGAACCCAGATGGAACAGCAGATGCCAAAATAGGGCCTGCATTCTCATCCAACCAGGTCTTGGTGACACATGCCAGACCAGATGTTCCAACAAGATCAGCTATAATAGCCATCTTGTTTCTAATCAATCTGCAATTGCATAACACTGCCTGAGTTGGATGGGTCAATGAGGAAGATCCCGAAACCTGCCACTATTTGTGGAGCCCTTGGGTATGGGAACCAGGCAAGAAACCCCCCTTTCCTGACCCCATTTCACCCCAGGGCATCTCCTAGTCCCAACAACCTCAATCCATCCACCCCTCTCCATTCTCCCACCATGCCCAGACTGCCCCTTTTTTGATCTACTTCTGACTATCTCCAAGGTTCGACATCTCTTATACACCTCAGCTGGCAATGGGGGACAGACAAAAGGGCATAACTCACTGAACATGGTGGGAGGTGGGAGAATAATGTCTGACCATCTCAAAACCCTCCCAACACATTTCAAACACAATTATTATTACACAGCATAAACCCCACTAATAACAAATAAAACAAATGTCTGAACAATTCAGACCTAAATCCTATGATCAGACTTGCTTCTAAAAACCTACCAGAACTCCCCGAATTATAAGACCCTTAATTAATGTCAATATAAATAATCCAGCAGTCCTTTGCCACAAAAAAAAAGCAAGTAATTCCAAATGTTTCATGAATAAGCCAGGGAAGCTCCTACCTCCCCTGGTCAATAATGCCAAGGCTTCCCAATCCCAGGCTCTGCTCTCACCAAGAGTCTGAGAGACAAGCAAACAGTAAAAAAAAAAATCAACAAAGTCTAAACAGTGTCCCAAAAATATCATAAATAGAAAAAGTGAGCTGTAGAAAAATGTCAGTCCAAGTCCAGCAAAGTGAGAAAACTAACCCAAGTCAATCCAATCAGTTTAACAAAAAAGGCAAACCTCAATGGCCCAGGAGGGCAGGCCACAGGTTAAACTGTAGTCCAGAGAACATCCAGAACACAGCTCCAGGAATCCCCAGTGCAGCAGCGGACTGGGACATGAAAACCAAGAACCTAGAGGAGGCCCCCCTCCAAGTGCACTAAGTCATAGGCCCTGGCACCCAGCCACCAGCGACCCACAGATACAACCCCCCGGGGGGCAGGCCTCTAGGCACATCAAACAGGAGGCCTGGGAGAAAATCCAACCACCTCCCCGGCTCCCCGGAGAATCGCCAGGGCAACTCCCACTTGGTCACGGAAAACACAGCAGCCACTTAGCCCCAAGAACGAGGAGCCCCCCCTCACCCAACACAGTTCCCAGACCATGCCGCTGTTCTAATGACAAGATCTAGTAAACATCCACTGAGTGTGCTCTCACCACACCAGCAACCTCCACAAAGGCAACATTACAAAACTTCCCGACTCACACAGCTTGTACTCTCACCACAGAATCTTCCCCACAACAAGCGGCAAGAGCAGGTCGAGGTTCAGCAACAATTCAGCACAGATCTTCATGATTCAGATTCATGATACCAGACGGCAAATTCCAAGCTGCACTCCACCGCAAAATAGGTCGCACAAATCTGCTTCAGCTTCCAAAAATGGAACCGCGACAGAACAATTGCAGCAGCAAGGCTCACATATAACAAAGTGAGCCACTGAAAAACAGTTACAACAGCTAAAACTCCCAAATAACAAGGGAGAACAGCCATCACAAAAACAACCAGGCAGGGCAGGGGAACGGCCAAGTAGAGCATGGTCTTGGTCTGTTTATAGTTCAAGACCAGTTTGTGTCCTTTGAGCCAATTTTTGGCAGCTGTAAAGCCAGTTTGGAGGTCCGATTCGAAGAGTAAGGGGTCAGGCTTGCTTGCAAACATCACTGCATCATCTGCATAGAGGAGCATGTGGCATTGGCAGGATGCTGGGAGGTTGTTTAGGAAGACGCTGAAGAGTAATGGGCCGAGAATGGAGCCTTGTGGTACCCCCGATCTGACAGGCCTACTGTCAGAGAGGACATCCGCAATCCTGACTTGCTGGGAGTGCAGGCTCAGGTAACTTTTAAACCACTGCATGGTTTCAGTGGCTAGTCCTATGTCTTAGAGTTGCTGAAGGAGGAGGGCATGATGAACCATATTGAATGCCTTTGATAGGTCATTGAAGTCTGCCCCTGTAACATGCCCTATGTCTAATGCGCTATGTATGAATCCAGAATGTTCAAGTAAAACTGTAATGGTGCTGTAGCCAACTCGGAATCCATGCTGCTCAGAGCATAGAAGCTGGTACTGATTGAGGTACTCCATCATCTGGTCGGCCACAATTCGTTCACGGGCCTTTGAGAGTTGGGGGAGTATAGAGAGCAGCCTGTAGTTGTTGAGGAGTGACCAGTCTCCACCTTTGTGTATCGGGGTGACTGTGGCAGACTTCCAGATTTGAGAGAACTGGATTTGCAGAGGGACAAATTAATTATCTTTGTGAGGGGACCAACTGTCTCATCGAGTGCTAACTGAACAAATTTGAGGTCCAAGGAGTCCCCGCTGTGTCTGGATTTGACAAGAACTTTTTCAAGGTATTTTCTTGCATTGGCTTCCAGGACCAGCTTGAAACGGAAAGATGGCCGGTTAGGTAGAGCGGGTGTTTTCGCATTCACCCTAAGGGCAGAGGTGCTAAAGAAGTCCACAGGGAGCACACTACTGTGGTCCAAGAATGCAAGATTCAGCCAGCTGTCAATATGCAGTGGGTCTAGGGTAGGTACACCCTCAATTTTAAGCATTGTTGGGGGGGCGGTTCGGGTCTTTCCCAGTGATGTCATTTAAGTTAGCCCAGAAGGACTTGCTGCTGTTCCAGGTCTTAGCTAGGGCTTCTTTGTAGAAGTTACTTTTAGCAACTTGGACAGCTTTTGTACACTCATTTCGGGCCTTTTTATAAAGATGGATGTTATCCGCTGTGCCATGAGCTCATGCCTTTAGCCAGAGTTGGTCTCTAGAGGCTGATTGAGCCAGTAGGTCAGAGGAAATCCATGGGTTAATGGGTCCTATGGCTTTTCTTGTTGTGACTGGTGCATATTTGTCACAAGTAGTGTTGAATTTGGTGATAAAGAGTTCAAGTACAGTGTCCACATCTGTGGTACTGTACAGATCTGACCACTCAAGTTGTTTTAGGTCTGCCTTTGGCATGGGAGACAGCCTTTTAAAAGCTGTTAATTTGTTATGATTCTAGTAGGTGACTTGAAATAGTTGTTATTCCAACGGCAGATGACTGGGGAGTGGTCACTCATATAGTCGGAGAGCATAGTAAGATCAAGGATATGAGAGGGGCGGTTTGTTAATACCCAGTCCAGAAGTGTGCTAGTGCCAGTCTTATAGTTGGTTTGAGTGGTGGTGTCCACCAGTTGGGAGAAGTGGATTGCAGCAAGGTGTCCTTCACAGCAGAAGATGAAGGAGAGAGCCAGTTTATATTGAAGTCTCCTAGCAGTACGGTTTCAGAGTTCAGGCTCAAGGTGGTGATATAGTCCAACAGGTTGCCGATACCAAGCAAAGTCTGCTTAGGCGGGATATAAAGAGATAGAAGGTGAGCACTCTTTTGTGTGCCCCAGTAGCAGTTTAATGGTCAGGACCTGTTGGTTGTCACAGCTGCTTGGTGGTGGAATTACATATCCCTGGAGTGTATCCTAGCATTAAAATCTCCCACTAGAACAATTTTTTTATTATTCACATACTGAAGTATAATGTCTGCCAATTTGTTAAAATGGGTTGTTTTAGTCTTAGGAGGGAATAAACTATTCCAATCACCAGAGCTAATGAAAATATGTGCACAAGTATACATTCTATGCCTTCAATCTTGTTAGAAAATAAAACTTCAGAATGCCCTAAGGCATGTTTTAAAAAAATCATAATCCTCCTCCCCGGCTCCTCAGTCCCTTCTGAAACTATAATTAAGCAATAATGCACGACAGGGTGTGTGTTGTGCTGGGATAACGTCACACCTGGGGTGATTAGGCACAAGGCCGCAGGCCGAAAAGTGCATCAATCACCCCCAGAAGTGACATTATCCCAGCACAACACACACACCTGAGTGCATTATTGCTATTATACAATGGCTTGGGTATAAAGAGAAACAGAAAGAACATTAAAATGTATATTTTTAAAGACATTTTCAGTTAATTTTTAGAGGGGGAGGTATACATATTAAAAAAAAAGTTCTGTTTCACTATTCCTGTAAGCAGAAATAGCAAGAGTGCTGAATTGTGCTGAACTCCTGTGTACCCCCTCCCAAACAAACACACACACACACACACACACACACTCTCTACAGAAAGCTGGGACTCTGGAGAATGTGACTTCTTTCACTTTTTTTCTTATGATGGGCTGCTGTTGCTTTTGGGAACAGAGCAGGTGGAGCTGCATTCATGGTACTGCGGAGCTCAGCAGAGCAGATATGTTGTAAAGCTACGTCTACTGCGAGTGAGCTGGAAGAGTGCAACATGAAGAAATTCAGAGAAAAATAGGAGCGATCAGCTTCACAGCCACAGTAAAAGAGAAAGAGTCTACATTTGTGGCTGTGAAAGCAATCGCCCTGACGGTGTAGTCAGATTTTTTTTAAGTGCTGCTTCAGTTCTGCTGAATAATATGCACCATGACAGAGTGGTGTCAGTGAACCGCGTGACCGGCAGTTATAGTCTCCGCGGTTCATTGAAGCCGCTGGTTAAGAAATTCAGAGAAAAATAGGAGCGATCAGCTTCACAACCACAGTAAAAGAGAAAGAGTCTACATTTGTGGCTGTGAAAGCAATCGCCCTGACGGCTTACTATGCACCATGACAGAGTGGTGTCAGTGAACCGCGTGACCGGCAGTTACAGTCTCCGTGGTTCACTGAAGCCGCTGGTTTCGGGAAGTAAGTAAATGGGCATAAAATTCATGTTGTGGTGGAGTAAAGTATCTGACTTGGTGTGAAGGAGGTTTTTATTTTAAATTATAAAGAAGGAGGGAGCACTCAGCCAAAGCTTGTGAAAGGGAATTTTTACCGATCAGGATGGGGATCACTGAGACAGGCTGCATGGAGTGATTTGGCAAACAGCTGATGCAGTCATGTCTGTGTTGGGACTAGATCCGTGATGTTGTACTGAGATAACATCATGGGTCCAGTCCAACACTGACCAATCAGTGTCCAGGATTCTTTCATGCCATTGTATAATAATTCAATAATGCAAACTCTTTTTCATCATGTTTCTGAGTTAACCAATTCTCTGATAATGCAATTATTTCAGGATTCTCCAGTTTGGCCCAACAACTAAACAGATCCATCTTATTTACTAAACTGCATTATCATGCATAATTTTTATGGGCCTATCTTCCGGGCCTGGATTTAATTCAGTGTCCCCACTGAGAGTCAATGCCACCCAGAGTAAACTTCCATTTGGTTTACCCTTTAGTTTATTTAAAGTTTGATTTATTTTTACCTGTCTATATTCCAATTTGAGCTTAATATAAAAGAAGGAATTTCTTCTTTTTAGCAATTCTTTTCCATTATTTAGTAACTGATCTGGCAAAAAGAAGCTCTGGTGGAATTGAGTTTTCAGGGGAATCAAGTCCCTTGAGCTTATGGAACATGCCTGGGATAGACATGTTATACAAACAATTAAACCCAGCATTTGAGTAAATAAAGCTCCATCGGTTTTACCACTAAGTGGTCTGGTTTTCTCTCTCCAACCCTCCATAGTAAAACAGGTTTCCCGATGACAAACAAACCAATATAGTGGATAGATTAAAATATAAATAGCTAATACTTACCATGTCAAGTATTTCCACTAATTTCACTGAAATTTTACTTACATTTATTTCTCAAAACCCACTAAAATTGTTAACGATTGCTAAAATGTAAATTTAATAATTGGGAAAAAACAACTAAGCTACTGGGAAGGAAACACTACTGGCAAATGGGGTCCCTCTGTTTAAAAGCATGACTTGCCAAATGTTCACAATCAATAAGTGAGATAACGATCCAGATACCCAAATCTGCCCCAAATGTCAAAAATTAATAGAACAAGAAAAACAATTTACCAAACCCAGGATAAGTTACTGAAATTAATAAGCATAAGGGAGATCGAAAATGTCATTGATAAAACTATAATGGGAAATGAAGCAAAACGTCCTCGAAAAGACAAGGAGGGGGAGACAAGGAACAGGGGGAATGGGAACGGGAACAGGATGAAACTCTATTCAGTGAATGACTGGATAACGGTATGCTCATCGAGATGGGCAACGCGAAGTATGACAGCCAAAGTCTTCTCTTAAGCAAACACAAATCAAAGATGTTCAACAGAAAATGTGTTCAAAATACTAGGTCACATGGAACCTGATAGTGCACCGAACAACACTGGAGATGGTCTACCTAGTAATACTGGAAATACTAATGGTGAGGAAGAATCAGATACAATGGTGTCAGCCAGGAAGCAACACAGCATCTTGCAGTAATTCTACAAAGTGCTGCAGTATACTGCCGGAAACAGTGTAATTCAATGGCCATAAGCCCTTTTGCCATGCAGTATTTCGTGACAAGTCATTTACAGATTGAAAAAGCTTTATTGACAAGGATGAAGCAACAAGTTACTTATTGTTTACAAGTATCTAAATACAAATATACAAAAGGAACAGGAAAAACTGACAGTACATTTTATGTATTTTTTGGATTGAATAAGCTTTATTGACAAAGTTGAAGCAACAAGTTACTTATTGTTTACAAGTATCTAAATACAAATATAAAAAAGGAACAGGAAAAATTGACGGTATATTTTAGTGACATGTAATTTACTGCAAGTTACTATACTGCACCCTGGCTGGCTCCACTGTGGTAGTCATTGGTGACTCTGTAATCAAATACTGTGATACAGAGATCTGAAAATTAGACAAGGAACAATATATGGGGCCAGATATTCAAAACTTTGCGCTGGGCGCAAACCATTTGCATAGGTTTAGCGTGGGATTAGCGTGGGTTTGTCATATTCAAAAGGCCATATAGCACGCGCAAACTACATTAGCGCCGGGCAAAATCATAATGTATGCAAGGGACAAACTGAGGGGGCATGTACATGAATACAGGCACAATGCTATATTCAGCGACTAGCGCCACGCAAAGTGGTTTTTCATGACTTAGCGCAACACTTAGCATGGTGCAAATTACTGCCCAGAAAAAGGTAGTCTTAACCCTGGGCAATCAGCTTTGCGCAACATTTTGGCTTTGAGTAGCATTTGAGTGGCTTTTGCATGGCTCTGCATGACCCTAACAAATAAATATGATACATAGAGGAAACATGCTGCTCACTGATGGCATCACAATGATGCCATCATCTGCCACCAGTCCCAGCCATGCCAGGCAGTAAGTGGTGACCCAGCCACCAGTGGACACCATGGCAGTGTGGCCATACAGCACACACCTACAGACCACTCTTCTGTGGACACCAACAGATGCCAGCACACACATGCAGCACTGTGGGCATGGAGGATGCTGAGGGGAGGGTGTGCAGGTGGCCAGGGTGCACCACAGACCAGGTGTGGCCATAAGGCTGAGACACATCACGCAGTGCACATGGGCCAGTATTGGGAATACACCAATACCAGTGTGCCTGTCTGATCATACCCCCCAGTCACATACTGCACAGCTGAACAAATGCCACAGCACACACAGCCGGCCATGTATATGTCACTGTGAGCATCCCATGCCAGAGGTGCAGCATCTGTGGGTCACACAACAGCGTAACAATAATGTCCACCATCAGTAAACACCTGCAAGTTGGACCTGTCACTGTGTACAGTGCAGTGGTCATCACTGCCCTACATACCATAGGCATTGCTGTGTCCCTCATACTACTAGCCCCCTTGCCACTGCAGTGTCTGCTGTGCACTGCAGCATGACCTACAGTGTGAAAGTTGCATGCAGCACCACCACCATCTGTGCCTATGCTGTGTTGTCTCCTGGGGTACAACATGCTATGCTGTACTGTATACATGTAGACTGCAGCTATCATCCTGCCAGACTGACCTACAGGTGGAGCTGCGGTCAGACCCGGCCAGCCCCTGTACTTCCAGACTGACCTACAGGTGGAACTGTGGGAGCCTGCAGTAATGCTGTGCAAACTGCATGCAAATCAGGGCATAATGAGATGCTAATCTGGATATTTGCCCAGAGACTACCTAAGTAGGCTCATTTGCATGTCACTTTTGAATATGGCAAAGTTTAGCACCGGGCAAACAACTTAGCTCTGTGCTAAACCCGCGCAAATGTGTTAGCACTGTGCTAATGGTTCGGGGAATATTATACAGTTTTGCACACTTTACTTTCACATGCACTGCTGCCTGCAGCTGTACTGAGTCCATGCATTTGCTGGCACACACATTGGCCACACAGTTCACCTCTACCTACCTTCACATTGCTGTGCACTGTGTTGCTGTTGTGGTTTGCACTTCCTGGTTGCTATATTCACGGCTGTCTTATTCCAGGACTAAGTTTGCCCTTCACTCCCAGCCAATTTTGCCCGGCATCATATGCATGCTTTATTCAGAAGCTGTTTGCCCCAGGCTATCCCTTTTGAATGTAGCAGGCTTTTGTATCTGTGCTATGTTTGCCCACCAGGCAGTGCTAATTTAGCCTCGGGACAAAGTTTTGAATATCTGGCCCATAGTGTCTAGTTTTAGAGGGGCCAAAGTGAGTGACCTAACACCACAAGACATAACATGAAACTCGGGTGACAGTCCTATAGTAATAGTTCATGTTGGCATAATGACCTGGGGTAAAAATCAATGAACCAAATCAAAACAGATTCATTAGACTCTTTGGAACACTGAAGGAGCAAAAATGCAAGACACACATGTTTCTGAAATCCTCCCAGTCTAAATGGCATCAGCAGCAAGAAATTAAACAATTAAATGGGTGACTTAGGTCTGTTTGAGCCAAGGAGAATGTAGGTTTCATTAGAAACTGGGACAGCTTTTGGGGCAGAAGGGAACTGTTTGCCAAAGATCCTATATTTGCATTTTAAAGGGGATTGTTACCTAGATAACATGATAAGAAACTATGCTTCTGGTATTTTTAAACTAGTTAACAAGGGGACAATCAGGATGACTCCAAGTGAACCACAGAATACAGCAAGCAATAAAGCTTGATCCGGCAAGAAACAAACTCTAGGGTTAAAATTAGTGGTATCCCAACTTTACTAGTAAATGCTAGAAGTATTTATACATAAATGGAATGACCTGGAGGAAATAAGGGGTATGGAAGGGCCATCTTTAGTAGGAATAATTGAGACATTGTGGAAGGAGGATGACAACTGGAACACAAGCATCAACACGCTCACATATCATAGAAATGACAAGGTAAACAGAAATGATAGAAGGGTGACACTGTTTCTATCATGCAGAATCATAAATTATGACATATTAGACAAAATTAAAGAACAAGATACTAACAGGAAAAAAAAAATGTATAAAGATAGAACTATCATCAACCAGGGCAATCATTATAGGACTCATATATAGACCACCAGGTATAAGTCACTGTGATAATCAAATAATCATAAAGAAAATAAATAAGGTTGCAGATACGGGAGATGTCATCATTATGGGAGACTTACATATGGCAAATAACTGGAAAATTCTTGAGAATACTAAAGGGAAAGACAAAATAAAGTTCTGTGAAATGGTAACAGAAAATAACCTGACATAGCATGTGGAACAACACAAGTAAAGGAAAATTATTACATGTTAAAGAGCAGGTATTTACTTCTAATCAATAGGGAACTGACTTTATGTACTGTTTGCTGATGTGTTAGTAATTGCTTCCTGCTTTTGTACTAAAATATTTTGCTTGTGCAGTGAAACAAGATTGTTTTAGCCTTTGTTTTTCACAGTGCTAGTAAAAAGAATTCAATAGAATTCTGATGTTGTGATGTCAGAAACTGCCAGTTACTTAGGAGCCCAATGTATTTCAGTGAGAAACTAAATATATTTTTCTGTCTTTTTCTAAGGAAGTAAACAAACACTTCTTTCAGCAACAAACTTTGACTTTTGTATGTTTGTACAATTGTGGTCTATCTGTATGATTTTGCAATTTGTAAAACAGTAACTGGCTTCTCTTTTCTTCTTCTTCCAAAGTAAAATCTGCTTATAAAGAAAATGTCACCAGCTAAATTATAACAACATTTCACATGTTTTCAAAATCACATATTTCTAATAAATATATACATTTTGGTGGTAAAAAGTGTTATTTCTCTATAAAAGCCTGAAAATCAGGTTTGCAGTTTCCCATTGAAATACATTGCTAGCCTTGCCAGTAAAGCTTCTCTGACATCATAATACAAGAATTCCACTAGGTTCTTTTTTACTAGCAGTTCACAATATATAAATAAAATGATGAAAATGTAACTAAAATAAAAAATTAAAACAAACAAGATGATTGCAGAGGCAGCTAAAGGCCCCAAACTTTCATTCTTCAAGATGCACATCCTTACTAAGCACTTGCTCTTTAAAGACCAACTCTGCACTTCAGCACGTGCTTTCGTAAATGAGATGTTTCAGCTGTTACAATTTACTAAAGAACACATTTTTTCATTTTCAATGTTCCTTTCCAAGATTTACAGCACATATTGGAAGTCCATCTAAAAAGTCTGTATAAAAAATATTTGAAGCCGGGCAAGTGGTGCAGCAGGCTGAGGCACTGTTCATGCTTTACCTCAGGGTATGCTGGTGACCTGAGTTTAGGAATAAATTCTTGTTGCTGGGGTTGGCGGCGGGGGTGGGGGCTGGGCTGAGAGAGGATGAGCAGGTGCCAGGCAGCTCTCCTCTCTTGGATTGGAGTGGTGGGCTTTCTCAGCTCTTTGCTGCCATCAGGTGGAGGCCTAGTGACAATACACAGGAGGCATACATAGGTCAGGGAGGGCGGAGGGAGCAGTGGTTCCAAAGCACCTGTGTACCTTCTTGCACATGCGTCCGCTATGCTACAGCTTTAAGAGGGCTAGTGGGAGAAAATGGAGGGAATCTGAGCAGACCAAGCTCAGTGAAACCTTGCCAGGACACTTGGACCCATCCTTGAACTCCATCTGGAAAGGCCCTTTTGGATTATGCACTCCAAATTGGGAGGATGGCCCTCCACCCAGCCCCGCCATAGGGAGGAATCCATGGCAGAATTGTCCCCCACTGTGAAGGGAGGATAGGGACGGTCCAAGCTGTCCAGGACAAGGCTAAATAGCTGCCCCATCTGGCTCCAGAAGACAAACACCTTTATAAAAAAACTGAATACTTTTGCCTCTCCCCCGTCCTCACAGGGCCTTTGTTTATGACACCATAATGTTCGCCATGAGAACAGACTGTGATGTCACAAACAGCAATTGTGTGGTTGGCAGGGGAGAGTCAGATACATTTTGAAAGACTCAGTGAAATAATTGCTACACTAGCTACAATATTAGTAGACTAACACAACAGCAGAGGAAAGTATAAAAAATTAAAATAAAAAAATAACTAGAAAACAAAGTTAAAACATAATTGGTGTAAGTCTAGTGTTTTTAGACTTTAAATTATAATGGAGTTGCTCTTTAACTTCACAAGTGGTAGTTATTGAGAACTGCTTAGTACACACTCCATTCAGTAACTGTGATCATAACACAGTTACATTTATCATTAAAAACAACCAGAACAGCAGAGGTAACAGATATACAATAACATAAATTATAATAAGGCTAACTTGAAAGGCATCAAATCTGAATTAAAAGACAGGGACTACAATTAAGAACTCATGTTTGCAAACACAGTGATGGCATGGAATAGTATCAGAAAGAAAATACTAGCACTAAGAAATAAATGTGTCCCAGATAGGAAAAAAATACAATAGAAAAGGGAGACTACTGCAGTGGTTAAAAAAAGGTAAAAAGGTAAATTAAGCCATGGATAAAGCATTCAAGGTTTTTTTCTAAATCGACAAAAGAAGAAGAAGATAAGAATAAAATATAAAGTAGCATTTAAAAACTGTAAAAAATGTGGGGGAAAGAAAATTAGAGAAATAAACTATCACAAAATGGTAACTTAAAGGAAATCTATTACTGCATATACTCATTCAAAAAGGGTAATAGCAAAACTGGATTATTAACAGTAAATAATCAGAAGGTGATAGCTGAAAGGTAGTTAGTAGAAGTATTCAACAAATATTTTCTACCAGTACAGAATCAAAACAAAACTAAAACATACCCCCACACCCACCAACTGGACAACTCATAATGTCAGAATATCTTAATTATGGAGGAAAAACTAAAAGAAAATCTTAGAAACCTGGAGAGTAACAAAGCCATGGGGCCTGATGACATTTCACCAAACATTTCTAAAACTGGTTATTAATGAAATAAGACAGTCTTTATTAACTGTTTTAAATAAATCAGTAACATCCAAGTACCACATGACTTGAGACACAAAAACGTCACACCTATCCACAGAAAGGCAAAGAGCATGTCAAAAACGATAGCCCTAGCAGCCAAACTTCAGTTTGTAGTAATATCTTAGAATCCATCATTAAAGACAAACGTGAGGAACATCTGAATAATCTGAGAATATTGGACATAAAACAACATGGGCCAGATATTCAAAACTTTGCCCTGGGGCTAAATTAGCACTTCCGGTGTGCTAAATTAGACCAGAACCATTAGCCCGCTATATTCAAAAGGGATAGCCCTGGTGCTAAACCTGCTGAATATAACATGCTAAGCAAGCCAGGCAAACTGGGCTGGGAGTGCAGTGCAAAAATAGCACGGGAAATAAGACAGCTCTGAATATAGCAACCAGGAAGTGCAAACCACAACAGCAGCCCAGTGCAGAGTGAAGTGAAGGAAGGTAAAGGTGAACCATGTTACCAGTGTGTGTGTGCTAGAAAAGGAGTGGATTCATTAAAGCTGCAAGCACCAGCGCATGTGAAATTCTGCAGAAATGTACCATGTTTCCCGAAACGTTTGCGCGGTGCAAACATTTGCCCGGGACAAAAATTTGCTATATTCAAAAGTGACATGCAAATGAGCCTACTTAGGCAGTCTCTGGGCAAACATCTAGATTAGCATCTCATTATGTCTTGATTTGCATGCAGTTTGCCCAGCACTGTTGCAGGGTCCCACAGCTCCACCTGTAGGTCTGTCTGGAAGTACAGGGGCTGGCTGGGTCTGCACACAGCTCTACCTGTAGGTTAGTCTGGAAGTGCATGGTGGTAGCTGCAGGCTACATTTGTATAGAACCGCACAGAATATTGTGGCCCCAGGGAACTACACAGCACAGGCACAGGTGATGGTGCTACGTGCAACTGTCAAACTGTAGTTCCTGCTACAGTGCACAGCAGACACTACAGTAACATGGGGGCCTGTAGTGTGAGGGACACATCAATGCCTATGGTGTGTAGGGCATCAATGACTGTTGCACCTTACACAGTGACAAGCCCATCTTGCAGGTGTGTACTGACAGTGGACATTACTGTTACGCTGTTGTACAACCCACAGATGCTGCAAGACTGGCATGGGATACTCACAGTGACATATGCATGGCTGGCTATGTGTGCTGTGGTGTCTGTACAGATGTGCAGTATGTGGCTGGGGGGGCACATACCACAGACAGGCACACTGGTGTTGGGGTATTCCCAACACTGGACCAGTTGCACTGCATGAATTGTCCCAGCCTTGTGGAAGCCTCCAGTATGTGGTGCAAACTGCCACCTGTACACCCTCCCCTCAACACCCTCCATGTCCTCAGTGCTGCATGTGTGTGCTGGATTATGTTGGTGTCCACCGAAGGGTGGTCTGCAGGTATGTGCTGTATGGATACACTGCCATGATGTCCACTGGGTGCTGGGTCACCACTTACTGCCTGGCATGGCTGGGACCAGGTGCATCATAGGAGGTGCCATCCATGTGTAGCATGTTTCTTCCATGTCTGGTTTCTTTCTATGTTTACTATTTACTGGTTAGGGTTGCACCAAGCCACGTAAAAGTCATGCAAAGCTGCACAAAGCCAAAAAGTCATGCAAAGTTGGTTTGCCCAGATTTAAGACTACCTTTTCCTGGGCAGTAATATTCACTGCATAAAATGTTGTGCTAAGTCACGCAAAAACACTTTGCGTGGCGCTAATGCACTGAATATAGCATTGCGCCGGTATTCATGTACACACTTCCTCTTTTTAACCCTTGCATACATTATACTTTTGCCCAGCACTAATACAGTTTGCCCATGCTATTTGACCTTTTGAATATAGCGGACTCGTGCAAAACCTGTGCAAATGGTTTACGCCCAGCACAGATTTATGAATATCTGGCCCCATGACTTATAAAAGGGTAGGTCCTGTATCACCAATTTTATAAGTTTATACGAGAACATACACAAAGGTATGGATGAGGGACAATTGGCAGATGCTATACTGTTAGATTTCAGCAAAGCTTGTTTTATTGTCCCACATAACGGCATCATCTAGAAACCTGAATCCTTGGAGGTGAATTAAAAAAACTGTGAAGTGAGTGAAATCTTGGTTGACAGATCACACATAGTGGGAATAAATGACTATTTCTCATTAAAGGGAGGGTCTCTAGCAGAGTCCCGTAGGGCTCTGTGTTGGGGTTGGTCCTTTTCCCAATATATGTCATGGACAAGGATAAAGGCGCAGACAGTTGTACAGTTCAATATGCCAGCGACACAGACAGGTAACATAGCGACACCAGAACATCAATTATAGAAGGATTTAGCTAAATTATATTAATGACAAACACTTGAGATATGAAATTTAATGCATCTAAATGCACAGTAATCTACATAGGACAAAATAATCATATGGCAGATTATTATTTAGGGATCAAAAGATCAACAGCAAAATATCAGAATGAGATCTGACTGTAATGGTAAAGACTTAAACATGAGTTCACAATACAACAGCATTGTCAAAAGTATTAATCGTATGTAATACAACACAAACAGAGCACTCAAAACAAGAAACATAAAAATCTGGGGTGGACCCTATTGAACCTATATAAGGCTACATCTGAACTTGGGGTCCCAGTTTTGGTTGCCAGATAAAATGGGTGATACTGTCAAACTTGAACAAATTCAAAGAAAATTCACTAAAACAATATGGGAAGTAAAAAACAAAACTTATGAGGAATGATTACAATTATTAAACATGCAGAGCTTGGAAAACAGAATAATATGGGGAGACATTCTATTAATGTACAACCTCATCAGAGACCCAACGTTTGTGAACTCCATGGTATAGAAAACAATCCAATTACACATAATCTCAGAGGACACAATAAACATATCAAAGGTAGGCTGGCCCACCCACGCAGTGGTAGCACTACCGCTCACGTCGCTGCCAACCATAGTTCGGGAATGAGGTTAGTCATCAAGGACTAGCTAGGGGGAAGGTGGATTGAGCGTCCCAGAGGATGTTTTCCTCCTCTGCAGAGGGTTCTGTGCTCCACTGTGATACTGTCACGCAGGTGACTACAGGTGGTAGTGCAACTGGAGATGGATAAGGTAGGGGAAATGTGGACATCGGCGTGTGGATGCACACATACAGTGCACAGGCATGCCTTGATGTCACTGCAAACTACATCAGAGGGGACTGGAACAAGAGAAGCATACAGCTCCAGCACCTCCGCAATGATGGACCCAGTATATCTGGGTCCCTGCCTCCCCAGCATGGCACTGCCTGGTATGACTAGATGTTCAAGGGTACATCCTCCTACCCAGACCTCATGTTGGGGGGGGTAAAAACATGGCTCCATGCAGGTAGATGGCCCTGGCTAAGGGAAGCAGGGGATCGGGCAGTGCATGGAGGTCCTGAGGAGAAGGAAGGTAGCTGGAAAGTCAGAGGGGGCATAAAGAGTAAGTTTAAAAAAACAAACAAATCAAGGCTAAAAAATATTGGACAGACAAAAATAATATTTCTGCATACAAAGAATCATAAACCTCTGGAATTTGCTACTAGAATCATTAATTAGCTGTGGAAACTAAAGAACCATCTAGATAGTTTCTTGTGTACAATCGATATGAGACTCTACCACTGTAAAGTAGGTGGGTAGTCTATATGGGTCTCAAGGCCTGATAGTACCCTACAGACAACAGTATTAACAATTCAGGATTGTTTGTAAAAAATGTCACTTTATCATGTTTTCATAATACACATACTTTCAGTGTACAGTATGTGCTTTATGAATCAAGTACCTGCTGGTTTTAGTCCATGACATATTTCAGTGTAAAATCTTCGATCATAACCATCACAGTATTCCCAATTTTCTTCTTTGTATTCAAGCCCATCTGCAAAGGTGAATTTACCCTACAAAATAAAAAAATAAAAAAAAAAAGTCATGGGTAATATCCTGCTGCTTAAATGCAAATACATTTCTGTCTACACATTTCTTACAATTATTATTACTTAGAACAAAAATAAATTATCCTTAAAATATCATCAAAAGAAACAGTAATACTTTAATTATATGGCAGACTCAAATAGGTTCAAATCATATGAAGGTAAAACAGATAATACTGGATGGGCAACTATGTATAACCGGTGTGTTGTGCCAACGAGGGGTTCTGATTACCTGTAACCTCAAGAGCAAAGCTCAAGAGGTCCCTGGAAATCAGAACACTGAGGGGGCACAACACACTGGTTGGGCATAGAACTCACATCCAGTATTTCTCATAGTATATGGTGTCCCTAAAAATAATATGAAACATTGTTTGCTTTGTTTTTTAATAGAAAACTCAATTCTTGTTCCTGCATCTTAGTCCAAGATTTAAGGCTCGTTGCTAGGGTCAGTGGTGTGGTTATCAGGGACCAGTCATCCCTACATGTGCAGTGCGGGTTCCTGTTGGTTGTGACTTGCATTTGGGTGGGATTTAAAAAAAATGGCAGTCATATTTCTCACTAAGCGAGACGACTGTTGTGAGGAATCCTGATTATATGAGTAATTTTAAATATCTGGTTGATTCTACCATGTTTATTTTGTTACTATTTCTGGTTGATCCTGCTTGGTGTTTTTTGTATTTGGTTGATCCTGTATCTACCAGAGTTGTTGAACTCACAGGCTTGTGTGATCATGCCGCCACCGTGAATGTCTATCTGGTTGATCCTGCCATTTCTGTTCCCTGTGGCTTGTGCACTTTCCATCTCAGCTCAAAGCTTGGTATACCACAGTTCAAAAGGTCATGGAGCACAATTGTACCCCAGAAGGGTACAGTCACATTCCATGACCTTTTGAACTGTGGTACAACAAGCCTTGAGCTGAGATGGAAAGTGTGTTAGAACCGCAATCCACCATATACTATTATAATACATTCACTGAATTTTATGGATAATTTGTAACATTAAAAGGTTTCACATTTTCAGCTTTTTAGCTGTTGCAAACAATATTAATTTTCTATAGTAGTCAAAAACATAATTTAAAGGGGTATTCACATTTAATAAAAAACAAACATCATGACCCCACAGCATTGGCATGGGTGCTGTTTACCTATCTGTGATGCACCCTTGACCCCTTGAGTGATTTTCAGCCATACTTGTGCAACTGTCCTCTGTAAAAATATGCAAATGAGAAAATACTGCCATTTTCCCACAAAATCATTCATTTTCTGGGAGTATGGGGGGAAAGACTTAGCTACACAAGTCCATGATGGGGACATTAAAAGTACATAATGGGCTTGTACTAGCATAGACCTATAGAAGGCTGTTAAAGGTGCTAGGTCATGCCCATTTTTACACCACACAATGCCGGATCATGAAATTTCCAGATCAACTGTCATAACAGAGGAGATGGCTTCACTGGGTGGGCCACAAAGTATCCCACCCAACCCCTTTGCCTCCTCCGCATACTGAGGACCAGCTAGGAGTCTTTGTGGCCTTATTGTCCATGTTTTTTTGTCCTTTCCTTGGTGGTCTAGTAGTTGTTTTGGAGGGGCTGAGAGAGTGTCCAAGTCCTCCATGCACACAGAAAGCCCCCCATGGTCACATATCACTTGCAATCACAGCCTTACTCCCTTTCCACCCTCCAGGGTAAGGGGGTGTCCAAGCAACCCACTTCAAAATTGGGTTGCTTATACTGTACAGTGCCTGATAGAGTGACCAAAACACCCAGGTCCAGTTCAGAGTCACAGTCCAGACAGCACAAAATGGTTGGATTGTGCTCTCAAAACTGCAAACACACCAGAAACTGAGATGCTAATAAGAAGGTACAGGTCACAGGAATCAGCAGTGCCCTCTCTGAGTCCAGTGAAAAAATTACCAGTTCAGATATTGGCTTGCATAAACAAGGTTTGTATCTGCCAACACCCTGATGTATACTCACGACTGCAGCACAGCATGGCACTGCAACAAATGCTAGGCACATATCATGTCAAATGCTGTGCAACTTTGGTGGCACTGTGTACATACACATCCTATCTGAACATTGCCTCCTCTTTAGCCCCTCCTACCATGGTATTGATTCCTTAAAGGTCTGGTGGTTCCACCCTTACTAACAGCACCCTTGAAGTGATACTCCTGGTGATCCAGAGGTCCACCCTCCCACTCCTCCAGTGTCAAACTAAGCAAGTTTTTTTTTGTCCTGCTACTTCTAGATTTTGGGCTGAACTTTCAAAAAGGATGACACAGCCACAGCTAATTTTGGGTTGCAGGCTGCATCATCTGAAATGCACCAAAATGTTTGCTATTTTAAAATGTTTTGCTGCATTTGCTTGTGTCCAAAGTTAAGCAACCTTAAGGTGGTCTAACTTTCATATGCAACTTGTAAGATAGTACCAAAAATGTGCTGCAAGTCACACATATAGTTTTGAAAAAAATGGTGTTGTATGGGCAGTATTTCATATTATTTGCACAGCTTGTGGGGGGGGGGTCTGTGATTTTTCTTTCTAATTTGTGGGCTTTGTATGGAAATCAATTCCACAAAACTAATTCAAAAAGTTGCACAAACTTCCACAAATGCAACATCTTCAGATGTCAAATGTTAAAAAAAAAAATCAATACAGCACCAAAGAACTTCAATGCAGATGCCCTGAGGCAAGGTTTACACAAAAAGTGTACAGTCAGTAAAGCCAAGTTTTAAAGATGAACAAAAGTACACATGCCTCCTAATGCAAGGCATCATGGGCAATATATATAAATAAAAAATCATCATGACAAAATGTGGGCTGACGTAGTACTTAGGTAGAATCTGAAGGTTCCAAAAGACCTCATAAACAATCTGCAAACACTGAAAATGGCAAACCACAGACACATATTTTGTCCTAATTAGGACTCATCAGTGTGATACAGCAGTTGTGTCATGTATTCCTCAAATAAAAAGGTTGAATTTTCTCATTAAAAACTTGTCCCACATTAAAATAAATAATACCTCTTTTACTAGTCCACGGTCCCAAGCAGCTTCAAACTTGCTTCCATAAGGGAAATGCAAGGTTCCTTTGCCATGAAACATTCCATCCTTCATTTCACCTTCATATCTTGTTCCAGTTGTGAAGGTATATGTGCCTATCCCCTCCATCCTGTGGAAAAAATGGGTATCACTAATATATAGATGTATAGACAGCAGCATATACAGTAGTTCTAAACCAGATATGTTGAAAACAGGAAATGGTTTCAAGTCGCCTGCCACACAAATACACTAGTCAAGACTTTTTTGATTCTGATGCAAAGCCTGTCCTGACATGGCCAACACAAATATCATTTTTGTTAAAAGAGAAAGACTACAATCAGAAGCACCCACTGTAATGTACCAAAACATGATGAAGTATAATACTATTGAAAACCAGTAGCAACTATTAAGCAAATGTGTCATAACAATGTAATTCTCAATGAACATTTCTCTGACTGTTCTAACTATTCCCTGATGAAATGCGCTTGTCTGTGATCAACAACAGCATTTGTAAATACTGTATGTATGGGTGTGATTCAATGGTTGGGAGGGGACAGGAAGCATCCTTCAATTATGAGTGATAAGGGCTTATTCCACCTGTGACGTCCATCACATTGAGAGATCATGATAGTTACATTCAAAATGATGTTACAGTGTATACAGAGACTATGTAATGGACTGCAATGGGATACTCATATTTATACCCACATGTGATGATGGTACCCATAAGTCACAAGTGATGAAATGATAGGCTAGGGAGGTATTATATATACAAAACCTTTATCATAAGGCTGTGGGTAAATGGTTCTCCAGATGCAGCCATGGTCATTCAGTCCAAGCATGTGTGTGTTTTATAATGGGGTAAATGTTATCATGAGTCTCAAGCACAATGTAATTGGGATTTGTGAAACTATAAGCCTGGGAAGGGGCAGAACAAAATAACTGTGTCCCAGCTTCCTGAAAAAGATATATAGCCCTAGAATATAAAGTAATTAACTAGTAACTGCAGTACCATTGTTATTGTGTTTTCTAGATCAAATAATCAGTGGGTGTAATTATTTATTGCTATCTGTAATTTTATTTATTTTTTATTTATTTATTTAAAAGTGGTGACTGGGAAAGGCACACTGAGCCGAGGCTCGTAATTTAGTATGTATGTTGCTATTAGTAACTTTTTGTGCCCCAGGGCATCATTGTAAATCAACCACCAGCCCAATGATTTTTTTCCTGGTTCAATGAAAATGAAATGAAACATGCATGCATATTTAGGAGGAAAGGACACCATTGGTCCATTAAGTTCATCCCTCCCAACAGCTCAGTGGGAGTACCCTGTCACTCATTTTTATTCAATGCACTTGTTGAGTCTGAGTTTGAAAATTATTACAGTATCAGCAGACACCACATTTCACATGCAATTGCAGTCTATTCCAAGTGTTCACCAGTCATTTAGTGATACACAGTAGTTTGTCCTGATGTTTACCTTGAATCTTTCTGACAAGAAGCATCCCGTTGTTCTTTTATTCTGGAGTATCTTGATTTTTCAAGCCATTTACCATCTTAGTTACTCTTAACAGTATTTTGTTTTCACTGTTTCGATATCTTTCCTCAGATATGGGGACTAGAACTGTTCACACTGCTGCTCCCATTTCAAATGGTGCTGTTCAGCACTCCCAGATCATTTTTCCTGCTTGGTTTCTTTATCTTTTTTCTATTTAAGTACTATATTGCCTTCATATTCTTCTTTCCTAGAGATTCTTCTTTCCTAGAGGCATTTCCTTGCATTTCTCTGCACTGACGTTCATCTATCATTTTGCCAACATTTCCCAAATCTATCTAGACCCTTCTGCATTTCATTTAACCCCTGTTGTGACGTAAGAATAAATTACTCACCTTAGTAATTGTGTTTCTTCTAATGGGGTCTTGCTGTATTCTGACAATTGCAGTTAGCTCCAGCACTTGAACTGCCCCAGAGAGTGAAGGGTTAAAATTCTATGCCAGGCACAGAACATTGGGCTCGAACTCAGTTGAAAACTCTGTCTGTGACACTTTGAAACCAAACCGTTAGATTCTTATGAGCTAAAACTCACTGACTATATAATGTGAACATTGTAAAATTCCTGCTAGCTAACTGGCAACAAAGACTTTAGATTCCTTAAAGACTCAAGTCGGGAAACCCAAAGACCAAAAAACCTAGCAATAAGGAATAAAAAACTCTTAACTAATCAAACACAAGGCACCCAACACAACAGAAAGTGGGCTGAAGACACACCTGGGGTGCAACACTGCACCTGCCCACCCACTTCCCAAAACAGGTTCTGAGAGGGGAGGCAGGGAGGGAGGTCAGAATACAGCAAGACTCCATTAGAAGAAACACAATTACTAAGGTGAGTAATTTTTTCTTCAAACAACATGAAGTCTTGCTGTATTCTGACAATTGCAGACTACCAAGCAGTACCTCCAAGGAGGGGGGACAGAACCTACTTTGGAAATAGGCTCTGAAGTACTGCTGTGCCAAACCTAGCATCACTCCTAGCCTGGATATCCGGAGAGTAATGCTTGGTGAAGGTATGAACTGTTTTCCAGGTGGCTGCTTGGCAAATTTCTAACAAAGGAATATCCCTGGCTGCAGCCAGAGATGCAGCTGTACCTCTAGTGGAATGAGTCCTCAGGCCTGAGGGCAAAGTTTTTCCTAGTTTCTCATAGCAGAATTGGATACAGGACACAATCCACCTGGCAATGGTTCTCTTGGTGGCAGGTTTGCCCTTACCTACTTCCCCATAAGTGAGGAACAACTGGAGGGAGTCAAACCTGTGACCCTTTGTACGTTCTATGTAGTAACTAAGGGCCCTTTTAACATCTAAACTGTGTAACCTCCAATCTCCTGAGGAGGTATGATCAGTGAAGAACACAGGAAGAGACATAGATTGGTTTAAGTGGAAATCAGAAATCACTTTGGGTAAGAACCTTCTATTGGTTCTAAGGACCACCTTATATCTATGGAATGAAATGAAGTCAGGCTCAACTGACAGGGCTTGCAATTCACTGATACATCTGGCAGAAGTAACAGCAACCAAAAACACAGTTTTCCAAGTCAAGTACTTGAGCTCTGCTGAAGACATAGGCTCAAAGGGGGGGTTGCATAAGCTGAGCAATGCAAATATTCAAATCCCAGGCAGGAGCAGGATTCCTAAAAGGGGGATTGGTATTATGCAATCTTTTGAAAACTTTACAGAATACAGGGTGAGATGACAGAAAGGAAGACTTCCCCACTGACAGGAAAGCAGAAACAGCTGACAAATGAACTTTGAGAGTAGCTGGTTTGAGGCCTAGGCCATTAAGGTGAACCATATAATAATAACTGGTGATCCCTGTTACCAACCCATTTTCGAGAACTTGAAAATCAACCCGCAGGTTGACACGAAAAAAGTCATATCAACCCGCGGGTTGATACGACTTTTACAGTCTCGCGCCAAGAAGCCTGCAGCACTCGCATTCCAAAGTAAACAGTTTCAAACTCATAGCAAAACCAACACGGAGACCCGCTGCCAAAACGCTCCTACTTCCTTACTAGTAGGCACACTTCCACACTAGCACGTTATGTGATGTCAGTCTTTGAATAGCGTGGGGGCGTGCCTATTAGTAAGAAAGTATGAGCGTTTTCGACTCACGGCTCCTAGTGGTAATACTTATATTGAATTTGTTTTGGTGCCAGTTATTATAAAAAATAAAACATATGTAGAGGGTAGAAATGAAGTTTTTCCACACACCCTCATTGTGTGAAAAAACTCCATATCAACTCCCTACGTATGCATTATTCTCTATATCCAGGACTGTAGACAACTCAGCAGTGTCTGGGGATGTATGCTTCTTGGAACACCAAATGCTGAACCTTTTCCATTTGGAGTTGTAAGTTTCTCTGGTGGCAGGCTTTCGAGAAGCTTTGAGAATATCCAGAACCCCTTGGGACAGATGCAAGTCTGAATACTCTAACTCTTCAAAAGCCATGCCTTGAGATTGAGTGAACGGAGACTTGGGTACCAAATCCTCCCCTGAGAGGAGGTTAACAGGTTGTGATTCCTGGGAAGAGACAGAGGAAGATGGACTACTAGGGACAGTAACAGGGGGTACCAAGGCTGCCTGGCCCTGGCTGGAGCAATCAGAATCACTTTGCAAGGTTGTGACCTTACCTTGACTAGAACCTTGAACAGTAGAGGGAAGAGAGGAAAGGCATAAAGAAATTTCCCTTCCCAGTTCAAAATCAGAGCATCCAGAGGGACTGAGCCCAAGACTGGGGGTCTGCAACAAAATGGAGGAAGCTGGTGATTGTCTGGGGCTGCAAAGAGATCTATCTCTGGAGTGCCCCACCTTGAGAAAATCACTTTCAACACCAGAGGATCCAGAGACCATTTGTGATGGCCCTGGGAAATCCTGCTCAATGCATCTGCTATCACATTGTCCTTTCCTGGGAGGTGGACTGCTACCAGAGAGGTCTGTAGGGAATAATCCAAGGACCATATTTTCATGGCCTCCATGCACAAGGCCATGGACCAAGTGCCTCCCTGCTTGTTGATGTACCACATGGTGGTAGTGTTGTCCGTCCTGACCTGAACCACCTTGTTCTGTACTGACTGAGAGAAAGCTTGTAGGGCAAGAAGTACTGCCCTGAGCTCCGTGAGGTTGATATGAAGAAGGGATTCCTGAGGGGACCACAGTCCCTGGGCCGTGAGAGCCCCAAGATGGGCTCCACACCCCAAAAGAGAAGCATCTGTGGTAAGAACCACAGAGTGAATCTGAGTGACAAATGGAACACCTTGACTCAGATTGTCCAGGTCTTGCCACCATTGAACGGCCTGAATTAAGGACTGGGTAACAGGAACAAGCTTTGTAAGAGGATCTTTCCTTTGGGACCAAAAGGTCCTCAGATGGAACTAAATGTCCCTCATCTGAAACCTGGCCCCTTGGACCCCCGCCATGGAAGCTGCCATGTGGCCCAAAAGCTGAAGAAAATGCCTTGCTGGTTGACAAAGCAGAGGGAGGAACGAAGAGACCAGCTGAGAGATGGCTTTTGCCCTTTCCAAAGAAAGGAAAGCTCTTGCCTTGAGCGTGTCCAGCTCTGCTCCTATAAAAGGGAGGAGCTGTACTGGCTCGAGAACTGACTAGGGAAGATTGAGAAGGAACCCCAGGGAAGTTAGAACTTGCTGGGTAACCTGCAGATCTGACTTGAGTTGGTCTGGGGACTTGCCCACAAGGAGTCAATCATTCAGGTATGGAAAGATAGAAATCATTTTCCTTCTTAAAAAGGCCACCACTACTGCTAGGCACTTTGTAAACACCCTTGGAGCTGAAGTTAGGCCAAAGGGCATTGCTCAGAACCGGTAATGGCCTGAGGGCAAGTCAAACCTTCTGTGGGAGCACCTGATGGGAATGTGAAAATAGGCATCCTTGAGGTCCAGGGAGGCTAGCCAGTCTCCTGGCCTCAGAGAGAGAAGAATTGTTCCCAGAGTCACCATTTTGAATTTTGGCTTTAGCAGGTGCTTGTTTAGGTATCTTAGATCTAGGATGGGTCGCCACTCCCCTGTCTTTTTTGGGGTAAGGAAGTACCTGGAGTACAGACCTTTGCCCCTGTATAGGGTAGGAACTCTCTCTATGGCTCTTAAGGCCAGTAGAGAGGCAACCTCTGCCTCTAGAGCAAGGGTTTCTGATGTATTTGCAGGTGGAAAGGATCTGGGTCTCAGTTTCAGAGAATTTTTGAAACTGAGAACCAGCCCCTGGCTTACAAACTTCAGGACCCACTTGTCTGAGGTAACAGGCATCCAGTCCTGGACAAAGTAAGCCAGCCTGCCTCCTACTGGAATGGGGGAGTCAACCCGGGTTGACACATCAGGGTGTCTGCTTAGCAGGAGCTTTAGGCTGAGGGGTGGATGCAGCCCTGCTCATCCCCCTTCTGCCTCTCCCTCTGAAGAACCCCCTCTGAGAAAAAGAAGAAGAAGAGGCCTGTGCTTGGTAGAAAGGCCTGTGAAAAGGCCTGCCCCTGCCCCTAGCTTGCTGCCTTTGAGGAGTTGCCTGCCTCTCCTTGGCCTGGGCACTCCTGTAAGTGGTCCTGTACTCATCCATTTTCTTCATGTAATTCTCTGTCTGCTCCCCAAACAGAGAATTACCCACCATAGGGAAATCCATGGCCTTAGCCTGGGTATCCTGCAAAAGGTTAGTACATCTAAGCCAAGCCATTCTCCAAAGAGCCACAGATGTAGCCATGACTCTTGATGACACATCACTGGAATCCACAGCAGCATGAAATTGCACCTTTGATGCCTCAATCCAATCAGCAGCCACCCCCTCCAGCTATTTGGCTAGCTGGGGAGAAGCCTGTTTAGCCAGTGCCAGTACAGTGTTCCACCTGGACTTCTGGTACCTGGCTGTATAGGCCATATAGTTAGCCTGCCTGAGTCCCAAAGATGATGCCATGTGCTGCTTCTCTGCCATGGCATCTATCTTCCTGGAGTCATTGTCTGGGGGGTGTGAAGCCAAGGGAATGTTTGCCTTGTCACAGGCTGCAGCCTGCACTACCCCAACATGGCTGCATTGCTGATAAAGAAACTCCGTATCTGAGCCTGACAAAGTGTACCTCTTGTCCATTCTCTTGTCAACAGGAGGTACAGAGTTAGGAGACCTTAGAATTTTTTGTGTCTGTTTCCCAAAGGCCTTATGGAGGGGAATAGGCAGTCTCTTAGACTCTGGGATGTCCATCATCTCAACAAAATCAGACTCCTCCTGATCCTCCACAGCCTCCTCAATAGGAAGCTGGAGGGTTTGAGCCACTTTTCTGTAAAACAGAAATTGAGGAGGGGACTCAGAAAGCCTAGGAGGGGAAACACCAGAAGGTCTGTCTGGGGAGATGTCTGGTTCCACAGGCACATCCAGACTTTCACCCTCATAATCATCCTCTTCAAAATCCCCCTCCTAATCAAACTCCGGTTCGTAAAAATCTTCAGGGGAATAATCCTGAATCGGGGGAACTGACCGAACCCCTGCCAGAAGGCGCCTGATCGGTCGGAACCGGACAAAGCTATTCAACAATCTGAATCTCTCTGGCTATCTCTTCGGCGGTTGGAGCATGAAGTTCTGGATCCGAACCGGCCAATTTATCCTTGCGCTTTCTCTTTGTAGGAACCGATCCCTCAGTATCAGGTCTCCTTTTGCCCGAAGAAGTATCGCCCTGGTCAGAGGGCACTCCTTCTGGTTCAGTAGGATCCAAACCGGGCTGGCCTTCCGGGTCAGCGGATTTCTTGGTCTCCTTATCCCCAAGTCTACCTAACCTTTTATCCAACGTAGACTTAGGGAAATTCTTGCAAATTTGGCAGTCTGAATCGAGGTGGTCAAACCTCAGACAGTAAACACAAGTCGTGTGGGGATCAGCCTTAGCAAAGACCTCCCCACACACACTGCAGTGTTGAAACCCAGTGAGTCCGTTTTTTTCTTGGGTTTCTCAGACATGGCCAACCTAACAAAACTTACCCTTTATAAGACAACCACCAGGCAAGACTCCCCTATCGTTTTCTCACCGTGTTACGCGTGTTAGAAAAAAACGTTCAAGTCACTTTTTTTTTAAACCGATAAGGACCGGTAACCACACACTAAACTTTTTCACAAAGATTTTTGTCTAAAGGATTGGTTCAGCCGAACCAATCGAAAAAGCTTTACAATTTCCACACAATAACTATCCTTCATACTTACGGTACCACAGACAGAGTCTCGAACCGATAAACGGAACTTAATGCAGACTAAAACCGACAACTTTAACTGACTTTGAACCAAGCAGAAGGAGAAAATCTCCGGAGCAACTGTTCAGTGAGGAGGCGTAAAGAATCTGATGGTTTGGTTTCAAAGTGTCACAGACAGAGTTTTCAACCGAGCTCGAGCCCAACGTTCTATGCCTGGCATAGAATTTTAACCCTTCACTCTCCGGGGCAGTTCAAGTGCTGGAGCTAACTGAAATTGTCAGAATACAGCAAGACTTCATGTTGTTTGAACTATTCATCCCTTTCTGGATGTCATCAGAAAACTTGCCAGTCTAAGTGATGGTACCCGTTTGGGTCATGGGACTGATCCCTGTGGGAACTCTAGTGGTTACTTGTTTCAATGTTTAGAAGTTACCTTATATTATGACTCTTGCTTTACTATACTGAAGGTAGTACTCACTCCCACTTACACCTACTGTAGTTAGGCTCAGCTTCACCTAAAAGACATCACAAGGTTCTAAAAATGGCGACAAGATAGCATCAATATGAGGCTGACTTAGACCTCAGTACTGTATCTGTGGACTGCTGCCAGATACAGGTAAGAACTATACCTCATTTAAAAGTGTTTTTCATGGGCTTTCAAGCTTCAGTATACTTGTGAACATATGAATATACAAAAGGCCTGAAGAAGAAGAAGACCCTAAGGTCTATTGAGTCTGCTCGATGTGGAACTCATGTGTGTATCCCAGTCTCTTTTAAATCCCTCCAATTGTACTGTGATGTACTATCCCCCCTGGAAGTGCATTCCATCCTGCCACCACCCTTTCAGTAAAGAAATGCCTTCTGTCCTCCTTCCTGTAACCCCCACTAATGTTTACTTCTGCACTTTGGTGTTTCTGTTTTCACTTTTGCAAAAAGAGATACCCTATGTCGACCTAGTTATTGCCTTTAAGGTATCTGAAGGTCCATCATGTTTCCTCTCATCTCTCCCAAATGAGTACATGTTCAGTTTTAACAGCCTCTGGTCATATGGGACATCCTGTTGTACCTAAATCATCTTGGTGGTACTGCTCTGTACTGCCTCAATCTGGTTTATGTCTTTCCTAAAGGAGAACTGTGCTGAACCTATAAATCAGTTTTCCCAATAGAAGCTATTTTATAAATACTGGTTGAAATTCTGTTATTGATCTAGCTATCCAGGCTTTTTGTTTATTTTAGTGGGTGGTTGTGATTTACATGCTGCTGGTAAGAACCATTTTAGAACAGTATGATGCAGTTTATATCCCTGTTCTAGGCTTCTATTGTTAGCACAATGCATTTATGTTCTGCCATGGAACTCTGAAGTTGTTTGGGACATAAACTACATCATACAGTTCTAACACGGTACTTAACACCAGACTGTAAAGCAGAAACTCCCACTTAGGTTACTAAAAAAAACTGTATAAAAAGAACAATAATAGAACTGGAACTGATAATTAAAAAACAGCTTCTGTTGGGGTAAAATAACTTACAGGTTCAGTGCAGTTCTCCTTAAGGTAGGGTAGGGGCTCTAGTACTGCACATAATACTCTAGATGCAAATGTACTGTGAAACAGTACAGGGGCAGAATTACCTCTTTTGTCCTGCTGGAGAAACCCCTTGATATGCAACCCAGCATCCTGTTCACCTTCCCTGCCACCTTTCTGCACTGCGTGGGTGGTTTTGGGTCACTTATAATTGCTATCAATAGGTCTTTCTCCTCTCCAAGATTGTGACCTTCACCCCCTGAAATTGTACTTAGTCCTGGGGTTCTTATGCCCTTTGGTCCCTATGCACAAAGGAGTAGATTGCCTGCACACCATAGAATTGCGACATCTAGGCAACCCCAAGACACTGTGCCACTCATGGACCTCTGACAGCATGCACAGAAGGGATGCTGGGGTGGGGTGGGTCCACTAGACCACCAGGAAACAGGTTACATGCAGTATACAGGGGATCAGGGATGGGGGGGCCCGAGACACCAGGGAAAGCTTTATATTTACTATACAGAGGATCGGGATGAGGGGCTACACTGGACACCAGGGACTCTGATGTCAAGTCGGGCAGGTGTTGAGGTGGGGGGAGGGACCACTGGACACCAAGGAAATATTTATTATACATTGGGCAGATGATCAGATGGAGGGGGAAGGGACCACTAGCCACCAGGGATATATTTTTATTACATCGGGCAGATGATTGGGAGGGGGGATGGACCGCTAGCCATCAGGAAAATATTTTTAAAACATCAGGTGGTTGATTAGGTGGGGGGAAGGACTGCTAGCCACCAGGGAAATATTTATAATACATTAGTCAGATGATGGGGTGGGAGGAAGGCACCACTAGCCAACAGGAAAATATTTGTAATACATCAGGTGAATGATTGGGTGGGGGATGGGACCGCTAGACCACCAGGGAAGATAAGTATACTGTACTGCAATACAGCAGTAGAATGCAAATGCACCCCGCCAGGTGCAATATCACTCCTGGTGGTGCCCTCTGTCCCCCTGACTCCCCCATGCCACCTCCTGTGCCCCTTCTGCACCTGGCCCCCTTCTGTCCAGCAGCTTCACCCCCCCACCACCCTAGCCCCTCTAGTATTGCATCAGGTGGGGGTGGATCCCTGCTGTTTGGTGCAGCAGTTGAACTGTGGCAAACCCTTGGAGTTTGGCACCAGGACCCTGCTTTTTGTAAAATTGGACGCAGGATCCCTGGTGCACCCGGAGTTTGCCACAGCCCTGGATCAACGCAACGTGTGTTGCTCTAAGGGATCTTTGAAAATTGGGCCCATTATCTCTCCACTTATGACCTTCTATCTCCCTCAAAGCACAGCTTTCAGAAAAGCCATAACACCTCCACGGCCCTCCTCACCCTCACAAACAGTACTGCTTTAGCAGTGGACACTGGCAACCTTACTGGTGCCATCTTTATTGATCTGACAAAGGTGTTTGATCTTGTGAATCACACTTTACTCACTGGCAACTCTCCCCTGGTTCTGTAACTATCTATCACATAGATCGAAGAGAGTTATCTATGGAACTTCCCTCTCTGACCCTGGTCCAACCATGGTGTGTGTCCCACAAGGTTCTATTCTAGGACCACTTCTTTTTGCCCTTCATATAAATGGCATAAGTCAATGCTTATCATACTGATCTACAATCCTGTATGCTGATGACTTGGTACTTTATATCCACTCCAATAGTATTGGTCAGATTAACCAAAACTTAACATCTGACTTACAGTCCATGCACTCTTGGCTATCTACTACAAAGCTGATTCTTAACATGTCAAAAAAGTAGTCTTTGTTGTTTGGTATGTCAGGCAAATTAAGAGTATGCCCATTCTCTCTATAATTTATTACGATGGCACCTTAGTCCCTTCAGTTTCCACCTTCACATATCATGGAGTCACTCTTGACCCCTTGCTAGACTATTCATCTCAAATCACTAGCATCTGGAAATCTAGAAACTCTGTGTTGGCTGTCTCCTATAAAGTGGGTCAAAACCTCGCTTCACAAGCTTGTCATGCCATTGCAAAAAGGATACTCCTCCACAAGCTCACATATGGTGCCCCTGTATTCTCGTCAGCCTCAAAGTCAACATTCCTATGGTGGGATTTCACTTTTAATAATATTTGTCGTTTCGCCTCAGCATCTCACTGGCGACCCATCACTGTTCTCTATATGACATGCTAGGCTGGCTACCCCTATCCTCCTTTCATGATTATAGCTTTGGAGGAGTTTTCTTGAATATTATGAATGAGTCCGGCTGCCTACATCCTCAGCCTCATTATTTAAACCTGTAAACAGTACCTATCCCTTAAGGTCATGTGAAAATGTGTTATTGGCTGTTCCTAAAATCAGAACTTGTGCTAGGAGATCATCCTTCACTTTTGCAGCCTCTAAGCTATGGAACTCCATACCACCTTATATATGCTGGTGTACCCCTGGGTCTAGTTCTTGTCACAAATACCATGAACATCTACTTAATTTGGCATGCTGCACATGTCACTGACCCTGGGCAACCTCTGAAATGCACTCACAAATAAGTATATATATACATAGAAGTTGATGGCAGATAAGGACTGCAAGGTCCATCCAGTCTGCCCATTTTGTTTCTACCTTATGAACGTGCCACAGGCCTTTACTCTGTCAATGGCCTATTTATTCATACTCATCTGTATTTCTCCCTTATGCCTATCCCATACCTGTTTGAAATCCTGCACTGTATTCATATCCACCACTTCCTGAGGTAGGCTGTTCCATGTATCCACCACCCTTTCTGTGAAAAAGAACTTCCTCACATTACCCCTTAATAGGCCTCCCTCTAATCTCATGCTGTGTCCTCTTGTCCTGCTATTTTTCTTATATTGAAACATGTTAGACTCTTTCACCTTGTTAATGCCCTTAAGATGTTTGAATGTTTCGATCATATCACCTCTCTCACTCTTTTGCTCTAGGGTATACATATTGAGCTCAGTTAATCTGTCCTCATATGTTTCCTGATGTAGTCTCTGCACCATTTTGGTTGCCTTCTCTGGACTGCCTCCATTTGTTAATGTCTTTTGCAGGAGAAGCCCCCAGTACTGCGCTAGTATTCCAGATGGGGCCTAACCAGTGTCTTGTAAAGAGGGATTATTACCTCCCTCTTACAACTTGTGATACCCCTACTAATACACCCCAACATCCCTCTAGCCTTACCTACTGCCTTAGTGGTCGGCTTGGATGATTTCCGGTCATCTGTGATGATGATGCCCAAGTCTCTTTCTTCCCTTGTGATTGTCAGCAACCACCCTCCCAACCTATAGGTAGCTTCAGGGTTTCTCTTCCCTATGTTTGTGATCTTGCACTTCTTTGTGTTAAACCCCAGTTGCCACTCTTCAGACCATTTTGCAGTTTTTCCAGATCTCTTCTCATTCTGCCCACCCTATCTGCATCATCTACTCTGTTGCAGATCTTGGTGTCATCTGCAAACAGGCAAACCTTACCTTACCAAACCTCCAGTCCCTTCTGCAATGTCACTGATGAAGACATTGAAGAGGACTGTCCCCAGATATATATAATATATATAATATCTTTAGTGTTGATGTAAAATCAAGTTATTTTTATGGATACTGCTTCTGTTTTGTTTACATTATCTTTTCTTTCTTGTCCTCTGTACTAAATAGAGAATTATGCTTATGCAACTGTGTGTTATGGAATTTTTTTACACGCCCGAGGGGTGTGATGACCCATAAACCTCGAGAGCGAAGTTCGAGAGGTTTATGAGGGTATCACACCCAGTGTGTAAAAAAATTCCAATAACACAGCAGGTACATAACTTTTATTTTTTATAATTGCTAGTGCAAAGTAGTGTGAATGAACAGTGTTTGTTCAAAAAAAAAAAATTCCAAAATGTAAACAAACTCGAATCCTTTTTTAAAAACCCTGTCCCTTGTAGCAGATGCTTAGTTTTAGTTATTTGTTTTGTGTTAAAGCTGTAAATGTATAGTTGGGGAGAACAAGTGACTCAGTAGCTGAAGGCGAGATTTGGCGTGAAGTGAGTGTTGCCATGAAAAACTGGCTTTGCGGCAGATGATTTTCTGAAGCCGAATCACTCGCCTCAGTCTGTACCTGGCGACTTTTTAACACAAAAATAAACAACAAAACTCAGCTATCTGCTACAAGGGAAATGGCTTTAAAAGGATTCGAAGCTATCTACATTTTCAAGGATTTTTTAAGGAATACCGCTTGGTCACACTACACTGCAAAGAACCTGAAAGTGACAGTCACGAGGACAGTGCAAGTAAGGTGCTTTCTGAATGCCATAATAACTGGTTCTACCAGTTATTATGGCATTTGAAATATGGCTCTGCTCTGTGTGTTAAAGGGGGTCACCAGTAATTCTAAGGTTTTTGTTAATTATACTACCTAGATCTGTTGTTACTTGCCATATTGTTAAACTCAATTGCTGCTGTTGCCTTATACTGTATGCATTCTCCTTCTCCATTGACATGCCTCCTCCCTATCATGCCTATATTGTACAGTTGTTGTCTGATGTATGTAATGTCATCTTGTACTGAATTTGTTGTGCAACTCTCCCAGGTCATGACTGAGAATAGGCATTGTATGCCTAGCATACCTACCTGGTTAACAAAAACTAAATAAATAAACCACACTGGCTACCTCCTCTAGCTCCTTGTATCCTTCTGCTTAAGTCAGACTGTGGTGACTGTCTGTACCCACTCCCTAAATACTGACCATCTATCATCCACACCCATGTCCTCCATTAGTTCTTACAGTATTTCCCCAGCATCATCTCCATGCATACAAAATCTGCCCTTCTGAAGTCAAGAACACATGTTTTTTGTGTTTTGACCTTCACATCCTACGTCCACCTGAAACAACACAGACTAGTGATCAGTTCCTACCAGGGGCTTAGCGACCCTCATGCTTTTGACTAACAAACATCAGTACTAGGTTCAGGATGGCCCAATCCCTCTTTGACTCCATCTCCCGTGTCAGAAAAACATCCTGGAATGCATCTAGGATCGCTCAGCGTCTGCTGCTGCTGGCCTGTGGGATGCTTCAATCGACATCAGGCATGTTAAAATTTCTCAGTATTACCACTTCTCCCCCCTACACAGCCTTTTGTTTCTCATCACCTAGCTCCCGGTCTGTGGTTTTGTTCTAATTCTGCGGTTGGTACACCAGCCTTACCCTTATTTTTTTCCCCACCCTTGACTGCAGCTGTACCAGTAGCTTTTCTGTACCCTCCACCCATGTTCTTCCTTGTGACCTTTTCCCCTCCCTAAGACAGACTGCCACCCCTCTACCCCTACTCTATGACAGGCACTGCTCAAAAGGCTCCCCTTTATGATGAAAATTCAAGCAAGTCAAAAGTACAGTACTGTAAACTTGAACAGGTGCAGTACTAGGCTGTGCATAAGATATGGTTCAAAGTAAGTTAAAATAAAAGTATAGCTAAGGCAAGGTATTGTGAAAAAAACAACAACACAGCAATACAGGGCTTAATAATGAACCAGCTCCTTCTGATATAGCAGCCAATGTACCACATATGGTTTACGTAATTGAGCAAAATCTGCTCGATCACCTCATACATAGACTATAGCCAATAATTCAGATTCAGTCATTGCTACCCAGTGCAGAGACAAGATGTCATAAATGTGGGCACTGTGCAGGGGGACATGTGACGGCTGCCTAACAGATTGCAGCTCCTGACTTCTGCTCTTCCACCACCACCACCACCGCTTTTCTGTGTTTTTTCTCCATCAACCCTCAATATATTTTTGAATCATCTACTTTCTTGATGATCTGAGGCTCCCTAGAACAGAGCAGAAGTGGCAGAATATAGTAAAAATGGATGAGGACATGAAGACAGTGCTACCTGGCCATACGCCGCCTCCCAACCCTGAGAGAGACAAGCAGGCCAAATGCACTAAACAGCAGGCCGCAAAGCCTTCTCTCTAACATCTTGGGGACTACATTAACTGAAGAGCAATTCCTGACAGAAATCAAACCACTGCAGGCTTCACTTACCCTGCTAACAGAAGAGCTACAGAAAATTCGGTCCTCAGTGGACTCTCTCTCTCTCTCAACCCAGGTTGTGGACTCAAAAGCTCGCCTCTCCTCACTTGAACACTGGAAGGGCAAGACCGATACGGATTCAGCTTCTCTCCGGCAGTGGATCCATAAACTTGAGGATAAGTTGGAGGACCTCGAGGGATGGAGCCACTGTAATAATCTCCTCATATTTGGGCTCCCAGAGAAAGAAGAAAGATCTAATCCCATTGCATTCATTCAGAAGCTCTGCGAGAAGGTGGCTGGCTCATCTCCTTATGGGCCAGCATACATCATAGAGAGAGAGATCACCACTCCCTGCGCCCGCCACCTCCTCAGGGCTCCCCTCTCTGACCTCTCATTTTCAGGCTGCTTAACTTCTTAGATAAACAGCACATTCTTGCCCCGAACAGGTATTGCAAGGAGGTTTCATGGGGCACCCACTGATTGTGGTTTGCACAGCATTTGCCACAGTCAGAGCTAAACATGCTACGCTGCATGCCTTGGTCACAAAGTTGATTGCTGCGGGCAAGTCCTTTTGAGTGAGATACCCCACAATCCTACAAGTCAAACATGATGGATCACGGCTCGCAATGGAAACTCCTGAGCAAGTGGCAGCGGAGCTTCACAAGCTATTCCTGGACCTATTCAAGTGAGTATGATGCAGGGCTTGGAGTACTGCACAGCCTAGTTCTTCTGTAAATTTAAAGACTGTCAATATTACCTCAGTAGTGTTTATTTAACTCATTGCCTCCTAGAAACGTCTGTAGGCATCAGCAAATCTAACTACAGTGTGTCCCAGAATGCCTACAGAAGTCACCTACAGACTTCCTGTGTGCCCTAGAAACATCTGGAGAAGTCACTCACATATTTTAATATTACTTGCCAGCCAGAATTGATTAGAATTGACTGCATAGTACCATTAGAAAGGTAATGTTGTGCTGAACAACCTTGCCCCTGACACTTTGTGTGTACCATGTTCACTTTAGGAGTTATTCATATTTGTTTATGAAATTTTGTCAATCTAGAACCACCTAAGCACTTTGAAAAAAAAACACACATTCTGGGTATCTTAGCCAGTATAAAACAAAAACCAAATTGAGTACAGCTGATAGCACAGAACCGTTGGAAAGGCAATTTTGTGTGGAACAACTGTGCCACTGATACGTTGTGTGTGTCAAGTATACTTTAGGAGTTATATGCATTTGTTTATGGTACAGTGTGTATGGATGACATTTTTTCCATCAAGACTCACCTAAGCAGCTTGAATAAAATGCACTTTTTTGACACTTCAGCAGGCATAAAAAAAAAATACTGATTACAACTGATCGCATAGCATCGTTGGAAAGGCAATTTTGTGCTGATCATCTTTCATGCTGATACTTTGTGTGTATCATGTATACTTTTGGAGTTATATGCATTTGTTTATGATATGGTGTGTGTGATTGAGATTCATCCCTCAAATCGCATCAAAGCACCTTGACTAAAATGGGGAAAAATTATGTTTCATAGTAAAAAGATATATTTTTTTTAACAAACATAATAGTAAAACACCATCTAATGTCTGTATGCTTAATTTGGTGTTATTTGACATATTTTTCAATAAAAAATGGCTTATGTTGCCTTTTTTTAGTGAAAAATTTTTTTTTTCCGGTTTCGACCAGCATAGAAAAAAACTAAATTACTTATTATTACATGCATACCACCATTGGAAAGGCAATTTTGTGCTGAATAACTCTGCCACTCATACTTTGTGCCTAGCATGTACGGTTATTGAACTATTAGCATTTGTTTGCGACATGCTGACTATGGCTTGATTTGCTTAGAAAGGCCCAGGATTCACTGTTAAAAGTATACAGGAGATTCAGGAGACAAGTGGTGTAGTCTCAGAGTGAGCCTGTGGAGGCAATGAGTTAAGCGAGCTCCCATAGACTCAGTTGATCTTCAGTATGGGCCTTGTTTGTGTGAGAATTTTTGCCTGGATAACCTGCTGGAACTTGAGCAACAGCTTTAGATTATTTCTTCATATGTGAAAACTATTATGGTTCCGAATGTGGCGGCGCTGCTTTATTAGCAAGATTGCTATATTTTTATTTTGCCGATGGACATAGCATGTTGTATGAACTGGCTACTTCCTAAATCCCCACTGGGCCTAATCTGACCAGTCACCCTGAAAGACTTGCAATAGGTTGCAGGATCTGTCTGTAGTGCCCTTATCGTTTAGGAGCAGAGCTATTTATACCCTCCTTTAACTTTGCGAGTGGCTCCTACATGATTACCTATGCACCATTGGGGAGGGAACTAATGGATGATTTATTTTGTGATTACTGTTTACATCCTTTGTTGACTTCCGATGATTTTAAAGTCCAGCTCGACCCTGAAACCTGTGCAATGCCTTATGGCATAAGGGGCCATGCCGAAGTATCATGGTGTTTTTAGTTTCTGTCTACTAACTTTACTTTTCTTTGATAGCTTATTTGTTGTTTATAAATAGAAGGTAGTCTCCTCAGAACTTCATACTGGTTTTGTTATAATTCGATTAAGAGCTGGCATGGACACGTGTTCCTGGGAACAGCACTGTTTCACATATTCAGTTATGTTTCCATATTTGGCTGTATGTAATAATACATATGTGATTACTTAATGCTTCCTCAGGAAAGCCTGTCTCCACATGGAGTTATTATACTTTATTGTTAATAGCCTGAGGAGTATGTTCTATATTTTATTAATATAGTCTTATTTGGGGGATGAGCATACCCTTTATACACTATTCTTGTTTATATTCACACTAGCTAATCCATTAGTCTCTTTAAATATATAATAAATGGTTAGACATCTTTGTGTTTTTAAGACAGTAACCATTGTTGACCTTTGTATGTATGCTACCCTACATCCTTTGACGTGGAACCTTTGTAAATGAGCAGTTCCTGCTCAAAGGTGTTTGTAATCCTAGAGTTTAATAAAATAAAAAAAAATAAATAAAAAAAATATATATTTAGACAGGGTTTAGGTGGTGGTGGTGGGTGTCAGCCTTGCAGGCAGTTAGGAGGTTTATCATCATGGGTGTAGTTGGTTTTGGAGTGTGGTCATTTGAACCGGGGATAATAGCCATTACTGGTTTCTGTTTGAGATATTTTGTTGTAATAGGGTGTTGGGGGGATTCTCATATTCATATGTGGGTGTTGGGGGTGGGTGATGGGGAGGGTTTTGCTGTCTGAGATCCACACTATTCTCTCCTTCAGAATCCTGAGGGCACCTTGTACAGGATGATCTTTGGTTATCCAGGGCTCGCTGCCCTATTTCCAGCTGATGTCCCTAGGTACTAGTAGTCTGAGTGGACCATACAATTTTATAAGTTGGAATGTTAAAGGTGCATGGGATAGGTGCAAACATTCGATGATACTACATAATTTTAAGTTCCTTTGAGCTGGGGTGGCTTGTTTACAGGAGACTCACCTCATTTGGGAGGATGTCTCTTTTTCGTAGAGACTAGGTCGGTAAGGTTTACAGTTCAGAAGTCTCTACTGGGGGGGTTGCCCTATTAATAGCTAAGGTGATCCCATTCCAGTTTACTCAGGAGGTTTGGGACCCAGCAGGACACTATATCATTGTAAAGGGGATGATGGGATCTCAGCCAGTGGTATTGGGTTCTATTTATGGTACCAATTCAGACTCACCACACTTCTTTACCCAGTTTATCCCCATACTAACCACTTCCCCACCCTCTCCTACTATCCTGGGAGGGGATTGGAATATAGTCCCACAGTTCCACCTTGATCGATCGGACGCCTAAGCGACTGGATTATCACTGGCACAGAGGGCACTCCAGGATCTAATGGACGGACTTAGGCCAGTAGATATATGATGGGTACTGAACCCCTCCGCTAGGTTATACTCATTCTACTTGCCACCCCATAAGATGTCCTCTCGGAATGATTACTTTTTAGTGAGCACCTTTTGTTTACCAGGAATCCTATCCACTGACATCCATCCGATGTCCTCTTGGACCATTCCCCGTCAGCATTTCCTATATTTTAGGTCAGGGAATCATGGAGAGACCCCTTGTGGTGGCTTAATGCCCAGTTATTGCAGTTCCCTGACTCCCTGGCCCATATCCACCAGTTTATTTCCAACTTCCTGGATGTGAACAGGGGCTTGGTGGAGAGGGTGGACACCCTGTGGGGTGCTTTGAAATGTGCACTCCATGGAGAGTTCATCTGCCTATCCCCTGTAAGGGCCTGAATTGTCAGGGAGTGGCTCCAGGAGATTCTAAATGATATTTGCAACCTAGAACACTCCCTGTCTCGCTGTTCACCAGATGCAGACTGGGCCAGGCTGCATACTTTGCGTGCCCAATATGCAGATCTCATGGTGCAGAAAGATGAATTGGCATTACATCGCACCAAAATGAAATATCTGGACTGTGGGGAAAAGACTGGGAAACTTCTGGCTCTTCGGCTTCACCAAATCAAAACAGCCAGATTCATCCCGTGCCTTCAACCCTACCTGAATGCACCAGTGATCGCTGACCCTAGTGAGATGGCAGCATCCTTTAGTTCATTTTTTCAGAATTGTATGCAGTAGATTCTGGTTCAGATCCCTCCCCTGAGGCCATTGCGGCCTATTTGGACTCGGTCACTCTCCCTTGTTTAACTCTGGCTGCAGTAGCCCACCTTGGAATGTCCATTACTCTGGCTGAAGTGGAGAAAGCTACCAAACTGTTGCCCCAGGATAAAGCACCGGGCCCAGATGGACTCACTAATAACTTTTATCTGGCCTGTATTTCCTTAATAGCTCCACTACTGACACATGTATTCAATTATTGGTTCGCACATGGCTAGAGTGACCTAATTTTTCACAAAGCTTTAATGACCCTGATACCGAAGCCTGGTAAAGATCCTTATTCCGGAAAGTTACTGTCCTATTTCCCTATTAAATTCAGATATTAAAATTTTTGCCAAAATTTTGGCTTTGCATCTTGCCCCATCATGGGACCAGTTATTGGGAATGAACAGGTGGGATTTTTGGCTGGTCGCTTTTCTGGGGATCACCTAAGAAAGCTGCTGTATTTGTATTCCACCTCCAGGGACAGCAAATTCCCTATGGCTTTGGTCTCCCTGAACACGGAAAAAGCATTTGGCCGGGTGGCCTGGAACTTCCTGTTCGCTACCCTGCTCAAGTTTGGAATCCCTTGGGATTTTATTAAATGGGTACCATTCCTATACTCCACCCCATCTGCCCGAGTCCTGTCATCTCCCTTTCCCCTCCGGCGGGGCACCCGGTAGGGATGCACGTTATCTCTCCTTTTATTCAATTTCTACCTAGAACCATTAATCAGATGGTTGTGCAACCTTCACGTCCTCCCCAGTATCCCACTAGAGGGGACATGCCACACGTTGTCAGCTTATGCTGATGACCTGCTCCTTCATTTAGAGAACCCCTGTACTTCGATTTCAGTTTTGCTCCATGAAATTTCAGAGTTCTCAAATGTCTCTTTCTATAAAGCAAACCTCACTAAGACTAAGGTGTTTCCCCTCAATAGTTTGGTTTACAAAAGGGACATCCAGGGGCTGGGTCTCTCCTGGGAGCCCCGAAGTTTGACCTACTTGGGGATAAAAATTACCCATACTTTCTCGCCCATGCTTAGGGAGAATCTCTCCAAATTGCTGGATGTGATTAAGCTTGACCTGGAGAGATGGTCTACTTTGCCATTATCCTTGTGGGATAGGATGAACGTTCTCAAAATTAATGTGTTATCCCGCCTTTTGTACCCTCTGGGGATGCTGGGATTTTACCTTCCTAAGATGTGGTTCTCCCAGTAACAATGTATTTTTAATGTCTTTCTTTGGAAAGCTTTGACTATTTGCCGAGCATACATAAAACTGACTGCCCTAAAGCAAAGAGGTGGCCTAGCCTTACCATCTGTTTTTTTGTATTGTGACGCCCAACTTGCCAGTAAATTTCTCTGTTGGGACTCAGGCTCTGGCTCACCTGCTCCCAATGGTTACACTCCTCTCTGGCTACACACTGAACAGGATCTGGCAAGCAGGGAGGGCTGTTCTCTGAGAAGTCTGCTTTACTTACAGCCATCCCAGCTTTTCTGGGCTCTGCGCTCTACTCCTATTGAGTGGTCCCTTAAAGCCTGGCTTCAGCTACAGTCTTACCTGGCTTTCTCCTGGACCAATGCAACCTCTCAGCCCTTGTTTGGTAATCCTCACTTCACTATGGATTGTTGCCCTATCCCACCTTCTTTCTGTCCTTCCCTGAGCACCTGTACGCTGGCTGACCTGCTTCAGGATGAGGGGCTTGTCCCCTTTCCTTCTCTGCAAAACCCAATTTCACTTGAAGAGCTCTGACTTTTTTAAAGTTCTTCAGCTTAGGAGTGTGGTGACTAAATTTTTGGGACCCAAGCCATGGTGCGTACCATAAATCGAAGAGATAAAGCACCTCCTGGCTATGGCATGGCACTGCATGCAGTATCCTTGCTTTACAAACATTTCCGATCCATAGATCCTCATTTACCAACCGGGTTTGTTTTTACTGGGTTCAGATGCTTCAATTGTCTATCGACAGTGTTTTTTGGGAAAAACCCTGGCTTAACCTTTATAAATACATTAAGCAAGATCGGTTACATTTAGTGCAGTTTAATATTATGCATAACCTATATTATACCCCAGCATAACTGCATAGACTGGGTAGGTTCCCCTCCCCAATCTGTAACCATTGCCAGGATGCCCCAGGATCCCTAGCTCATTTATTGTGGGACTGCTCCAAAAGTCAACAGTTTTGGAGGAGTATCCAGCAGTCTCTGGATCCCTTGCTTGGACTTGATGACCACTTTACACCCGAGAGTTGCCTTCTGGCTATTCCCCGGTACACTATCTATTCAGAAAGCCCATCTCTCTTTGGTGGCAGCTGTCGCCAAATTGGTTACGCTGTGACACTGGAAGGATTCTACCCCACCCACATTTTTGGAGTGGCACCAGGAGATTTTATTGGCTCTCAAATTAGAGAAGCACATCGCCACCATGCACAAGAAATCACAGACTTTCCGCAAGTTATGGGAACCTCTTTACATCTTATTATCTGTATACAATATCCAAGTCCCAATTAGCCCCTCTGATGTGTACAGTTAAATATATCCACCATTACTTGGTCAATATTTGCACTATCCTAGCTTACTCGGATAAGGTGTGGATGCAGATAAAGTGGGAGGCGGTGGGGGGTTGGGTGGATTTCGTTGTTGGTTTTCTTTGTCTGAGTACAATCTGATAGACTTCCACTTCTATGTATTTTTCTTTTTCATGGTTGATCCTTCCACTTTAGTATTGATGGCAGACATGTACTGGATGTTTGTTTTTCCTTTTGTTGTATGTGCAACTTTAAAACTAATAACGTATACTTAATAAAAAAATGAGGGCACTGTACATTTTGTACTAGAATATCAAAATCTAAAACCTTTAGTAGCCTTAATACATAAAACATTTTTTAAAGGTTCCAACTTTCATCATTTGCAGCATGACAGGAAGTGTATATCCAGCCACATGTTACTATTGTAGTTTCTATGTCGGTAAAACGATACAACAATTTAAGGTACAGGTAGGAGAGCAGTTAAAGGCCATAGCAATGGGAAATACAATCAATGAATTAATTTATCATGTTTGGAATTCTGGCTCTAACAACATTCATTCATTTTCCTTTATAAGCATTCAACAGGTCTATGTAGGCAAATATGGTGGAGAGCTGGGGCCCCATACCCATACTGTTTTGTGGTGCAAAGTGGTTGCTAGGACTACTCTGCAGTACAGTTCCATCTTGCAACCCGTTGTGCTATACACAAAAGGGTAGCAAATAATTCCCTCTGCCAGCATACTGGTTGATGTACTAGCACAGGCAAAGAACTGCAGGTAAGCCCTTGATAATGAGGGTGCCAGAATGCAAGGAGGCACTGTGTCTTGCACAGTATCTTTCTGGCTTCCTCTCCCCCACTCATAAACTGCAGCAACCCCAGGCTGTGAAGAACTGCTAAAAGCAGTTGTTTACAGGGTCCCAGCCTTGCAAGCTAGAATGTCTGTTCTGGCAAAAGGGGTGTCCAGGCAAAACCGTGACAGCAAATACTCGTAGTCAAAAACTGCACGATCATAACAGCACTGCACAGTTTGGAGTTAGTATATCTAATCTATCACAGTTTTGGACTGCATGGTTTTGTATTGAGCGCGCTGTTATTGACCACGCATTCTTGACAAAATGCTGGCAAACAGAAATTATGGCAGTTCACAGTGCCACCAAACCCTGTAACAGGCAGGATAAGGGCTAATGAGAAGGGATTTACTAGACACCAAGGATGGGGATGGACACCATGGACCTACAGGGGGACCATGGACTAGTAAGAATGAATGTTTGAGGATGCAGTACCCTATAAGCAGCCCATCAGGTGTGGTGTTGGGGTGGGAGAAGACTGTAGCAGTTGCACTGTGTGCCCAGGGCATGAGCCATGGCATGGTACCATGCATCTGGTGCCATGCCATAGCTAGACCCCCTGTGGCAGCCACTGTTCTAGTATCATAGTGGCTGTACAGGCTCTGTGCAACCACTAACATCTGGAGCACCAATCTGCATAACAATATGCAGCACCACTGTCACAATGATAATCCATCCCCCACAGACAGCAGTTCCTCTCTGTGTATGGTAGTTTCAGTGAGAAGCAGTATAGGAAGCACAGTGAACCACCAAATACCACTACCCACCACTATGGCTGTATATGAAGCCCCTGGACTGTACATTTGTCCAAAGGGAAGCATTTTAGATGAACGTACATGTTGGGTACTATGTATTGACCCAGACTACATGATTGTTTCATATTGGCTCTCTTTTGAAAATGTTCGTTATCACAATGCCATTGTTTATACTTTGCATGTTTTTACTCCTGTTCCTTATTTTGACAGAATGAAAATTGACAGGAGTTCATCCACGCACATTTAATTGAGCACATTCAAATGAAGGAAGTAAAGCATTCCAAATAATTCCTGTTACTACAGCAGCTTACATCATTTTAGGAATTCTGACAGATTATTTGGAATCTGATGATGCTCCTTGAGTGGAAATATCAAGGCTTGCCCCAAAATGGCATCTCTCATTGGTTTAGTGAAAAAACATTAATCCATTCCAGAGTTATAAGGATTTGAAATTTTGGTTCTGAGCATGCTCAGTATGGTCTTTTGGATAGCTGTTTCATACGAAAGAAGAATTTGGCCATATGAAAGAGGATTCTCTTTCATGAGGGGGTAATCCTCTTTCATGAGAAAAAAAATCTTCTTTTGTATGTCAGCCATCTTGTTTCCATTTTAAAAAAGTGCTTTTGAAAACCCATAAAAATGATATCCTGCAGAGATACCAGCACATGTATATTGTTAAACAGAACCCCATTAGCTGGATTCTGCTTTTTAGAAAGAAGATCCAGAAATGTGTTTTTGAAACATTTTAAAAATCTCCTTTCATGAGACGATTTTCTTAAATCATAACGGAAAAGGAACAGGGCCGTACAAAAGAAGATTAGGTTCATATGAAAGTAAAATTTTGACTTAGTTTTTTACATATTCTTCTTTCGTATGAATCATGAAAATCTCATGAAAGAGGATTACTTCATATGAAAGAAGTTGGACTTTGTTTTTTTTTCCATAGTTCACAAAGGTTCACACAGGGTGAAGGAGCAAAGAAGGCATAAGCCCATAGTTGCTCCTGTATGACTAATTATAGGATAAAGTGCCACCATCCCTAAAGAACTGATCCAATCTATGTTTAAAACTGTCTTTGGAGGTGCCCTCTATCACAGTTGTTGGCAAACGATTCCAGGGGTTTACCACTCTTATAGAAAAAAAGTACTTTCTATTAATTGTTTTGAATCTGTTAAACTTTAATTGTGAAGGGTGGCCTCTAATGTTGCTATGACTACACTTCAGCTGTAAATTTAGCTGGGCCATGAGGTAGTTATCATGTACGACGCTGTTCATTAAGCTAGGCTTCGAAGTGGATAACACTGGTAAACATAATACACTCACTAAAGATTTACACAAGATAGAGAAATTGGCTTCTAACAATGATATGTTTTTCAATGTAGATAAATGCTTAGTTGTTCAATTGGGCAAAAAAAAACAGTTGTTATACATACACTCTAAATGGAATCATCTTGAGGGAGGTTACCTCAGAAAATGACCCGGGAGTTACAATTAATAATGACCTCACACATGGGGACCAGTGTAGGAAGACTGCCCTAAGGGCCAACAGAATTGCTAGATCTATCCACAAGTCCTTTATTAATAGGAATGAATTATGCTTGATACCACTATATAAAGCGTACATGAGACCACACTTTGACTATGCTGCTTCATTCTGGGCCCCACATTTAGAAAAAGACAAAAAGCTATTAGACAACATCCAGCACAGGGTCACCAAGATGGTACCAAGACTAAAGGGGACTCCCATACCTGGACAGGCCTTAAACCTGTATGACCTACAGAAGCTTAAGGACAGAGTGGACATTCTCATGTTATTTAACATCTTAAATGATCAGGACCTGATAAGAGAAAGTAATATCACTTTTGCCCCTAAACCACCTAATTTACGCTCCCACAATAATATAATAATAATAATAATCATCTTTATTTATATGGTGCCTTTCAAATACCAAGGCATCGTACATTAAAACAATCATTAGATGATAAAAGATATAAAACAATAAAATCCATTATATTTCTGGGAATGCCAATGTCTACAAAAATGTTTTCAGTACCCTGCTTAAAGCCCTCATGGTCATACATTCCTGAAGCTGACGGGGCAGAGAATTGCAGAGGGTGGGGTCCACGAAAACAAAAGCCTGGGCCCCGGAAGATTTCAAAGTAACCCTCGGAATCTCCAGCAACCCCTTGTCAGTTGAGCGGAGCTGTCGCACAGATGTAGGGAATCAGGAGCTCTTTCAGATAGTCAGGACCAAGACCAGGTAGGGCTTTGTAGGTCAACAAGACTACTTTAAAGGTGATCCGCCAATGAATCGGCAGCCAGTGCAGATTGCGCAGCACAGAGGTAATATGCAAACTCCTAGGTACCCCTGTCAATAACCGGGCAGCAGCGTTCTGCACTAGCTGAAGGCGGCAGGTATCAACCCCAGGAAGCCCTAGATAAAGGGAGTTGCAGTAGTCGAGCCGAGAGGTCACAAAGACGTGGACCGATACTGGCAGATCACCAGACAGAACAAGGTGTTTGACCCTGGCAATATTCTGAAGATGGTAAAAGGCCGCTTTGACGACCGCTGACACCTGATGATGAAGGGTCAGCCCGTCGTCAAGCACGACTCCAAGGTCACGCACCCGTTCAGAGGTAAGTATCTCTTCACCCCCCAGGTATATTCCAGAGGGCCGCTCAATCCTCAACCTCTCTATCTTGCGACCCAGGTCCACCACCATCACCTCAGTCTTTCCCGCGTTCAGTTTCAACCAACTCGAATTTATACAGTCTTGGATTTCAACTAGACAGTTATTAAATACTGAGAGTGCACTAGCCTGGTCGGGAGCAAAAGACAGGTATAGCTGGGTATGATCAGCACAGCAATGAAACCGCAGCCCATACCATCTTACAATGTCTCTGAGGGGTAGCATATACACTGCAAACAGCATGGGGGACAGCACCGAACCCTGAGGGACCCTGCAGGACAGAGAGAAAGGAACAGAGGAAAAAAACCCAGACACAACTCTCTGTGTTCTACCAGCAAGGAAAGAAGAAAACCAACCAAGCACTGTATTTGACAGGCCACAGATGGACCTCAGGCGATCGAGCAACACCCCATGGTCTACAGTGTTGAAAGCAGAGGAGAGCTCAAGGAGAACCAAGATGGAACGGTTTCTCCAATCTCTTGCCATCAGGAGATCATTGAGCACCCGAACCAGAGCAGTCTCAGTACTGTGCCTTTTACGAAAACCCGACTGGAGAGGTTCATAGACATTATGGATGGTCAAATGGTTCTCCAACTGGATTGCCACTACTTTCTCGATAACCTTACCTAAAAAAGGAAGGTTTGAGATAGGTCTGTAGTTGGCAAAAATGTCCGGGTAATAGACAACTTTATATTCAGAGGGCAGCTACCAAAAAGAGGAATGGCTACTTCACTATTCTGGCCTGTAGATTGTGGAATGCTCTACCCCAGTATATCATGGACATCTCTGACTTTACTAACTTTAAGACAGCATTGGATACACAGTTTGTTTACATGTCTGGTTAATTTCCCCCATATGGTGTGGGGAAGGCAGTCCTGATGGGCTCTATGCCCCCTTCTGCCTTCAATATCGAGTAAACTCAGTAAACCGAGAATAAGATCTCCCCTAAGCCTCCTGTGTTCCAAAGAGTACAAATCCAATGCCTTTAACCTGTCCAGGTAAGATTTGTTATATAAACCATAGACTAACTTTGTAGCTCTTCTCTGCACCCATTCTAGTCTTGCTAAATCGGTGGCCCTGTATAGGTATCATACTTGACTCCCGAATTCTAAAATTGGATATACAGATGCACATATATAAGGGCATAATAACCTCAGCCTTTCTACTGGAGATGTTCCTACTGATTGCAGACAAGGTCTTGTTTGCTTTGATCACAGTCATGTAACATTGGTCCTTTGGGGTGAGAGAATTGTTAATTAATACACCCAAATCTCTTGAACTTCACAAGTCAGAACTCTGTCACTAACTGGGGTTATGGGGCAATCTTTTTATTTTATTTATTTAGCTTCTGATAACCGGGTAAGTGCACTAGCCATAAAATGACTATTTTCAGGCACGACCCGGGAGAGTACAGACATGCAGAAACTTAACAGGATAACAATTTATAAGTGCTTTACATACAATGAGTTAAAGAGGATACAATATATCGGAACATACAAAGTAAAGCGCTTTACATATAATGAGTTAAAGTGGATACAATATATCAGAGACATACAGAGTAGACCATTCATAAGTTCATATGTGCCTACCTATGCAATGAACAGAGAGGACCTTGGCCAATAAATTATCAGGTGACATATCATATAAACAGAAAAAGGTACACAAAAACAAAAACAGGTAATACAAAAGGAAGAAATAACCATTGAGAGCAGGGGGTGTTATTAAGGAAAAGGTCGACAAGTGAGGAAAAGGGGAGCAAGCCATGAAATTATATCATATGAGTATATGTAAGTGTAAGGGAGATGCTTGCAGTGCAAGATTGTATATGGGCAGGGAAAGGGAGCCGGGACAGGCTAAGGCAGTAAGAGGGTTATATAGAGGTGAGAAAATACTATTGTATGGCAAGAGACATCAGTCATTAGGTAGCGTGAAATCAGGAACAGGTATCAGCAATCAGCAGATTTGAGCACAATTTTCTCTTAAAGCATGTGCAGGAGCTAGAAGAAAAAATTACTCACCTTAGTAATGTTGTTTCTTCTAATGGAGTCTTGCTATATTATAGACATTAGCAGTTTGTTCCAGCTCTAGAACTGCCCCGGAGTGAAATGGTTAAAACCATTCCAAAATAGAATTTTGGCACGAGAACAGCTCTATCTGTGTCATTTCAAACTTGAACTGTCAGATCTTTACGAGCCAAACTCACTAAGGTCTGTGTGGAAGCTGTAATCTACACTAGCCAAATGGCTACCTAAATAATAACAACCATTGATGGTCCCAACACCCAAGGTTCAAGTCAGGGGACCAGAAATACTAACACCATTCTAATAATATGAAAATGGAACATGGAGTATAATAAAACACACACACGCACTGCACATACACACCCCAAAGTCCCAAAGGGACAAAATGCTAACAGGACATAAGTAGTGCCACACTAAGTTGCCCGCACCCCACCAAGTAGAGGTTCTGAGAGGGGCAGGTTGGGGAGGTCTATAATATAGCAAGACTCCATTAGAAGAAACAATATTACTAAGGTGAGTAATTTTTCTTCAAACAACATGAAGTCTTGCTATATTATAGACATTAACAGAGATATACAGCAGTACCTCCATGGAGGAGGGCAGAACCTACTTAGAGAATAGGCTCTGAAGAACAGCTGCCAAAGCGAGCATCTCTCCTGGCCTGGACATCCAGGGAGTAATGCTTGGTAAAAGTGTGTACCGTTTTCCAAGTAGCAGCCTGGCAAATCTCTAATAAAGGGATATCTCTGGCAGCAGCTAGAGACGCAGCTGTAGCCCTGGTAGAATGAGCCCTCAAACCGGGGGGCTCTGCCCACTTTCTGATAACAAAATTGGATACAAGAGACAATCCACCTGGCTATTGATCTCTTAGTGGCAGATTTGCCTTTCCCAACTTCACCATAGGTAAGGAAAAGTTGGAGGGATTCGAACCTGTGACCTTTAGGTACGCTCTATATAATAACTAAGAGCTCTCTTAACATCCAGGCTGTGCAACCTTCTCTCACCCAAAGAGGAGTGATCAGTGAAAAATACTGGAAGGGAGATAGATTGATTAAGATGGAAATCTGAAACCACCTTAGGCAAAAACTTCCTATTAGTCCTAAGGACTACCTTATCCTGTGGAAAGAAATAAAGTCAGTCTCCACTGACAAGGCTTGCAATTCACTTATGCGTCTGGCAGAAGTGATAGCCACTAGAAAAACAGTTTTCCAAGTTAGGTACTTAAGCTCTGCAGAAGACGGAGGTTCAAAAGTGGGTTGCATTAACTGGGCAATGCAAACATTAAGGTCCCAAGCAGGGGCCGGTTCCCGAAAGGGAGGATTAGTATGGAGTAATCCCTTAAAAAACTTGGAAAACACAGGATGAGAGGAAAGAGGGGATGACTTTCCTGCTGACACAAAAGCAGACACAGCTGCCAAATGAACTCTCAGGGTAGCTGGTCTGAGACCCAAGGAATTAAGATGTACCATGTAATCTAACAAAATGGGCAATTCAGCAGATTCTGGGAAATATTTTTCCAGCACACCAAATGGAAAACCTTTTCCATTTAGAACTATAAGTAGCCCTAGTGGAAGGCTTTCTGGAAGCCTTTAGGATCTCAAGAACACCCTGAGAGAGGTGTAAATCAGCAAACTCTAACTCCTCAAGAGCCAGGCCTTGAGGTTGAGGGATTTGAGGTCCGGATACCAAACCCTTCCTGGGCACAAGTCAATAGATTGTGATTCCTGGGGAGGCACAGGGGAAGATGGACTGTCAGAGACAGAAGGTGGGTACCAGGGCTGCCTGGCCCAATCCGGGCAATCAGAATCACCCTGCAAGGCTGAGATCTGATTTTGACTAGTACTTTGAATAGGAGAGGAAAGGGGAAAAGCATAGAGAACTTCCCTCCCAATCCAAAAGAAGGGCATCCTGGGGAACTGAGCCCAGCACTGGAGGCCTGCAACAGAACAGAGGAAGTTTGTGATTGTCTGGGGCTGCAAAAGATCTATCTGAGGATGCCCCACCTGGCAAAAACTATCCCCAGCACTTGAGGATCCAGGGACCATTCGTGATGGCCCTGGAAATCCTGCTGAGGGCATCCGCTGGGACATTGTCCTTCCCTGGAAGATGAACTGCTATGAGGGAAGTGTTCAGGAATAGGCCAGAGACCACAACTTCATTGCCTCGTGTACAAGGTCAAGACCGAGTGCCCCTGTTTGTTGATGTACCACATTGTTGTGGTGTTGTCTGTTCTGACTTGTATCACCTTGTCATGGACAGATGCAGAAAAAGCTTGAAGAGCTAAAAAGACAGCTCTGAGTTCCAGCAAATTGATGTGGAGCAGAGATTCCTGGGGGGATCAAACTCCCTGAGTGGAAAGGTCGCCCATGTGGGCTCCCCAACCCAGCAGGGAAGCATCTGTAGTGAGAGTCAAGTCATGAGAAGGGGGAAATGAAGGGGAACCCCGCTCTTAAATTGCTCTGATCCTGCCACCACTGGAGAGCTAGGATCAAGGTTCGAGTCACTGAGACCAACTTGAAAAGGGGGTCTCTTCTCGGAGACCAAAAGGTTCTCAAGTGAAACTGAATGTCTCTCATCTGAAATCTGGCTCCCTGCACAACAGCTATGGATGCAGCCATGTGCCCCAGGAGCTGCAGAAAGTGTCTTGCTGGTCGAGAGACCTGCAGAGTGAAGGAAGAGGCCAGAGCCACTAAATTCCTTACCCTTTCTGGGGAAGAAAGGCTCTGGCTAGCTTTGTGTCCAATTCTGCCCTATAAAGGTGAGTACCTGGACTGGTTCCAGAACCGACTTTGGTAGGTTTAGCAGAAAACCCAGGGAGGTGAGAAGCTGCTGGGTGACCTGTGGGTGAGATTTTACCTGTTCTGGGACTGGCCTACAATGAGCCAGTCGTCTAGATAGGGAAAAACAGCAATCCTCTGCCTCCTTAAGTGGGCCACTGCCACTGCTACACACTTTGTGAATACCCTTGGAGCAGAGGTAAGGCTGAAGGGAATTGCTCTGAACTGGTAATGACCTGAGGGCAGTTCGAATCTGAGGTACTTTGATGGGATCTTCTGATTAGAACATGGAAATAGGCATCCTGAGGTCCAGGGAGGCTAGCCAGTCCCCTGGCCTTAGGGAAGGTAAAATCACTGCCAGAGTTACCATTTTGAACTTTGGTTTCAAAAGATGCTTGTTCAGATATCTGAGATCTAAAATGGGCCGCCACGCCCTGTCTTTTTGGGGTAAGGAAGTATCTGAATACAGACCCTGCCCTGATGCAGGGAGGAACCTTCTACTGCTCTGAGAGCTAACAGGGATGAGACCTCTGTTTCCAGAGCAAGGGTCTCTGAAGCACTTGCAGGTAAAAAGTCTGCTTCTCAACTTGGGAAACTTTTGAAGCTGAGAACCAGACCCTGGCTTATTACTTCCAGAACCCACTTGTCTGAGGTTAAAGAAGCCCAATTCTGACTGAAGTAAGCCAGCCTGCCCCCACTGGTACAGGAGAATCGGCCCTGGGCACCCCATCAGGGTGCCTGTTTTCGCAGGAGCTTTAGGCTGGGGTGGGAGCAGGTCTGCCCACCCTCGTCTGCCCCTGCTCTAAAGAAGCCCTCTGAGCATAGGCAGAGGAGACCTGAGTCTGGTAGAAAGGCCTCGTGAAAAGGCTCACCCTACCCCTGGGGCATGCCTTTGAGGAGTGGATTGCCGCCTTAGCCTGGGCACTCTTGTAAGTAGCCTATATTCATCCATCTTCTTCATGTAGTTCTCTGTCTGCTCTCCAAACAGAGAATTTCCCACCACAGGAAAATCCATAGCCTTAGTCTGGGTATCCTGTGACAAACTAGTACACCTGAGCCAGGCCAACCTACGAAAAGCTACAGATGTGGCCATGACCCTAGAGGAAACATCATTAACATCCACAGCAGCATGAAACTGAACCTTAGAGGCTTCAATGCCATCAGCAGCCACCTGTTCTAGTTCACTAGTCAGCTGGCCATGGGCCTGCTTAGCCAATTGCATAACAGTATCCCATCTAGATTTCTGATACCTAGCTACATAAGCCATATAATTTGCTTGCCTGAGTCCCAGAGAGGCTGCCATATACTGTTTTTTTGCCATGGCACCAATCTTCCTGGAATCCTGGTCAGGAGGATGTGAAGCCAAGGGAATATTAGCTTTATCACAGGCAGCAGCCTGAACTACCCCAACATGACTGCATTGCTGAGAAAGGAATTCTGTATCAGGGCCTGACAATGTATACCTTCTGTCCATCTTTTTATCTACAGGAGGCACAGAATTAGGAGCTTTTAAAATTTTAATTGTTTTTTCCTAAAAGACTTATGTAAAGGAATAGACAATCTCCTAGACTCTGGAATATCCATCATTTCTACAAAATCAGGCTCCTCTTGCTCATCCACAGCCTCTTCTAAAGGAAGCTGGAGGGTTTCAGCAACTTTTATAAAACATAAAATGAGATGGGGACTCAGACAGCATAGGGGAGATTCTAAAGGTCTGTCTGGGAGATGTCCGGTTCAATGGGCACACCCAGACCTTCCCAGCCACATTCATACTATTCATAATACTCCTCCTCCCCCTCCTCTGGTTCATAAAATTCCTCAATATCATAATCCTGAACCACTGGGACCAGATGAACCAACCTTTTACCAGATAGTGGTGGTTCGGACAGACCCTGAGACAGTGACTGGACAATTTGTATGGCTTTTGCTATCTCTGCAGCAGTTGGAGAAGGAATTTTGGACTCCTGCTGATTTTCTTGTTTTCTTTACTGGAATTGGTTCCTCAGAACCAGCTTTTCTTTTGCCCGAGGAAGTCTGGCCCTGGTCAGAAGGCACTCCCTCTGGTTCGGTTGGCACCGAACCGGGCTGGCCATCGGGTCAGCGGACTTTTTGCTTCTTGTTCCTGAGCCTGCCCAATCTTTTTTCCAGGGTGGCTGCAGGAAATTCTTACATACCTGGCAGTCTGACTGAGGTGGTCAAACCCCAGACAATAAACACATGTGGTGTGTGGGTCAGCCTTGGCAAAGACTTCCCACAAACATCACAGTGTTGAAACCCAGTGGGCCCGGTTTTCTTTTGGGTTTCTCAGACATAATGCCAGCCTGACCAAAACTTGCCCTTTTAACGCAGTCCAGGAAAGACACCCTTTATCGGTTCCTAACCGTAATACGGGTATTGGAAAAACCGTAATAAATCCGTTTTAGAACCGATAAGAACCGGAACCGCACTCTAAAACAGTAACTTTTAGTTTTAAATGAGTTTAACCCACTGATCGGTTCAAAACCGAACCGATAACTTACAAGTTCCACACAGACAAAACCTTCATTTACTATACGACACTACAGATAGAGCTTGAACCGAACGGTTTTATGTGTTAAAAATAAAACTATTCTCGGTTAAATCCAACCGAGAAAACACTTTTAAACCGAGAAATGAACCGAGCAGAAGGAGAAATCTCGGAGCGACTGTTCAGTGAGGCGGAGTAAAGAATCTGACAGTTCAAGTTTGAAATGACACAGATAGAGCTGCTCTCGTGCCAAAATTCTATTTTGGAATGGTTTTAACCATTTCACTCTGGGGCAGTTCTAGAGCTGGAACAAACTGCTAATGTCTATAATATAGCAAGACTTCATGTTGTTTGAAAGTCTAATGTCGAGGGGAAGGGAATTCCACAGCTGTGGAGCTGCATGCTCAAATGCAGCAGTTCCTTTCCTAGTGCAGCACCTTTGCAGATTCAGAAAGGATTTATCAGCTGATCATAGACCATGGAGTGTGTCCTAAGGAACAAGCATAGCTGCAAGACACCTAGGGGTTTGATTTCAAATTATCAAATCAATAAGAGAGCCAAGGTAGTATTTCCTTCTAGCTAACAGAGAGAGCCAACCAAGATCATTATAAAGTTGACAGTGGTGTTTAAGCCGAGGAGCAGAAGAGGCATAGCGACATATGTTGTTATACGTAATATCCCATCTGAGTAGGTCAGTTTTATGAGCAGCCCCAAATAAGGGAGCCCCATAGGTTAGGGTGGGGAGCAGAATCACCCTCACAATGGCCATTTTAGCTGACGGCATGAACATATAACTAGTCTTATATGCAACACCCAGTTTGGAGTTAACAGCTCTGCAAACAGACTGTACATGAAGATTAAGATCAAGAGATTGATCTAGCAGGATGCCCAGGTACTTGAAAGAGGTCACACATTCCAGTAATTGACCTTCTAAGTCCTGCACCGTCAGTGGTGTTGTGCAAGCCCGGAGCTTTGGGGCCGATCCAAGAGCATGGCTTTAGTTTTGCTAGTGTTGACAGCCAGTTTGTGGTCGTATAGCCAGTTTTGGATATTGTTAAAGTCAGAGGAAAGGGTTGTATTGCTAGTGTCTATATTAGTAGAACTTGTATAGATGACAAGATCAGCATATAGAATAGCAGAGCAGGATTTTAGAGCAGCTCCAATGTTATTTATATAAAGAGAGAATGGGGGGGCCCTAGGATGGAGCCCTGAGGTACACCAATGTTAATGGTGGTACTGTTCGATAGAGAGGAATTAAATTTCACCATTTGAGTTCTATTTGTCAGGTAGCTTTCGTATCAGTAAACAACAGAGGAGGAGAAATGCAGGTGTCAAAGTGAGGAGAGAGGCAAAGTGTGATCAACAAGGTCAAAAGCCTTTGTGAGGTCAATAAAGACAGCCCCAGTCAGATTGCCAGTATCCATTTTTGAAAGAGTGTCTGTGGTGAATTTAAGGAGTGCAGTTGTTGTGCTATGTCCTTTCCTGAAGCCATGTTGGGTATCCGAGAGCAGACTGTGCTTAAGTAGATAGTCAGTTGTCTGAGTTGCGACAATTTTCTCCAGGATTTTGCTCAGTACCGAGAGTACGGCAATTGGTCTGTAGTTCATGACAACCTTAGGATCCCCTTTTTTAAGTACAGGTGTGATCTGAGCAGCTTTCCAGAGGTCAGGGACCATTCCAGCTGAAAGTGATAATGTATAAATTTTGGCCAGTGGTAATGCAATCTATATATCAAAAGAAAGGTCTCAATGAGTAATACAAGACTAACACAGAATGCCCTCCCCCAAAAATTCAGGGGCCATATAAAAACATTAACATAACATAATATTGCAACTTTAGCAAGCTGAAAACCCATAAAAATGATATCCTGCAGAGACACCAACACATGTATCCTCTAAATGGGGTGCAATTTGCTGAATGTTGTAGTTAGTTTTTGGAAAAAGGACCCAAAAATGTGTTCTTAAACATTTTAAAAATCCTCTTTCATGAGATGATTTTCTTCTTTTGTATGGCCTCACAAAACATGAATAGGGCATATGAAGGAAGATTAGGTTCATACAAAAGAAGAATTTGGACTTAGGGATTTTTCATATTCTTCTTTCATATAAACTAATCCTCTTTTGTGAGATCATCAAAATTTTACAAAACAGAATTGCTTCATATGAAAGAAGAAGCTGGACTTAGTTTTTTTCACATTCTTATTTTGTATGAACCAGTTCTCTTTTGCAAAATAATGAAAATTTCATGGACAAGAATTAGGTCATACGAAAGAATACGTTTGACTTGTTTTTTTTCCCCACATTTGAACTTTAACAAGCCATAACTTTGTCAATAATTGAAATTAAGGGACAATCTATATATCAAAAGAAAGATCTCAATAAGTACAACAAGAGTAACAAATAATATCCTCAAAGAAATTTAGAGACCATATAAAAACATAAATATTTAAAAAATTTAATTCCCATAGGATGACACTGCAAATTTAACAAGTTGTAACTCCATCAGTCTTTTTTTTTTTTACTCTTTTTTTCCCTCTGGTCACCAACTTCTGAGGACTCCTTCAGTTGATCCCCAGACATCAGGGATTTTTCCTTGTTCTTGTTGCTTCACTCCCCCCCCCCAACAGTGAGCATGGATGTTCAATGACATCCAGGGGGTGCACATGCTCCTGTGCATACCACACCAATGTCTGCTGAATCCCACCACCTGTGTTTGCTGAGGGTTATTCGCACAATACCCTCTGGCCACTGACAGGAGGTATACTGTTGCTGAAGTCCTCATCCCCCCCCTCCCGGATAAGGTGAGCTGTCATTGGATGTGCAAACTTTCTCCCCCCAGCCTCCTCTAGTAACTCAGGCTCATTCCTGAACCCAGTTCACCAGCGTGATTCGAGGTGTGGCGTCCAGTGCCTCAACCCTCAGTGCCACCGGGATGGTCCCCTATCAGTTTTTTGACTTAAGGGACAAGCTATTTATCAAAACCAAGGTCTCATTGAGTACTACCACACTAAGTCCATAAGAAATATGAACTGAAAATAGACATAAAATAAGTAAAAATTTAAAAAGTAAAATTCCCATAGGATAACAATGCCACTTTAACAAGCTGTAACTCCATCAATATTTGGAGTTTAGGGACACTCTATATATCAATAGAAAGGTCTAAATGAGTACTAGAACACTAACACATAATACCCCACCCCTCAAAAATGTAGGGGCCATATAAAAAAACATAAAAAGTAAAATATGAAAATTCCCATAGGGTAACATTGTAACTTTAACAAGCTGTAACTCCATCAGTCTTGTTAGCTAAGGGACAAACTATATATCAAAATAAAGGTCTCAATGATCAGTAGCAGATTTAGCCATTCTGCAGATCCTGTGGGAGCAGCACCCTTCTTGGCTGGCCACAGAAAACATTTTAATGTGCACTGCTACAGTAATTTAACCCTTCACACATAAGAAAGAGTGACTTGTGAAACTGATTTTGCATTGACTAATTAATTCAAGTGTGAAGGGGTTAAACTGGACAAAAAAGTACAGCCTGCTTATACAGTTAATCAACAAGGAGTTTGTTCTGTGACAGCAGTGGGGGCTGATTTCCACTCAGATTTATAGCAATCTTGATGTGAGTATGTAGCTGCTTAAAATATCTTGCAATTCCTTTAGAGTTTTTGCTTTGTTACTCCCTTTTTTTTCTGATTTCTAATCGGGTTTCTTGATATCAGATGTCAGCTGAGATGTTAACAAGGATGTACCTCAGCTCTATAATTTAAGTAATTATATGTTCTAGGGCTATGGAGCTATATAGTGTATTTTACTCAGTTTGTAACTGAATTAGGGTTAGGGTACACTGAAGACATGTAGATATACTGATTGAGCACTATGCCTTACGGCCATGCAGAACAAAACTGATTGTGTGATTTTTAGTTGAGTGTGTTGAGGTTATGCAAGAATGTGATAGACAAGAAAAAGGTAATTATGAAAAGTAGTGGCAAAGTTTACATGTATTTGACTCTTCCTTATGTCTTTAAATCTTTTCACAGTTGAAATGTTTAAAAAATGTATTGCATATAAACGACAAAACTGGCTAATGCACATTGGTGTTTATGCTGGTATTGTGTACATATTATACGTGTGTGTGTGTATATGTATATATATATATATATATATATATATATACATATATATGGGTGTACTGAAGACAAGATATAGTGCTCAGGTATTTTGGTTGCAGATAATCCCAGTAACTGCTAAATTATATTTGGGATACTCTGTCATGAGAAAAAAGGTTTTTGCCAAATCATCTGGACAGGACCCCCGTTTTATTCTATGTTTATGCATGTTAAACCTCGTGCGATATTAGCCACATAAAATCTATGGTTGCATGAAGGTGCATTGTGTAACCAAACAAAATGATGGTGTTAATAAACCACTGAATAAATTGAGCGTCCATTTGACTGTTACTGTAACTTCATTTTCATTAAGTACAAAAAAGGTGTGTATTACAGAAGAATCATTCATTTGATGTTACACTAAGCAGTATTAGTGTTTTAATATGTATAAAATATTTAAAACTAACTTCCTTATGACCCATGACAGCCATTGCATTGAGTGCACAGTGATGAATCCATAAGCATTATTTCATTCAATCACTACGCCCCTTTGGCTCTGCCCTTATATTTGGCTTCACCCTTTTATTCCTGCCACAGGACCCTTCTTAAATCTTGGATCCGCCCCTGTCAATGACTACTACAAGACTAAGTCCCTAAGAAATACCAACTGAAAATACACATATAAAAAATTTCCAGATGATAACATGCAATTTTAACAAGCCATAATACTGTTGATAATTGGAGTTAAGGGACAATCTATACATCACAAAAAAGGTCTCAATGAGTACTACAACATTAATACATAATCCCCCTCTAAACATTCGTGGGGTGTGGACAACAGATCACTGGGTAGAGGAGGCACCTGTGAGGATCGTCAGTGTGCTGACGTCATCCAAGATGGCCAGGTGTAGCAGCATAGTCTGAACCTGAACGGTCAGTCTGCTCCAAATGTAATGAACTGGGTTGCCACACCGCCTTTCCTTACTATGAGCTAATTTTTCTGCAGAAGAAGCCCACCAGTATATCCTTTTCTGCCTTGTTTTGCGGCATGTCTAAGTCAATGCGGCGTACCTGCGAATTAGCAGGCATTTTCTCCATTGATAAACACTCTAGCCGTAGCCGCCAGCATGCTAGGAACAACCCTTGAGCTGCATCCCAACAATCTCTGATACACTCTCCTAGTCTCCCAGACCACTTTATTATTGACAAACCTCCAGTGTCAACCATAGAATCTCCATTGGGCAAGGGAAAAATGCCAACTGCAGGTAATATTTTCCCTTATTTAAAAACAATGAATCCAGAGGTCACAAACCAGAAGGAGTCCTTTAGGACTGAGGGTGAGTCCCAAAATCTTACTACAGCTGGGCAAAGTGAGGGGGGAGCAAGAGGGAAGTTTAGACAATCATGAGGGTATTAATTTGTCCACCTCTCAAGCCTCTAGCAACTCGAGGTCATTAACTAAACAAATGGATAATCCTAAACTAACCATACCCACGCAGGAGATGTTAAATTTTAAGGGGGAAATGTTACACACTCTAAATTTGTTTAAAACGGAAATCATTCAGATGCTAGAAGAAATCAAAGGTTCAATCTCCACTATGACATTGTCTATCTCGGAATTTAACTCTAAATTTGCTTAGCTTACTATCAGAACCAATGAAACTGAAAAAAAGATTTCCACTGTAGAGGACCTGGCTAACCCTTTAACACACAAATATGCCCAGGTTGAAAAGCAGTTGCAGCTTCTTCACAACAAAATAGTTGAGCAGGAGGATCGAACATGAAGGGGTAATTTACAATTAAATGGTATTCCTGAGGGCTTGGAAGGTACTGGAGACCTCCTCCATATGTCTGAGAAAATATTGATGATTGCAATGAACAGACAATATCCGGAAGACAAAATTCAACTAGATAGAGCACATCATGCTGGTAATCGTTTGTCAAATTCCAACTACCCTAGGATGGTTTTCATCAAGCCACATAAATATCTGGACAAAGAGGTGATTTTACAGAAAGCACGCACAGAGAAAGGCCTCCATTTTGAAAATATCAAATTAAATGTTCTTCTAGACATGTCAGCAGAAACAACGGCGAAACGGAAAATGTTCATTCCAGTAAAGAATAAACTTGATTTAAAACAAATTTGTTTTTCAATGATTTACCCTGCAAAGTTGAGATTTGTGCTTAAAGGAAAATTGCACACATTTGAAGACCCGGACGAGGCCATGGAGGCATATAAACAAGAATATGGTGACATTTCAGCATGAGAAATTATCTATTAGTTTTGTTGCAGGGGTTAAGTGAAGGGTTACTAACTCTAATATGTCTATTTCAACGACTACCGCAAAGATAAAATATATCTAAAAAAAGCTAATGAACTTTTGCTGCTCTAGGTAACCACTGGTATAAGACAGGGAATCATTGGCATCATTTCTTTCCTCTAGCTTAAAAAATTATCAACGTGCACCCTTTTTGTAAAATTATCCCATGTACAGCTTTTGTAATATGGATAAGAAAGCTGTCTTAACTGACGATATAACTAAAGTGTGACTTTTGCACAAGGTTATAAATTTCCCAGCTTGGGCTATCGTCCCACCACAACCACTGACTCATAAGCTAACACAGATAATGAGACTTGAAACCTGATCTTCTTGCTTTAAGAACAGCTCCTTGCAAGAACAAAATCTTTTGAAAACTGTACAGATCAGTGAAGGAGCTCTGCCTCATCATTTTCATTGTTTTAGCTTGATATGACTGGGTGGGAAGATCTTTATATTATGCTCCGGTATCCACAGAGGCTGTTGGTGGCTGATCTGGCTCTCAGAGCCGACTTGCTAGTGGTTTGTGGTTAGGGGGAATGCTCCCATTCTTTCAGAATCTGTACATGGGATAAAATAATCAAGTTTTTAAATATTTGTATAATAACCTGGGAAGGTTTTCACCACTGACCTGCAAAGGGTATATGGTATGGGGGGAAGCTGCTATCTATTTTGGTTCCTTTTTGGCTTCACCTTTGTAAACAATTAGAAAATATAAATAAGGATTCAGATAATAGAATTAAGTGTTTAAAATTAAGCAATAATTTAAGCGAGCCCCTGTAAAATACCTCTAAAAATCATATGAGGAACTACTCATTAAGGGGGAAGAGAAAATAAAAAAAAAGGGGGGTCTAGTGAGACATACCAAATTACTTACACCCTAGTATTTCTGGACAGGTGGCATGGCAAATTAACTATAATTCAAAAATAGGAGCAAGCCACAGCAGGTCATCAGAGTTCCATGATAACTTTTCTTGTCATCATGTTTTTCGGGGAGGGGGACTGGGATCCTTGCGATCTCAGAACAAGGTCTTTGTGGGGTGGGGGGTTTTGCTTCTCCCTTCATTTTAAAGGTCATTACCAGCCAACTAGGGGTCATGCTGTATTGATAATGAAAGCAAAGGTTCTAAATGATGAGAGAATAGGGTATAAGCTGAATTCAGATTTCAGGGGGTCCAGGCCAAACTTAACTAGGTAAATAGCTAGAAGACAGAATTATCTCTTCTTACCTGGAATGTAAGAGGCCTTAAAAGTAAGCCTAAAATGCTAAAAATAATTAAAATAATGCAACAGAAAAAATTACATGTTGCAATGCTTCAAGAGACCCATTTTTTCTGGTCAGAATCTAACTGGTTTTGCAACCGATGGGGAAGAGCAGTCTTTTCAAATTTTCAAAACAACTCTAGAGGGGTTGCTATCACTTTTAATAAAACTTATCCACCTCCCAAAATATTGACATCTGATACTGATCTATCTGGACGCTGGCCATCAGTGAAATAATCATTCTACATTTAAAATGCACAGTAGCCACGATATATGCCCCAAATATGAATAGTTCAAATTTTTCCAGTCAATTTTTTTTAACACTGTCCACTTTTTTACCACCATATGTAGTAGGAGGAGACTTCAATTTAGCATTATATACACAAGATAAAACCTCAAAACTGGATAAAGCTCATAGCTCATCTCATAAAATTATTAAGAAATACATCACTGAATTAGGATTGATTGGCCCAAGACAAATTAAATATCCAGATAAAGTAACGTATTCATACTATTCCCATACTCAAATTTCCTACTCCAGGATTATTATCTGATTTCTAACTCTTTAAAATATAAACTTATAGAGATACAATATCTGGGGATTCTGTATGCTTAAAATCAGACTTTCAGATCAAATTTCCCCAATAAAGCAGTGGAAAATGTACCACCCTTTGTTAAAGATTCCACAGTGGGAACAATTAATCGGTAATGAAATACAAGAATTTGTTGTTAATAACACCATTCAGGACACAACTATCAATCTCATTTGGGACACTTTTAAGACATGGATCGGGGGCCGATTCATGACTTTAGAAAGATACAGATATAGGATACAGAATCAACTATCTCAACAGCTGACAAAAGAAATAACCAACTTACAATATATCCACAGTCAAACATCGGACAGTAATGTATTTAATAAGTTGTTGAAGAAGAAAGAGCAGTATAAACATCAGATAATTAAGACCAGATCAAATTATTTATTCCTCTCAGATAAGCTGCTAAAGCTCCTGGCCTGGCAAACCCAAAAAGATCAACAAAGGAATTACATACTAACTATAGAGGATCAGCAGGGGTGCATGACTGAAGATCCAGATGAGATCAATGCAGTGTTTCTGAATTACTATCAAAAACAATACCAATCTGATAATGATTGCATTTTGAATGGACAAATTAAGGAATATTTACATTATAACCCTCTTACTAAGGTCCCAGTTAGGTTTAGAATCATGCTGGATCAGGACATCTCGGCAGAAGAAATTAACTCTGCTATTATGTCCCTTCTGGGTAATAAATCTCCAGATCCTGATGGAATAGTGATAGAATTTTATAAGCAATATAGAGGATTACTTACTCCAATACTGCAACAACTTTTTAACTCCTTTAACACTTCTAGGTCTTTACCCAAAACATTTCAGGAGGCTATAATTCAAGCATTCCTGAAAAAAAATAAGAATCTGTTGTGCTGTGGGTCTTATCACCCCATATCCCTATTAAATGTGGATTATAAAATTTTTACCAAGATCATAGCTAAAGACTAGAAAAAACTCTACCTCATGTCATTCATGAAGATCAAAATGGCTTTATAAAAAGTAGATCACTAAAACAGAATATTAGATTTGTGTTAAATATTATTTCTCAGCATAAATCTGAAGATGCAATTTTATTAGCCATCAACGTAGATAAAGCGTTTGACCAGCTTGAGTGGAAATTTATGCTGGAAATAACTAGAGAGATGGGGCTTGGCCCACAGCTTAACGGATGGTTACAACTGATATATAGCCAACCAACAGCCATGCTTAAAACAAATCATAACATATCTCACCTCTTTAAGCTGCATCGAGGAACTCAACAGGGATGCCCCCCGTCACCCCTCATATTTACCTTAGCAATTGAAAACTTTGCAACATATATTCGGAATAATCCCAATATATATGGTATTTCCATAAATAAATCAACTTATAAGATAGGTTTATATGCAGATGGCATTTTATTATATCTTACCGACCCAGAAACTTCTATTAAAGAACTTACGAAAGCAGTGACAGCCTTCGGGAAATTATCTGGATATAAGGTAAATTAGGATAGACGGTTATGTTAAAACTAAATAATCATACAAAGATAACTCTCCACTAGGCTTTAACGGTCAGGTTAAGTCCCAGATACCATAGTTAGGGGTTCAAATCTCACCTGACCTACGAAGCTTAGCTAACATAAATTTTGACCCATTACTTGAAGAAATTCAAGCCGATTTAGACCAATGACAGAATCTCCCTTTAACCTTAATAGGAAGAATTCATGTTGTAAAAATGAAAATATTACCAAAATTTAACTTTTTATTTCAATCTTTACCTATTACTATCCCCCAGAATTACTTTGCTCAAATAAGAAAAACAACAACTAAATTTATTTGGAATCATAGATCACCTCGGATAGCATATTTTACACTTACATAACCTACAAATATGGACTTCCATAGATATTATTTGGTTGCTCAGATTACTACAATTTGGGAGTGGATACATAATGTGGATAAATACACAGGATCTTACCTACTGGAAAATAATTCACACCACCTATTCATCAATGATTCAGCTTTTATGCTCTGTATATCATAAGAAAGCAAAACATATAAATTTGAGTTCTATCACAATCTCAACCTTAACAGCTTGGGATAAGGCACAACACATGCTTAAAGAAGCTATAATTACAGTATATTCACCCATATATCAAAACTATAACTTTCTACCTTCTACCATGGACCATAGGTTTCAAATTTGGGACAGACATGGTATTAAAATATTAAAAGATATTTTAAAAGATGACAAAATAAAACCTTTCCCAACCTTGTTTCAGGAATTTAATTTACCATGCACACATCATTTCCAATACCTTCAACTAAAGGCTATTGTACAGCAATCCTGCAAGAAACAAAATGATACTTGGACTTTGACATTATTACAGACTCTAATAAACAAAAGAGACAAGGATAAATTAATATCTGTGATACACAAAACATTAGAAAAATAAATCAAGTGAATCACCAGCGACTTATTAAAAAATGTGAAATAGACCTGGGCATAACAATAACGGACACATTATGGAAAGAAATATTAGGCACTTTTACTAACAATGTCAAAGGAAGTAAATTGCAACAGATACAAATAAATACAGTTTACAGGATATATTACACCCCCTTCAAGCTCCACTATTTGAATAATAACATTTCTGAAAAATGCCCAAGATGCGCACATTCCTCCGGCACACCTATACACATGATTCATTCCTGCCCTTACCTCTCCAATATTTGGTCAAAAATAATAGCGATTTTACAGAGGGCTAAAATAATAGTGATTTTACAGAGGACCTTTATCCCTAATACATCCTACTTCACTTACTTAGTAATCCCGGTGAATAATCTCAACATAGAACAAAAAAAACTTATTTCAATTGCGTTTATTACATCAAGGAAACATAGAAACATAGAATTTGACAGAAGATAAGGACTGCTTGGCCCACCGAGTCTGCCCTTTTTTCCTACCTAACAGATAAGCTGCAGATCCTAGTTAACCAACAGCCTACTTCCTCCTACCCCCCAACTAGAATTGCCTTATGTCTGTCCCATGCATTCTTGAATTCCCCCACTGTTTTTGATTCTACAACCTCCTCAGGAAGGCTGTTCCATGTATCCACAACCCTCTCTGTGAAGAAATGTTTCCTCACATTACCTCCGAGCCGTCCCCACTCTATCTTCAAATTGTGCCCCCTTGTTTTTGCACATCTCTTTTTCTGAAAGATGCTACCCTCTTGGACTTTGTTGATTCCCTTGAGGTATTTGAAAGTTTCTATCATGTCCAGGAAGTGCATCCTTTTGAAATGGAAGGATTCCTCCCCTCCGGCTGTTCAGACGTGGCTGAACTACATGGTGGATCTAATGAATTTGAAAAAAAATATACTATATAAAACAAGGTAAAGTGCAACATTTTCACAAGATCTGGGCCCCATTCCAGGGCTTGATATTATCTAATGGTTTTCAAGATCTTCTTAATTAAATTAGAACTAAACTCTAATATTGGTTAGCGGCCTGGATCCCCTCCCGGCTATGATGATCCCTTAGCTCTAATCCAAGGATCTGATATCTGTTTCAGATGAAATTAAGGCTAGTATAATTTCTAAGCTAGGAAAATAAATAAATAAATAAATAAACATTCATGGGGTGTGCAATGCACCCCAAAATTACCTTCAAATGTCACAATGGTGCCAAATCCACAATGAAAGTCCGATCATCAAGAATGCATCAAAAGTGTATCTCATCTTGGACTACAAGCATAGCAACTTTCATACCAAACAAACACAAATATACTCACTTATGTGTAAAAAAAACAAATAATAATTTTTTTCTGTTATACAATCAACCACCAGCAGTTAAGAGGTACATTTATTATATTTCTTATTTCAAGTAAGTCTAAAAAAAACAATTACAACGAAGCAGATGAATTGATTTTCTGGAGGCATTTCTGCAGCCAAATGGATGTGTACATCTATGGAGGCATGAAAGCGCAGGGCCCAGACCCTGCACTTCCACAGCCAGATGGATGTGTTCCTGCAGGTCCCTAATGAGGATACGAATCTACTGTCTCAAAAGTAAGGAACTTCTTTGCAAAACTGTGTTAATCCCATAGAAAACACTGCAACTTTAACAAGATGTAGCTCCTTCAATCTTTTAAGTTAAGGGACAAGCTATATATGGCAAGAAATGTCTCAATGAGTACTACAAGACTAAATCCCCGAGGAATGCCAACTGAAAATACATTATAAAAATATAACAATTAAAAAATAAAAATTCCCATAGGGTAACATAGCAACCTTAACAAGCTATAACTCCATCAATATTTGCAGTTAAGGGACATTGTATATATAAATAAGTCTCAATGAGTACTAGAAGACTAACACATGATACCCACAACAAATTCAGGGGCCATATAAAAACATAAAAATGAAAAAAATGAAAATTCACATAGGATAGCACTGCAACATTAGCAAGCTGTAACTCCATCAGTCTTTGGAGTTAAGCAACAATCTATATATCAAAAGACAGGTCCCAAAGAATACTACAGAACTAAGTCCCTACAAAATAGCATCTGAAAATAGACATGTAAAACATAAAAAAAAAAACTATAGGATAACACTGCAACTTTAACAAGTCATATTTCTGTCAATAATTAGAGTTAAGGGACAATCTATATATAAAAGATGGTCTAAATGAGTACTACAACACTAATCCCCCTGAACATTCATGGGCATGGGGTACAAAGTGCACCCCAAAATTACCTGCAAACTTCACCATGATGCCAAAATCACAAAGAAAGCCTGATCATTATCAAAAATGCACACAAGGTGTATTGGGTTTAAGTGATAATGGCAATCATGGAAAGGCGATCACCATTAGGGTGAATGTATATTGGCAAAGATCCATTTCGCCAATGTATACATCCAGTGTGCAGCACAATGGTGCCAGGGACTTGATTTTTTTTGTTTATGCAGGGGCCCCTACTAAAGATTCTCAACTCCAAGGGGTGCATGTCGGGGGTGAAAATTTAAAAAAAAAGTAAATTTCTCGACCGGCACAAAAATCCCAATGCGCCCAGCACCAAACCCGGCACCCTCCCAACCATAGCCAGCCACAAACCTGCCATGCCACATGGCCAGCTTGGCAACCCATCGTCGCGCTACCCCCCACAAACCATCCCTCCCCTTCTTCCCATCGCACAGCGTGCTCGCTCCCCCCGTGCATATACATATAGCGACTGCATGTCACTATACCTGCATTCGCCCCTGTCCACTAGCCGTGAGAACAGGCACTGCTATTGAGTCACCCTTTTGGTAAGCGCTCAATAGCGATCACCCTTCTCATGGGATACCAGGTGTATCACATCTTGGACTATAAGCAAATCAACTTTCACAATAGCCCAACAAAAATTTACTGTCTTATGGGTAAGAAACTAAAACACATTTTTGCCCATATATAATCAACTGCCAGCAGTTGAGAGGCACACTTAATCTATTTTTTTATTTCAAGGGAGCCCTACAAACAATTATGATGCAGCAGATAAACTGCTTTTCTGGAGGCATGGAAGTGCAGCACCCAAAGGGCTCTGCATTCCCACAGCAAGATGTGTACACCAAGAAGGCATGGTAGTGCAGGGGCCAGAGGCTCTGCACTTCCATAGCCAGATGGAGGTGTTCATGCAGGTCCCAGTGTGGATACAATTCTACTATCTCAAAAAGTAAGGAAATTCTTTGCATAAAAAACTACAGTAATGCACCAGTTAGGGTTCAGATTAAAGTGATAAAAGTAGGGAAATGTGGCATTAGGTTTCCAACCCTAACTCCCCATTCCCACCCCAAGCAGCAAAAGGAAAAAAAATTACAGTTTCTGCTGTCCTCACTCTAGGCGAAATAGGAGTGGGATCTTCTTGGGGTTCTCAACCTTAATGATCATACCATTATGATATACTCTTCAAACATACAGAACCTGTAGGCCCCACCTGAAGAAAACAGATCACATCTCACCTTATTTAGTCATGGAATGGGGTGAACAATAAGGGTTGAGAACCCCAAGAAAGACCCCACCCCTGATTTGTCAAGAGTTAGGACAGTGAAAACCGTAATGTTTTTTTCCTTTTGCTGCTTGAGGGATGGGGATGGGGAGTTAGGGCTAGAAACCCTAAAGCCACATTGTCCTACTTTTGTTGCTTTAATCTAAGCCTTAATTGGTGCATTAACGCAGTTTTTTGCAAAGAATATATAGTATATCACAACAGGAGTGGGGTGAAAATGACTAGATAAAAGTAACATTTTTGCTGGTGACAACACTAAAAATGAGATTGAAAATGTGAAAATATGTTACAGTAGGTGTTTTCATAATTTATATCTTGAAGGCCAGTATCAACTCAGTTTAGTACTGAACCAGTCAGATAGCAGCTTTCACAATGCTGATGACAGCACCACTATCTTATGCAACAATGAAACCACCAGTTGAGATCAAGGAGAAAAAGTTAAAAGGCACAGTCATCACTTTGAGCCCCATATCTAAGTATGGGGCAGGTTTAGATTTGTACTTTGTGTGCTAAGAAACATTTTTACTTATTGTTTAGTGCAGTACAATTGATCATATCTGGTTGATCCTGCCAACTCCCACACCAACATTTGCCTGTACCAGCAATCTCAGAATACATAGCAGATGACAGCAAAGCCAAGTTGTAGCCACAGGAGATTCAGCAGCCTGCAGTTCATGTTAGAACTTTTAAAAACAACAATCTCAGCCGTTCTCCTCTTGCCTACTCAGCCAGTAACTATCTGAATAAATGAAACCATGACTGAACCTTTTTTGGGGACCACAGTCAGTGTTTAATTGACAGATCTGGAGAACTGGATCTTCCCTCTACAGTTTTGAAGTGTGAACCATAATGGAGACTAAGTTTGACAGCCTGGCATCCAACTGACTTCTAGCAATTTGAGTTAGTCAACATAAAACAGTCAAGCCCCATTCATTCCAGGTAATCACTGTGCCAATCAGCCACAGGTGTAGACTTCTTGTACTTGGTTCATTTTTTGGAACCACCTGATGGGTTCACCAAAAGGGAGGTAATGACAAAGCTGGAAGGAGCTGAGAAAAATTCTTTAAAAGGGGAAAATTAAAATTAGTGGGAGCAGTACCAAATCTGAATCTGAACCAGGACTTAGCTGATATGGGACAGATGACAAAACAGTATTAAGAAGCAACGAAAAAACAAACAAGAAAATGTGAAGCCAATCCATGTGTAACCAATCTCTTTGGCAGACAAGAGTGATCTGCCAGTTGGATGGACCCACATACAAGGTGTGGGGGCAATGCAAACAGTAGTTTGAGTCCAGCTGGGTGGTTTCCAGGTGCTAGATCATCCAACTGGAATTCTGCAATGTGTTTGGCTATTTTTTTTAAATTTGCAAATTTTGGCCAGGGAATCACACTGAGCTGTGACAACTTATTTCCAGGTGTGCCCTTGGGGGTTGCGTGTATGGACTTGTTTTTATTGACAGGAGCAGGCCCACAAGAAGCATTTTGAAAGTGGTAAGGCCATATTGTTGATATCCAAGACAATAAAGCTGAGGGTCTGGGGGCTGCCAAGCCCCCAGAAGCTCTGAGGTTCTAGACACTCTGTGGTGAGTTTGGGGGCTTTTACTGAAGATAAAAACCTATTTTATTGTGATTTTCATACCCCTGATTCATGTGGGCAAAAAAACATTCCTCTGAAGTCAGTGGTGTGGAAGACCCTAGCTGGCCTCAGAGCCTGCAGATGCAACTAGAGAGGGCCAACTGACTAAGCAACAATGCCATCAACCACCCACCTACCCATCCACCCAATGATGAGCATTATTTCAATGTTCTGTGAATGATGTTCATATGAAGGTTGGGGGTCTGGGGGCTTTTATTGTGATTTTCATAACCCTGATTGCTGAGTAATTTTTTCCCCCTGGAATTAGGTTTGTGGGAGTCTGGGACACTGTGGCTGGGCTTAGAGTCTGCAGCTGGTGCTGCAACTGGTGGTGGTGGAGGGGGTCAACTGTCTAAGGAAGCAATAATGGCAGGCATCAACCACCATCCACCCAAGCATCCCACCTACTCCATCATGATCGTTATTTATTACAATGTCCTGTGTGAATCTTGTTGATAAAGGCAGTGGATCTGGGGGCCACTAGACCCCAGCTAGAAGCTTTGGGGGTCTAGGTGTTCTGTGGTGAGTTTTGGGCTTCATTGAATAAAAAACATAGCATACTGGTATGCTAGCCCACTCACCCAATAAAAATTCAAAACAAACTCTAGTTGAAAAATATTTTCCAAAATCTCATTTAATTTCATCAGATAACATCCAGTAGTGAAATTCTACATTTCGTGAATACTCCTTTCTTCAGGAAAACTAGTTACCTTTTTTGTATAAAAAATATATATTTTTTTAAATCACATCATATTTCCATCGAAAGATGATTATTTTCACAAAAAAATCATGATTATAATCAAACAAAGAATTATAATGACCCTTACATGTAATAAATAGTCCTTCCACATAAACTTTTCTTTTTTGATAAGTACAAAGGTTCGACTCCCACCAGCTTCTCCTAATGCATAACATTACAAAATAATAATATAATCAACCTCCTACTCATAATGCATAGCTCTCTCTTGATCAACTATATAATAATAATATAACCAACCTTATTTATAAAAAGGAGTTTTTTTCTCAATATTCCCCCTTCTCCAACCTTGTTTTTCTGTGAATCCAAAAGAAGGAGGCTCAGGAATAGAAACACCTATAGGAGCAAAAGGAAAAAGGAAAGAAAAAGGAAAAACAAAAGAGGTACAACTTCAGGTGGTTACCAGGTCACACATGAAATAGTAGTGTTTAATCTATCAAGAAGAAAACTAACACAAGATGAAGAGGAAGTATTAAAAAGGGCTCACTATTTGTCCTCATGAAAAAATGAGTGATTTTGAAACCAAATTGGATTTGAATAGATTTTTTCACAAACTTAAATTAAGGTATTTCTTTGATAATAAACAATTGGAACAAAGTGGACTGGAAAGTCAACATAAGATGCAATTAAGTTATAGATTACAATTAAAGTCCCAATTTCTTCCCCCGGTCCCATCCCCCACATTATAGAAACATACATTAGTTTGGTAAGTAAGGATGTGGAGAAACTTTTAAAACAAGAAATGAATAAGGACAGACAAACAAACTATAATCTGACTTCTAAAGAATTTGCAGTTTTAAGAAATTTAGAGAATGATCCAAACATAATAATAAAGAAAGCTGATATGGAGGAGGAATTGTTATAGAAGATTACACTACCTATAGGGAGAAATGTTTAAAGTTATTGGAAGTGAAAGAGAATTATTTACAACTGGCAACAGATCCTACAATGAAAATAGCTTCCTTAATTAAGGAAACATTGGACAGAGCGTATGATGGGGTTGGATTAATGACTGGGAGCAAAATGCACTCTATAAAAATTTTCCCCTAATTCCAGTTTTTTATACGCTTCCTAAAATTCATAAGGACCCAATCCACCCCCCTCCCCTCCGGGAGACCCATAGTAGCAGGAATAGGGTCAGTACAAGAACCCATGTCAATCTTTGTAGATTTTCATATTAAAGATCTTGTAGAATTAACAAAGTCCTATCTTAAAGACAGTACACATATGATGAATTTATTGAGAGAGTTTAATCAAATCCATTCTTTGGAGGGTAGATCTATACTTTTAGCTACCTTTGATGTTAAAGACTTATACACGTCGATTCCACACCAAATTGTCTGTGAGGCATTGAAAGTTACTTTAGAGATATAGAACAGAAACTGAACCACCTAATGAATTTTTGGTACAGTTGACTAATTTAGTTTTGACACTAAATTATTTCAGGTTTGAAAAAAACCTACCTTGCACAGATAAAGGGAACAGCAATGGGTTTCAGCATGGCCCCCCTCATATGCAAACCTTTTTATGAACTGGTTTGAAGAAAATTTTGTATACCTTAATAACACTTATCAGAAAAATATATTGCAGTGGCATCATTTTATTGACGATATATTTTTTAATTTGGGAAGGAACCGAGTCAGAATTGAAGGATTTTCATGATTTTTTGGACAGTAGAACATCCTATTTGAGATTTACTTTAAATCAAGATAGAGATCAAATTTCTTTTTTGGATTGATTGATCTTTAAAAATCAGAATCAACAAAGTACCAATATGTACAGAAAAGATACTGACAGAAATACAATTTTGAGAGCTGACAGCTTTCATCTGAAGAAACTCGTGGAGTCTATACCATACAGTCAGCTACTGAGAGTGAGAAGGAATTGTTCGGAAACAGATGCATTAAAAAGTGCAAATTATATGGTAGACAGATTTAAGGATAGGAGTTACTCACAACAACTTTTAATAAGGGCCAAATCAAGGGCATTAGAGAAAAATAGAGAAAAATTATTATCACAGAAGGAGGTGAAAAAAACAGGTGCATTAGGAGAAAAAATTATGCTAACATTGAAGTATAGTGATGTTTTCTATAATATCAAAAGGGTAATAAATATAACATTCTTGTGTAGTATGAATGCAGACTGCATGATAGCTCACGCTGTGGACCAATGGCGTACAGCCTAAACGATGTCGATAATGAAGCAGGTGGGCTGCGGGTGAAGCCGCCTGGCTGGCTGACCGGGGAACAGGGCGGGCCTCAGTGGGCGTGGGAGGCGGCGTACCGCTTAGACCACCAGGATATTGGAATTATTCATTTATTTACACAAATGCCCGCGATCGGGCAGACAGCAGTCCACTGGACAACCAGGGATATTGGACTTATTCAATTATTTATACAAATGCCCACGATCGGGCAGACAGCGGTCCACTGGACCACCAGGGATATTGGAAGTATTCATTTATTTATACAAATGCCCACGATCGAGCAGACAGCGGTCCACTGGACCACCAGGGATATTGGACTTATTCAATTATTTATACAAATGCCCGCGATCGGGCAGACAGCAGTCCACTTGACCACCAGGGATATTGGAAGTATTCATTTATTTATACAAATGCCCACGATCGGCAGACAGCGGTCCACTGGACCACCAGGGATATTGGAAGTATTCATTTATTTACACAAATGACCGCGATCGGACAGACAGCAGTCTACTGGACCACCAGGGATATTGGAAGTATTCATTTATTTATACAAATGCCTGCGATCGGGCAGACAGTGGTCTACTGTACCACCAGGGATATTGGACATATTTCTTATTTATTTATACAAATGCCCACGATCGGGCTGTGGAGCACATTGCCGGCTGCAGGGGGTGTCGGTCCCCAACGGCTGCTGCCTGGCAGGGCGCCAGGTGCAAGTCGTCGGATCGCGCACCTGCATGTAATGGATGAGATGATATGCAATGGCCCCATTTGTGCCTTTGCATACATTATGGCCCCATTTGCATGTCAAGTTTTGAGTATCGCTGTTGCTGTGCATAGTGCAATGGAACTTGTGCTAAGCGCATCCCCATGCTCCACTTCTGGCTACTTGCGCTGGCGCAGTGCCACTGCACATGCATATGTGCGGGTGGTTAGGTGCGATATTCAACCATGCTTTGCCATGGCGCAGCTCGCTGAATATCACCCAGTCCACACCCCCGCGCAGCCAAGCTCTGCTGCACTCCAAGCTGGCGCCACAGCTCAAGCAGTTTGGAATATCTGGGCCTATGTTTTCTATTTGAGCATAAGCTGATACTGTTTTTTTTTGCTACCCCCGGAGAACAGAATACTAATAACATTTTCTTTATTTTGAGGTTCTGGCTGTACTGGAGAGTTCTTGTTTCTATTGAAGAGTAAACACACTTTGTTGTTTTGTGTTTCCTACTCGTGAGTCCTGGAGTGGGAAAACATTATTTGTTCCCCCAGGACAGTGGGAGACTGTGGCAGTCAGAGTGTTCCATACTCCTGACTAAAGTGGGAAAAAATTGTATCAGGAATCATTGGTAGGAAAAGACATAATGAAAGCATGTTTGATCTTCAATAAAAGCACCAAAACATACTACAGACAGAGCATGTACACCCCCAGAACTTCTGTGAGCCTAGTAGCCCCCGCTGCCCCCAGACCTCCCAGACTTTTTATGAGATGTTTCAGTTTCACACATGGCATTGTAATAATGCTGCTCATTGATCATGGGGTGGGTTGCTGGGTATGTGATTGCTGGAACTGCTGTTCAGCTAGTCCCCTCCCTCCACACTGCAGCTGCGGGATGCCAGGATCTAAGGCCATCCAGAGGTGTCTGCACCCCCAACTTCAGTGAAAAAGTTTTGTTTTTCCACAGGAATCAGGAGTAGGAAACGGTGTGTTTACCATTAAATTTTATATAAAGAGCCCAAACTCACCAGCAGCATCTAGCCCCCCCCAGAGCTTATTTGGGGGGGGGGGCTAACAGCCCACAGGGACCACAGAGACTACAGTGCAAGTAATATTTTCTTTTACAGGACATTGTAATAATTCTGCTCAGGTTAAATATCTCATGGAGGGAGTGGATGGTTGGCGGAGGATCGGCATCCACCAACCACCCACTCCACGAGATGACGTTGTTGAAAGCCAGGTGTATTCATACCAGTTGCAGCTGCAGATTTTAAGGCCAACTAGATGAGTGTTATTGAGCTTGTAGGCTGCGCTGTTGTCAATGAGGACTGTCAATAATCATCAAATCGTCATTGTTTTTATTTTATTTTTTTCATATTCCCACTGGCATTTGCCATTTTCTCTTATTATTTGTTGAGACATCACCTACAAGCAACAAACTTGTCTACTGATAGTCCAGAATTTAATATGCCAAGTTACTGTACATGTCTGTTTTACTGTATTGACTAGTACCGCTGTGCAGTGTGTCAGCACCAGGCCAAGTCTGTACTGGAACCGGAACGGATGGACCAATAATTGTAATGAAAAGGAAGAAAAAAATGAAAGAAACCAGACTGAAGAATAAAGACATATTTTACTTCTGTTTTTGTATTAGTCATTTTTTACTTTTACATTTTCAGCAGTGAATTTACCGAAGATACAGCAACGGTGCTCTGAGCCTTCTACAAACTTGTTGGTAACATCCACAAGGTTCAACCTGTCTGTTATGGTCTTGTGTATGTGAAGAAGCATTAGGTGATTTACGGTGGGCCTGTGTCATGGTTGTACACAGATAGGGCTGGATATTCAAACTGCGCCATTCTTAGGCGAAGCCCTTGCGTATAACGAAATTAGCATACGGGTGGTAACGGCGATATTCAAAGGAGTTGCGCTATTGAGCAACTCCTTTGAATATCACCCCAGCCACAGCCACTGTGCATGTAGGATTTGCGCCAACGAAGTTGTCAGTGTGCAGCATACAACTTGCGGTGGCGTAATACCATTGCGCCATGCGCAAAATCCTATATTCAAAAAGGTGACATGCAATGGGGCCATAATTCATGCAGGCGAGGGGGGCCATTTGCATCTGATTATGGCCCCATTTGCATGCGTATTAGCATGCAGGTGCGCCGATCCCCGAGGACTTGCACCTGGCGCTGCCAGGCAGCAGCCGCCAGAGACTGACGCCTGCAGCCCGATCATGGACAAAGAGTGAAAATCTCCACCACCACCCCCACTGGCCCGATCGCAGGCAACAGCAGAAATGTCCTCCACCAGCCCGACTGCGGGCTGCATTAGGTTTAAAACAACCCGCCCGAATACATCCTGGTGGTCCAATGGACCAAAAGCCTGATCGCGGGCTGTATCAGTGTAAATACAACCCTCCTCCTGAACATAGCCCTGGTGGTCCAGTGGACCGAACTCCCGATCGGGAGATGCAGTAAATACTCCCCAACACATCCCTGGTGCCTAGTGTCCCCACCCCACCCACCCATGAAGCCCCACCACCCCTGCCTCCCCTGCAGCTGCCATGCAGCATACCACCGCCCGCCGCCCAGCCACCTGGGCCGACTGATCAGCTCAGTAGGGCTGCACGCCCATTGGTGCAGAGCAAGAGCCAATGGGCGTGCAGCCCATACCGTACAAGACAGTCCAGTTTTGTGAATTCGTCCCTTGTGTTCAGTTCTGCTCCTATGAAGTGCAGGACTTGTACTGGAGTGAGAATGGATTTTCCTGATTTATCAGGAATCCTAACGATTGTAGCAGGTTTAGTGTTACCTTTAGGTGATCTTGCACCTGCTGTGGTGACATTCCCATGACTAGCCAGTCATCGAAATAAGGGAAGACTGAGATTCCCAGTCTTCTTAGGTATGCCACTACCAATGCCAAACACTTTGTGAACACACCGGGTGCCGAGGCGAGACTGAAAGGCATGGCTGAGAATTGGTAGTGACCTGATGGAAGTCTGAACCTGAGATACAGTACTCCTGTGAGTCTCTCTTATTAGGATGTGAAAGTAGGCATCCTTCAGATCCAGAGATGACAGCCAATCTCCTTGCTGGATAACTGGCAAAATCAGAGCCAGTGTGACCATTTTGAACTTTGGTTTTATTAGGTATCTGTTCAAAAGTCTGAGGTCTAGGATAGGCCGCCACTCCTCATTTTTCTTTTTGGTAAGGAAATACCATGAGTAAAAGCCTCTTCCTTTCTGATGGCTTGGTACATACTCCACTGCTCTCATGTGGAGTAAGCTTTTAACCTCTTTTTCAAAGAGTTTTCTCTCTATGAGAGAAGCTGGTTTGAATAGCCTTGATTTTAGAGGAGGAAGAGACTTGAAGCTCAGGGACAACCCTGATTTACTTTCTTCCAGGACCCACTTGTCTGTGGTGATGGTATGCCAGGCCCGGAAAAAGTAAGTCAGTCTGCCCCCTACTGGTAGTTAGGAGGTGACCTTTACCACTAAGTCAGAGATTGTGCTTCACTTGTGTCTGAGCTTGGGTAGAGTGGGAGCCTCTTCTGGAGCCCCTTCTACCTTTGCTCCTGAAATATCCAGTCTGCTGTGGGTAGGGCTGGAGCTGTGGAACAGCTTGTGCCTGATAGAAGGACCTACCATAGGCTGTCCTTCCTCTGCCTTCCCTTCCATAAGGCCTATAGGAAGAAGAAGAAGGCCTTTCTTTGGAGGAGTTACTCTTATAGGTGGCCTTATACTCATCCACCTTTTTCATATATGCTTCGGTTTGTTTACTGAATAAGGAGTGGTCCTCCACAGGAAAGTCCATAGCCTTAGCTTGGGTATCCTGGGTTAAGTTGGTAGCCCTGAGCCATGTCAGCCTTCTCAGGGCTACGTTCAGAGCCATCCACCTAGCAGCATTGTCACTGGCATCTGCTGCCATTTGGAACTGGTACTTAGCTGCCTCCAGTCCAAACCTTGCTGTTTCTACTAGGTCATCAGAGAGAGGGGGGAGGGGGTCTTCTCTGACATTGCCAAAACTGACTGCCACAGTGTTTTCTGATACTGTGCAGCATAAGCCTTGTAATTAGCCTGTCTTACCCCCAGAGAGGCAGCTAAATACCCTTTTTTAGAAATACTGTCTATTTTCTGAGAGTCCTTCTTGGGTGGGTGAGAGGATAGAGGGACCCTAGCCTTCTCACAGGCTGCCTGCTGGACTAGACCCTGATGGTCAGGATGTGAATTAAAGAATTCAGCCTCCTGTCTGTCCAGTTGCTATTTCTTGCCCTCCTTCTTATCCAGAGGTGTAACAAAGTTTGGAGCCTGCAGGATTTTAAATAAATCTTTCTTAAAAAATGTATTTATTGGAAGGAGAATTTTCTTAGTGAGTGTTAACCCCATCATCTCCAAGTATTCAACCTCCTCCTCGTCCTCTATGACCTCTGTGGTAGCCAGGTCAAGGGCATCAGCTATTTTCCTTACAAAGGAAAAGTGAGAGGAAAAGTCTTCTGGCCTTGGAGGAGAATCAAATTCCTGCTCTGGTGAGATCTCTGGCTCTATGGGCTCACCTTCTTCAATTTCTGGCTCATCATATACCTCATACTCCATTTCTTGAGGTGGGAGTTCAGAGGAAGCAACTGGGTTTTGAACCAGTGGAGGAGGGGTCGGGGCAGGCAAAAGACCCTGCAAAGCCTGTATGACCTTCATGGCCTGGGCAATCTCCTCCCAGATGGCATGCTGTGAGGCACAGAAGAAACCCCACTAGGTTTATCAGCCTGGGGTTCAACATGCTTGGTCTTTTTGGTTTTCTTGGAGGGGACTGGAGAGTCAGCTGGACCACCCATCCTTTTGGTAGTACCTGCATCACCCTTCTCAGGGGTGTTCAGTGAAGAGATAGATGTTTCAACAGCAGATTTAGAAGGTGTGGGCTGGTTAGAGACTGTAGAACCCTTATCAAGTCTGTTTTGCAGTCTTTCCATCCTTTTCTCTATAGTTTTCTGGGGAAAGAACTTAAAGATTTCACAATCTGTGGAAAAATGATCAGTTCTCAATCAGACCACACAAAGGTCATGCTCGTCTGCTTTAGCAAAAACATCCTCACACTTCAAACAGTTTTAAAAACCTAGTGGACCAGTCTTTTTCTTGGGTTTTTCAGACATTTCCATTCCAAGGAAAAAACCCCAACCACAATAAAGATTTCACCCTTTAAAGTTTTTTTTTACAGTCGGTTCAGGAACCGATGAAGGTTCCGATAATGAATCAAGGATTTAAGTAATCCGAACCAGGTCAGTGGTTCATAGCAACTGGGTTAGCGGTTCACAGAAACTGGTTCAGCGGTTTCACAATAAATTTATTTTAAAATTAAGCAACCTAAATAAAGTAATCTAAATAGTGGAAAAAGGTTCTGCAAAGGTTACAACACCTTGGTTCCCCAATGGTTATCCCGAACTGTGAGGAACCGAGAAATAAAATTAAACTAACATTAATAAAAGTACACAAAGCTACGTATGAAGGAAAAATTAAGAAAATAAAGGCAGCAATAAGAATAAGATATATAAATATACTTATACTCTGTGAGAAGCCACACAAACGACAGATTTGCAAAGTCTCCTGGGCATCTTGACTTGTCAGGTGGAGAAAGAAATCTGATATGTTGATGGAACTTTGCAGCAGATAAGGGCAGTAGTTTGAATATGTGTCACGAGCCAATGATAGTTCTATCATTTGCATATAGTTCCATTTTCTCGGGGCAGCTCTACTTAGGAGGCAGACTGCAGCGAGTTAGGAATATAGAAGAATACATGGGGTTAGAAACAACATTACTATAGTGAGTAGTTTTTAATTCAAACTCCAAGAATCCCTCACTTAAGTTTAATAAGTGCAGAATCCATAGTAGTACTTTGGGAGGATGAGTACAGAACCTATTTAGGAAAAAGGTTCTACAAGATGGCAGTGCCAAAACTGGTAGCCTTTCTGGACTGTATGTCCAGACAGTAATGTTTTGTGAAAGTATGCACTGTTTTCTAGGTAGCAGCTGTACAGATCTCTTGTAGGGGGGTACCCCTTGATGCTGCTGCAAAGGCTGAGGTGCCTGTTGTACAGTGTGCCCTGAGAAACACAGAAACACAGAATTTGATGGCAGATAAGGACCACCTGGCCCACTTGGTATGTCCATCTCTCCCTACCTACACTATTACAACAGACCATACCTGATCTGCAGCTCTTTCTCCCTCCCTCCCTCCTTCCTTTCCATGGATCTATGATGCCAGTTCAACAACACTTTTGGCAGCCGGCATCACAGCAATGCATTTATGTTGACGGAGTTGTGGTAGACATAAAACCTGTATGTCTCAATCCTGTTTTTCTATCGGGGCTTTGCCCCAATCCCCATGTGGGGGTCTCGCCTCTACACCCCCCATACTATGGATTATCAACTCCAGTCAGAGTTGATTCGGGGAGGGGGTGCAGGACTGGGAGACAGTGTACCCCTGTCTCAGGCGCACCAACACAGCGACCTGTCAGCAAAGTGTCAATTTTGCCGACAGTGAGATATATGGCTGTGTTAGTGTCGTCGTCGGGTCAGCATATCCTTTTCCACTATGATTCCCTTGTGCTTATCAGATGCATTCTTGAATCCTAGCACTGTTTTCAACCCCACCACCTCTGCTGGAAGACTGTTTCAGGAATCCACTACTCTTTCTGTGAAGAAGTACTTCCTCACATCTCTCCTAAATCTACTCTCCTCCAGCTTCATAGCATGTGCACTTGTTCTTGAGCACCTTTTCTCCTGAAAAATACTTCCTTTCTGTACCTTATTTACCCCTTTGAAGTATTTAAAGGTCTTTATCATACCCCACCTTCCAGGATGTACATACTGAGATCCTTTAGTCTCTGCTTGCAGGGCTTTTGATGCAGACCCTGCACCATTTTAGTTGCCCTCCTTTGGACCACCTCCACTTTGCCTATGTCCTTCTGGAGATGTGGTCTCCAGAACACAGTACTCTAGGTGGGGGTCTTACCAGAGATCTATATAGATGCAACACCACCTCCTTCTTTCTGCTGGAGATACCCCTCCCTATGCACCCCAGCATGCCACTAGCCCTCTCGACTACCTTGTCGCACTGACTGGTCACCTTTTGCTCATCTGATGTTATTATCCCCCAGGTCTCTTTCCTTCTTGGTGATTGTCAATATCACTCCACCCATTTTGTACTTCACCCTTGGATTTCTGTGCCCCAAGATTCAGCTGGAATTCAGACACCACTTTTTTGAGGAATTTCCTGTTTGTCCTTAGAACTACCTGGTCCCTAAGGAAAATGATATAATTAGGATCTGTACAAAGGGCCAGTAGCTCATTCGTCTTTCTAACAGATGTCAGTGTCACCAGGAAAAGTGCTTCCCAAGTGACATACTTCAGTGCAGCAGTGGCCATGGTCGCAAAGGGAGCCTCCATCATCTGGGCAATGCACAAGTTTAAATCTCAGGGAGAGATAGGTTCCCTCACTGGAGGGTACAGGCGATTAAGGCCCTAGAAAAACATTTTGAAAATGGGTTGTGAGGCCACTGACCTGTCTTTCACAGCTGATATGTAAGTTGAAACTGCTGTCAAATGCACCTTCAGAGTTGAAGGCCTTAGGCCCAAGGACTGGAGGTGGACTAGATAGTCCAGGATTGTGGACACAGCTGCCTGGAAGGGGTTGATCTGTTCTGGAGAACACCATAAAGAAAATATTTTCCATTTCGAAGTATACGTTTTTCTTGTTGCCAGTTTCCTGGAAACCTTAAGTACTTCCCTAACTTTCTCAGAAAGATTCAGCCCAGAGAACTCTAGCTTCTCAAGAACCATGCTCTGAGGTATATATTTCTCAGATCTGGGGGTGCTATCCTGCCCTGGAACAGTGCTAAAAGGTTGTATCTGAGGGGCAGGTTGACAGGCTGTCTGCCAGAGAGGGACAGGATCATGGAGTACCAGGTTTGTCTGGCCCAGTCTGGAGCAATTAGAATCATTGCTGCTGACTCCCTTCTCAAATTTATCAGTATTCTCAGTAAAAGTGAGAAAGGGTGGAAGGTGTAGAGAACCTTCCCTAACCAGCTGAGGACTAGGGTGTCCTCTGGGACTAAACCCACTACTTGGAGTCTGCAACAAAAAAGTGGGAGATGGTTGTTCTCCCAGGAAGTGACCAGATCTATTTCTGGTGTACCCCACCTTCTGAACACTGACGTAAGCAACTGCTGGTTCAGGGACCATTCGTGATTTCGCTGGCTGACCCTCCTCAGGGAGTCTGCTAATACATTGTCTTTCCCCTCATAGGTGCACTGCAGATAGCTGCACCTCCAGGGAATATGCCAGGTTTCAGATCTTCATGGCTTCTGTGCACAGCTTGGAAGATCTTATTCCTCTCTGCTTGTCTGTGCAGTAGATAGTTGTGGTGTTAACTGTTCTGATCTGGACAGACTGACCACTGATCTGGGAGGGAAAAGCCTGCATTGCTAGGTGCACTGCTCTAAGTTCCAGGAGATTTATGTGCTCTTGAGTTTCCTGTGCACTCCATGTGCCACTCATAGTTAGATCCTAAAGCTGGGCCCCCAAACGTAGGAGAGAGGCATCTGTTGTGAGAATGATGGTAGGGATTTGCTGGAGGAAGGTAATCTGCTATCTGAGGTTCAATTCCTCCTTCCACCAGTCTAGTGCCCTTGACAAGGTTCTTGTGATAGGCACCAATTTGGATAGAGTGTCCCACCTCTGAGACCAATGGTCCCCTAGGTGGTACTGTATATCTCTCATCTGGAATCTGGTCTCTGGTACCACTGCTGTGGAGGAGGTCATGTCACCCAGTAGCCTTAGAAATTCCTTTGCAGGCCTTCTTTGAAGGATTCTGCTGTTGAAATCAGGTTTGCTACCCTTGCTAGAGGAAGAAATGCCTTCCCTTGCAGGGACTGCAGCTCTGCACCAATAAAGGCCAAAACTTGAAATGGTTCTGTTTTGAAACTTTTGAAAGTTTATGATGATGCTCAATTCCTCCAAAGTGTTTTGAGTCAGCAGCATGGAGGAATTTGCTTACTGCTGTGTGTTTCCTATCAGCCAGTTGTCCAGGTAAGGAAAATCACCACCCCTCTCCTTCTCAAATGCGCTGCCACCACAGCTAGGCATTTTGTGAATACCCTTGGAGCTAAGGTGAGGCCAAAGGGAAGGGCTATGAACTGGTACTGGCAGTTCCCTAACATGAACCAGAGATATTTTCTGTGACTTGGCCTGACTGACATGTGGAAGTAGGCGTTTTTCAGATCTAGTGATCGGCTCTACAATGCCGGTTCGACAACACTTTCGTTGACCGGCATCACGGCGACAGGATTTATGTCAACCACAAGTTGTGGTTGACATAAATCCTGAGTGTCTCCTGGTCCATTTTTTCATTGAGGGGCTTTGGCCCCCACACCCCCCGTACTATAGATTATCAACTCCGAGTCAGAGTTGATTTGGAGAGGGGGTGCAGGACTGGGAGACAGTCTGCCCCTGTGTCAGGCACACCAACACAGCAACCTGTCGGCAAACTGTCAATTTTGTCGACAGGGATGTAGGTCACTCTGTTGGTGTCACTGACCGGGGCACATACCCTAGTGATCCCAGCCAGTCTCCCACTTGCAGAAATGCAATTACTGAGCCCAGTGTTACCATCTTGAATTTGTCTTTCTTTGTTCAGATATCTTAGGTCTAAAATGTGTCATTCTGTGGTATATCACTGCTGGGTGCACTGTTGTCTGCTCACGATGGCAGTGGCAGGATTAGATCTCATCCTGGTACTTGCAAGCATAGATGTCTGCAAAGTCCAGCACCATGAGGACCCATCTCTGCAGTATTTTCTCCTTGCATGAGCTGAGCTGGTGCTACTGTCATGCAGCCACACGCAGATGGTGACACAAAAACTGGAGAGCTTCCTTAAGCATCTCAAGATAGTTATTGAAGGGTTGCCTTCTTGCTGTTCAGCACTTATTGGGATGTTTTTGTTTCTAGCCCAGCTATCATTTTTGTCACTGTGATCCTTTCTCACTGGTACCATCTCACCATTTCTGCCCCATGTTTATTTATTTAGTTTTTGTTGACCAGGTAAGTGCACTAGACAAATCCTGCCTATTTTCAGGCATGACCCGGGAGAGGGGGATACAGATGGATGCCAACTGACCTTGAACCAGATTAAGCTGTTTTGCTTATGTTGCCTCAATAGTTCCTTTGTCTTCTTTTCTACTGCATTTACTGTACAATTATCATATGCCTTCTCCATACAGTCTCTTCTGAAGAAGCTGTAACCCCCTGCCTTTGGATGCATTGTTAGCTCCAGTGCTTTGTAAATATTGAAGACTTTGCACTCAGTCATTTTGTTAAGATCAGCCATGCAGTTTAATGCTCATAGTTCTAATGAGCATTGGTGCAGTACTCACACAGACACTGGTCAAGTTCACGTTCTTTGGTGAGTTTAATGTGTCTGGTCGCAGACTGTTAAAAATTTAGTTGAGCCAGTGTGGCACTCTGGATTTTCCTTATGAAATTCTGCATAGAGTGCATGGAGGAGTTTTGAGAGGAAGGCTTTGGCATTTTGACTTCTTTTCAAAAATGCCTTCTTGTAAGGCAGAGGGATGGCCAACTCTTCAGAAAAGCTTTGCACTTTGTTGGCAGCTTCCAAAGGCAATGCACATTTGTGTATTGTTTTTACATGCATCTGTTCACTGCACAATACATTCACAAGGGTTGTCCAGCTAACACCAAGGGTTGTGCTTGCCTTATGTGTCAGCTTATGTTTTTTTCCAAACCAGAAGTGCTCTGACCCAGTTCCATTTTTGTTGTGGCCCACTCTTGCCTTTTTCCTTCATGACCTCCATCGTTTTTTTCTCACACCACAGCAACTTATCAAGTTTAGATGCCAGCCATTTGGGTGACCATGGCAGGACTGAACAGGGATGGCCTTAACCATTCTGGAGCCCTTTGTGAAAACCCCCTGTGAGGCCCCCCTCCACTCCTTGTTACCCACCGTCCTTTGCACCTCTCCTTTCAATGCAGTTCTGTATCATATCATATTAAGACAGGTATGCTTAAATAATATAATTTATTGTCTTACAAATAAAGAGGAAACAATAGCAAAATGTTGCTGAAGTGTATTGTATTTATTGTGCAAATCATCTGTCACAAGTTGTTAAGAAAATACATAGTAATGGTCAGAAGGGACTCTAGTTACATTAGCCCATGTCCCCCTATGCTTCATAAGCAGGGATTAATAAATGAAGTTCTAAGTTACATGGATAAACATTATAACACATATTAACATTCTTTTAGATGAAATAGGTACTATATACATATGGTACTCTATTCCTGCCTTAAACTTGCTGGTTTCCTCTATCTTTGCACACAGACAAAAACACAGTACTTCTATTAAACATCTCATTATATTTGCTGCCCAATGCCCTATCCAGCTCTCCAACAAACCAGCAGAAAACAGTGGTTTTAATCCACAAGAGTTACACACACCACACACACACACACACACACACACAAGATAGTCCTTCTTGATTTTGAATATTTTTTATTTCCTTATCTTTACCCAAATGATCAGCCCAACAGCTCCTCCAAACCAGTCCCAATGAATCTGGTCCTCCATTCCAAGCAGCAACTCAGTCAATCCAGCAATTTCTGCAGCTGAAATATGTAGCAGCCAGCAGCAAGAGCATCCCTTGCAGTCCTCCAGGCATATGCTGCATGGTACAGCAGTACCCCCATTTATAATGAGCCCTGATCCCAATACAAAAGATTACCTGGTCGCTGTCCTTTGGTAGGCTTTTGATGCCAGCTAGAACATTTGAAATCCAGAATGTTCCTATTGGGCAGCAATTCCAAAGGTCCCTCTCTGCATGTGACTTAAATGCAGGACTGTCTGAGGAAGTGTATTGTAGCATGTCACTAACCTTCCCCCCTACCCCAGCACCTAGTGTTGCTTACTGGGATGGTCTGGAAGGAGTTCAGACAGATGGGGACCCCAGCCCTGCTCTGTTGGAGGCTCAGCAAATCCTTAATACCAGGCCAGTACCCCCCCCCCCCGAGCAGGCTGGTGCCTTATGCCACCAGCACACAGCAGGAGCATTAAGTGGGGACCAGTCAATTATTGCAGCAAACCCATGCTGGTCCAGGGTCCTTAAATTTCTGCAATTTAGATTAAATCCCCACCCCACACTGAAATGAAGAAGACGGTATTATTTGTAAGGTAGTTCGATGCGCATTGATGCACAACTGCAACTCCATCCATTCCGCAATCTCATACTTTTGAAATTGATAGAGAATGTTACCTTTAGTTTCCACCTGACCCCAATAATCTCAGTCAATCAGTTAACAAAAAATGGCAGCCAGCCTAAGTGGACTGCAAATTTAGGCCAATCGCAGATAGGGAGGGGTTAGGTCGAGTAACTTCAATCAAATATTAGAAAAATAAATTAAATGAAATGGCAGATGGTGGGGGACCAAGGAAGGCAAGTGAGGACTCACTAATAACCCTCTCTAATGACCTGAACCTGCATGAATGACTTACACTACAGTCAGAGAGTACAGACACAGGCTCCGAGTACTAGTGACGGTAGGCCACCACACTGCACCGGCAGCATCATTCATAATACCATGGTCCACGGAACAGGATGGGTCAGAACAACAGAAGATTGGAGATCAATGCTCACGCTGTCTGTCCTCCTCCTCACTCCCATCTCCATCTCTCTCCCTCTTGAGTCACAACCCTCCCATGAAGAGGACGCCTCTCTGTCCACACCGTCTGTATCTTGTCTTGATCGGGGACAGATATGTGCTGAAAATGAAGGGTTTTGCCAACCACTGACTCAGATTTTTACTTCTGCCCTGCAGTTGCAGGGGTCCAATTCCGCTCTTTGTTGAACTTTTGCAACAAGTCAACAACAAGTTGGAGGTGTGATTTGGGGCACTTAACTTAATCGAACACTAATTGGCACAAATTCCAATTCAGACGGCAGAAAGCAGCCAAACGAAGGACAGGATGCCACCCGATTGAGTGTCCAATTAAGTGCCTCATCTAGCCAGCATTCAATCACAAATGACAGATTATCACCACATTACTGTTCCATGATGGGGCCGCGGGGGGTTCTTCCTGGAAGGCCAGGTAATGCAGCCTCCATGTCAGAGAGGCTGAGGGGGCCTTATCAGTAACATATGCTAGACTGCTTTAAAAAAAAAAAGTTTACAAGGCAGTTACTGGACAGGGGCCCCCTGCTGTTGGGGACTCCGTGCAGTCACACGGTTCGCACGATGGTAAGACCAGCCCTGGGGCTGAGTGTGCCCTTTGAAGTGCCTTCTGGATGGTGCTGTCAGATTGGGGGTCCACAGTTAAAGCTATATTGAGGTTGTCAGTTAAGTTAACTTGCACTGCTGCTGTGGTGGTTGTATGTGTATCTTTTCATTATTGATGGGCCTCCTTGTATTTGTGGTGTCTTTTTCACTAATTTTCTTCTTCTACACTGACATCATCACATGTTGTTGTCTTTTTTGTTCCTTCCATATCTCTCTTTGGTGCTGCTTTTTCTGTTCATCTCCTATGGTGGTGTTTCCTTGGCACTGTACACTCAGCATCCTCTGTTGGTTTGTGCTTCTGCCATTCTCTGTACTTCTGCATTCGCAGCTGAGACTTCCTGTTGCAGTTACAGCACCTCTCCTCATACAGGTTATGATGATAAACCTGTGATCGAGCTTTGTAGCTTGTTAGATATGCTTCATAATGTTTGGGGTCCTTTTGTACCCTATCTCTGAAGCATTTACTTCTCTCCTTTGCAAACAGTGGAGTGGAAGAGATCCTAAGTCCATTGCTGATCAACGATGCAGCAGACACACATGACCGTCATCTCTGTTGATGTTCCATTATTCTGTAAACCTTAAAAAACACTATAATTTCAGGCGTTAGTCCAGCAATCGCACACTAATTTCCTCTTTCAGAGCTGATATGTCCAGCATGACAGAGAGCACTATTTCTTCATAACAGTGAAAAGACAGAATGAAGGACAGCACACATCAATTGCTTCACAATTCATGAAACAATGGAACATAGGAGAATGCACATGAATCGCTTAACAACACATGAAACAATGGAACGAAGGAGAGTGTACACCAATCACTAAACAATGCATGAAAAGATGGAATGAAGGAGAGCACACATCAGTTGCTTAACAGACGAAATGATGGAACAAAGGACAGCGCACATCAGTTGCTTCACAACACATGAAACAATGGAAAGAAGGAGCGCACACATCAGCTGCTTAACAGATGAAATAAAAGAACAAAGGAGAATGCACATCAATTGCCTCAGAACACATAAAACGATGGACGAAGGAGAGCGCACATCAGCTGCTTAGTAGATGATACAATGGAAGAGCACACATCAATTGCTTCATAACACATGAAATGACAGAATGGAGAGCACACATCAGTTGCTTCATAACACATGAAATGACAGAATGGAGAGCACACATCAGTTGCTTCATAACACATGAAATGACAGAATGGAGAGCACACATCAATTGCTTCACAACACATGAAATGACAGAATGGAGAGCACACATCAATTGCTTCATAACACATGAAATGACAGAATGGAGAGCACACATCAATTGCTTCACAACACATGAAATGACAGAATGGAGAGCACACATCAATTGCTTCACAACACATGAATGACAGAATGGAGAGCACACATCAGCTGCTTCTATAACATGAAATGACAGAATGGAGAGCACACATCAGTTGCTTCATAACACATGAAATGACAGAATGGAGAGCACACATCAATTGCTTCATAACACATGAAATGACAGAATGGTGAGCACACATCAGTTGCTTAACAGATGAAATACCGGAATGAAGGAGAAAACACATTAATTGCTTCACAACACAAGAAATGATGGAACAAACGAGAGTACCCATCAATTGCTTCACAACACAGGAACCAATGGAATGAAAAAGAGCTCACATCAACTGCTTCACAACACAGGAAATAACAGAATGAAGGAGAGCGCACAATAATTGTTTCACAACACATGAAACTATGGAACAAATCAGAATGCACATCAACTGCTTCACAACATATGAAATAATGGAATGAAGGAGAGTGCACATCAATCACTTCACAACATATGACAGAAAATGAAGAACATACAGTGGAGTGAAGGAAAGTGGTGTACTGTAACAACAACTAAATCGAGCTCTTGCTGTATCATGTGAAACACAAATTCCTTTCTGTCTTAATAAAAGTTTTAAAACACTCTGCCTAAATAATAATACATCTTAACAGTCTTTCTAAATAAAATACTCTAGAACAATGGCAGTCACCATGGGTTAAAAAAATGGAGGGGCGAAAAAAATGGAGGGGGTGGAAACAAAATGGAGGGAGCAGACAAAGGCATACAGTGGTATGGGTCAGGGAGGAAAAAGCACAACTGCAGCAGTGAAAATAAAACAGAGGAATACCCAGCAGTTCCCAACCTTGATAACAAGGTAAGCCACAAAATAAACAAACATTTGCAGTGCAAGCCAAACAATAATTCGGAGCCCCCCCCACAACACACCACATGGTCTCAACATGGCTGAACACTGAGCACCAAACAAAGAGTTGCTCAGCATCTAGCCATGATAAAATCATGTGGTGGTGGGTTTAAATTCTTCAATCTTAATAACAATGTAAGCCACAAAACAAACATTTCCAGTGCAAGCCAAACAATAATTCAGAGCCCCCCCCCACAACACACCATATGGTCTCAACATGGCTGAACACTGAGCACCAAACAAAGAGTTACTCAGAATCCAGCCATGATAAAATCATGTGGTGGTGGGTTTAAATTCTTCAATCTTAATAACAACGTAAGCCACAAAACAAACATTTCCAGTGCAAGCCAAACAACAATATGGAATCACCTTCCTCCACCACATACCACATGGTCTCAACATGGCTGAATGTTGAGCACCAAACAAGGGTTGCTCAGCATCCAGCCATATCAAAACCACGTGGTGCTTGGCTTGAAAGTCCTCGACCTTGACAATAAGGTGAGTCACAAAATAAACATTTCCAGTGCAAGCCAAACAATAATTCGGAGCCATCCCCCTCTCTTCACACACTGTATGGGCTCAGAATGGCTGAACGTCGAGCAACAAACAAAGGGGTGCTCAGCATCCAGCCATGTTAAAACCATGTGGTGCTGGTTTTAAGGTTCCCGACATTACCCAGCAAAACAGAAAAAAACATGGATTGAAGGTCTGGTGCTAGACATCCAGCCATGTTAAAAAAAAGTACTTTGCAGTCAGTACAGCACCCTCCATACAAATCCTATGGTTTCCCCCAACTTCCCCCACCCCCCGGGACCACACATCCCAATAATGCGCTTCCAAATTCCCTGAAGAATGATTCAGCATATTGAGTAAATTATTTCATTCATTCAAATAAGCAGCACCATTCTACATGGACCTAGAGGGCATAATAAAAGTAGATTTTGCTAACAAGCAGTCAGACCACAAAGGTCAGAAAATCAGGAAGGACAGTAATGTAATTAGATAACACACATACCTAGCTCTGAATGTACAGAGACACAGCCTGCTGTGGCGTCTGTTTTGGAGAAAAACATTTTTTTTTTTACTTTTTTTAAAACAACCCTTGGGCTAGAGATAATCAACACTGCCCTTGTTGGTGCACACTATCACCATCCCCGATGTCCCTGTTCCCCACCATGCCATCAAAACTATCTGCTTACCTAAACGCATGTAATTTGCGTTCTGATTGCTACAAAGGGCAAATTGGCATTGTTTCCATTCTTATCGCAACAGATGGCTAAGAGGGTGAATGTGGAACACTCTCTTGATCATGGTCAGCAAAAGAAAGGGGGCCTGCCATGGAAATCAGTTTACCCCCACCAGGACCGAAACCACCTAGTTCGCTCTGGGAATCTCAAGTGGCACACACCAATTAAAGTGGTTGGAGGTACGGGGCATGGTTCTGAGCATACATCCAAGAACCATGCCCATGACTGGAGGTTGCGATCAAAGAGTAAACAAAACTCCTTCAATATAAGGCCAACCACAGGTTAGCAAATGGCATTATAGCCAGGGCATCAGTGGCAAAAGGGGGAGCATGCAAAAAAATGAACTTAGGCACTGAAAACCATTAATGGGGGTCCATGTTCTAAACGTACTATCAGCACCAGACACCAGCTGTTACATTCAGAACAAGTAACTGAGGTCCTGTAAAAATAAGGAAGGGATGGAGAAAAAAGAATATCAAAACAAACATGACAGAAAGATGCAAAGAAACCTTTATTGAAACAAAACATATCCGAGTCTGTTTTCTGCATTCATTGCTACAATCTATGGCATTCCATGTCTCATTTTGGTGGCAGAAAATTGCTACAAATAGGGGGAAGGAGAAAAAAAAACATAAAGTTACTGACAATTGAGGACAACAGTTCTATTATATGTATGTATACACATATCAATGCTTACAACAGCATTTTAAAAATCAGGTATTTCATTTTGGCTTACTTTACATTTTATTGAACACATTTCCGTACTGCTGGTACATGTTTTTCATGAATGCACCCTAATTTCTTGCAAGGATATGCCTCTTATTGCTGCTACTGAGGCAGAAGTAACCCTTGTAGAGTGTGCACCTAGGCCTGTAGGTGTCTGCTTATCAGCTTTCTTGTAACACAATTGTATGTAAGAGACTATCCACCAAGAGATGGTCTTCATTGCTGCTGGCTTGCCTTTGTCTACCTCACCATAAGTGACAAACAGCTGTGCATTGTCAGGTCTGGTTCCCTTTGTTAAAGCCAAATAGTACCTTGTTGCCCTCTTCACATCAAGAGTATGGAGCTTCCCTTACCTGTGTTTCAATGCAGTGTTGGAATTACACTTTATGAGCTTTGGGAGCTAAAGGGGCCCATAAGGGTCCTATCTTTAAATTGAACCCCCCTTCCCATTATAAGTCAATGGCAGTGAAGTGTGAGCTAACGAGGCAGAGCCCTGGCAACCCCTGTAATTCCAATACTGTTTGAATGGTTTCAGAAGAGCAAAGGTAAAGTAACTGTCTGATTCAAGTGGAATTCTGCACTTTAGGAGGAATTTCCTATTTGTCCTTAAAACTACTTTATCTCTATGAGAGATAAGTTTAGTTCTGTACAGAGGGCTTGCAGTTCACTGACTCTCTGGCAGAAGTCATAGCTATTAGGAAAACCATTTTATATGTTACATACTTGAGATCTGCTCAGGCCACTGGCTTGAAAGGAGGCTCCACTAACTGTGCAAACCTTATGTTCCAAGTACCATGGTGGGGGGGCAACATCCCTGACTGGGTGATAGAAGTGATTCAGGCCCTAGAAGAATCTTTTAAACAGGCTGTAATGCAAGTGATTTTTCCCTGCCTGTAGACTTACAGTTGAATACAGCCACCAAATGCACTTTCAGAGTGAAGGCCCTGAGTTGAAGTGACTGCAAGTGAAAAAGTTATCCAGAACTCTAGCCATGTCTGCCTCTAGTAGAGATACATTATATGAAGCACACCAGTATGACAATCTTTTTAATTTTGAGGAATAATTTTTCTTGTTGCTGATTTTCTGATCATCATTACACCTCGAAGACCTGACTGGAGAGATTTAAACTAGAATATGTACTCTAGCTCTTCAAGAATCAAGCCTTCAGGTGCAGTGTTCTGTGATCTATCTGGATGAGTCATTCTGCCCTGTGACAGTGTCAGCAGATTGTATCTCAGAGGCAGTGGGATTGGATTTTGGTGCTACAGGGACAGCAGAACTGAGTAACAGGTCTGTCTGGTACTATCATAATCATTGTTGCCAATTCCCATTTCAGTTTCAATAATTCCCTCCATATACGTGGGAATGCATACAAAAACTTTCCCTTCCAGGTTAGTGACAGTGCATTTTCTGGGACTGTCCCTCTGGAGGGTAGTCTGCAACAAACCCTAGATAACTTTCTGTTCTCCCATAAGGTGAACTGAGCCATTTCTGGATCACCTTACCTCACCTTTTGAACACTATGTTCAGCACTTGCTGATCTAGTGCCCATTCATACTTTCTCCGATTCATCCATCTTAGGGAGTCTCCCAGCACACTGTCTCCCAGCACACTGTTTCTGCCTGGCAGATGTAGTGCAGTTATTTTGGCCTTTAAGGAGCATGCTACAGTAGGTTCCATATTTTCAGTGCCTCTCTACTGGGCTTTGTGGATCTCATACCTCCCTGCTTGTTTAAGTAATACACTGTTGTACTGTCTGTCTTGATCTATTCTAGATTGTTTGTCCCTTGAACAGGGAGGTGAACAACTGCACTGACAGTAGCACTGCTCAAACAGATTTACTGTATATGTGCTAGGGATGGGATGAATTGTACATTTTACTATTCAACCAAATATCAAATAGTTGATGACACGATTCATCAAATAATGAATATGGAAGATTACATTGATCAGCTTGTGGTTCTCAAGTTGTTTAAAAAAAAAATCCTGCAGTGGGTTTGGAAGCCCTAAAATTAAAACTCCCCACTTTAAACTTTGTAAACTTCCTGCTGCATTGGTAAATCACAAACATACCAGTTTTGAAGTTTTGAAGCCCTGCAGCCTGAAATGAAGCTGGTTCTGTGGAATCGGGGGTGGGTTTCTTTTTGTGTCTCTATGGAGTAGAGTGGTCAAACAGCCTCGGCATCAACTGAAGGAAGTTGGAACAACACTTAAGAGTGAAGGGGGCACCCTCTGGCAGCCCACTGATATATGCACAACCATGGTAAACAGAGGCACAAGTGAGAAGGATGAAGTTACAGTATGAGGGATTTTAACTCAGAGGATTCACCAATACCCTTGCTCTCATGCCTACTTCTCATTCTGCTTTTGCAGTTATGAGACGAGGCACTGAATCATGTTTCCGGCATCTGCTCAACCAGAAAGTAAAGTAAACGGGATGCTGAAAGTAAAGGAGCTGACACCCAGGCCTGCTCTATTATAACCCAAAGGTAAAAACCAATAGGAGAAACTCAAACTGAACTCAAACAGAACAGAACAGAACCTCTGCTAAAGTGTTCGCCTCCATTCTATCTGCTCCAGCCCCCCAAAAAAATGCAGCACAAAATCTGATTTCTGGCAAAAGGAACTATAAGGAAACTGAAAGCAGCTTTGCTCACTCAGAGTCAAAAAAAAAATGAAGTCACACAGGCAAGCACCTCTAGTCACCTCTAGTCACTTGTGCCTTGCCCTCCTGCCCAAGCCCTAGATTGTAGTAGTTAACACCTTGTTAGCAGGATCCCACAGTCAGACAATAGCAGGGAGCTCCACTGGCATCTCTGTAACTGGGGTGTAATACCGTAAGGCAGTGTCAGGGAAAGCTCATCATCGCATAATCAGCTGCCCAGGTGTCCGCTACAGCAGGCGGCTTCAATCCATTGTATGTACTGTACTTGATAATCATTTTTTTTTTTAAAGTTGATATTGGACTGCAGAGGTGGCTAAAATGTGGGGGCCAGACCGGCCATGGCCCCCCCCCACTCTGATGCCTCAATGGGCCAGTAATGCATTTTGACCCCCTCACACACTTTTGCACTACAATGTTGTTGTTATTGTCTTTTATATTAATTTTGAAAGCAACAGTATCGTTCATGTGCCACAGCAGCACAGAAACCAGTAAAATTTCAGGGTTCAAACTGCTAGTGCACATACTGCTAGAACCAGAAGACAGTCTTCCGTTTGTATTAGTACGTGCACTAGCAGCTCAAGACGTTCATTGTGCTGATTGCCCTGTTATTATGCCACAACTCTGCATAGATACCACATCTATTGGCTCACCCATTAGTACTCTTGCAATAAGTGTTGACTGACCAATGATGACAGACAAACAGACACACTCCAGAACCAGGAGTTCAGGCGTTCTAGTGAAGATCACCAACACAATAGGTCACTTTGCCCCTGACATAGCCTTACGTGGTGAAGTGCCGGGGCACCTGGTCTTGCAGAGGTCAATTCTGTTTGCATTAATTTAAACTTTATTTGCTTGTATGAAGCAATAAAAAGTATTTTTTGGCAAACTGACCTATTGTGTCGGTGATCTTCACTGGAGCACTTGAGCTCCTGGTTCTGGAGTGCAAGTGTCTGTTTGTCTGTCATTGCACTGTTTGGGCTGCCGCCCCACACTCGCACCCTGCCCTGGTTCCTGAGCATAGCACATTGTCATTTAATGACTGACCAATGAGACTGCACAAGTGAGCAGTCGCTTGCTGTAGTGGGAACAGGGCACACTGGAGAACAGATGGAGTCAGAAGGAGTAGGCTGTCTGCAAGAGATACTACTACTAAGGTAAAGTTTATTAATCAGATCAGGGTCTCAGCTTTAACTATATTAGTTTTCCACAGCAATGTGGTCTGTCTAATAAATTAAGTCAGGAGTTGCCTCCTTATCCCTTTGATTAACATTTTCATCAGCTGAGTTGGGCAAACAAATATGCAATCTCCGTTTCCACCCCAGCAGAAGGGATCTGTTTCTGGCAGTTTGGTTGGCTAGAATGCAGTGCCTAGGGGTTGAGAGATGGTGTTCTGATTCAGGAGAAAAAATTACTGCTCACTGTAGTCACCCTTCCCTTACTCACCACACATCTTATGCTGAAACTGGAAATAAAAACCAAAGATTAACAGAAGGGCCGAACAACTTACTGCATGCTACCACGTGTGACAGCATGTAATTCGCTGCTCAGCCCTTCTGTTAATTTCTTTGTGTTTTAATTTAATGGCTCCAACCTATCAGTGTGGTAACAGTTCAAAAGACTGCCCACAACAGGGCCCAAACAAAAGACTGTGGACTGACTACAAAAAGGTAATGAGAGTTGGTGGGAGTTGTGATGTGTGAAGGTCCTCTGTGCATAGCAGCAGAGTGAGAAACATTAAAGTGTTTAATGCTGAGTTAGGTCAGAAGTTATATCATCAAACAAAAGTGTGCACTGTGCACAGAATTCAGTCTAGAATATTTTAGTTAATTTCATATTGTTGTGGTATATAACCACTAATGAACTGAGCTGCCATTTTGGTATGAATTATTTTTTTAATATGCTGGGTACAACAAGGTGAACTATATGACAAAGGGAGTAAGGGACAAACAGGTGCTTATTTTGTAATTTAGTTTTATTTAGAAACACTTAACTTGCTTGCAGAAGGCGATTAGAATGTTTGTGAATAGAATTCTTTCTGCATTCCTTTGTAAAACTTCTATGAATGCAAAGAAAGTATAACATAGAGGATAATGCCTAGGAAGTGGCTGTTAACCATGCTGTAATCACCTAGAGCAGTTGCCAGGACAATTAAGTAAACCTCGAGAGCGCAGCTCGAGAGGTTTACAGTTGCCCTGGCAACCGCAAGAGGTGATTACCTCCGTGGTTAACAGCCACTTCCTAGGCATTTTTCTTTATAGTGTATGGAGTGAAAAAAAAATCCATTGCGATTGCAGAAATGTGTATGGCGTGGGTGATTTTAAAAACATTATCCCAGAAAAACCACAGCGTTGAGGCTGATAAAATGTAAAACTTACCATTACGTTTATTGAATACACTGTCAACATGCAACTCATGGCAATGGATGACATTGCGACATTTGCTTTTATTTAAAAAATCACTAAAGGGTTAATAAAAGAGTCAGCTACATCCAGCACATTTGCTGTTGGTCAGTTTTTGTCATTTTTTTTTTTTTTGAAATTTAAGTTTATTTGATTTTAACATCAAAATATACCACAACAAAACAAACATATCCAAGAAGGTACAGAAAATGGAGAAATAGCAATTACAACCGAACCCCCCACCCCCCACCACACCCCAAAAAAAACCACCACCAATCAGCCTCCCGTACCCCAAACCCCCACACAATCCTGCCAACCTGGCCAGAGACAGATAGGTAAAGCATAAATCAACATTTAATACCCAAACCTCCTCAGCCACCTCCCCCCACCCCACTAAGGTGCACCATCCCAAATAAAGCTTAGTCTGACAAAGCAGCAAATCATCATAGTACATCCAAGCACTGGTATCCATGCAGGAACAAAATAGCACTCATAACAAAATTAACATAGATGTGCAGGCTAAAGGAATAGGGTCCCAGAATTAAAATAGTTAATGCAAACACAAAGCCTGGAGTTTACCCCATCTCTTCCGAAACAGATCCATACGACCCTTAAAACTAGCAATCAAACTCTCTGACTGTAGGTACGAAACCAGTTCAGTCAACCAGTCAGCATATGACAGGACCAATTGATCCGTCCAATGTCTTAAAACCAGTTTTTTAACCGCCATAGACACCAAAGCCATGTGATATCAACGCTCAACGCTATCTATACGGGAATATTCGCCCAAAATACATATCTCAGGACAGAAAAAACCGGACAGACCCAGAAGAGGATCAAGGTTATCCCGGACAAGAGACCACAAAGGGGCAACTTTAGGACAATCCCAGAACATATGAATTAAGTTACCTTCTCCTTGTAAGCACCTAGAGCACGTCGATTGAGGAAGTTTCTTAAACTGAAAAAGTTTAATAGGGGTATAGTAGAGGTTATTTACAACATAATATTGCGTTAACCGCAATCTATCTTGGGTATGGTATCTATGCAAATCCTTCCATATGCAAGGCCAATCCGGGGAAACACCGGGTAGGAGATATGACCAAGCACTCGAACCTTCAACAGTCTCCGGGGTTTTATAATTCAAAAGGAAAGAATAGAACAAAGAGATAGAATGAGATTGAGAAGCAAGATTTATGATTCCAGAAAGGAAAGGATAAGCAGCCGAGTCCCTAAAAATGGTACCAAATTTCTGGCCGATCAAATGTCTCAATTGATAGACCTTGAAAACCCCTCTGCTAGGTATATCGAATTTTTCCAAAATGTCACCAGAAGAAAGAAGTGATTCCTGGCTGAAGAAATGCTCAACTCTAGCCTCTCTGATTTGTGGGAGCCATTCCGGCATAATCCAAGAACCACCCAACTTGATATTAGGATTAAGAATCACCGGTTGTCCCTGGTCCAAGACACTAGAAATGTGGAAGGACTTTAGACATTGAGCAAGCGATTTAAGAGCAACCATCACCATACAATCAGACACCCACTGTGAGAGTACCGTTGGAGGCGCGTAAAGTAACGCATAACTATCTAGTTTAGTCTCAGAAAGAAAGGAGCATTCAAGCTGGAGCCAGATTGGACAAGATGAGTCTGGGTCCATACAGAACCATCTTCCTAACTTAGAAAGGTGGGCCACCCAGTAATACAACAGAAGATTAGGTAGTCAAAGACCACCATTCTCCCTAGGAAGCGATAATTTGGCATAAGAGCGTCTAACCTCTTTCCCCTGCCAAATAAAATTAGAGAACATCGTGTGGAGTTGCTGAAAGTATGAGATAGGAAGCCAGAGGTTTACCAAATTCAACGGGTTAAAAATCCGTGGGAGGACATTCATTTTAATGAAATTTATTAGTCCCCAGAGTGAGATAGGAAGGGCCGACCATCGCTGTAGATCCTGATAGACCGAGTCCTTGACTCTATCCAAATTTAACTGTTTCAAAAGAGAAAGATCAGTAGAGAAATGGATCCCTAAGTATTTAATGGATCTAGGGGTCCACCTCATCCCAAAGGAAGTGAATTCCTGTTTATTAGTGTAAACATTTAATGGAAAAATTTCAGATTTGGAGATATTCAATTTATAGCGAGAAAAGGTGCCAAACCGCTCAATAATACCAATCGCAGCCTTCAAAGATTCTGCAGGATATATTAGATGCAAAAGAATGTCGTCTGCATAAGCGGAAAGAACCAGTTCCCGTTGTTGTAACCTAAAACCTCTAACCTGGGCGGATGATTTGAGTCTAATGAGCAGCGGTTCCAGATACAAATTGAATAACAGAGGCGAGAGGGGGCATCCCTGCCTGGTGCCAGTATATAAACGAAAAAGGGAAGAAAAAATGCCATTGCAATAGATTTTAGCGGAAGAGGAACCATAAAACATCTGGATTTTACTCAGGAAAGTGGACAGAAAACCCATTCTCTCCATTACTGACCAGAGAAAAGACCAGTCAACTTGGTCGAAGGCCTTTTCTGCATCGAGAGAGACCAAAGCAACCGGATAAGAGGCTGATTGGGCATATTGAGAAATATGTGACAGGGTCCTCAAATGGTCTGCCGCAGACCTACCAGGCACAAACCCTACCTGTTCGGGACTCAGCAAACCGGACCAGACCTTCTTAATTCTCTCAGCTAATATTTTAGCAAGAATTTTCATGTCATAATTTTGGAGAGAAATAGGTCTATAATTAGTTGGTCCGTGAGAACCTTATCAGGTTTAGGGATCAAAACAATTATAGCCTCAAACAATGTGGGATCCACTTCGAGAGACACCGATAGATAATCATATAGCTCGAGGAGAATAGGTATCAAGTCCTTAGCAAAGACCTTATAGAAATTTGCAGGGAAACCATCGGGGCCCGGTGCTCTGTCAGGGGCCAGAGAGGCGATAGTTCTTTCTATCTCCTCCGATGAAATAGGAGCCAACAAAGTTGTCTGTTGGGCCTCTGACAAACAAGGGATGTCTATCTCCCTCAGATACGCATTAACATCTGAAATGGGATAAGATACAGGAGACTTACTGTAAAGGTCCAGATAATAATCTTTAAAAATGTGGGCGATACCTCTGGGTGAAGAGACAATAGAACTGGATGGAGAAAGCAGAGAGGGGATAGTCCTAGAGCTTTCCAACGCCCGCAGTCGCAAAGCCAGAAGTTTCCCGGCTTTTTCCCAGTATGATCGAGGCAGGTACTTAGCTTGGGTTCTTACATGCTAGTATTCTGCTTTTCCTTCAAAGATCCATATACTCGCTCTTAACTGATAAGAGATCCTTGAGATCTGATAAAGAAGAAGTTGAGGAGTATTTAGCTTCTAACTCCCTGATTTTACTCATCAAAGACAAAGAATTTGCAAGCCGCTTTTTCTTCCTGGCGGAGGCCATTTTAATAAGCTCGCCCCTGAGATAGCACTTCAAAGAGCTCCAAACCATATCCAATCTTGGAGTAGAATTCAGATTCTCCGCCAGGAAGAAGGAAATCAGAGAACTAATATCCGAAACATTTTGAGGATCCTTCAACAACTGAGTATTCAACCTCCAAGCCGAGTCACGGGAAAAATCCGGATCTAAAGAAAGTCTGATCCAGACTATGGCATGATCCTACAGGATAATTGGCTCAATGCCAGATAGAAGAAAGCTGGGAAGAAAGGATATACTAACTAGAACAACATCTAACCTCGATTTGGTACCGTGAGACTGAGAGTGAAAAGAGAAGGCCCGAAAAGAAGGATTAGAAAGTCTCCAGGGATCACATAAACCCAACATCGACCTCAATTCCTGAAAAGCTCTCTGAGCCGGAGAAGGGGAATGCTTATCCTGTGGTTCTTTATCCAATATAGATGAGAAAGGGACATTCCAGTCCCCTCCCAATATAAATTGGGACGGAAGGAAATTAGATAACTTGTCAGCAAGGGACGTAAAAAATTCCGATTTCCCCCCACTGGACCATACATAGAGCCCAAAACAACACTGCCACCATTAAGAGTACCCTTAACCAAAATAAACCTCCCCTCTGGGTCTGATACAGTCATCTCTTTCGAAAATAAAACGTGCTTTTTAACAAGAACCGCCACCCCCTTGCTAAAACAGGAATTTCCCGCAAGGTAGGATTAAGAGAAACCAGAGCGAGATAGCAGCTTGGTGTCATCATGGCTGTTTCTTGCAAAAAAAGAATATCAATTTGCAATAGCGAACAATGGTTAAAAATCTGAAGCCGCTTGACCCGATCCTTGAGCCCGCGAACATTCCAAGAAGCTATTTTAATTGTGCTCATAACCATTTTAAATACAATATAAAGAAACCAAACATCCAGACAAAGTCAGCATTAAAGGAAAGGAAAAGGCGCACCCAATTTAAAAGGACTGGAGACACAATATCCTGCCCAAACAACTCCAGCCTAAGTACCCACAGAAAAAAACCCACCACACCTAGCCCACCGAGACAGTACCATGAACTATATTGGCAGACTAGGCCGGACCACCCATATTTCCCCAGCCAAACATTGCTATCCCCAAAATACCAATCACCCTCAAACAGCCCCGGATAAAGACTACCAACAGCATAATCCCCTACGTAGTAGCATTCCGCACTTGGCCAGAGACCGTAGAAAATATAGAGGATAGCATCCGTCATCCCCCTTCCCCCTACCCTCCCCACAGACACCGAACTCCGGAAAACCCAATACAAAGCCATCAATAAGAGGTTGACCCCCGCCCCAACTCCAGAACTCCACCAGTGATTTAGACTGTCCATAAAAGTCACAAACCCCATCCACCCACCCCTCACCATATAAACCACCAAAACCCACGGATAACTATGTACACCAGGAGGCCTGAGCAGAAACGAAAACCAGAACAAACCAGATACAGGAAGCTCTAACCACCTGACCCCAATTGCGAACCTCAAAGTCCCCAGTATTGAATAATCGAACCAGTAAAAAAAACACCTCCGAAACAAGCTAGTGTAGGCAAATAGCCGAACCCCCCATGTAATGACCAATAACAGCCCCACCATCAGGGAGAGGTTAGCCAGCCCCCATCTTTAGGCTCGCAATTCCACATCCAGCAAGCGGACACCCATAGACCCAAGCTCCCCCACCCCACCCCCAAATCACCAGCAATCAAAAGAGTAATTTAGTTAAGGGAAAGCAATAAGAGTAACTTTAGTTAAGGGAAAAACAAAGACAAAAAGGCTCCCCTCTACCATATGAAATACCATCCCCCAGTCGACCTTACATGGGAAACCACCCCAGCATCATCCCGGAAAATAAATGAATGACAGAGCCACCTACCAGACACCCAGACAGCCCATGGAGATATCTTGTATCCCGAAACTCCCGAGTCAATAAAAATCACCACATAAGGCCGCTGTTTCCGGGGGGAACCAAAAGCTCACAGGACCAGTTCAGTCCTACCGCCAGGAAGTCACCCCCGGGAAACAGCAGCTAGCAAAAAAGTTCCAAACAAGCAAACATGATCGGGCCCAACGGAAAGGATCCCACCTCAGCCGAGAAGGCAACCCTTCACCCAATCAAGCCAGCTCGGACAACCCAGGTAAGAAAAAAGCGAGAGAGTAAAAGGAGTAAGCGGTATACGCTAGCCTGAAAGAGAGACCAGAGAAAGTTTAGTAATAGAGGCAAACCTATCCATTTAGAGTAGCAAAGGTAAAATATGCCTTCATAACACAAAAGTAATAAGAGCGAGCCACCCAAATATCTTCAACCCTCGAGAGCATCCACAATATAATAGTGTATAAGAGATATAGAGTCCCTCAGCCAGCAGTCTTAAACAGATCTGGTAGTTTGGTAGCAAGTTCTTTTAAGGCCATCTCGGGAGAGCTAAAGCTGCTTGTTGAGCCTCCAACAGTGACCTTCAAAATCGCCGGATAGATCATCCTAAAGGGGATGGAGGCTGCTATTAGCTTCTGGACAACAGGGTGATAGGCTGCCCTCTTTTCCCTGGTTTCCTTGGGGAGATCTTGCGTGATGCGAATTCTGGACGAACCCCAAAGGACCTCCTTTAAATCGCGGGATTTGGAATAAACATGCTGTCTCTCAATATAGCTTAAAAATTTAATAATGATGGGTCACGGAGGAGAACCAGACGGGGGCCTGGGCCTTAGAGAGCGATGGGCCCGTTCCAGGTGATACGAGGGGCTGATAGGGGATGGGCCTACAATTTTGATCAAAAACCTCTGAAGGAAAGCCATTAGGTCCGGCCCCTCCTCCATCTCAGGTAGGCCCAAAATCAGAAGATTGTTCCGGCGATTCCGTCCCTCCAGATCTTCAGTTTTAGCTTGTAACTTCTTGATCTGTTGTCTGAGCTCTGCAACCTCAGCATCAGTCTTAGATCTCCATTGCTCCGACGAGAAAACTCTCGCTTCCATATCCGATACTCGGGTGGAAACTGACAAGTTACTTCGAAGTGACTTAAGCTCACCAGCCAATTCCTTTAAAATATCTTTCACTGGGGTCAGCTCCTGGAGAAACCTGTCTTCCGTCAAGGGAGTAACCAGTTGCAATTTATCCCCACTCCGTTCTGACTTAACAGCACCTTGGTTACGCTGCTTCTTTGGTGCTTTTTCGGGGGATGCAGGGGGTGTATGCCTAACAGAGGCCTGCTTCCCATCCACCTCCATCTCGCTAAAATAGGCAGTCTTTCCCAAAGCAGAGTCAAATCTCCGATAGCGAACAAGTTATCAGAGCACCTCCTATATAAATTTTACGATTTAGTGCCCAGAGGACTCAAAAAACTGGCAAAAAGGCGGCTGGAGGGGAGAGCTCAGGATCCATGCTGCTGCCTAGCTAGATGCCATCACGTGACCCCAGTTTTTGTCATGTGGATGTGCATGACGTAGTCGTCTGCGACTTCACCTCTTGATGTGCGTGGGTCAGACATGGAGCTTGTGGGAACAGCAGGAGGTAGGCCTGGGGAGATTAAATAAGCAAAAAATTGAGCTTTTTTACTGGGTACACATTTTATGTATTAAATAAGAAGGTTCTTTTGGGGTGCGATCGGGCTGATACTTACTAAGATTCATCAGACTGTGCTGGTAGCCATCGCGATGTGTGCTGTGGTGCTTTAGGGACTGAATGAGTGGGCTTGTTTACTTTTTGAATGCTAACTGATTAGCATTCCATTTTTGGAATTATGTCACCTGCTTTGTTCTGTTCTGTAATCCCATCGATGTGACGTCTCTATGCAAGGTTTACAGCATGTAACGTCACATTGATGGGATTATCAGGTTGTAATACTGCAGAAAACACAGGTTAATTGACTGTCTCCATACATTATAGCATATATAGTGACAAGAAAACAGTGAAAGTTCTCTACTTAACTGTTTTGATTGTGGTTTAAAGATTGATTTTGTTTTGTTTTTTAATAAGTATGCTTTATTGTTTTTCAGTACCACCACACAAATTTGAAAACTTATTTTGTTTTTTTGATAAGACTGACCCAGCCCACCCAGTTTATTTGACTGAAGAATCAATATAATTATAGGTATAAAAAGTTGTGCAACCTTTTAAAGTTTAAATCTGCTTTAGAGTAACACTGCCGGTAACACAGGATTATCTGCTATGTTCTTATAATGCACTGAGGGGACACAAATAAAAGATTGAAACATAAGGCTTGTTTACACCACTGACTTTGCTGTGCATCAACCCATGAGCACAGGCTGATGTGCTGCAAAGTCGGCTTTGTAGACACTTAACAGAGCACCATACAGTAAGTGCACTTCAGATCCCTTTTCTGCTGTAACTCAATTATGGCTACCCATATCAGAGCGAGCGCATTAACTGGCATTGTAAACTCTTTGATGTGCTCACCCCAATGGGCAGCCTTCTGTTCCAGTGTCTCCCAGCATTCTCTGCTGAATTTACAGCCCCTCTCAGAGCGACCTGCAGTGCTGTGAGGGCAGATTGTGTAAACACCAAACTGATGGGGGGAGCAGCCAGCACAGCAGGAAGAGAGCAGTGCAAATGCAGGAGTGCTGCGGCCATTTAAACATGGCTAATGAAACACAGAAACATAGAAGTTGTCAGCAGATAAGGACCTCTCGCTCACCTAGTCTGCCCAGTTTTCCTTGCCTACTATCATCTCTTTTTTCTATCATTTATAATTTTACTTAAAATACTTAAAAAAGAATATTCCTACAAATTAAAATGCAGAAATGTTTACTTTTCTTAAGTGCTTGTTGTTCCATGTTTAAACAGTGGTTCTGGGTTGCATGTTAAAACTTAATAAAAACTTAATATGTGTGTGTGTGTGTTGCATTTTGAAAACTTCTGTAATACGTCAGAAGCATTTGAATACTGTTACTGTTGTGAATTTCTTCTTGTGCTGTAATGAAGGTGATGGTTAGAGACCTGTGTTTTTCTTAAACAGGAAATAAGAAATTCAAGGTATAAAATGAAATAAAATGAAAACAAACACATGAAAAAAGTAAAAGAATTGCTTGTTTTTTTGGCAAAAACTAAATAAATGTTTGCAGCAGTTGTTACCACAGAGATGGTCCGCAAGGAAGCAGCATGGAACTGATTCACAAAACCTTTCAAGACCCTAGCATAATGCTGCTTAATACAATGTGGTATACTAGGAGTCTGATTTCTAGTATGTATAAGGTCATTTTGAGGCATTTTATGAATGTACAGTAAATGTGATAACAAGAAATAAAACTACATTTTCAATGAATAAAAAGAAATAACACAAAATTCCAGAAAAATAAACTGAAAAATGATCAAAAATAGAAAGAATTTCATGGGGCTCTCATGATGGTCAGTAGTGTATAGGCTTTTCCTAAAATATTTTAAAAATGTGGGCCCATCAACTCCTAATGGCTTCACTAGAATGTTTGAAGTGAATATCAAAAACACCCTGTTCCTGTGAGACAGTTATACCCTGTCATTTCATTATGAGGTACTGTACTCTTCGCTGTTATTATTGTTTGTATTGCAAACACTCAATTAACTTCAGTTAAAAAAAATATAAATAAGTTGTGCATCACTGGTGTCATGATTGGGCCAGATGAGGAACTACTGCTTGTAATGTGTGCTGTGAATGACTCAATTTATGTTGGTGGAGACCTTTGTAACATGATAACTTTGTTGGAAGGAACTCATAGTCTGCCACTGCGTAATAAGTGGTGATTATTAGGTATGCTGTAAAACCATGCACTAATTTATACAGATTTCCCATCCCTCTACTTCTCAGTGTACTCTGTGATTCCCTTTGTAAACAGAAATTATCACTGCTTACGTTGAAGGTGTGTACAGAATTATTTTATATCGACTGTCTTCGCTTGTTGACTATTCCATAAGTTCATTGTTATCTAGTATAAAAATGGCTCCTAACCTTAACCTCTAGATTTACTATTTCTGAGCTTCAGGACATATCCTAGCTCTCTGCTGGATGCCACCCTTTTCCTTGAGGACATATAGAAAACCTGTACTGTTTACCTATCCACGGTTTCTGACAGTACTTTGTTTGTGATGATATTTTTTATATGTAGTATATATATATTATCATGTTATGCATTTTATATTGATTTTTCCAAAATACATTTTTGATAATATATAACCAATGACATAAGTTATCTTTATTAAGAAAGCATTGTGAAAGACCAAAATAATGCACTAGAACATTTCAAAAAATGCAAAATTTACTGGGGGCCTAGGCAGTCCCCAGACCCTCCCCAGCCATTTTGGTTAAATCACCCCCCCAACACACACACACACACACACAATAAAGCTACCTGAACTGGCCCTGTTGGACTGAATATGAATAGTGTTGAGAGGTCACTATTCATACATGAAGCAAATATGAATCAAATATTTGTCCCATCCCTAATGTGTGCCCTGTGTTTCTGGAAATTGCAGGCACCATTTACTGTTTTGCCCTGTAGATGTCCTCCCCACTCCAGTAGTGAGACATCTGTTGTAAGGACTTTGTGTGAGAATCTGACAGGAAAGGGACGCCCTCTCTGAGGTTGCCCATGTCTCACCACCATGCCAGAGTTTGAGTCAGCTTTTAAGTAACTGGTACTGGATGGTCCAGTGAAGCAGTTCTCTGGTGCCAGTATCTTCTTTAGTGGTACTAGACATCTCTTATTTGTGGGCAAGCCCACAGCACAACAGTTGTTATTGTTGTCACGTGGATTAGAAGCTGTAGGAATTCCTGTATAGTCTTTTTGCAGCTTGGCAGGAATGAGTCTGACACTGAATGAGGGCTTCTGCCCTGTGAATTGACAGAAATGTCCTTCCCTTTACTGCATTTAGCTTTGTTCCTACAGGTGCGATTTTTGCAAGTTAAAGAAGAATCCCAATTTTACCCAAGGTACTGCTTACCAATGTTTTGCAGTAAAATGTGTCTTCATTTGTTTTCCCATTTAACAGCCAATTGTCCAAGTAGGGGAAAACCACCACAACTTTCCTTTGCATATGTGCTACCATCATAGACGGGCACTTTGTGAACACTCATGGTACTGAGGTTAGGCCAAACAGCAGTGCTGGAATTGGTACTGGCCACTGTACAACCTGAACCTTGAATATTTCTGTGGCCGGGTCTCACTGGAATATGAAAGTAGGCATCTTTTGGATCCAGGGACCCCAGACACTCTCCCTTTTGTAGAGATGGGATCACCGTTCCCAGTGTCATCACTCTGAATTTTTCCTTTTCAGATGCTTGTTCAGGAATCTTGGTCCCAGAGTGGGTGGTCATTGCCCATTTTTTGTGTGTGAGAAAGTAACCGGAAAAGAGTCCTTTCCTCATTTGCGTGGCAGTGACTTTTTTCACTGCTTTTAGCTGAATCAGTTTTTCCACTCCCAGCTCTAGGAGTACTTTTTGTTCCTGACTGTGTGCTGGGAAGACAATTGGTATGTTTAGTTTTGGAAATTTTACAAACTGCATGGATAAACCCTAGCCCACTAATCACAGAACTCACTGGTTTGTGTTTATTTCTTGCTACTCTTTGAGAATGTTGGTCAGGCACCCTCTAACTGGTGAGTCTATGGCGAACTGAGTAAATTTTTCAGAGGGTTGGCTTTGCTTGTGGCTAAGGAGCTGGTACAGGCCTCTGCCTTGGCCCACTTCTGCCTCTTCCTCTCCCAGTACCTTGCTGTACTGTACTGTATGGGGGTATTCATAGCAAACATACTGTATGGCCTGCTATAGTAAGCCCTACTCCTACCACCCCTTCCGTAAGGCCTGTAAGAGGTGGAGAACTTTTCTTTTTCTGTCAGAATGTTGAAAGTGGATTTCTGTTCATCCACTTTTTTCATGTATGCTTCTGTTTTACCACCAAAGAGGGATGATCTTTCAAAAGGAAAATCCATGGCTTTTCCTTGTGTGTCCTGGGCCAGGGTAGTCACCCTTAGCCAGGTAAACCTTCCCAAGGCTGCTGAATGTGCTAGGGCCCTAAATGCTATATCATCAGCATCCTGTGCCATCTGAATCTGGTACCTGGTAGCTTTCAATCTCATTCTTCCTGTGTTTAGCAGATTGGCACGCTCATTAGATGGGGAAGATTCACCCAATTGCAGGACCTTGTTCCACAGTGCCTGCTGGTATTGTGCAGCGTAAGTCATATAAGCTGCTTTCTTCAGCTGAAAAGTAGCTGTTGTATAAGCTCTCCTTGCCATGTGGTCCAGCTGTTTGGAATCCTCCTTGGCTGGGAAGGCTGCCAGGGGGATCTTAGCCTTCTCACATGCAGCAGCCTGTATCACACCTTCATGGCCAGGGTGGGCATACAGGTATTCTGAGACCAGCTTGTCCACTTGGTACCTTTTCTTGACCTATTTGTCCATAGCCAAGATGGAACGAGGTGCTGCCACTGCTCTGTCTGTGATCTTTTTCTGAGATTTATGTGTGGGCACAGACAATCTTTTGAACAAATACATGAGTGAAATGGATCTCCAGTGCCATACTAACTAGGAAGTGGTGTATGATCATGATAGACTAAGTATTCTAGTTCAAGCTGTAGTTCTTTTGTCCATGTATTTTGATGACATTGTTTGTTCAACATATCCTTTGCATTTATTTTATAGGCTGCATGTTTACAGAAAGTAATGTAATCTAATTGTTGCAGTAATGAAAAATAGGAAATGACAGGTTCAACTGCCACTACAGGCAAGTTTCAGTGTGACCCCGAGCCAGTCTCTTGGCCTCTCTTTACTTCACTGTGAAACTGGAAAGAAGGACCACACTGAAGGCAAGATGTTCTAACTCAGCTGAACTATCCCGAGTGAATAAATTGTAAAATGAAAAAAATAAAATGTGATCACATTGCACTTGTGGTCGTGATAGCCATAGTTACTTTGATACAGACAGAACAGTATTAGGACAATTGGTGGTTTCAGGATGGATCAATTTATGTACAATATTTATGTTCTCTATGGTTTCCTATATGAATTCATTTTGCAGAATTTCTTGACTAATTCTAAAATAAAAGTACCACAAAAAAGTATTGACCCCTAAGGATATTTTTCAGAAACTTTTCAATCTTGAAATAAGACATCTACAATAGCTTGCATAATATTGCTTCTTTTCCATGGACTTAATTCAATACATCAAGGTAGCAGTATGGGTTTCTCTCAATTGCTAAGATATGAGCTTTTACCATCAAGTATAAAAGATTGGGGAGGTTCCAATAGTAAGATAATTTCCTAAGAAAAACACTGGAAAGTTTGAAGTGACAATTAATTAACGTAACCACTGAAACAGGAAACATCCAAAAAGCAGGGAGTGGTAGTTCCTAAACTACTAAGGCTGTATGGAATGTTTGCATGGTACAAACATTTTTGCCTGTCTGCCAATATAATCTTTGGCCAAGGACATTACATTTTCCAGTAGATCAAATCTCAAACCCACAGTTAAAAAACTACCTAGTAATACCACGAACAAAGAGATGATCAGTGATCCAAAATGTAGTTTCTTTAACACTGGCTATGTAATTCCTCTCTCAGTGCTGTCTGGTATTCTATCTGTGCAAATTAATCACAAGTGATATAGATGGAACTATAGCATATTGTGTTGAAAGAGGAAGGATGATCATGTGGAATGATTGCCACAAGCAGTGCCCATTAAAACATCAATCAGGCTAAAATAACTTTATAAAGTATTCAATGTATTAGGTTAGACACATTAATTTACTGTTTTTAATTATGTATGGGACCAGTGAGCTCAAGAATCTAGATCCAACCAGGTTTGAAGAAAAGCAGCTCTGCTTCACTAGAAAAGGGACATCCTCAACTTTTAAGAACACTGTCCTTTAAGGGCCAAAGTTCTAAGATGGAATGTAGTTGACCCTCCTCTTCAATATGTATTTGCCTATGTACACTGTACATATAATTTTCTAAATATGTACAGTTGTTAGGTATTGTTGAAATGTCAGTTTTCTGACATTATTCCTATAAAGTGTATGCAGAAAATGGTTAGAGATTATAACACATGACATGGTGTATAGTAAAGCTGAAGGCAATGCCAAATCAGGTGAAGAGGTATGAGGAATTTATGAATAGTGCCTTTACGCTCCTGGAAAGTACAAAGCAAGTAAAATTTTATTGGAAATTATAAATTGCTAAAGAAAATAAGGATATATATCAGGTGAGTGTGGAGACAGCGATAGAGTTCTGTTTGATTTTTTAAGCTGTATATTTTGTTTCTGTTTTATTTTCTTGAGGTGGTTAATCTGTTAGTTGGAGCTGTGTAAGGTCTGTGCAAATGCTTAGTTTGTTTATCTCAGTGCTGTTCAGTTGTGTTTGTTTGCAGTTGTGGAGGACTGAGTTTTTTGTGTAAATGAACTGTGATTTGTTCAGGCTGTTGAAAGAAAAAATTACTCTCCTTAGTAATTATGTTTCTTCTAATGGAGTCTTGCTATATTCTGACTATTGTAGTTAGCCCCAGCACTCAAACTGCCCCGGAGAGTAGATGGTTAATTTTCTATGCAGAACACAGAACATTGAGCTCGAGCTCGGTTGAAACCTCTGTCCGTTGCACTTTGAAGTGCAACTGTCAGATTCTTACAAGCTAATACTAACTACTATGTGGAAATTGTAAAATATTTACTAGCCAAATAGCAACCAAATATTTTGGATCCCCAAAAGACTCAAGTCAAGAAATCCAAAATCAAACACCAGGTAGTGAACAACTTAAGACTGTTAAATTAATAATATAACCCACTCCCCCTCTCTAAAAGGAGGGAGTACCCAAATGCACCCCTGGGGTGCAACACTGCATCTACCAGCCCACTTCCCAAAAACAGGTTCTGAGAGGGGAGGTAGGGAGGAAGGTCAGAATACAGCAAGACTCCATTAGAAGAAACATAATTACTAAGGTGAGTAATTTTTTCTTCAAACAACATGAAGTCTTGCTGTATTCTGACTATTGCAGACTACCAAGCAGTACCTCCATGGAGAAGGGAATCAAACCTACCTTGCGAATAGGCTCTGCAGTACTGCTGTACCAAACCGAGCATCACTCCTAGCCTGGATGTCCAGGGAGTAATGCTTGGTAAATGTATGGACTTTTTTCCAGGTGGCTGCTTTACATATCTCTAGCAAAGGAATATCCCTGGCTGTAGCCAAGGAAGCAGCTGTACCTCTAGTCAAAAGAGCCCTCAGGCCTGAGGGAGGTATTTTGCCTAGCTTCTCATAGTAGAATTGAATACAAGAGACAATCCACCTGGCAGTAGTTCTCTTAGTGGCAGGTTTTCCCTTACCCACTTCCACATAAGTGAGAAACAACTGAAAGGAGTCAAACCTTCATACTTTACAGGACCTCCTTGTGAATAACCTTGCTCAATGGAGTTTTCCTGCAATAAACTTGAACTTGAAACCTGTGAGCCTTAGTACGCTCAATGTAGTAACTAAGGGCTTCTTTAACATCCAAACTGTGTAAACTTCTTTCTCCTGAAGAAGAATGATCAGTGAAGAACATAGGGAGAGACATAGATTGGTTCAGATAAAAATCTGAAACCACTTTAGGTAAAAAACGCCTATTAGTTCTAAGGACCACCTTATCCCTATGGAATGAGATAAAATCAGGCTCCACTGACAGAGCTTGCAATTCACTGATACACCTGGCAGAGATAATAGCTACCAAGAACACAGTTTTCCAAGTCAAGTACTTAGCTCTGCTGAAGACAAAGGCTCAAAAGGGAGTTGCATAAGCTGAGCAATGCAAACATTAAGATCCCAAGCAGGAGTAGGATCCCTAAAGGGGGGATTGGTATGAAGCAATCCCTTAAAAAATGTACAGAATACAGAGTGAGATGACAGTGAGGAAGGCTTTCCTGCTGACAGAAAAGTAGAAACAGCTGACAAATGTACTTTGAGAGTAGCTGGTCTGAGGCCTAGGCCATTAAGATGAACCATATAATCCAGAACTGTAGACAATTCAGCAGTGTCTGTGGATACATGCTTCTTGGAACACCAAATGCTGAATCTTTTCCATTTGGAGTTGTAAGTTTTTCTGGTGGCAGGCTTTCAAGAGGCTTTGAGAATATCCAGAACCCCTTGGGACAGATGCAAATCTGCATACTCTTAACTCTTCAAGAGACATGCCTTGAGATTGAGAGACTGAAGATTGGTGTACCAAATCCTCTTCTGAGAGGAGGTTAACAGGTTGTAATTCCTGGAAAGAGACAGGGGAAGATGGACTGCTAGGGACAGCAGCAGGGGGTACCAAGGCTGCCTGGCCCAGTCTGGAGCAATCAGAATCACTTTGCAAGGTTGTGACCTTACCTTGACCAGAACCTTGAACAGTAGAGGAAAGGGAAGGAAGGCATATAGAAATTTCCCTTCCCAGTTCAAAATCAGAGCATCCATAGGGACTGAGCCCAATACTGGGGGTCTGCAACAAAACAGAGGAAGTTGGTGATGGTCTGGGGCTGCAAAGTGATCTATCTCTGGAGTGCCCCACCTTGAAAAAAATCACTTTCAACACCAGAAGGTCCAGGGACCATTTGTGATGGCCCTGGGAGATCCTGCTCAATGCATCTGCTAGCACATTGTCCTTCCCTGGAAGGTGGACTGCTATCAGAGAGGTCTGCAGAGAATAAGCTAGGGACCACAATTTCATGGCTTCTGTGCACAAGGCCATGGACTGAGTGCCTCCCTGCTTGTTGATGTACCACATGGTGGTGGTGGTGTCTGTCCTGACCTGAACCACCTTGTTCTACACTGACTGAGAGAAAGCTTGCAGGGCCAGAAAGACTGCCCTGAGTTCCAAGAGATTGATATGAAGAAGGGATTCCTGAGGGGACCACAGTCCCTGGGCTCCCCACCCCAATAGAGAAGCATCTGTGGTTAGGACCACAGAGTGAGACTGAGTGACGAATGGGACTCCTTGCCTGAGGCTGCCCTGATCCTGCCACCATTGGAGAGCCTGGATCAGTCTGGGTCACTGGAACTAGTTTGGTTAGAGAATATTTCTTCTGAGACCAAAAGGCTCTCAGGTGAAACTGAATGTCCTTCATCTGAAATCTGGCCCCTTGGACCACTGCTGTAGAAGCTGCCATGTGGCCCAGAAGTTGAAGGAAGTGCCTTGCTGGCCAAGAGACCAGAATGTGAATGAAGAAGCCAGCTCTACAATAGCCCTGCCCTTTCCAGGGAAGAAAGCTTTGCTTTGACTGTATCCAACTCTGCCCCTATGAAGGTGAGAGCTGTACAGGCTCGAGAACTGACTTGGGAAGACTGAGAAGGAATCCTAGGAAGTGAGCACTTGCTGAGTCACTTGAAGGTCTGACTTGACTTGGTCTGGGACTGACCCACAATGAGCCAGTCATCCAGGTATGGAAATATGGAAATATTTTCCTTGTTAAAAGGCCACTACTACTGCTTGGCATTTTGTGAATACCCTTGGAGCTGATGTCAGGCCGAAGGGCATAGCTTTGAACTGATAATGGCCTGAAGGCAATTTGAACCTGAGGTACTTTCTGTGGGAGCACCTGGTGGGAATGTGAAGGTAGGCATCTTTTAAGTCCAGGGAGGCTAGCCAGTCCCTTGGCCTTAGAGAGGGAAGGATTATTCCCAGAGTCACCATTTTGAATTTTGATTTTAAAAGATGTTTGTTCAGGTATCTTAAGTCTAGGATGAGTCACCAATCCCCTGTCTTTTTTGGGGTAAGGAAGTACCTGGAGTACAGACCTTTGCCCCTGTGCAATGTAGGAACTCTCTCTACAGCCTTTAGAGCCACTAGAGATGAAACTTCTGCCTCTAGGGCAATGGTTTCGGAGATGCTTGCAGGTGGAAAGATCTGGCCCTCAGCTTTGGAAATTTCTTGAAGCTGAGAACCAGCCCCTGGCTTACCATCTCCAGGACCCATGTGTCTGAGGTAACAGACATCCAGTCCTGGACGAAGTAAGCCAGCCTGCCTACTACAGGAATGGGGCAGTCGACCCGGGCTGACACATCAGGGTGTCTGCTTGGCAGGAGCCGTAGGTTGAGGAATGGATGGAGCCCTGCTCATCCCCCTTCTGCCTCTCCCTCTGAAGAACCCCCTCTGAGGAAAGGGAGAAGAGGCCTGTGCTTGGTAGAAAGGCCTATGAAAAGGCCTGCCCCTGCCCCTAGCCTGCTGCCTTTGAGGAGTTGCCTTCCTTGGCCTGTGCACCCTATAGGTGGTCCTATATTCATCCATCTTTTTCATGTAATTCTCTGTCTGCTCCCCAAACAAAGAATTACCCACCACAGGAAATCCATGGCCTTAGCCTGGGTGTCCTGTGAGAGACTAGTACATCTGAGCCAAGCCACTCTCTAAAGAGCCACAGATGTAGCCATGACTCTAGAGAACACATCATTGGAGTCCACAGCAGCATGGAACTGTACCTTAGATGCCTCAATCCCATCAGCAGCCACCCCCTCCAGCTCTGATGCTAGCTGGGGGGAGGCCTGCTTAGCCAGTGCCAGTACAGTGTCCCACCTGGACTTCTGGTACCTGGCTGCATAGGCCATATAATTAGCCTGCCTGAGTCCCAAGGCAGATGCCATGTACTGTTTCTTTGCCATGACATCCAGCTTCCTAGAATCTTTATCTGGGAGGTGTGAAGCCAAGGGTATATTAGCTTTAACACAGGCTGCAGCCTGCACAACCCCAACATGGCTGCATTGTTGATACAAGTACTCTGTACCAGAACCTGATAAAGTGTACCTTTTGTCCATCCTTCTGTTGACAGAAGGTACAGAATTTGGAGTCTTTAAAATCTTTTGTGTCTGTTTCCCAAAAGACTTATGAAGGGGAATGGACAGTCTTGTGGACTCTGGGATGTCCATCATCTCCACATAATCAGGTTCCTCTTATTTTTCTACAGCTTTTTCCACAGGGAGCTGGAGGGTTTCTGCCACTTTCCTGTAAAACATGTAGTGGGAAGGGGACTCAGAAAACCTAGGAGGGGAAACACCAGAAGGCCTGTCTGGGGAGATGTCCAGTTCAATGGGCTCAACCAGACCTCCAAAACATCATCATCATCATCATCATCATCTTCAACCCCCTCCAAATCCGGTTTATAGAAATCTTCAGGGGCATACTCTTGAACCGGAGGAACCGACTGAACCGTGCACCTGCCAGAAGGCACCGGATCAGACGGAACTGGACGAAACAATTCTACAATCCTTATGCATTGTCAATCTCTTCGGCGGTTGGAAAATGGGTCTCTGGAACCCGAACTGGCCGATTTTTCTTTTCTTTTTCTTTTTAGGAACCGATCCTCAGGATCGGCTCTCCTCATGCCAGTATTGCCCTGGTCAGAGGGATTCCTCAGATTCGTCGAACCAACTGGCTGGCCATCTGGGTCAGCGACTTCACGGCCTCTTTATCCCTGAGCCTACCTAATCTTTTTTCCAGGGTAGACTTAGGGAAATTTTTACAGATTTGGTAGTCTGAATCGAGGTGGTCAAACCCCAGACAATAAACACAGGTGGTGGGGAGATCAGCCTTAGCAAAGACCTCCCCACACACACACACTGCAGTGTTGAAACCCAGTGGGCCCGGTTTTTCCTTTGGGTTTCTCAGACATAGCCATCCTAACCACAAACTTACGCTTTTTATGGCAAATAACCAGGCAAGACACCCTGATCAGTTTCTAACTGTGTCACAGGTATTGGAAAAAAAACAGAAGAAAATGCAGTTTTTTTTAAACCAATAAGGACCAGTAACCACACTCTAAGTTTAAAAACAAAGACAGATTATATAAATCACTAAACGGACGGTTCAGCCGAACCGGTAGAAAAATCAATTCTACAATTTCCACAAGTTTACTTGTCTAGTTCACTACCTAGAACTTACTGTACCACAGACAGAGATCTGAACCAAAACTTGTGAAAAATAATCGGTAAAACTGAGGACTTTAACCGACTTACAAACCGTGAGCAAAGGAGAAATCTCTGGAGTGGCCGTTCAGTTAGGCGGAGTAAAGAATCTGACAGTTGCGTTTCAAAGTGCAGCAGACAGAGGTTTCAACCGAGCTCAAGGTCAATGTTCTATGCTCTGCATAGAAAATTAACCATCTACTCTCCAGGGCAGTTTGAGTGCTGGGGCTAACTGCAATAGTCAGGATACAGCAAGACTTCATGTTGTTTGAAAGGTTAGGTTGTGTCTGTGTTTGCTTGTGTGGAGGGGTCCATTGTGAACAAGGAAGAAAAAGTTATCTACTTTGTAACTATAGTTTTAATTGGTGTTTTCATCTGATTACCACTTTAAGCAGATGTGCATGCTCTCTTCTCCAGAATGTATAGGCAGTTTAAACCAATCCCAGAACTGATCATGAGACCCCTATGCTTCAAGTGCCAGATCATTCAGCAGTAAAGAAAGGGGACCCAATTCACAAAGACCCCAGCAGATTGGTACAAGCTGTAGTTCATCACAGCTTGTGTCAAAGTGGTGTACACCAGGGACACTGCATCAGATTCAGCAACAGGAGGAGTCCTGGCGCCAGTGTTCCTGCCACAGCCAACACCGCTCCCCTGCACCTAACAAATGGCACGTGGTGGGGGAATGACAGAGCCAGGCAGCAGCCTCTGGCCACAGGTGGTCCAGCTCAAGATTGGCATCATGGGTTGCCCAGAACAGAAACTTGGCAATGAGTAAACCGATCCCCTCAAACAACAAAAAATTACCTGCAGCAGTACACGAATCATGCCAAACCTGGGTAAGTGTGCAAGACTGATAAGTGACAGTAACTATACGCAAGAGATACAAAGAATTTCTGTATTTTATTTCCTTTTACATGCAACTGAGAATGGGCTCAACACTCGCAGATGCAGGATAATGCTGTGGAGGAGGGAGGCTGAAAGACTTTGATTCTGGTGCTGCTGGTGTTTGGGTGACACAGCTGAACCTCAACCCTCTACAGAATTTCTGGAGTCTGTCACCAGCAATGGCTGTTGGTGGTGCAGAGGCTGGTAGACCAGATCCAGGCTGGTCTAAGCCCTGGTGGGTCCAGCCAGCTCTCAGAATCCTGCACATGGGGATGTTACAGACTGCATCTGCTGCATGCTGCTGCATGCCGTGGCACATCCACCAGTCAGGAGCAAAACTGGTGCAAGCCCTGTTTGCTGTAGGAGACTTGTTATAACAAGTTTAGACTTTCCTGTGAACAACTTACAAATATCTGAACCTCTTGGCAATAGTGACCATATGTCAATATTCTTTACTATTTCTTTATCTCAATGCCCAGTATTAAATAAATAAACAATCAAACACTATGAAAGGGCAGATCTCCAAAAGATAAATGATCATTTAAGTAAAATTGTCTGGACAGACACTTTATCTTCCTTTAATACAATTGAGGCATGGGACTTCTTAAAAACACAAATATCCTTACTTGAACATCAGTATGTTCCTGACAAACGCACGCATAACAGCAAAGGTAAAATTCCACCATTGTTTAACCCATCCATTAAAAAACAAATTATACATAAACGTAAGTTATTTTTACTTTTGGAAAATTCCTCTACAAGTACTAATGACGATTTATTAACTCAATACAGGGAATCAGTAAGAATACTTAAAAAATTAATACTGGTAGCCAAAAGAAACCTAGAATTCCGTATTGCGCACACTAAAGACACACACAAATCACTTTATGCTTATTTAAACAGTAAAAATGGAAATAACAAAACAATTGGTCCCCTTAAGATAAATAATACAATAATATCTTCTGACTTTGTTACTGCTTCGACACTAAATAACTATTTTTTATCAGTATTTACCCAGGATTCATCACCACCCCCAACTGCTATACCCCCATTAGGTAATACTGATCTGATGGTTCAGCAGAATAACATTTATAAATTACTACTAGCCTTAAAAAAATCTACAAGTTCCGGCCCTGATGATATCTGTTCTAAATTTCTCCTGGGAGTTAAAGATACAATCACCCTACTGCTTACAATTATCTACAACAAATCTCTTCAAGAATCTATGGTTCCACCTGACTGGCTAACGGGCAATAGTAACTCCCATTTTTAAACAAGGCTCTCATTCGTTAGTTGATAACTACCGTCCAATCAGTTTAACCTCAATTCCCTGCAAATTACTCGAAAAAGTTATCAAAATACTTTTAGAAAAAGAAATAGAATCTTTAAACCTTACTGACATAACTCAACATGGATTTAGAACTGGCTTATCTTGCACTACAAATTTGCTGTCCTTCTATAATTCCATTAGTTTAAACCTAGACTTAAATATCCCCACTGATGTCATTTTATTGGATTATAGTAAAGCCTTCAACAAAGTGTCACATACTGTTCTGATCACTAAACTTATTCATCTAGGCTTTTCAGCGCCACTTGTGTTATGGATTAAAAGCTGGCTGACAAATCAATCTCAAAGGGTTCGGGTCAACGGCACTCTGTCAGATTTGGGTAAAGTAACGAGTGGTGTTCCCCAGGGCTCCATCTTGGGACCCACCCTGTTCAATGTTTTCATTAGTGACATGAAAATCTACTCAACTAACATTCTTATGAAGTTTGCTGATGATACCAAGTCAGGAGGTGCTGTAAACAACGCAGCCAGTAGACAGTCATTACTAACCGATCTTGCATTAATTGAACATTGGGCTCTCATCAATAAAATGGACTTTAACGTATCTAAATGTGCTGTTCTACATATGGGGAGAAATAACCCTAAACAGGTATACACGCTGAACAACATTAATATTAAGGTTTCCTGTTTGGAAAAAGATATTGGGATCCTAGTTAACGATAAACTTACCCCACTTTCTCATTGTAACAAAATTGCTACTCAAACCAATGCACTTCTTCGAAGGATTAATGGCACATTTGTTTCTAAAACCGAACAGTGCATCATTGCTCTGTATAGATCATTCCTCACTTAGCACATCTGGATTATGAGTCCAGACTACATAAGACAGGTTTGCATTCTCTTAAGATGAGAAGAACAAGAGGGGACTTACTTCAACTTTTTAAGATTATTACATCACCTATTCTGATGAGGCAATGTGGCATTTCACTTTCTACCAGAAAAATTGGACCTAGGTTTAATAATAAACAATTGGATATAGTTAAATGCAACACTAATAAAAGACAACATTTCTTCTCCATAAGAACTCCTAGACTATGGAATACCCTTCCTCAAGATATTGTAGCCACAACCTCCGTTATGACTTTTAAACTCAAACTTGATGAATGGTTAACCAGAGAAGTACCACAATAATGATCCACACATGTGGAGGACAGTCCCGATGGGCCTCGGCCTTCTTTTGTCCTTTCAACCAAGTAACCAAGTAACTCCACTTTCATCACAACCTATGTTCCTGAATTGAAACTGGCACAACTTCTGATGCAAGGTGTCCCTTGTGTCAAGTCCGACTGACGCAGGCACCTTGCATCACTCTGGGCTTTGTGAATGGGGTCCACAGAGTCCCATATTATTAACTACAAATCATTAAGTCTTAAAATTCACAAAATTCTAATGACAACATTTTTAACATATAAAGCATAAAGATATTTTCAACTACATGCAGAATGAATAAAACTTACAGCATAAATTGTTAAAAACTGAGGAACTATCCTTATCCTATTAGGACAGGAAGGGACAGTAACAGTAATTAGATGAAAACATCAACTAGAAGAACTATGTATTTTTTTGTCAATAAGCTTTTATTGAATTTGAAAATATCAAGCAAACATACAATTATATACTAAATATGGTGAAATATAAGGGAACTTGACACACGTGTTCTGGGAGTGTAAATTGTTTCAAAATTTGTGGCACAATATTAACATAGAAACATCGACAAGGAAGGCAGAAAAAGACCAACAGTCCATCCAGTTTGCTTGAGTTTCCTATTTAGCCCTGGGACCTACTGTACCTCTGGGGTCTTAATTCTCCCCATTCCTCCCTCCATTCTCTTCCTAGCCTCTGCCGCCTCGAGCAACCACTATACCCATCGTTCTATCCCAACCATGCTTGAACTTAAAAACTGTTTTAGCACCAGTATTTTGGCAGGCAGACTGTTCCACAGCTCTACCATCCCTTCTGTAAAATAATACTTCCTCAGACTGCCACTAGGGGCACCTAACAAGATGGCAGTGTAACCTGCCAGCTACTCAGCTTTGAGGGAAAAATCCTCTGGCATCCAGCAGATATCCATGGCACGAAATAAGGATCCAATATATTGACTTAGTTTTTTCCAAACGCCAGTACTCACGCCGGTATTCCACTCTGACTTTGGTCCGGTTTGTGAAGGGCCCTACCACTGGCAGAATGGTGCAGCACCAAGCAGCCTGCAAGCTGGGAGCACTCATCCATTGAAGGGATGTTCAGGCATCTGCTGGAGCAAATGTCCCAGGTAACACTAGCAACCAACTGAAAAAAAAAAAAACAGGTTCTCCAATCCATGGAAGCAAGAATTTTTCAAACGGAGAGGAGAATGCAGGCAACAGAGCTTAAAGTTCAGGATATTTCATCAGTCCTCAGGGACCAGCAACAGACTATCCAGCTTATGCGCAGCAAAATTGACGACCTCGAGAACTGAGGCCATTGTAACAATCTCAGGTTTCTGCGCTTCCTGGAATGAGTCAAAGGGAGGGACACTGAGAGCTTTCGGCAAAATGTCCTAGTTGAGCTGTTCAAGTTAGATCCAGCATGGCTGCCCCAGGTGGAGAGAGACCACTGTTCTCTGGCTCCCATGCCCAAAGCTCAGGACAGATCTCATCCTATAATTGCCTGCTTCATGGACTAGAGGGTAAAAAATGTGATTATGGCCAAAGCACAGGAGCTAAAACAAGTTGTGCAGCGCTCACACAAGATCAGCATCTTCCAGGATTTCTCCAAGGACCTCTTGGACAGAAGGAGGGCCTATACCAATGCTAGGCATGCCATGCACAGAATTGGGCTGCCTTTTGCCCTGCACTACCTGGCAGCCATGAGGGTGCAGCACAACGGGGTGCCTCTAACTTTTGACTCCCCTGAAGTTTTGATGGACTTTCTTCAGCGAAACTGGCCCAAAGACATCAGCTCCCATGCATACTGGCACACATCTCCCAGAGAAGCCACTGAGGGGCTGGACAGACACTCGCCCATTCCAGAAGCGAGGAGGGAGGACTGGTTGGAGACCCCTGACTCTCCTTGGGAAGTCCCACCTAAAGGTAACCAAAAAAGGAACACCTCCAGACAACATGCCAAGAGGGAGCAACCGTCAGACAGAAGGCCCAGTGAGATCTCGGAATCGCACCAGATGGATACTGCAGAGCTCGGGCCTCTTCAGAAATCTTGCACTGAAAATAGATACAAAGCCCTGAGACCGCAGATGCCGGAGCAGCGTCTGAAGACCTCCGAGGCTCCTAAGGAATGCCTTCTAACCCTGGTGAACCAACCAACACCCTACCTGAAGATGTAGCTGATCCAGCAGCCAGCAACACCGGTGCCAACTTCCTGGAGGGACTGCAACTGACTTCGCTCCATGGAACCCACCACAATGCCAGCAGTCCTGACCGCGACCTGATCTAGGCCGCTTCAGACCTTCAGCACTCCCCAGTCAGACCAACGAGATCAGATAAGTAACCAGTTTCCCTTTCCTTCTTTTTTTAGTCTTCTAGCTCTGATTACACTTCAGGTGGGGGCCAGGTGGGGAGCTGGGGGTTCCAGAGGGCTGAACGCATATATTGGGCTGTACAGCTGTATTAACTGCAACTATCAGGCCTAAGCCTGGACTCTTGATTTTGGGATGAACCCCCCCTCCCCATTGTGCCTGGTACCTGATCAGTCTTGGTGACATTAAGATCCAGCTACAAGCCCTGCTCCCATACTGGGAGGGATCCTTCAGGGGCAAAAATGAACCTGTGTGAGCCGAGGGGAGAAGGTTGCTACACTTCCGAACTGTAGTTCTGCTTTACACCAATCCTTCTCCCCTCTAATCTCATGACCTCATGAATGGTTAGTCAGGACTGTATTTTGGGGGGCTTTGGGGATTGTTTTAAATATATTGATGTACAGGACATCTCGCATTGCTGACAGATGTGGCCCCTTGGGCCAAGAGGAGAGAACCCTGGACAGAAGGGGTGACTCTCTGGAGTGGCTCTCAGAAGACCCCCCTCGGACGGAGGTTAAACGCTTTTATTCAAGAGCACTACCTTCAGGCTATTTTGGAGATCTCTTGAAAAAAATACAGAAAAAAAGACAGAAAACACACCCCAGGGCTTTGCTCCCCCTCTGTCTCCACAGCCGTTCTTCTCATACAGGCATCCCCGCTCCCCAACCCCCACAACACTGCAAATGGTAACATTGTAAGGGATTCTTTGCTACTTCTGGGCCTGACCACAGCGGGTTTCACCCTCTCCATGTGATAGCTAGGCTCCTATCCCCCCTTTTCAGTTTTAGATAGGGGATGGATGACTCACCCCCCCCATGCTCAGCCCCCCCCCAACTTCTTTCTTCCTACACTGGTAGCCTTCCATCTAGGCTATAGGGTAAGATGGTTTTCTTACCAAAGTATAAAGAGTCAGCATTGCAGCATATCTGGGAGTTTCCCACTCAGGGCTTGGAGACAGTGCACTCCAGGGGTCAGCAGCACATGTTTGCGTTCAGGGATTAGAGGCAGGCCTGCAGCAAATGAAGGTGGCCACAGGGATGCCGCTATACCCACCAACTGTAGTAAATGGTTATAATATTGTATATAGTTTTGAGTTTAAAATGTTTATTATGTTGATTTTGTCACACACAAAGGTAACTGCTCATAATGGTTATACACCAGCTGGTCTAGGATGGGGAATGCCACCTACTGTCCCAGATGTATGCCTCGCTTGGATAGGATTCCTATTGCCCCTGCTGGAGGCCACTCCTCTACACTCAGTCTCACCATTCTCTTTACATTATTGCCACAGACAATACTTGTTTCCATATCTCAATGAGTGACATAACGTGTATTACATGGAATGTAAGGGGGCTCAATACCCCCAACAAGAGAAAGAAGGTGCTTTCACATCTCAAGAGGCTGAGGGCAGGAGTGGCCTTCCTGCAGGAGACTAAACTATTGGGAGTGGATCATGACAGACTAAAAACAGGATTGGGTGGGTCAGGTTATACATGCTTCAGCGTCCACCAGAAAGAGGGGAGTGGCAACATTAATACATAAGAAACTATACTGGTCAATTAGAAAGCAGTCTAAAGACCCTGGTGGGAGGTGGGTTATAGCCTTGATGAACACTCCAGAAGGACCTCTGCTCTTAGGCAACGTCTATGGTCCAAATAAAGATGTTTCCACAGCCTAGCCCAGGAGATGAGGATGATGACCACGGAGAATGTCTCGTTGCTATTAGGTGGAGATTTTAATTTAACCCTTGACCCGTTTTTAGATAGATACCCCTCCAACATAGAGCCCCATACCAGGAAGGTCCAGGCCCTTGCACAAATGCAACAGGATATGGGTCTCTTAGATATCTGGAGAATTTTCCACCCTAAGGAGCTTGACTACTCCTTCCACTCCCCCTGTTCACAGCTCCCATAGCTGGATAGATTTCTGACATACCTCCCCAAGCATCACCCAAAGCACCCGGGAAATCACTATCTTGCCACTGGTCATTTCCGACCATGCACCGGTGCAATTGACCGACACTAGAGGCCTCCTCCCTCCACCTCCCCATCCTGGAGGCTAGACCCCTTACTCCTATGAGACCCCAACTTTACCCCATGGCTCCAGCAGGAGGCTACCTTGTTCTTCCAAAATAATCCAATCTTCGACACCTCCACCGGTAAAACCTGGGAGGCATTTAAGGCCACCCTCCGGGGGCGATAATGGGTTATGCTCATAAAAGGAGGAAGAAGAGGGAACTCCACCTCTGGGAACTGGGAAAGCAGTTAAAGGAGGCAGAGGAACATTTCAAATCTCTCCAAAACCCCTCAATCCACTCCCAGAATGGCCGCAGGGTGGCTGCCCTGAGGATGGAAGTGAACGAGTTACTCTCCAGAAAGGCCAAGGTCTCAATTACCTGCCTGAAGCACAAGTACTTGGGGGGGAATGGAGGGAAGGTCCTTGCATACCAGTTGAAAAAGCAATGAGCCAAAAGGCACATTGCTGCACTGACAGACGAACAAGGGGTAGTGGCGTCCCCAAATGGAGGATATCAATAAGGTGATGGCCTACTTTTACGCTATACTCAACACCTCCTCCAGAAACCCAGACCCTAAAGGGGTTTTTCCCTTTCTTATGGCCCTCCACCTCCCTACACTATCAGTCCAGCAGGCACAGGTCCTGGATGCCTCCCTGACCATGGCGGAAGTGGCCTCCACTTTGAGATCCCTACATAAGGGTAAAGCTCCGGGTGGGGATGGCTTCCCACTGGAAATTTGGCAAATGCTGGAGCCTATAATCACCCCCATTCCTCCAACAGGTTTACACCAAAGCCCTGGAAGAGGGTGCCCTCCCCTCCACTTTTCGTGAGGCAATAATAACAGTCCTCCTGAAAAAGGGGAAGGACCCCCAGAAAGCAGCCAACTATAGGCCCATATTGCTGCTGAACACTGACAGCAAGATGCTGGCTAAACTACTAGCCAACAGGCTTAACCCCCTCCTACTCACCCTCATACACCCATCACAGGTGGGCTTTGTTAAAGGGTGCTATAGTGCGGATCATATTAGGTCACTGGTGAACTTGATGCATACGGCCAAAACCCTTCCCACTCCAGCCGCGGTTATAGCGATTGACTTCAAGAAGGCCTTTGACTCGTTTGAGTGGGACTTTGTACAACAAGTACTGGCGACAATGGATTTTGGCGAAGGTTTTAAATCCTGGATTAGGGCGATCTACTCCTCCCCCATGGCTAGGGTCCCCCCCTTCCCCTTAGGCAGGGGCACACGTCAGGGCTGCCCACTGTCACCACTTCTCTTTGTCCTGGCAGTGGAGCCCCTAGCCGCAGCCATTCGATGGAATTCTCAAATTCAGCAGGTGCCTATTGGAAAGGAGGACTACACCACTGTAATGTACGCTGATGAACTCCTGATTCCACTAGCCAACATCAATAATGCTATTCCCCCTTTCTGAACACCCTCTCAGAGTTTGCCACCTTCTTGGGCTTAAAACTGAATCAAACAAAAACAGAAGTCCTCCCTCTGAATGGTAAAGGTACCCTTAACATGGCCACTGCACACAGCCTTTGCTGGTCCTCAGGTGGCATTACCTACCTGGGAATATCTATTAATACAGATCTAACTAAGTGGTGGGAGATAAACTTGAAACCCCTACTAGCCAGCGTTCGAACTGAGCTGGACAGATGGAGAGTTCTCCACCTCACTATGACTGGCAAAATAGCAGCCATAAAAATGGTCACAGCCCCCAAGATCATGTATCTATTATCGCACATTCCTTTAAAACTCCCTCCCCTTTGGTACAAGAAGCTTGACTCCATGCTACGGGCATTTCTCTGAGAAGGCAAGAAACCAAGGTACAGTAGAAATAAATTGAGGTCTCACTGGTCAGTAGGGAGGTGGTGTCTTCCCTGGTTTGAGGGGTATAAATGGGAATTTCAGGCTACCCAAACACTCTAGTGGTTCGTCGAGTCAGGCCGAAGTGCCCCCCCCATGGCTAGGTATGGAGAGGGTGTATAGTAAGGTGGCAAACCTATCCTTGTTGTTGTACAACAGCCCCCGATCCATACTCCTCCCACTATAGGCCCTTCTCTGGTGTACTGGAGTAGGCTCCATAAGAAACTGCAATCCAACTCTGCCCCCCCATGCCTTATTCCACTGTGGGGTAACACAGATATTACAGTGGACAAAAAACCTATTTACTGGCAACCATGAGTTGCTGCAGGGCTAAATCACCTCCGTGATCTCTACATTCCAGGTACCACTACCCTAGACTCCTTTAAGGGCCTGGCGACAGACATGGGATCCCCCCCACCACAAGGACTTCTGGCGTTTCCTTCAACTAAGGATTGCCATTACCAGTTATACCTGAAGGACTCGCACTGGCGCACTTTCCTCACCACTCGAACATTGGCTGTCTTTAAAAAGGGATCAGACCAGCTGTATATACACAGCACTTAGGGAGAGACTCCCCTCACAATCCCTTGTCTCCAAAAGCAAATGGGAGAATGCTCTGGAAGCCCAGATTACAGAGCAGGAATGGAAGTCCCATCTAAAACTAGCCCACTGGGCCTACCCGATACCAGGAGTGTATTAATACAAAATAAGATCTTCCACCCGTGGTACAGGACCCTGGCAGTTCTACACAAGGCCAAACATAAGTCCATCTCTCTTCCAGTCCACTGCCTGTGTCAAACGTAATCCCAGCAACTGGCCCACCACTCAACTGCCTACTTGCTCCGGCTGGGTTGCACCTACTCTCCCCACCCCCTTCCCCCCTCTCTACCAACTCCCCCCCCACTTGTCCTTTGTCCAGTACCCTCACTACCTCCCCCTCCACATGCCCTCTGTCCAGTTCACCCACACTACCTCCTGCCCGATCCCCAATCCACTTCTTCTGCCACCCACTCCTCCCCTCCACCTGCCCTCTGTCCAGTACACCAACACTATCTGTAGCCCATTTTCCTGACCTCTTCCTCCCCTCCTCCCACTTCCCTCCCTCCTACCTGCACTTGTCAAACCCCAGCTTGTCTCTCTGCACTTAACTTCTCAGATGGATGCACAATGCATACCTCCACTGGGAAACTGACAATGCTACCAGCTGCTTCACTCATGTCTTGACTTGTGTAAACTGTAACTGTATTTGCTACCCCTTCCTATGTAAGCTCTATGTTAGTAGTACAACCCCAGTATCAATTTGTCTGCTGTAATTATGCTGTTGCAACAAAATGTATCTTCTTATGTGTTGACGAGGATCCTTTGTAAACCAGCTCTTAGCTCAAAGGTTTGTAATTCCGAGTTCCCAATAAATAAATAAAAACTTTCTCAGGACGACCTGTGTTGAAGATGGAATTCTGAATGGAGGGGACCTACTCCACATACTTTGACAGTGCCCAACAATTCTACCGTTGTGGCACCAGGTGTGTACCCTGAGATCCAAGGTCCTGCAGAAGTCGATTCCTGTCTCCCCAATGGTGATGTTACTAGGCATCCACACAATGGCCCCTCACTTCAATTCTCAGGACTGAAAGTGGCTAGCTCTTCTATGTATGCATTCAAGAGACTCTTCCTCTGCAGATGGAGGATGTCGGAGGTACCCTTGATCACATAAATCCTTAACGCCCTCACAACAGTGGCCAATTTATCATGAATGACACATATTGTAGCTAATACTCAAACTTTGGTACATGCCTTGGTCACTTCGAGACTTGACTACTGTAATGCGCTCTATCTCGGGGTCTCTGGAACTTCTCTTCGCAGACTGCAGCTAGTGCAAAACGCTGCTGCTCGGCTTTTGACTGGACAAAGTAAGTTCTGTCATATTACTCCGGTGTTGCGCGAATTGCACTGGCTGCCTGTCAGGTGGAGAGTTTTGTTCAAGGTGGGGTTTCTCACCTATAAGACCCTACATGGACAGGGCCCTGGTTACCTTTCTGATCTCCTGGTACCGTCCACCTCTGTCCGGGATCTCAGCTCCTCTGGTGGTGGCCTCCTCACAGTTCCGAGGAGCTAGGTTGAAATCAGCAGGGGATCGATCCTTTGGAGTTGATGTTCCAGCTCTCTGGAACTCGTTGCCACTTGAAGTGAGAGAGGCCCCCACTATAGAGGCCTTTAAGAGTCGACTTAAGACCTTTTTATTTGTGCAGGCTTTTGGGGTTTAAGTTATTTGTATGTTGTTTTAACCTAAATGTACACGGTATGACATACTGTATAGGTTTTGTGCGGCTGCCAGAGCCTTTGGGATTGGGCGTCTTTTTAAATAAAGTTGACTTTGACTTTGACTTTAATACTTTTCCACAATATGTAACACTACTGCAACCATTTACCATTTCCCTGAAGCCTAAGACAGGTATTGGTTAAATCCGACCCCATAAGGGTCCCCCCCCCTTGACGTACACCCAGTCCATGGGGGATAGCCATGCCAACAGGTCCCCTGGACCCTAAGGCTCCCAGATGCCAGCTGTACGAATACCACAAACGCATGATCAACTAGCTGTTACCAAGCTTAATTAAGTCAGTAAATGCTTTGTGTTTGTTATGTTTGTTTTTGTTGCAGGTCAGCCCAGTAGAGCAGGAGAGTAGCATGGCCAATATATGAGTTTTAGGGAAAATAACCTCCTAGAGTGGATACTCCATGCCATACCAGGTAGGTTGAGATACAGTCATTATTAGCAGCTGTACTAACTCTCTGAGGATCCTCCATATCTTCAGTTTTTCCTTTTATAAGGCAGATGAGAGCCTATGCACGGGAGGATCCGTGAACTGGATGCCTTTTTCTTTACCTGCTACATTATGAAGTATATTGTAACTGTTGCTGTTTTTATTTTGCTGTACTGAACCAGCCATTTTGCAGATGTCTTAATTTGTAATAACTCTGAAAACAATAAAAATCTTTAACCACACACACACAAAAAAAAAATAATACTTCCTCTTCCTCGTGTCCCTTCTTTGTCTTCGGCCTGTCAGTTTCCACTCGTGTTCACGTGACTGTGGACTAGTATTCAAGTTAGATATTTCCCCCCGGTTCACCTTATTAATTCCTTTTAGAAACTTGAAGGTCTCTATCTTATCTCCCCTCTCTCTTCTGGTCTCCAGCAAGTACAAGTTCAGTGCCTTGAGGTGCTCCTCATAAGCCCTACCCTGCTGGCCCCGAATCATTTTTGTTACTGTATACTGCACTGCACCGTCTCCAGCCTATCTCTATCAATATAGCAAAAGATTTTGTGATGCTATACATTGGTTCAAAAATAAGTTAAACCTAGAATCGTGTTTCACTGGGTACTTTGCTGAAAAAAATACAATGGTCAAAAGAATGGAAGCATATGATATCATTAACACGAGCTTCTACTAAAGGCATATTATTGAAAACTTGTATTGAAAACAGAGTACCTTTAATTATTGAGTGGAAACAAAACTGTCTGGAAATACTGCAAATTGAAAGACTGGACCACTATGCCATAGGACAATTAAATCATTTTTATTCCAAATGGGGTGGGTACCTTATAATTTTTTCTCTGGTCAACATAATCAGCATGACCCAGACAATAACATAACTGTGTTCTATTAAACATGCAGACCCCCTTGAGCTATAACAGTACAATCTAAAGGAATATGTGATTTTTGCATTGGAAGTGATCTCTCTCATATAGGAAACTCTATACAAATACAGGGACAACAGAGGCAGAATTAGAAGAACTATAGTAACAAGTAGGTAACGTTTTCATCTAACAACGTTAATGTTTTTTTATCTGCTTAGCACTTTAAGCAGACTCCTAGCTGTATCACAGGGAGATGGGTACCAGGGTAACTTTGGAAATAGGTTCTAATGTACAGAAGTACCAAACCTAGCACCCCTTCTAAACTGCATATCAGTGCAATAGTGGGATTAACAGATGTGGCTGAAAATGTTACCTATCTTGTAACTATAGTTCTTCTAATTAATATTTTTATCTGATAACCACTTTAAGTAGATAGCCTGAATGTGCTGTCTGCCCTGGGATGCTAGGTAAGTTAACCCCTCAAGTGATCAAGGAACCCCTGAGCCTTAACTGTCAGATCATTCCAAAGTAAAGACCAGACGGCATAAAATAAAATACTAACCCAAGAAAATATAGTAAAGAATATAACACAATTTAAAACCAAGTATTTCTGAATATAGTTTTTTTTTATAAAATAGACCTCTATGATAAACTATAGGAACTATACTTATAAGTGTAACAGACATATTCTTATATATATCAGAAAAACCTATACCTGTCCTAGGAGGGGAGGCAGTGAGGGTAGTGGTAATCAGATGAAAACATTGATTAGAAGAGCTATAGCTACAATGTGGGTAACTTTTTGTTCAAACAAAATCAATGTTTTTTATCTGCTTACCATTTTAAGCAGACACCTAGCAGTGCCACAAGGCGGTGGGAACTATGATTACTTAGGGAATATGTTCTGAAAGTCAGATGACAGTACTGATTTCTGATGCTAAGAACTTCAGACATTGCTTTAGTTCTAGGACATAGTTCTCTAAACTGATTAAGACAGAAAAACCAAGGGACTGTATAAGTGACCACGCAGGGCATTAATTGCTTCTTTCTCTGTTTTGCTACAAATAAGCCAGTCATACAGGTGTGGGAAGACCACCACCACCACCACCATCACCTGTCTTCTGAGTGCAGATGTTGCTATAGACAGACATCTTGTAAACACCCTTAGGGCAACTGTAAAGCCAAAGAGTACTGTCCTGACTTGAAACTGACACTCCCCCACTTTGAACCTATGATACTTCCTACGATCCTTATCAGAAAGTAGGGGGATTATTTTATTTAGAAAGATATGAAAATACAGTACAAAACCCCCCAAAAAAACACAAAAGGAAAAAGACAATTACATTATAAAATGTCATGGGAAAATCCTGCAATCTGATTGGCTCTTAGCCATATGTAAAAATTTTTATACATGGAAAAAAATTGTTCTGCTCAACTGTGAAGAATCCAGAACCCTAATCAATGAGCATTTGGAACACTGGCATTACAGTTGGTAGCCATCTTTTTTGCCCACTTAAATGTTTCATCATCTCTTGCCATGGAAGCCCAAAAAACAGTTAATTTCAACATCAGTATAACTGATGAAGAACTCGAAGAAATTTTCAGGCTGTCTGAAGAAGAGGAGACAGAAGATGGCACACAGTTTCAAGGTGGCACAGTGAATACTGAGACAAATGTGGTTTCTACAAACATTGGTAATACTAGCAGACATCTGGCCTTAACAGCTGCAGCTGTAGATGAAATAGAAGAAATGAAAAGAATACCAAAAAAAAAAAACACTGCCTGGGCTCTCAGAGTCTTAAACAACTGGCTGGATGCTAAACAGAAGCAAGTAGATTTAAAAACAGTGCCATTTGAGGAACTGAATGACATTTTAAGATACTTTTCTGCAGAAGTCAGAAATAGTGATGGCAAAGGAAAAACAGGTTGCTCACCTGTAACAGTAGTTCCAGGAGTGATATATGTTGTTCATCCACACTTCTTGGCAGGTACCTTGCCGCTGTAAGATGTGCCGGAAAGTCTTCAAGCTGGCTCCTCCCACCTACCTGGGTGGTATAACCCTTGGCTCCACCCCATGACGCCAGATCTTAGCCCGCTGGAAGCCAGGTTTATGTGTTGAAGACGGGGAGGATGGGTGGGTCAGTGTGGATGAACAACATATACCACCCTTGAACTACTGTTACAGGTGAGTAACCTGTTTTTCTAGGATTGTGGATATGTTGTTCTATTGTGGTGTTTTTTGTATGGTCCACCATTAAAAGACCCCTTACCTTCTCTGTGGTCTGCCAGCCCCTTTGGTTGCTGCTGGTGCAGAATCGGCTCTCCTTTTGCCCAAAGAGGTTTCGCCCAGGTCAGTAGGCACTTCTTCAGGTTCAGTAGCAACCGAACTGGGCTGGCCATATGGATCAATGGACTTCTCGGCCTCCCTTTCCTTCAGCCTACTCAAACGTTTTTCAAGAGTGGCCTTAGGAAAGTTCTTACAAATTTGGAAGTCTACCTTGAGGTGGTCAAACCTCAGACAATAAACACATACGAGATGGGGATCAGGCTTGGCAAAGGGCTCCCCACACTCAGTACAGTGCTGAAACCCAGTGGAACCGGTTTTCTTTTTGGGTTTCTCAGATATGCCAAATATAGAAAAGTCACCCTTCTCAGCTTTTAAGTCAGGTACTAAAACCATGTCATGGGTCGGTTAAAAAATCCCACAAAAATCTGGATTTTTTTAGGAACCGATAGGAAAACCACAAATATTTGTTCAGAGAAACAGAAAAAACAATAGGTTTCGGTTCTGAACCAGACTGACCAGGAAAGAACCAAAGACCTCCGGAGCGACTTCACAGTTAGGCGGAGTAAGAAATCTGATGGTTAGACTTCAGAGTACCACAGACATAGGTTTGAAAACCAAGCTCGAGCTCAATGTTCTATGCCTCGGCATTGAGTTAGCCCTTTACTCTCCAGAGCAGTTCAAGTGCTGGGGCTAACTGCATATAGTCAGAATACAGCAAGACTTCATGTTGTTTGAACATGTGGAAAATCAAGCCACGGAGAGGAGTATTCATATTATTGGGCTCCTGGAACAAGCAGAGGGCAATGAACCCTTGCGCTTCGCACAAATGTTTCTGCCGCAACTATTGGGACTGACAGAGGAAGAGCTGGCCCTTGCCCTGGAAAGCACTTATCGAGTCACCCCTTGCTGGGCTCCACAGAGTATGGGGCCTAGGACTTTCCTGGTGGTTTGCAACAGTGTTGGAGTCCAGGATCGCATTTTGAATATAGCTAAGTGGAGGTGGCAACTCCGTTATGTAGACTCTGACATCTTCGTGCTTCTGGACCTTTCTTTCTCCATGAGGCAGAGGCAGAAGGCCTTTGATTGGGTGTGCTCCTCTCTCTGGGGGGAAGAAGTTTCAGCATCAATTGCTATTCCCTGCAAAATTTAAGGATCTATCGAATGGGCACACCTATATGTTCAATGAGCCTACTGATGCTGCCAAGTTGTTGGACCAGATCGAAACAGATATGGATGGAACCGCTGGAGCTTCATCGTCGGAGGACAATGGAGTTGAGTGAATGTGGTGTTGAGCTCATGGACATTGCCTGTGTGAGTACATGTGCAGCTGCCCTGGATTTCTTGACTTGAATAGTCTTCTATTTTTCTTTGTGCTGGATGCTGTTCCAACACCTACCCTGCTTGTACTGTAGCATGATTAACTGAAGCCTGAGACGATTTTCTATACATGGTGACTTGCTGTTGGGGCTCGGCTTTCCTAATTATTTACTCTCTTATTTTGACAAACACCGTGATTTAATTTGTGGGCTTCTGAATTACCTAATGCTCTACTATCGAGTCGGATTGGATATTTGGGGTGTATACCGCGTGGTGGCATATTGGTGCTTCTCAGGTGTGCTACCCACATTTGCCATCCCATGTGGTTTGTGTCTTCTATTTCAGTGGACTTTAGTAAGACTTTGCCAGTTGGTGATGTAATCGCAATCATGAGAAGAGGGTAAGCTCACCTCACAAGGCAGTACTATGGCTTATTGTGTTTTACTCCTACTGTTATGTTTATAGGCTATATAATGTTGTTGGTTCTATAACATAAGAATTGCTATGTTACTGAGTTTACTTTGGGGGTCATACTCCGACAAAGCGTTTGGCTATAATTGGGTTTCAGATGGGATTCTTTTCAGCTTTTTGCCAAGATGGAATATCTAGTATGGTTCTTTACATTATTCTTTTTTTCCATATTGTGTTTATACTCCTTATCCTCCAGTGCCCCCTTCAGACAGACCCCCTTCCCCAGCCCCGAAATCCCGGAAATACCGGGGCTTACCTTTCTGCCCGATCCAGGAGCAGAGCCTGCAGAGAGTCAGGCTTTATCTTGTGGTTGGAGATTTTTTCCTCCATTTTTCTCCCCGATCCCCATTGCTGGGGTGCACATGCCAGAAGTCCTCCCTTCTATGTGCCCTGCAGACCCACACTTCCCCCAGGCCTCCACCTGGGGGCAGCCATTTGGCGGGAGCACAACCCCTTCCCTTCTGGGAGAGGAGAGTTGTCCTCTGGACGCTCAATCATCTCCCTCCTCACTGACCCACGATGACCCAGGCTTGTTCCTGAACCCGGGTCACCTGTGTGGTGCGAGGTGTGGCGTCCAGTGCCTCAACCCTCCATGCCACTGGGCCGGCCTCTTTACATTATTCTTTATTGGTAACCTGGTATGGCTCTTAGCTACGATTAGCCTTGGGATAAATGTTACTCCTTAGTCTGTACATCTTTACTGGTTCTTCTCCTACGTTGTATGAATTGGGAGGGCATATTACTTTCTTATTATAACAGTACTGTTGTTAATTTGATTCTATGTCTCTCTGTGCAATGTTTTTTATGAAACTTATAAATAACTAGTATAAAAAAAAAGAATTACTTAATGAGGTACATAACCCATGGGTCACACACTCACTGCATACTCTATTAAAGCTACATCGACTTACCCAGCCCTCAAACACCATCGTCCCTCTTTCTTTAATCAGGCACACAGCCCAATTTATGCCCCCACAGAATGATAGAAGTTATTGCCAGTGGATGCAGAATGGTCTTACCAGATTTACACAATGCATTCAGGGAAATACTGTAAAAACCTTTGATGCTTTCGTGCAACAATTTAATTTCCCACAGATGGATTTTTTTTTAGATTTCTTCAGGTTAGGTACTTTATTACTGTGAGAAATAATTGTCAAGCCCTAACTAGATCTTTAACTCCTATAGAGGAACTTTTTTTATTGGGAGCCACAATGCTGACAAGATTCTAATACATTTCGGATATGTACTCCATTCTCCTGAAGGGATCTACCACTCCTTTAGAGAAACTCAGAGACACATAGGAACAGGACAGTGGAGAACAAATATCCATGACAGAGTGGGGACAAGCACATGCAGACAGTTGGAGGGTAACCTCTTCTCCATTGTGGAGAGGATTTCATTGGAAGGTCCTAGTTCAATTTTTTTGAACGCCTTCTATCACCAAACACCATCAGACTACTAACACAGACCTTTGTTGGAGATTATGCGGTGAACATGGCTCACATGCACATATCTTCTGGTCTTGCCCTAGACTAGCTTCCTTCCGGTCAGCAGTTAGAGATGGCTTACAACAAATCATGCAAACTTTTATACCCCTTACTTTTAGAAGCTTAGTTTTAGGTATCCTACCAAATCCCATAAAGAGTAGACCTTTAGGCAAATGTTGTATATTCTGCTCACAGCAGCATGGAAATGTATCACTCTCCTTTGGTTATTGGATGTCACTCCTCAGATCTCCACTTGGGTGCATAAATTAAAGGAGATCTGGGAGATGGAATATCTCACAGCTAAACTTCACTTTCACCAAGAAAATTCACAAAATTTTGGCACCCTTTGGGATCAATATATTGTGGATGATTTCCCCTCTTAAGAGATACAGAATAAATTTCAAGATCCCACTATATACTAGCATAACTACTGAATGTGATCTAACATGATCTGCTTCTCTCCACTCTCCATAAATTCCATTTCTCTGCCCCTGTTGTGGACTGGTTCTGTAGCTGCCTGTCAAACAGGTCGCAAGCTGTCAAATTTAACTCCTCCCTGTCCAACGTGTCTACTATCAACCTTGGGGTCCCCCAGGGCTCTATCCTTGGGCCCCTTCTGTTCTCAATTTTTATCAACAATGCAGCTGAGGTCCTGGAATCCTGCTCAGCTATTCTCTATGCTGATGACCTGATCATCTACACTAGTTCTACACTAGTTCTTCTAGTATTGCCTGCATAAAAACATCACTTACTTCAGACTTCAATAAGGTCTTAGACTGGCTACTAGACTGTAAGCTTGTACTAAATGAAAAGAAAATGAAAGCCATGCTCCTAGGTTCTGCACCAAAGATTAAGACCTGTTCTAGTTTGCTGGAAGTTCTTCACCCAGGAGGATTTCCACTTGAAAATGTTGCTTCCTTCAAGTACCTTGGGATCCTCCTGGACCAGTCCCTGGATTTTAATCTTCACATTCAGTCCTCGTGTAAAGCTGTAAACTCGAAACTAGGAGTAGCTTACAAACGAGCTACATGCTTACACCCTCGGCCAAATTAGCAATTGCTCGAGGTATTCTGCTCCCAACCCTTACTTATGGTGCCTCTATTCTTACCTCTGCCCATAAAACCTCCCTACTAAAATGGGACGTAACTTATAACAATATATGCCGATTTGCCTCTTTGTTGCCTCGACTCAAACATCACTGCCTTCTTTATAAGGATCTGAATTGGCTCTCACCCTCTGCCAGTAGACAATACTACCTTGGATCACTAATGGACTTGATTATCTTGGAAAAAAACCCATCCCAGCTGGCGGTGTTGCTGGTCCCTCAACCATCCTCCCATGGCCTGCAATCAGCTGACAAATCCTTGCTCTATGTTCTGAGATGTCGGACGACTAAAGGCACAGGGGCCTTCCAATTCTCTGCTCCCAGGCTATGGAATGCTCTTCCACTCAACCTCCGGCTGTCTCAGTCTCACTTTGGATTTAAAAGTGAATATTGTCGTTATCTATTAGCTGATGCTTGTACATGCTTTGACCCAACCTGAAGCTCCCGAGACTTACCAGTAATGTCACCCCTGCTCTAATCCAGCTCCAAGACTGTCTCCTCTTCCCCTCCTCATATTTTTCCTTCTCTTTGAAAATAACTTCTTGAATACTAGCTCTCTTCCTTCTCGAACCTTGTTGCTGACCATCCACTGTTGTTTTGCCAATTACCACCCCTGACCTTCCTTCTGTCAGTCTTTCTTGTTATGTTTGAACATTCCTCACATTTCTCTCTATATAACCTTACTATCTTATTAACCCTTTCACTCCACAGGTCGGGTCCATGATTTCTGCACTTATTATATATCTTACTGCCATTATTTGTATAATGCTTGCCATTATTTTTTGTTGTTTCTACCCATTGTATTTTTGTAGCACTGCTGTACTGTTCCTCTATTTGTATTATTGTACCCATGTTGCTGTTGTTCAACTGTTCTCCTTTTGTTGTACTCTCCCGGGTCGTGCCTGAAAATAGTCATTTTATGGCTAGTGCATCTACCTGGTTAACAAAAACTAAATAAAAAAATAAAATAAATATATGGCTGCACCCTCCGTCACCTTAAATCTTTCTTTTGTTTCGAATGTCCCAGTTGGACAAGTTCTATTAGACCATTTCTGGTCAATGCTGAAGTAATAATTACTTTCTTTTTATACTCCACTAAATAATATCTGTACCACTTTGTATGATGATTATTGTCCATGATTACAGTAATTGTAACAATATATGTACCGATGAACTTTGATCAATAAAATGGAGTTATAAAAATAGAAAGTAAGTTTGCTCTGTGCACCCCTCCCAAAGCCTACCCTCGTAAAAAGTCTGCAATAACTACCACCTCTTCTTCCCTGTTAAGTGAGGCTTATGTATGCAGATTTTTTTTATTTCTTAACCTCTTTATATATACCTTTGTTTTAAGCCCAAACAGACATTCTCTTTCAAAGGGGAAAATCAGAGTTATGTTCTTGCTGTAGGTCAGTGGACACCAAGTTGTCTGAGCCATGCTAAGCATTAGTGACTACTGCATTCCTTTTAGCTTTGTTCATTCAGATCAACAGATATGAGGTAAGTAAACTTTTTCTTTTGGCAAGTCCACCCAGGCGTAACTGAGAAAAAAAAAAGGATACTGCTTGTTTACTGTACATAGGAACCCTGTCCTAAGTGGTAGGGTTCCTGAAAATGTTTTCCTATAAAGAAATAAACTTATTGTGTATGGTATGGAGTTGTTACACACAGATATCCATACACCAGCACACACTGTTGTGCTGCACTGGTGACATTTGTATTGCAGCAGAATGACTTTTCATTCTGCTGTGCTACATTCGTCACATAACAATGCTCCCGAACAGCTGGTTTTTTATTTGCACTATTGCCTCTTGCACTATAATAAAGTGGACTGTCAGTAGCGCTTTTAAACAAATCAAATGCCAGTGACAGCAATAACAATCACCTGAAAATAAAAATACCACAGAGATAGTTTCTGAGAACATGCAAGAAAAACGGGCATAGAGACGGCAGCTGCAGCATATTCAAAACAGCTGAGTGAGAGACAAATATTTATCCAGGGGTTGGAAAATTAAAAGAAAAACTACCACGGAAAACAGAAAATGGCATTAGGCTGATGTAGGCTGATATACAGTTTTCTGAGAGATGAGGATGAACACAGACAGATAACAAGCATTTGTCAATGCCGAATGTTTGCTTGCTGGCATTGGCATTGGTAGTGTAGGAGTTACAGAGCTGCATAATAGGAATGGCAGTGAAGTATTGAACTGAAGCCAACCCCACCACCACCCTGCAGAGACTGACAGGCACTGGGGTGTGCCTTTGGGTTGTCAGGCATAACAGCCATGCCATTTCACCACTCCCTACCCTGCTGATGCTGACAAGTGTCACGCTGTGCCTTGGGGTCTTTAGCCCTTATGCGCACCCCATTCCATCAGGAAATATGGTGAGATGGGTGCAGTACAGGAGAATGGGGTGAACTTTGGGGTCGGAGGGTCCAAGGCATACCTTGATGCCTCTCACTGGCTGCAGGGTGTGGAACTGTATGAGCATTACAGGCGAGAATCCCAAGTCACACCCCTGATGCCTGTCATTCTCTACAGGGTGGGGCGTTATGGTCGGAAACCCTAATGCCTCTGGTATTCGTTGGTATTTTCACTCCAAATTTTCAACGTTTTTTTTGTGACTCCCACCTCATGAACAGTGGCAATATCAGTTTGTTAGCCGGAAGCTGCTTTTGCACAGCGACTTCAGCATTTAGCACCACAGGTGCAAAAACACACTCCGAACAGGATGTAAAAAATGATAGCGGTACTGTTCATGGGGAGGTTTAAAAAATGGCAATGTTGAAAATCTGCAGTGAAAATATTAAAAAAAACTGGTGAAGTCACGAGTGTGCAAAGAAACTGTGCAATGCACACCCGTAATGTAATTAGTTTGGGGATTTTTTACAGCAGATTGTCAACACAGGCATTTTGGGACCTACGATCATGAACAGTGTCACTGTGATTTTCTTTATCTGTCCCGAGCAATGATTTCCCACAGCGACCACGCATTTCTGTGCTGAAAGTGTGAAAACATATTTCGGCCATGTTCTGAAAAATGACAGCTGTACTGTTCATAAAGAAGTGTGGAAAAATGCCACTGGTGAAAACCTGGACTGAAAATATTACAAAGTCATGAACTTAAGAGGGTGCGTGGAAACTGTACAATGCTCACTCACAACACAGTCATATTATGGACTTTTGTGACCAACTTTTAAACATAGCCATTTTAAGACCTCTGCTCATGAACAGTGTAACTGTGATTTTCTTAATCTGTCCCAAACATTGCTTTCGCACACTGACTGTACCATTGTGCGCTACATGTGTGGAAACACATTTTGGGTGAGATGTGAAGCTGTACTGCTCATAAGGAAGTGTAATAAAATGGCAATGCTGAAAATCTGGCATGCAAATATTAAAAATTCGCAAAATTGCGAGTATGCGTAGGAACTGTGCAACGTGCGCTCCTAAAACAGTCATTTTTAGGAATTCTTTTAACCAAATTTTCAACATAGACATTTTAAAACCTCTGCTCATGAACAGTGTCACTGTGATTTTCTCATTCTGTCCCAAACATTGATTGTGCACACCGACTACGCTATTGAGCGCTACATGCAGGGAAACACATTTTGGGCGACATGTGAAAAATGACAGCTGTACTGCTCATAAGGAGGTATGGTAAAATAGCAATGTTGAAAATCTGGAGTGCAAATATTAAAAATTCATGAACTTATTAGCGTGAGTAGGAACTGCGCAATGCACACTCGAAAAACAGTCATTTTTGGGAATTTTTTCACCAAATTTTCAACATAGCCATTTTAACACCTCTGCTCATGAACAGTGTCACTGTGATTTTCTTAATGTGTCCCATACATTGATTTCACACACCGACTGCGCCATTGTGCGCTACATGCGCGGAAACACATTTTGGGCGAGATGTGAAAAATGACAGCTGTACTGCTCATAAGTAGGTGTGGTGAAATGGGAATGTTGAAAATCTGGAGTGCAAATATTAAAAATTCGTGAACATACAAGTGTGCGTAGGAACTGCACAACACACGCTTGTAAAGCAGTCATTTTTAGGAATTGTTTCACCAAATTTACAACATAGGCTTTTTGAGAGCCCACCTTATGAATATGGCACTGTCATTTTGTTAATCGGTCCCAAAAGGTGATTTTGTGCAGCGACTGTGAAATCACCCTTCAGGCCTGATTAACGCCATGACAGTTCAAGAATTCATGAGGAGGGGTCCCAAAAAACCCATGTTGAAAATTTGGTGCTAAAATTCCAAAAAATGCCTGAGATATGCATTAAACTTGAAAAAACGCTATTTATTGCATTATCCAGCTTACCAGCATTTCCTTAGTTCGCGGTCGGCTTTGAAGAGTGCAGACGTGTTCCCGGTCCACTGAAGATCATCATGCCAAGCTCTGGAGGCAAGTATGGGGTGAGGGGGGTGTGGGGAGGCAGGGTGCGCAGTGGGTGGGTGCAGGTGGGCTGGGAGACCGCCGAGGGAACGTTTTCTTGTTTACAGGTTTTTGTTTTGTTTTTAAAGGAAGATGACACGGGACGTTTGCCATCCTGGGGTGGGCTCCCAGAGTGGTAGCTAGAAGGCTGTTTGGGGGCAGCCTGGAGCCAACGGGAGATTGAGCACCCCCGTTGGCTATACGGATGTGTGCCACGCTGGGGTGGGCTCCCAGCCTGGCACCTGGAAAGCTTTTTTGGGGCGGAGCCGACAGGATTGGGCACTCGCCGGCCATACAGTATGTGCATGGGGAGCGATGAGCACACAATATGCGCAAGGCATGGCGGTGGGGGAGCACTGCTCACTGAAGCGGAGCTCTCCCTTTCAACTGTATGGCACTGCATTTTCAACTGCTGTCACAGACAGCTGCAGTATTGATTGGAGAACTGTGACCGCACCTGCAAACACACTGACTGAATTGGAAGACGGCTGACACACCTCCTAAAACTCAGATGGTGGCACTATGTTTCTTGCACATGCGTGCAAGCAAACATAAAAAGCATTTCTGGTGAAGAACTACATCAGCTCTTGGAAAAATTTGTCTTCAAAATAAGATGACTTGATGGGACTGAAAATGAGCCATCAACCATTAGAGGAGGTATACTGGGAAGTGTAGATAGATACATGGAAATTATTTATCTAGTGAGGTAATAAGACTAACTTCCCCCAGAACAGTGAAAACAATGGCTGCCAACCAGAAGTTTCTCAAGTAAACGAGGAAAAGTTAACAAGTCCAACACGGCTGAGGCACTCACTAATACAGGCATAACCGAACTGTACAGCAGTGGAACATTAGGAAGCCACAACCCAACTGCCCTACTAAATTTGATGTTTCTTAACATTGGTCTGTACTTTGCACTAAGGACCTGCAGCTACACTAATGACACTAATGGTAGTGTTTTCTCTGAGTATAATGAAATGCAGACAAAGACTAGAACTGAAGAGATTCCCAGAGACATTCAGGCAGCCAAGCTTTGCATATATGAAAGTAGCAGCAACCCAGAGCATGATTCCATATATGCCTACCTAAAGTGCAAATCAGAGAGGCCACCAAAAAATGTTGGAAGCTGATGAACAATTATACTTAGCCCCCAATACAAATCACAAGCCGGCATATCATTCTGGTATACAGCCATGACTGTAGATGAGAACAAGAGTCACTACCTCATGACAACAATTAAAATATCTGCTGGACTACCAGACACCAAAAAAAATTACAAATCATTTGACAAGAAAAACCTCTATACAGAGACTCATAGACCATAATGTCCCACCCACTGAGGTTTCCCAGGTTTCTGGCCACAGGACCTCACAGTCTATCAATAACTAGTCAGTAATGTCATCAGAGATACTCAGCAATTTCCTCTGATTCAAGCAAGCTGCGTGTGCCTAACTTGCCTGCTATTTATAACAAACCACTATCTACAAGTGTACACCAAAGCACATAAGAGAACCATTGCACCGCTCTCAGTGATGTCTACAAAGTACAAATATCTGGAAGCGGCTGTATTTTACAACATGGTGTGACAGTCAAAATAATAAATCCACACGCTGCCACAAAAAGAAAAAAAAGGGCTGCTGTAACAGCAGACAGCTCGAATGACTCTGAGTAGGTGAGTACTTGACCCATACAACTGAAATCTGCAACTTAATTCGTCATGACACTTAGAGGTGGATGTATTCAGTCCCAGCATCAATTGAGATGCTTATCCTGTGACCTGGATCTGTTTTTTTCTTTATTTTGTTTAGGAAAAATGTTTACTTGTTAAAAAAAAGCAGCAGAAATTTTAAAAAGCATATTAGGGAGCCTGTGAGTTACAGGAGACATAGTTTACTAAAGCAGAGACACTTGATTGGTAAGTCGAGGAGCGGAGAGTTTGCAGGTGGGAGGGACTAGGAAGACTCATGCAAGTTCACTGCGAACAGCAATAAATGAACAGTGACCACTGCTGAAGGCTGAAATAAGTAACTGATTGTACTTTTTGTGTACTGCAGGCAACACCTGGGAAAAGTGCAATAAGAGGTGCATCAGGTAATGCCAAGCGGCAAGTGACAGTGAAGCCATTATGTTGTTGAAATCTGTTGTTTATGATGATTGCTTATGTTTGAAATGTCTGAGTAAAGAGACTTAAAATAATATGCTGGTGACTATGCTTATTTACCATACACTACAAAAAATAACGGAGGGGAGCCAATACATGCCAAGACAGTTTTTGTACCCTCGTGGTTGCCATGAACCATTTCACTCTTGAAGTTCTGTCATCATGGTAACCACTCAGTGGAAAAAAAGCTTTGTTGTGTATGGGCTCCCATAAATTATTGTATATTTTCTAGAATTTTTATCTAAAGCAGCTGTTTACAATGTTGTCCTCATTCGTCTACAGGCAGCTGTTCGTACAAAACCTTCAAAAAGGTGGATGAGCATGAGCAAAACATTCAGCCAATTTCTAGGTTAAAGCATTTCTTTATTCCTCTTCCTTCAACCACCTTTGCACCTCTGCAGATTTGTTTTTAAAAAACATACATGGATAAAATGTATAATTCCATGCTAATAGACCAATATATCCATCTAGAAGGTGCTGTTACCAATTTATATATATGTAGAGGGGTACTCCAAATTGTTCTCTCTCCATCACCAACGTTACACATATTTTTCAAAAATGTACTGAAGGGAGAAAAACCTACAAGGCATGAAAATAACAAATTTCCTCACTGACTGTGAATTAGGAATAATGCTCTCAAATTCTGCCCCTTTAAAAAAATATTATCCTTGTCCCCTTCACACCATTCTTCGGGTGATTGGGGGATGGAGCAACCAAAGCCTAAGAGTGCTGCATGTCATGAAACAATTACCACATCGAGTAAACCTATCCAAGGTGTTCATCTGTCTGACTGAGGGATGAGACAGTTTGTCTGGAGTCTGTGTAAGGAGTTTACCCACTCCATCTCTCACTACTTAGCTCTCATTACGTGGCTGACTATCAGTTTTGCCACAAAGAAGTTTCATCTCTGAGTCTTTCGCCAGCTATCTCTCCATGTTGTACCTCTTATCCCAATGGCACCAAGAGACTAGGAATATTCTCAAAACATGTCTCTTGTATTTCTAAGCAGAAAATAATGGCGGCTTAAGGAGCCAAGCAAGCAAGAAAAACCTTGGCTGCCTGATAGAACTGAACAAAATATGCAAAACCTTGGATGAGTTAAAGGTTTTTGATTAATAAGCCATCAAGTAAAAACATGAGTATCAGCACCACCCTGTCAATGTTTCACACTGCACTGATGCTCTTGCAAATCATCCAAGGTTTTGAATGTTTTGTTCAGTCCTATTGGGCAGACACGTTTTTCTTTGTTAGTGTATCCTCTTGTACTGTATTTCTGTTTACCACTAATGTCATTGGTGAAATGTCTAACAAAAATCAAAAGGGAACTAAAGGTTAAATTGTTCTTCATCTGATCTAAATTTTGTTTTACAGGTTAGCACCATCTAGTGACCGGTACTGAACGTGGCAGCCTTTTGTGATGTAATATGATAGAATAATAAGTTTAGCACATGAATTCCTATTAGGAGAACAAACTTTTGGGCATAAGCATAAAGATACAGTTATGGTCTTTTTTGTGTTGACATTACAAAACCTTCCAAGGCCTGCTACTGTCCATTAATTTAACTGTAACCTTCACTGAGTTCATCTTATCATCAAGTTCTCCACTGTCCTTTCAACAGGACTGCTTTGAGTCAAAGGGTTTCTTACATGGTCTCAAAACCTGGAACATTATATCAAAATGATAGAGGTTTTCAAGTATGTAAAAGGAATAACCAGGAGTGGAAGCAAGGAGCTGTTTAGGTTAAAGAAGGGGGGAACAACCAGGGGCCATGAGTGGAAGCTGGAAGGGGGAAATTACAGGGGGGGAGCGTAGGAAGCATTTTTTCACTGAGAGGGTGGTAGAGCCATGGAATGCGCTGCCTGGGAGGCTGGTGGAAGAGGGTACAGTGGAGGGCTTCAAGAAGGGGTGGGACAAGTACAAGGGGAAACTGAAACAAATGAAGACCCTCTTGGGGGCTGATGAGGATGGCAAGGCGAGCAGCCATTAGGTTGCTGGCTTTCGAGCAGACAAGACAGACCATTTGGCCTATTCTGCTGGCTTTTGGTATGTTAGTATGTTAAACGGCATCAGGGACAATACTTTATCTTTTTGTTGTTGTTGTTAGAAACATAGAAACATAGAATTTATTGGCAGAGTCTTTTTCAAAAACATTACTGATTTTTCAGTTTATTTTCATTCATTCATTAGAGAATCTAATCCAAGCATTTGCTAAAGTACAATAAAATGAATATTGGCAAAAGACAAAACTCAGCTTTCATAAGCTAAGGTTGTGACCACAAAAAGGCAAGGAGATTGAATCAATTAAGTACAATTTGCATCATAATAGATCTAAAATATGTGCATCATAATAGATCCATTCTAAAGACATTAATAACGCCCTCCCTCCCCCTACTCTTGACTCAGGGTCTCACAAGGCCCCACGTAACTCACCAAATCCCTGCCTGGGTAACCCAAGATTGCAGCCTAACTTCCTTACCAGTCATTAAGTTTTGCCTGGAATGCTCCTGTGATTTTGTTATGTATATTCTATCTGTTTCAAGTATGTTCTCTACTGTATCTGTCTTCCCTCCACCCTTTGTAACCGAAGTGGAGCCTTTGCAAAAGAGTCTGTGACTCAAAGGTTTGTAATTCCGATTGTTTCCAATAAATAAAAATAAATAAATAAAAAATAAATAAGAATGCTGACCACAAGTTTCAATGATTAGGATTGACAAAGTTACATTTACATTTCTTTAGCTCAGCTGAATCAACAAACCTTCATCTCCTGCATGGAGTCATGGTATATATATATATATATATATATATATATATACATACACACATATATTTATATATATATATATATATATTTTAGTTAATCTATTTCTTTTCCTCCCGACCAGCCCCCTTCCATGACTCCATCACCCCGGCATCCACTGGACTTACCTCTGGATCTTCCTAGTGAGGTGCCAGCTAGCCGAGTGCGGTGCCTGCGAGGGGCCAGCATCATCTCGCCAGTTGGGATGTTTTCTCGCTTTTCTCCCATCCCCCATTCCCCGAGTGTGGCGCACAGGCATGCAATGATGCCATTGGCCGAGCCATGCGTGCTTCCACAAGTGGAATGCCGGGCGTCTGCCCCAGATCCACCCCTTATGTCTGGGTCCATTGTGCCATCCCCCAGATGCTGCTAGGGAACAGGCAAGCAGTGGACTCCATCCCCACCCCTCTCTGGGAGAGGAGAGCTGTCCTCCGGATGCTCGATCCTCTCCCTCCCTGGCTGACCCCCAGTGGTCCACTCGCACCACATACACAGGTCGCCAGCATGGCAGGAGGTAAGGCACAGATGCCTCAGCCCTCCACGATACTGGGCCAGCCCGGAGTCAAGGTATATATTAATAAACAATGTTTTAATAGAAATAAACAGAAGCTCAGGAACACTTAAATATAGCTAAATCCACCAAATTTAGAATATCATCATATTTCAAAATTTCAGTTCATTCCATTTATTCAAGTAGTGGTAAATCAGCAAGATCAGTTTCCAGTTCCATTTTATCTTTTAAATATCAATATAAGCAGGATTTACTGAATCTTATTAAATGTGATTGTACTGTATAGCTTTTATTATTTGCTTTTAATTTCTTTTTGTACTGTCTGGCATGTTTATGCCCTGGGACATACAGTACTTGTAAACAGCTAGCTATTACCCAATGTGTCTTCCCAGTGAGAGAGAGAGAGAGAGAGAGAGAGAGAGAGAGAGAAGAAAAAAAGAAAGAAGAATATAATTTAAATACATGAATTCATGATCACAACTGTTTTTGTTTCTGTCGTTAAAAAGTGAAACTGAGAACAGCAGATTGTAATCATAATCGGTACTGGTACTGACCCCCCATAATGCATGAGAAACACTATGATAGTTTAAGAACAAATTTGCAACCACAACAGCTCTCAGTTAAGAATCTTGAGGTTGAGGCCGAGAACCTGTGTGCAGTCATGATTGATACTTGAAACCAAACAAAAAAAACAAAACAAAAACAGCAAAATGTGTGAAAAATGATCAGTGATAGGCTTAGTAAAGTTTCTTGTCCTAAAAACATCACTACTGATTGACAGATAGATTTATTTATTTACTTAGTCATTCATTTATGTACAGGAAGGCCCTTGGATTTATGAAAAGGGAAGTCCAAGGCATTGAATCTTTACTGTGGTTAAAAATGATCTGTCTGTTGAAGCACTGAGGTCTCCTGATTAGTGCTAGGACTGTTTTAAACTACCAAAATGTTCTGGGGCACAGAGCATGCACAAGCAATCTGCTTAAAGTGGTAAGCAGAGGAAAATCTTAATACTGTAAGAATCTTTTGCTAAAGGGGTGATTTAGAGAGCACTTTCAAATTTGACCAAAAAATCTGGCTGGGCTTAGGGCTGTAATGCTTTTGTAGGTTCTGCAGTTACAAAGGAGGTAATGCTGTTGCCTGTTCTGCAGTAAAAGAGAAGGTGATGCTGTTGCCGGTTTTTCAGTCAGAGAAGGCAACCCTAAATGAAGACTAAACAAAAAAAATGTCAGGGATGACAGTAAAACATGTTTGAATAAGTAAGAGGTGTGTAAATGATATTGTAAAGTGTTTACTATATGTAACCCCCCCACCCGTTACCCGGGGTTACTAGAATCCCAGTAAGACCTAGTGGTAGGCAGGAAAGGCAGCTTGTGAAACTCCAGTTAAATGGATTTCACACTGTCTCACTCTGTTCTCAGTCTCAGCTGAGACTGAGGGATAGCATCATTTAAGAACTCTCACAGCTGCATAAGCCACACTGGAATGTTGCAGCTGAAGGTTAGAGTAGAATGTTGGGGAATTTGAAGTGAGTTCAGCAGAGTCTGTTGCAGTCTGTAGTAGAGGAAGGAGGTGCTCTGCTATAAGCAAGGCCCTCAGAGTCCTAAACTCTGACAAAGAGCTTTTTTTTTTTTTTGGTATAGGTGTGTGTTCTCACCTGAAGAGGAACAAAAGAAGAGCCCAGTGAAGTGGTAGAGACCGCTTTCAGTCTTTCAGGGCCCCATCGCTGCGGGGATGGGGGGAAGGAATCATCCTGCTTCCGGGGCAACCCCCCTGGTCCGGCTAGGGAAAAAGAAGCTGCCTGATTTAAGTTCGTGTTGAGGCACCAGAAGTTCTGGAAGAGATTTCTTTGAGGAGAAAACACCTGTGGGGCACCTGCAACCAAGGGGTGAGTTCGCTCTGCTAAAGGGCCAATGTGTTTTCACCTGAATCAAGATGAAACTAAAGTGACTGTTACTGTGGGGTCAGGAAAAGACAGCCAAGTACAGTTTGGAAGATGTGGGGATTGGACTGCTTAACTCTGTGAGGGGTCTAGAGTAATGGACACAGCCACTTATTAAGTATGTTCAAGTTCAGCACAAATGGGATGTAAAGACAGTAGACTGAATGTGAATACATTTAAAGAGAATCTACACAGCAAAGTGTTTTCAAGGATGAGGTGTTACAGTCCAGAGAAATGGCCAGGTATGAATTATAGGAGCGAGAGGTGGGAGACCCCCCATCAGTAGTAACCAAATTCACCTCCATGGGTTTGCTTTTTGACACCTGTTGCTTTCTTTCAGGTACTTGGCCAGTGCCTGAGGAAAGTACCCTGACGTGGGACTGATGAGGAAGATTCCCTGATGGAGTAGAAGTGCTCATAGGTGGTTTAGGGAGCCACCAGTAAATGTTTCCATGCTATATGGAAAGTGTCCAAAGGGCTGGCAAGGGAGCTGAGCCAGGGGAAAACCCAGAGCGGCGTACAAGTTCGGGCTATGTGCCCAGTGTGTTTCAGAGCCTGAGGGCTAAAGTGAATAAGGATGTGTTCTGGTCTCCATAAATCTGCATTACCAGGAGTGTAGCCCCATGGGGGTCCAGCTATGCTTTCTTTATTCTGTTGGATGTGAATAAAAGCCACACTTTAGAATACCACTTCTGGTATTGGAAATTACAGTTATTGCTTCCTTTGTCCAGAGTTACTTGGGTGCCCCTTTTGCAGAGTAACCAAACCTAGCCAATGTGCCGAGTGACATATTCCTTCCCAAACCCAGCCCACCTGGTATTGCTGTCAAGATGGACACGGCAGGCATACCTGGGTGGGGGTTACATATACAGTGTACGGTAGAATGTTGTTATGGATAGAAATCCATAACTGGAATGGAGTTGTTATGCTGCAGTAGCTATGTCATCACAGCTGTTATGCTGCACTAGCTATGTCACTGCTGCAGCATAATAACTTGGAATGCTGCCACATAGTTGCTTTCAGCAATCCAGTTAAGCTGGAAGTTGCTTTTTTAAACTTGAACTCCCAGAAACATCTGCAGCACACTGTGTCAGTTAAAAAAAAACACATTAAAACTTATATTCTCTGTTGTCTTCTACAGCTGGTTTTGTGTGATTTTCTATGCTGTGACTGCCCATACACTATAAAAGATTGTGTATGAGCAGTCATACACAAACAAGGATATTCTTGTATCTTGAGGTTCCCTTGGTAACAGAGTACCTCTCAAGCTGTGCTATCGAGGTCATCTGTTACCAAGGAAACCTCTCAATACAAGAATATCCTTGTTATGTATGACTGCTCATACACAATCCTTTATATAGTGTATGGTGGAACACTGCTGAGCATGGAAATCCATGCTGAGAACAGCATTATAGTGTATGGTGGAACGTCGTTCTCCACCGAAAGCGATCGTTTTCGAAACCTTGTAGTCACACACTAGTGACGTTCGCAGTACAACAGAATGATGTTTTCTACTGTACTGCGAACGTCACACTGTGTCCTCGCGCAGCATTTGACAGTTAGGGCTCACTCCATAGACAGGACACATGGCGAAAGCAGCAATATCGGGGCAGTATTAATTGTTAGTGTGAAACGCTCACAATGTAAATTCTTTTTCCTTCTAGTAACTGTTTTTTTTTCCCAAAAATGACGTCCCACCATTAATTATAGTGCATGGGAACAGCTGACAACAGGCATTCTTGTCACTGTTGGCATGACTAACGGATTACCTCTGAGCTGCGCCTGGGTAATCCGTCGTCATAGTGCCAACTCGTGAAAGAATAGCCTGTTGTCAACCTGCCCCATGCACTATCCTATATGCTGTGCTGTCTTAACTACTTCATGATGTTGCTATGTTGCACTGAGTACGTCAGCAGTGCACCATAACAACATCGAACGTAGTCGCGCATGCGTGATAAAGGGGCCGTGGCAGTGATAGGCCAAACAGAAGTAACTGGTGCCGGAACAACGTGCCAAAGTAATGCATATTAAAATCATTTGGGGGACACTGTTTGCCAGGAATGAGTGCCCATACACTACAAATGATTGTGTATGAGCACTCATACACAGACAAGGTTATTTTCTAATCTTGTGGTTTCCATGGTAACAAGACCTCTCGAGCTTCGCTCTTGAGGTCTTTTGTCACCACGTGAACCACTCGATCAGAAAATAACCTTATTGTGTATGAGTGCTCATACACAATCCTCTATGTTATGTGGGGCAATCCAAGATGGAGTCTGGTGTGTGTCTGCAATGTTTTTAAAGTACATTGATTTCAATAGGGTAAAATGGTCCAGATGAACATGAAAACAAGACCTTCCATAATGCCATATATCAATCTGAAAGTGATGCACAGTCATATGACAGTTCTGAAGCAATTAGAGGTTTACATTTCAAGTCTATTTTGTGAAGTGCTGTATCAAATGGTAAGATCACAATTCCAGTCATATTCTAAGACCAGATTGGCTAATTTAACATTTTTGACTTTGTTTCAGTACTGTATTGTAAACTGAAGATGAAAATGTTCAAAAAGGAAATAAACTTGTATTTCCACATTTTACTATAATTAGACATGTGGAAATGTGTGTAATCTCTTTAATCTCACTACTGAGAGTTTGCAATGAAATTGTGTATTTTTTTGTACCTTTTTGGGTCCCTTGTTGTTTTGTTGCTGCTTTTTTTCCCCTCTTGATATATTCATTTTTTAATTACAGATTAGTTCCAGGACCAAATGACATCAGTTGAGTGGAAATCTGCATTGACATTTTCACTCCATGCTTCCACTCAACTGACATAATTTAGTTGTGGAACTGGCCATAAGAAAGCATTAAGAAAAAATTTTTCATTGTAGTAATGTTACTTCTTCTCAGGGATTCATCACCAAGCCTTACAAATGGCATCATTCCACAGAAGTATGCTGCCCTGGAGACAGAATTTCATGCACATTTTATAATGTAGAATACAAGTTCAAACTCTTCACTGTGGTCATGCTATCCCTGCTGTTCTAATGTTAGATTTGCTTCTATAGCCATGAGAGCAGTGACAACTAAAACTATTACATGGCTACTAAAATATTTATAAAATCTTCCTTAAAATTTTTGAAAACCCCAACTAAACTGAAACAGACAAAAACATGTAGAATGAGAATGATCATATTTAAAAGAATTGTTGAGAAATTGCAATAAGTAATGTTCAAGCAACCTGAAGGTAAGAACGGATTCTTCTGTGAAACTATTTTCAGGTTCTAGACTGGGAGGAAGGGTTAGGGTCTGTAAGGCTCATTGATGGATCCCTGAGAAGAAACAACACTACCACAGTTAGTGATCTTTTCTTCAAACAACAGGAATCCATCAGTGAGACGCCTTACAACTGGGAGACTCACTAGCAGTACCTTGGGAGTATGGGTCTAGAACCTACTTAGGAAAAAGATTCTGCAAGATAGCAGTTCCAAAACTGATATCCCTCCTGGACTGTATGGCTAGACAGTAGTGTTTTGTGAAGGAGGTGTACTGTTTTCCAATTCCAAGTACAGTTACAGCCAAAGATATGGGCAGGTATTTCCATATATTTTGTGATATTTCTAAAGAGATTATCTCTGGTGGCCCACAGTGGTACTGCAGGCAGGCAGGGGATTTCTCCAGAGATATCACAGACATTTCAGAAAATATCTGGCCATGTCTTTGCTGCAACTTACCTGCTTTACAAATTTCTTGTAATGGGATGTCCCTTAGGCCTCCATGGGGTATCTTGCCAGTTCTTTCATAACAGAACTATATGCAGGAAACTATCTAGAGAGATAGTCTTCATAGCTGCTGGTAAAAAAAGCTGTGTATTCTGGGACTTGGCATCCCCTTTTCTGTCCATGTAGTGACCTAGTGCTCTTTTTACATCCAGACAGTGCAATTTTTGCTCATCTGATGGCTGAGCAACTTTATCTTTTTATCTGTCCCCTTTGACAGTGACTGCTGCTTATGAGGAGAAGAACCCTCCGATATGTGCTTTCCACCATCATTAGGAACTCCCTCACAGCCTTTATTGTGCTTTGGTGACACTGGGGCAGATTGTGAAGCCACACATTTTTCTCTTTTTAAAGCCCTTTCCTTTGAGGTTTTAGGACAAAACCTTTTACAAAGTTCACACATAATAAAATCATGATTTGAGCACAGGCACTTTAGACAAAGCTTGAGGCAGTCTGTCATTACCAAGAGCTGAAAACACTTAATACAGTTTTTAAAACCTGTAGGTCACGTTTTTTTTTTGGGTCTATCAGTCATGCCAAATACTGATAGGACCAGTAAAGTATTCAGTGGCAGTCACAAAAGCAGTAAAACAAAAATATTTTTATAATACTATATGTTACTGCTTTAAAGGAGAAATGAAATTTACTGAAACTCCCTCCCCAAGACTCATCCCCGTCAAATTAGACTTTTCGCAATACAAAAATGTTTTTTTAAGTATTTGAACTTACAGTGCTTTCTTTTGTTTTTGTAAACTCTGCTGTCAAGCAACATGGCTGATACTGAGCAGTGCCATCTCATGTTACAATGTAGTGTCCCACTGCTCACTTGTATGCTTCCTAATACGAGTAGTGTGGCACCGTACTGTAACATGAGATAGCACCGCACAGCACCCGCCATGTTGCCTGATGGCGGAGTTTACAAAAATAAAAGAAAGTAAGTACAAATACTTAAAAACATTTTTTTATTGTGAAAAGCCTAATGGGAGGGTGGCTTGGGGGCAGTAACTGCAGTCCTCCTTTAAATATGAGTAAAACTGTAAGTTATTAAAGATTTTTACACAAATGGCAAGTTCCTCAGCGGGGAACCACATTATCAAGCAGCCTTCTTCAGTTCCTGGGAACCGATCAGTAACCAGAGAAACCACAAAAAATATTATATTATTAAAATAAATACACTAACTAATGCAGAGTAATAAAAACAAAATAACAAACAACAGTTATACATTTAACTTAAATGAAGACCAGAAGGCTGGAGATGACATCGGGACAACTGCTATCTTCAAGCAGAGAAACAAGTCTGATGTTAGAACAGCATAGGGAGCTTGACCACAGTGCAGAGTCTGAAGTTGTATTCTACATTCTAAAATCTGCATAAAGTTCTGTCTCCAAGGCAGCACACTCCTGTAGACTATAGTGCATTTTGTAAGGCATACCACTGATGGATTCCTGTTGTTTGAATAGATGACAAGGCATGCACTGTGGTAGTTCGATGCATGCCTCAGGTGTGTAGCGAAGCACAAGACTGCAGGCTAATTGCCTTACAGAACCTGGGAAGTGCACTGAACTAGTAGAACATATGCCCTGAAGTGTGTTATTATGCTTATAAGTTGGGTTTATTTGATATGTATGTTTAAATTAATCTAAACAAGTTTTAATTTTAAAAAGCTGAAATCTTTGAATGATTTTTTGATAAAGTAGTCCTTCCACCTGCCAGATCTTGATAGTTTTTTGGTTTTGCTTTAGGAGAATTGTCCTAATATGGCTCCTGTAGTTGTAGTTTAGTTTTGAGCAACTGCACCCCCATAGTGATTGTACTAAAAATAAAAAAAAATTAAAAAGAAACACTGAACACATTGGGTTAGAAGATGAGACGTGTTTGTTTTTGTTCAGCATGTTGTTTTTTTTACCAGTGCGAGTGGCTGCTCTAATGTGAACAGGAGTTTGAATGAGTGACAGAGAGAGAGAGAGACTGGTGTGAGTGTGTGGGGAAAGAAAGTAACTGTCTGGGAGTAGCGAGAGCGACTGCTTGTTTCTTTGCTTTTTAATAAAAAATTGGAGGTTTAAGGCACATGCAAACAAGATAGAAAGGATGGAGAGAGACAGAGAGATGGACAGGAAGACAAGTATGCAGCAGGACTAACAGGGATGGTCCAGAGTGCTCTGACTACACACGCTCCAATTATACGAACACATTTTAAACAACACAAACCCAAATACCGCATGAACCATAGTTTCAAAAGGTATGGTTTTATGGAACTATGGTTCATGAATTCTCAATATCATGAAACATGTTTGACAATACTGGTGAGGAGATGATGAATTAAAAGAGACCTCTGGAGTATGGTAGGCAATTAAGACTGTATACGGTGTTTGTTTGTTGTAAAATGTGCGTGCATTGCTAACTGCTGTTGTGCGGTATTTGAGTTTGTGGCTACTAAGTTCATTGAGTAAATAGCACTGTGCCTGCAAGACAACGTTACGAAGGTGAGCACTGACAAACAGCTTGGGTTCTACATTTTAAACTGCAATCAGTCTGAAAGCAATGTGGTACTTATTTTCTAATATTCTGGATTTCATTTTAATTAAAATACATTGACCTAATGCTGTGTGCAGACACGGTGGAATACAGTAGGAGAAACAATAATTGTGACTAGAACTTTAGTGAGAAAAAATGGCTGCTAACATGTTTTTCACAGCTGCATAGTAGTATATTGATATGTTATGAGGCTCAGTACCCAAATAACCATGCACTGGACTGTTTTAACACATGGTCATGTGACCTACATTAACAAATAATAGTACTTTATTCCTGCTACCCCAATTTATTTTTTAACATTAAACGTTTTATTGAAAACTTTTAAAACAAACAACAACACTTACAGACATACTGTACTTAAAAAATATGAATACCACGCAGGAAAAAAATGACATCAACAAGGGACCCTCCAAAGAATAAAACAAGTAAACAAAGTAAACAGCAGAAATAGTACCATAGGGAGATATAAAAAAGAACCTATAATTATGGGATCCCAGAAACACAGGCGATAGTGGCAGAAAACGAACAATGGTCCATCTAGTTTGCCCATGGGTCTCTATATAACCCCATGACCAGGAGTCAATCAGGGTCTTACCCCTTCCCAACAGTTATTCTATTCTATTCCTTCCCTATCCTTGTCCCTACCTGTAATGACTATCCCCTTCATTCTATCCCAAGCATGTCTGAAAGCACCCACAGTTCTAGCTGCCACCACCTCAGCCGGCAGACAGTTCCACAGTTCCATCGCCCTTTGCATTAAGTAATACTTCCTCACATCCCTCTTGAGCCTTCCCCCATCAGTTTCCAGTCATACCCCCATGTTGTCGAGCTGGTGTTCCTTATAAACAGTTCCCCAGAGTCCACCTTGTTTATTCCTTTCAGGAATTTGAATGTCTCTATCATATCCCCCTTCCCCCTTCCAGTTTCCAATGAATACATATTCAGCACCCTAAGTCATTCATAGAAACACAAAAACATAGAATTTGACAGCAGATAAGGACAGCTTGCCCCCCAGTCTGCCCATTTCCCCCTACCTACTGTAATACTGTAGACCCTACTTGATATCTGCCTTTTACCCTCCCCTTCCTCCACGCTAAGGTTCCATTGTGCCTATCCCATGCATTCTTGAATTCCGTCACAGATTGTGTCCTCACCACCAGCTCTGGGAGGCTGTTCCATGCATCCACTACCACTTCTGAGCAAAAGTATTTTCTCATGTTTCCTGAGTAAACCCCCCTCCAGTTTCATAGCATGACCCCTTGTTCTTGAACATCTTTTTCCCTTAAAAATGGTACCGTCTTGTACCTTATTTCTACCTGTGATATATTTAAAAGTCTCTATCATATCCTCCCTCTCCCTCCTTTCCTCCAGGGTGTACATACTGAGGTCCTTTAGTCTGTACACATACGGCATTTGGTACAGACCCTGCACCATTTTAGTCACCCACCTCTGGACCGCCTCCACTCTGTCTATGTCCTTTTGGAGATTCAGTCTCCAGAATTGGACATGGTACTGTAGATGAGGTCTCCCTGATGATTTGTACTGCAGTAACACCACCTCCTTCCTTCTGCTGGTGATAACCCTCCCTACGCACCTTAGCATCCCACTGGCTCTCCCCACTGCCTTGTCACACTCTTTAGCCACCTTTAGGTTGTCAGATGTGATTACCCCAGGTCTCTTTCCTGTTTGGTGGTCACCAGCACCACTCCTATCTTGTGCTCCACTCCTGGGTTTCTGTGCCTAGAGCCAGGGTCTTCCTGTTTTTTGGGGTTCTAATTCGGTTCAGGTTCTACAGGGTATGGTTCGAGTTCGGTTCAGTTCTTTTTAAATAATTAAAAGTTTGGGTTCAAGTTAAGTTCATTTCAAGGCTTTTGGTCTTATTTTGTAGTTTGAGTTTGAGTTCACTATTAAAAAAAAAGTACAAATACAAAATGATACATGAGCAGACGGTAGATACAATCAGACTCATTGTTAAACTTTATTAGACAATATAATCAACTAAACAAGTAATGCTCAACAATGCTCAAGAATTTAATAAAATTTAATAAAAACAGAACGAGCAAGTGTGTTCATTGATAAATGAGATCCTTGGTCATCAAGAACTTGCTTGCAGAATGAAAACAGTCTCTCACTGCTACTGCTGCTAGCTGGCAAGCATAGGTACTTCTGGGCAAGCTTTGCTAGCTTCGGAAACAGGTGTCTTCCTGTCTGTTTCCAGAATTCCTGGCAGTTATCAGTGTAACTGTCATGTTCTAAATACATTTTCAGTTCACTGGATGATACTTATCTGGTTGCAGTTGAAGACGGGCCACCAAGACTGGATAACATGACTTTGACATCAGTTTATGGATGTTTTGCTGATGGCTCATCATCATGGCATGATGAGCATGTATCCTGTGGTTGGTCACTCGTTAACTCATTCTCAATTACTTCATAAATAGAATCCTGTTAAGCTGATGGTGCACACTTTAGCTTCTTGTATGCAAGGCACAAGACATCTGCAACTTTAAATTTCATATGCACTATGAATCTGGCTTTGATATTGACAGTCATTAATAATTTCAATGCTGAAATCATTTCGCAATGTGCCCCAAGTACATGATTTTGCACTTCTTTGCATTAAAATTTAATTGCCATGCTCTTGACCACTCCTCAAGCTTTCTTAGATCCCTCCTCATTTTTCCCCCCCGGAGTGTCTACCCTGTTGCAGATCTTTGTGCCATCTGCATAAAGGCACACCTTCCCTTTTAACCCCTCAGCAATGTCACTAATAAAGACATTAAAGATGACTGGTCCCAGTACTGATCATTGTGGCACCCCACTGGTCACCCTCCCTTCCTCTTTTAACACCACCCTCTGTCACCTATCCACCAACTAATTTCCTACCCAGTTTACCACCTTAGAACCCACTCCAAGGCTCTCCAGCTTGTTTATGAGTCTCTGTAGAATGGTATCGAAGGCCTTACTGAAATCTTGGTAGGCTACATCCACTACTCCACCCTGATCTAACTCCCTGATCACCTATTCAAAGAAATCTATTAGATTTGTTTGACGTGACCTCCCTCCAGTGAATCCATGCTGCCTCAGATCTGGATTCTAGATATTATACAGTCCTTTCCTTCAGTAGGGATTCCATTAATTTCCCCACCACTGAAGTCATGCTGACTGGCCTTCAGTTGCCAGTCTCCTCACTGCTACCACTTCTGAGAAGTGGGACTACATCTGCCCTCCTCCAGTCCTCTGGAACCACTCCCACCTCCACTGAGTGGTTGAACAGGACTGTCAGTGGTGCAGCCAGTACCTCTCTAAGCTCCTTCAATATCCTTGCATGTACCCCGTCTGGCCCCATTGCCTTGTCCACTTTCAGATTTGTAAGTTCCTTCAGGACTCTCTCCTCTGTAAATGGACTGTCCACCTCCCTTCCTTTGATTCTCCTGTCATTTAACTGTGGTACCCCACCTTCCCTTTCCTCTGTGAATCCTGAACAAAAATATTTGTTCAGGATGTCTGCTTTTTCCTGGTCCCCTCCATACACTCCCACCTCTTCACTCCTGAGCCTTACCATCCCTCCCCTGGTCTTTCTACTTTTGCTTATGTACCTGAAAAATGTCTTATCCCCTTTCTTCACAGCCTGGACTATTTTCTCCTCCATTTGCACCTTTGTGCTCCTGACTGCTTTCCCTGCCTCCCTCTGCTTCTCTTGATATGCTCCCTATCCACCTACATCTGTGTCTCCTGCCTGAATGTTAACTTTTTTGGCCTAGCCCTCCCAGCCACTTCTTTTGAGAACCATTGGGTCTCTCTTACCTCTTGCTTTTGCTAACTTGCCTAACGCAGAGGTTTGTTGCCTTCACTATGGCCCCTTTTAGTTTTGCCCACTGTTCTTCCACTCCACCCAAGTCCCCCCCCCACCAGCAAGGGCATCCCTGAGACATTCCCCCATTTTCATAAAGTCCGTCCTCCTGAAGTCTAGGACCCTCGCCCTTGTGTGGTTTGACTTTGCCATAGTATTTATATTGAATCACACCATACGGCGAACACTGGTCCCCAGGTTGCCCCCACTGTGACATCTGTAACACTGTCCCTGTTGGTGAGTACAAGGTCCAATATTGTTCCCTCACAAGCGGGCTCCCTTATGCCTGAGGAATGTCCCCTGCAGGGAGTCCAGGATGTCCCTGCTCCTAGCTGAAGCTAAAGCTGGGATGCTCCAATCTACATCTGGCAAACTGAAGTCCCCCACCACCAACACCTCCCCCTTAGTTGACATCATTTGGATGGTTTCCACCAGAACCTTGTCCATCTCCTCCCCTTGTGCTGGAGATCTGTAGATCATGCCAGTGAGAACAACGGCTCCATTTCCCATCTTTAGGGTGATCCACAGTGCCTCCCCAGTATTCCCTGCATTTCACTTCTGGTAGGACTTCCCCTGCTGACCCTGAATCATCTTTGTTACCATGCGCTGTACTGCCCCCAACCTGCCCTTGTCCTTTCTAAGGTGAGGTCTCCAAAACTGGACACAGTATTCCAGATGTGATCTCACCAGGGCTCTGTTGAGGGTGAGTATCACCTCCTTCCATCTACTGTCAATATCCCTCCCTATACATCCCAGCATCCTGTTAGCCTTGCTGCAAACCCTGTCACATTGACTAGCCTGCTTAAGTGTGTTGCTAATAATTACTCTGAGGTCATGTTCTTCTGCCATAGTACTAAGTTGTACCCTACCATTCAGTAATCTGTCCTTGGGTTCTTTTTCCCTAGGTGCATTACTCTGCACTTTTTCTCACTGAAATTCAACTGCTGGACCTTTGACCATCTCTCTAGCCTCTGCAAGTCCTCTTGTAGCTCTCTAATTGATTTAGCACTATCCACTCTTCTGCAGAGCTTTGTGTCATCTGCAAATAGACCTAACCTACCTCAGGTCCCTTCTCCAATGTCACCGATGAATAACCAGGACAAACCTCTGCAGTACCCCGTTTGTGACCTCCCTCTTTTCTGATTTGATACCATTCACCACTACCTGCTGCTGTCTCCCTTTTAGTCAATTCTCCATCCATCTGACTATATGTCTAGCCACCCCAAAGTCCCCCAGCTTCTTCAGCAGGCATCTGTGAGGCACAGAGTCAAAAGCCTTGCTGAAGTCAAAACACAGCAACTCCATGGCATGGCCTTTATCCAATTCCTTTGCAACTCAATCAAAAAAGATTATTAAGTTTGTCAGATACAACCTCCCTGACACAAAACCATGTTGTTTGCTGTCCTGGAGACCGTTACCCTCCAGATAGTGCACAAGGTCTACTTTAATTATCGACTCCATCAGTTTTCCAACAACAGAGATGAGACTGACAGGTCTGTAGTTGCCTGTTTATTCCCTGTCCCCCCTCTTTGTTAAGCATGACCATGTCCACCACCTTCCAATCCCCTGAGATAACCCCTATTTGAAGCAAGCTACTGAAAAGGCATGCCAGAGGGTCATCCAATTCATTTGCCAACTCCTTGAGTACCCTCAGACGGATCCCATCCAGACCTGGGGCCTTGTCTGTCTTGAGGGCCGCTAGCCCCTTTCATACTCTATCTCCAGTAAATGTTGGCCTCCCCATCTTCAGGGTCCCTTTTACAGCTGATTTGCTGATTTAACACCACTCGCAGGTAGGGGAATATCATTTTTGTCCATGCTAATATACTGCTGTCATACTCAAGATACCTACAAAAGATGAAGATTCAGATTAAGAGCACAGTGTTACTAAGCAATGCAGGACAATGATCTTAGCAATACCTGACTGAATTATATTTGTATATCTTGGAACATCACAAGTGTTCTGAGAGTAATGCTAAAGGATCACATTCAACTTTTCTTATAAAACTACTACAGTACAGTACAGTATATGTTTGTTTTCATAAGACACATCTCGCTATTACATGTTTGTATATCAGTATCACTACTGCAACCCCTAGTACCTATCATGTGCATGAAACTACTGCTTGGAGCTGCTGTCACATTTTATAGCATGCATATTCATGCAATAATAACATGCATTTGTCAATGCTGAATGTTCACTGCTTGCACTGCTGTTATACTTGGTGCTGCTTGTACACATTCTTAATGTATATTTACCCAAGATAGACAAGATGAGATCTAGATACATACTGTAGATACATAGACACTGTCAGCAGATAAGGGCCTATGGCCCACCCAGTCTGCCCATTTGAGTCTATAAGTTCACTTAATGTTTTTCTAGAAGTCTGTTGCCCCTTATCCCTGACCTCCAGAATTCCCTTATGTCTATTCCATGCATTCTCAAATCCCGTGATTGTTTCAGCCCCCACCACTTCCTCTGGCAGGGTGTTCCACTTGTCTACCACCCTTTCTGTGAAGAAATTCTTCCTCACATTCCTCTGAATCGCCCTCCTTCCAACTTCATCCCATGCCCTCTAGTCCTGGAACATCTTTTTCACTGGAAAATAGTGTATTCCTGCACCCTGTTCCTCCCTGTAAGATACTTGTATGTCTCTATCATATCCCCTTTCTCTGTCTTCTCCTCCAGGGAGTACATATTCAAGTCCTTCAGCCTGTCCTCAAAGGACCTGTGATGCAATCCCTGTACCATCTTTGTTGCCCTCCTCTGAACCTTCTCTACCCTATGTCCTTACGTATGTGAGGTCTCCAGAACTGTACACTGTACTCTAGGTGGGGCTTCATTAGTGTCTTGTACAGTGGAATTGTGACCTCCCTTTTCCTGCTGGTGATGCCCCTGCCTATGCATCCCAGCATCCTATTTGCTTTACCTGCTGCCTTGTCGCACTGTTTCCCTACCTTGCAGTCATTAGAGATGATAACCCCAAGGTCCCTTTTCTGCTTGGTGCATGCTATATCCTCACCCCCCAACTGATATGTTGTTCCAGGGAGTTTTGTGCCCCATATGCATTATCTTGCACTTCTAAGCATTGAATTTCAACTGCCAAACCCTTGACCGTTCTTCAAGCTTCTGCTGGTCCCTCCTCATTCTGTCTACACCCTCTGGCATATCCACTCTGTTACAGGCCTTTGTGTCATCAGCGAACAGGGAAATTCTGCCTTCTAGGTCCTGTGCAATGTCACTGATGAAGACGCTGAATAGGACCGGCCCCAGTACTGATCCCTGTGGTACCCCACTGGTCACTGTTCCCCCTGTGGAGTGACGGCCATTTACCACCACCCTCTGTGTCCTGTCGCCCAGCCAATTACCTACCCACCATACTGCTGTCCTGCCCACTCCCATATTTCCGTTTGTTTAATAGACTTCTATGTGGCACAGTGTCCAAGGCCTTGCTGAAGTCCAGATAGGCAATGTCCACTGCCCTCCCCTGACCACCTCCCTTGTCACCCAGTCGACAAAAATTCAATGCAGTTGGTCTGGCATGACCTCAACTCAGTGAAACCATGTTACCTTGGGTCCTGTAGTCCACTGGCAACCAGATGTTCCACCAATCTCTCCTTCAGTAGGGCTTCCATGATCTTCCCCACTACCGAGATCAGGCTGACTGGTCTGTAGTTCCCCGCTTCCTCTTTGTTCCCACTTTTGTATAAGGGGACTACATCTGCTGTCCTCCAGTCTTTGGGTACCTCCCCTGTTTCCAGTGATCGGCTAAACAGGATTGCCAGAGGTTCAGCCACCATCTCTCTTAGTTCCTTTAGGGCCCTGGGGTTCAGCCCATCTGGCCCTATTGCTTTTTCAACTCTTATTCCTTCCAGTTCCTTTAGGACCCTTTCCCACGTATAGGGACTTGTGTCAATTTCTGCACCATTCCCACCCCTTGTACTCCCTTCAGGCCCATTACCCTCCTCTTCCTCAGTAAAGACTGAACAGAAATATCCGAAATATTGAAGTCTCCAACCAGCACTACCTCACCCTTGTCTGCCATCCTTTAGAAGGCTAGCGTTGGCTCCCTATCTGTTTCTTCCTCCTGGACTGGTAATCTGTAGACCACTACCGTGCGGATGGCTGACCCCATTTTCCTTTCCAGCTTAACCCACAGTATCTCTCCCCCAATTTTTTCCTGGATCTCTGGGGCCTTTATGCCATCTTACACAAAAAGTGCCACTCCTCCTCCTCCTCTTCTCCCTTCCTGCCGGCCCTGTCTCTTCTGAATATGTTGTAGCCGCATATGGCCATCTTCCAGTCGTGGTTATCATTACACCTGGTCTCTGTGATGGCCACAATGTCCAGGTCCGACTGCACCATGGTAGCCTCCAGATCCTCCATCTTGTTGCTAAGGCTCCTGGCACTGGCACACATGGCTTTCCATGATGTAAACTCTCTGGACTGTTTAGCTGTTCTATTCCAGCCTCCTCCCTGGTTGCCATTTATCCCTGGTTCTCCCTGCTGTCTCTCTTTATGTTGAATTTTGCTCCCTTTCTGCCTGCCCACCCCTTGGGTGATTACCTCCATCTTTTCCACACTGCTTTGCAGAGATATCCACTCCTCCTGTTCACTGGTTCCACTGCTAGCTGTGGGGGGTGGTCAATTAGGTACCCTCCTTGCTGGCCTGCCACCCCCCTTGACTAGTTTAAATGCTTATCTATGTAGCATTTAAACTTATCATTGAGTGCTTGGATTCCCCTCCAGGACGGATGCAGACCGTCATGCTTGAAAAGCCCCCATCCCTCCAGGTGGGTTCCCAGTCACCAATGAATCCAAACCCTTCCTCATAGCACCAGTTCTTCAACCATGAGTTAAAGTTCCTGGTGCATGTACCCCTACACTCTCCCATGCTTCTCACAGGTAGTACTTCTGAGAAGGTGACAGCAGTAGCTACTTGCTTGAGACCGCTCCCCAATTTCCTAAACTCTTCCTGAACTTCCTTAGGCTCCCTGTTTGCCAGGTCATTAGTACCTAGGTGGATAATGACATCCAGCTCACCCCCCCCTGCTTTGCCTTCCCGGTGATCCCCAGGATCTTCCTCTAATCCCTCCATGCCGTGGCACCTGGTAGACACCTCACCTCCCTGTTCTCCCCTCCTGTGTTCCTAGCTGGATCCCTGTTATGACAGAGTCCCAGACCAGGATTCGATTCCTCCTCCTCTGGGGTCCACTGCTCTCCCCACTGAGGTCACCTCCTTGGTTGACCTCCAAATCCTTCCCTTCCACTTCTCTGGGTACCTCTGTTTGGTTGTCTCCATTTGCCCGTGCGGCATATGAGTTCTGGAGTGGAATAGGATTTGGGATGTGCCTCTACCTGACCGCCCTAACCCTCCCCGGGCCCATTGTCATCCAAGTGCTCCTCATTCTTGGCATCCTTTGAGGCAGCGGCATTGGACTGGGTGGTCTCTGGATAGGGGCGAAGGTACTCCTGACCCAGTTTACTTCTGCTCTAAGTCTGGCTACTTCATCCCGCAGTCCAGAGAGATGCTTGCAGATAGGGCAGCACCTCAGCATCTAGAAGGTCTGCCTGAATATGGCTGCCCCGCATCCACTACATTGCACCACTCCCACATTATTCTGCACATTTACTGCTATTCCAGTACTTGTATGTTACTGAAGCTCTCCTTGTAGTTCCCTCTTTATTAATTTACTGTCCTGAAAATCCTGCCACCGATCCTCAGATACTTTTTTTTTAAAGAAGGAAAACAACAAAGTAAATGAGTCAAAACACTTGTGCCAAGGGCGGGCTTCCTTCCCCTTATGCTCCTCCTATGTCATTTGCAATGAGGTCCTGATTTTGCACAGTTGTATACTACTTTTACCCAGTATAGTAGAGGTAAGATGCAATATCTCTTTTTTAGTGTGGTCCTGCTTTTATAATGACTTTTTCTGGGAAGATCATCTTAGATGCAGCATCTCCTTTTCAGTGAGGTTCTGCTGCAGGGTCCCGTTTTTACAGAGTTTCTGCAATATAGTTACCCAGGATAACCTAGCTGAACTTCATTACCTTATTTTCAATGGCATCCTGCTTTGACACATTTTTGTACTGTATTTACCCAAGACAGCACAGCTCAGATGCTACCTTGCTTTTCCCAGTTTTTACACTGTATTTACCCAGGATAGCACAGCTGAGATGCAGTATCTCATTTTCAGAGGGGCCCTGCTTTTACCCATTTTTATGTTGCTTGCACGCATGTGCAAGAAACATAGTGCCATCATCCGAGTTTTCAGAGGTGTGGCACCCGTCTTCCAATTCAGTCAGTGTGTTTGCAGGCGTAGCCCCAGTTCTCCAATCACTGCTGCAGCTGTCTATGACAGCAGTTGAAAATGCAGTGGTCGTACAGTTGAAAGGAAGAGGTCCGCTTCAGTGAGCAGAGCTCTCCCCTCCCCACTCACATACGCAAACATGCATACTGTGTGCTGATGCGCTCCCCCCCCCACGCACACACTGTATGGCTGACAGGGGTGCCCAATCCCCCGTCGGCACCATGCACCCCCAGCAAAATCTGTCCAGGTGTCATGCTGGGAGCCTACCCCAGCGTGGCAAAAACTGTTATATCCGATGGGGGTGCCCAATCCCCCACCGGCTCCATGGCTGCACGCCCCCCCAAAAGCTTTCCAGGTGCCACGCTGGGAGCCCACCCCAATGTGGCAAAGCTTGTTATAGCCGAAGGGGGTGCCCAATCCCCCACCGGCTCCACGGCTGCACTCCCCCCAAAAGCTTTCCAGGTGCCACGCTGAGAGCCCACCCCAGCGTGCAAAAGCTTGTTATACAACGGGTGCCTAACTCGCTGGGCTCCAGCCCCCAAACAGTTTTTTCAGCTGCCACGCTGGGAGCCCACCCCAGCGTGGCAAGCGTCCCACGTCGTCTTAAAAAAAAAAAACTGTAAATAAAAAGGTCCCTCGTAGTCTTCCTGCCCCACAACCCGCACCCACCCACTGCGCACCCTGCCTCCCCACACCCCTCACCCATACTTACCAGGAGTCAGTGCGATGATTTCGTGGACCAGGAATACGTCTGCACTCTTCAAAGCCGACCGTGAACTGAGGAAATGCCGGTAAGCTGTATAATGGAATTAATAGGGTTTTATCAACTTTGTTGCATATATCAGGCATTTTGGGGAATTTTGGGCCCAAATTTTCAACATGGGGTTTTTAGGACCCCTCCTCATGAATTCTTGCACTGTCATGGTGTTAATCACACCCAAAGGGTGATTTCACAGTCACTGCGTGAAATCACCTTTTGGGACCAATTAACGAAATGACACTGCCAGTGTTCATAAGGTGGGCTCTCAACAAGTCTATGTTGAAAATTTGGTGGGAAAATTCCTTAAAATGATTGTTTTATGAGCATGCATTGCACAGTTCCTACGCACGTTCGTAAGTTCACGAATTTTCAATATTTTCACTCCAGATTTACAACATTGCCATTTTACCACACCTCCTTATGAGCAATACAGATGTCATTTTTCTCTTGCCCAAAATGTGTTTCTGCCCATGTAGCGCACAATGGCGCAGTTGGTGTGCGAAATCAATGTTTGGGACAGATTAAGAAAATCACAGTGACACTGTTCATGAGCAGAGGTCTTAAAATGGCCATGTTGAAAATTTGGTGAAAAAATTCCTAAAAATGACTGTCTTACGAGTGTGCGTTGCGCAGTTCCTACCCACGCTGGTAAGTTCACAAATTTTTAATATTTGCACTCCAGATTTTCAAAATTGCCATTTTACCACACCTCCTTATGAGCAGTGCATCTGTCATTTTTCACATCTCGCCCAAAATGTGTTTCTGTGCATGTAGCGCACAATGGCGCAGTCAGCGTGCGCAATCAATGTTTGGGACAGATTATGAAAATTACAGTGACACTGTTCATGAGCAGAGGTCTTAAAATGGTTATGTTGAAAATTTGGTGAAAAAATTCCCTTCAGCCGTTCTGCAATGTTACTAATGAAGACCCTGCAGCACCCCACTGGTCACCCCCTCTCCCTAGACTGCACCCCATTTACCACCACTCTCTGCCTCCTGTCTGTTAGCCAGTTTCTAACCCAGTTTACCACCCTTTCCCCCCATGCCCATCCTACCCAACTAGTTTATCAGCCTCCTATGTGGGATGGTGTCAAAGGCTTTGCTGAAATCAAGGTAAGCATTGTCCACTGCCCCACCCTGGTTTACTTCCATTGTCACCCAGTCAAAGAAATCAACCAGATTTGTCTGACATGATGTCCCCACTGTGAATCCATGTTGTCTATGGTCCTGGGCTCCAATGGCTTCTAGATGCCCCACTATCCTTTCTTTAAGCAATGCCTCCATGATCTTCCTCACTACTGAGGTGAGGCTGACTGGCCTATTGTTCCGTGCCTCTTCCCTGCCGCTGCATTTGCGTAGAGGGACCACATGTGCCCTCCTCCAATTCACTCATGTTGAATGACTCAGTGAACATGGCTGCCAGAGGTACTGCTATCTCCCTTCGCAGTTCTCTTAATATCCTTGGGTGTATGCCATCTGGTTCCATCGCTTTGTCCACCTTCAATTTAGTGAGCTCCTGCAGGACTATTTTACCTTTGAATGGACTATTGTCCACCTCTTCACCCCTTGGCAACTGCTGTACTGCTGTGGCCCTTGCCCCTCCCACTCTTCTGTGAATACTGAGCGGAAAGACACAGTGGTTGACTTGGGGGGAAGGCATGGAACTATCACTTCCAAATACCTAAACAGCACATACAAGCAAGCAACATTCGGCATTGACAAATGCTTGTTATAATTATTTAGCTAGGATAGCCCAACTGAAAGGCAAGCTGCAGTTTCAGTGGGGTTCAGCTTTTACAATGAATTTTTCCCAGGATAGAGGAGCCTAGATGCTCAATTCAGTGGGGGCTCTGCTGTAATGGTTTCTATTTTTACACATTTTTACTGTATATTTACCCAGGAGAAACCAGATGAGATGCAATATTTCATTTTCAGTGGTGTCCTGCTTTTACACATTTTAGATTGTATTTACCCAGGATAGGCCAGCTGAGAGGCAATATTTAATTTTCAGTGGGTTCCCCACAGTTTGACCCCAAATTTCCAACAGTCTTTTTATGACCTGACGTTATGATTAAGACGGGTGGAATTTTTTAAATCCCATCTGAAAGGTAATTTTGCAGTGCATCTACACAAAACAAGTTTCAGAGGGGAGTTGAAGAATGACACCTATCATGTTCATGAGGTGGGGTAACACAAGGAATATGTTGAACATTGGGGCCAAAATAAATGTTGGAACAATTCAATGTCTCTTCCTAAATTAGTTGTTTTTTTTCACATTTTGACCCCAAATTTTCAACATAGTCTTTTTATGACTCCTTGCTATGATCAATACAGGTGAATTCTTTTTAAATTCAGTCGGAAAGGTGGTTTCATAGAGGGACTCCAAAAACATGTTTTAAAGGGGATTTGAAAAATGACACCTGTCATGTTCATCAGGTGGGGTAACAAAAGGACTATGTACCCATCTGGTGTCAAAATCCACAAAACCACAAAGCTATCAGTACATGCTGAAAAAAATTGATGATGTTTCCTTATGACATTGTTGTTTTTTGACATTCTGTCCCCAAATTTTTAACACTGTCTTTTTAGGGCCCTACTTTATGATCACGGCAGATGGAAATTTTTAAATCCCATTCGAAATGTGATTTTGCAGAACAAATGCAAAAACATGATTTGAAGGAGAGTTAATAAATGACACCTGTCATGTTTGTGAAGTGGGGTGACAGGGGGGCGATGCTGAAAATTAGGGGCCAAAATCTGCACACATCACAATGTCATGAGTAAACGTCGAACAAATTTATTGTTTCTTCATGACTTTGTTGTTTTGTGATATTTTGACTCCACATTTTCATTGCAGGTTTTCTATGATCCCTTCTTCTGAACAGGAGAGGTATCACTTACAAAATTATGGCTGAAAAGTCATTTAAGACCATAGCTGCAAAAACACATTTTGGTCTGGATCTGAAAAACACCTATCACATTCATGATGTAGTGTGAAACAATGGCTATGTTGAAAATTTGTGGTCAAAATATTGAAAATTACCAAAGTTATGAGTAAGTGTTGAAAAATGTCTATGTACCTTGATAACTTTTTTTTTTTAATATTATAACCCACCTCATGAACTCAGTAGGTGAAAATATTCAAGTCCTGCTCACAAGGGGATTTTGAGGTGTGAATGCGAAATCCTCTTTCAGGCCAGATTTGAAAACTTTACCTACCTTGTTCATGAGGTGGTCTCAAAAGGCCACTTTGAAAATATTGGGGCAATATTAAAATGACCAAGTTATGAGTACAAGTTTAAAACACATTGAAATACATTGACCCATGCTTACCTAATTTTCTCAGTTCCCAGTACAGTATTGAAGAGTGAAGATGTGTCTCTGGTCCAGGGAGTAATACAGTGTTGGATCCCCAGTACGTAAGTTAAGAGTATGAGGGGTTGGGGATGCGGATGCTGAGTAGGGGATTTAGTTGGGGGAATGTAACGGCGGCGGGGGGCAACAACAGACATCAATGGACCATCTTTTTTTTTTAACAGGGTGTAAAATGTTTTTCTTAAAACTATGAGGAACAGTTTTCTTTATTTCAGATACTGACACTGGGGATTGGGCACCCTACTGTCAGTTTAATATTTAGGGGGAATGGGTAGTGTGGAGAGGGAGGAAGGATACTTGGCAGAGGGTGGGATCTTCCATAGGAACGGGAAGCAAACATGAAGGTGGGAGGGATATTTGGCATGGGGTGGGATTATTTCAAAGAGGTATAGTCATGGGAAGCGATGGGGAAATGGGAGGAATACTTGGCAAAGAGTTAGATCTTCCATGGGCACCGAAAGCAACTGGTGAGGTGGTAGAGATACTTGGCAGAGGGTGGGATTATCTGAAAGAGTCACAGACACAAGAAGCAATGGGAAGGTGGGAGGAATACTTGGCAGAGAATGGTATTTTCACAGTCGCATTGCAGGGTGGAGGATAAGGTGCAGGCTAATCATGACATTGATCAGCTGTTAGCTGGGTGGTATCATGCAGATCAAAGCAAAGAGCCACCTGTGATTTGGGTGGCTCTTTTCTCTGAACTTCCTGAAGCTTCTGCCCAGCAATCACTGAAGAGCATCATGATCAGCCTGGCTGGTGATTGGTCTGAGTCTTCCAAGCCCCTGCAGACTGCCCTGCATTGGATTGATAGTGACACCTCTCAAATCCACCATCAAAGCAATATGTTTGCTTTGTGCACTTGAGAAAATAAAAAGGGAATTCATTTTCAGAATTCCTGGTTTTCACTGCATAAATCCCAGATCTGCTGAACCGTCACAGAAAACATCACATTTTTAGCAATATCTTAGGGCTGGTTGGGCACATACTTCTATGGTGTCTCTAATTTTTGGGGACATTCCTGATTTTGCCTCAAAAATGTCACCAGCCACTGCTAAAATTTGCATTACAGTCCCTGAAGAGTAGGGATTTGAAACAAAAATAATGCAATACATTACAGTCTAGTTCTTCAACAGGAAATGGTTTCCTCACTTAGTGATGTGCTGCTGTAGTTTACTGAGCTGATATGACCATTTTTAAGAAGAATCCTTGATTTTAGTAATTTCTCCCTTATTTTTTGATTTGTCCCTAATTTATGAGGAAGGCGTTGCATATCTTTTTTAAAAAGTCCACCACTGCACATGACAGATCAAACAAGGCAATATAATGAGCTTCTCTACCTACTTGTCCCTGCTGTGAGCTATTCAATAAATGGTTTCATCTTTCATTCTCATGCCGATCCCCAGGTCTCCCTTGCAGAGGGCCTTATAAATAATGTGGTCCAACATATGTGTGATTTGTTTGTACACAGTCTGTGTGGTTCTTCACCCCCATACTACTCTGTCAGCAGGGCTTGAGGACTTTATTCGTGGACCATGACCACCCTTTTCATGGACATGGAGCTCTGCAAAGTGGGACAGGAATGCAGGGTGAGGCATCTGACCAGACAACAAGGGCCCCATATTCAGCCATCTACACTGTGCTGCGCTTGTGTGCTGCAAGCGCTACAGCCAGTACCCTAACACTGGAATAGTCAAAGCAACTACCCCAGAGCTAATATCTTTGTACATAGGGCTGTATACACACTGCACAAATGCACTGCATAGGTGCAGAGCAAATAATGTAGGTGCAGCGCAAATACACTTGTGTAGCACTGAATAAAGCACTGAGTATAGCGTTGAACACACAGGATAACAGTACAGTGGATGTGAGGAGAGCTCCAAAGAACAGCAAACACAACACAGAACCATAGGTATCAAATCATAATTTACATAGTATAAATGGCAATAGGCTGTAAAAATAAATAAACAGCAACTTGAACAACAGCAACCACAATAACAGGGGGAGTGGGGAGAAGAGATAATGAACAACCATCCGTGTAAATGGAGTAGAGGAGCATAAAAGCAAATGGGCAATCACACGTATGGGGGGGAGAAAACAAAAGAAAATGGGCAACTGCACATATAAATGGGTCAGGAGAAAATAAAGGAAAATGGGCAATCACTTGTGTGTGTACAGGCAACAGTGGTGTTGTGCTTTGCATGCCTGGGGAGGCCTGGTGATGTGGACCATGGCTGGACCAACAAAGTGTACAGGCACAGCAGTACCCCACAGATCTACATTCTGCATACACATCCTACTGCAGCCATAAGCATGCATTCTGTATGGGCTGTGGCACACCACACACATGGCACATCACTGCTGCATGCCCTGTCTGTAATGGTGTACCTGTGTGCAGTGATGATTGGCACACCAGGATACCCTGATATTGCCATGTCTACAATCCCTCTATTGGGTTCATGGCTACTTTTTACCCACTACAGGTCCTTGCATCTCCCATCATTTGTCTAATGAAATAGAGTATTTGTTGCAATGCAGATATTTAACAGGTACACACAGAACTACTCTATCACATCTAACCAAATTATTCACATGTGCATGTCTCGAGGTCCCCTTCCCTACTGATTTCCCCTGCTGGCAGCCTTATCGACATTGTAGTTATACCACTAGAGTCCCAGCCAAATGTAGATTGCAGCCTCCCAGCAGTAGCAACATCTAAACTAGTCAGTGAACCCACTCATGATGGGACAATGCTGGACCTGGTACTCATGAACAAGGACAGTGTTGCAGATGTCAAAGTGGGAGGCCACTTGGGGACCAGTGATCACCATATGGTGTGGTTCAATATAAGGAGGGCTGAGAAACTGAACCACACAAGGGTGATGGTCCCATTCTTCAGAAGGACAGAGTTTAAAATGATGGGTGAATGCCTCAGGAATGACCTAGTGGGGGATGATCTGGGTACGGTGGAGGAACAGTGGACGAAGATAAAAGGGAGCACAGAAAAGGCAACAAACCTTTGTGTCAAACAAGTGTGCAAAACCAAGAGGAAAAAGAGACTGCTATGGTTCTCAAAAGAGGTGGCTGAAGAGGCAAAAGCTGAAAGGATAGCTTTCAGAAGGTATAAGAAGACTCAGGGGGAGGAGGTTAGGGAGGTGTATCAGGGGAAACATAGACGTTAATGGCAGATAAGGACCGCAAGGCCCATCCAGTCTGCCCATTTCTTTTTCTACCTTATAAATGTGACATCGGCCTTTGCTCTGTCAGTGGCCTATCTATTCATACTCATTTGTATTGCTCCCTTATGCCTATCCCATGCCTGTTTGAAGCCCTGCACTGTATTCATAGCCACCACTTCTTGAGGTAGGCCATTCCATGCATCCACCACCCTTTCTGTGAAAAAGAATTTCCTCACATTTCCCCTTAATCGACCCCCCTCTAATCTCATGCTGTGTCCTCTTGTCCTGCTATTTTTCTTATATTTAAACATGTTAGACTCTTTCACCTTGTTAATACCCTTAAGGTGTTTGAATGCCTCGATCATATCACCTCTCGCCTCCTTTGCTCAAGGGTATACATATTGAGCTCTGTTAATCTGTCCTCATATGTCTTTTGATGCAGTCCCTGCACCATTTTTGTTGCCCTTCTCTGGACTGCCTCAATTTGTTAATGTCTTTGTGAAGGTGTGGCCTCCAATACTGCATGCAGTACTCCAGATGGGGCCTAACCAGTGTCTTGTAAAGAGGGATTATTACCTCCCTCTTACGACTTGTGATACCCCTACTAATACACCCTAACACCCCCCTAGCCTTACCTACTGCTTTAGAGGTCTGCTTGGATGATTTCAGGTAATCAGTGATGATGATGCCCAAGTCTCTTTCTTCCTTTGTGACTGCTAGCAACTCCCCTCCCAGCCTATAGGTGGCTTCAGGGTTTCTCTTCCCTATGTGCATGATCTTGCACTTCTTTGATTAAATCCCAGTTGCCACTCTTCTGACCATTTTGCTAGTTTATCCAGAACTCTTCTCATTCTTCCCACCCCATCTGGATCATCTACTCTGTTGCAGATCTTGGTGTTATCTGCAAACAGACAAGCCTTACCCTCTAGTCCACCTGCAAGGTCACTAATGAAGATGTTGAAGAGGACTGGCCCCAGGACTGATCCCTGAGGTACCCCACTTGTGACTTGCATCTCTTCTGACTGTATACCATTTGCCACCACTCTCTGTTTTCTGCCCGTCAACCAGTTTGCCACCCAGTTGACCAACTTCTGACCCACCCCAAGCCTACCCAGCTTATTTATCAATCTTCTATGTGGAACAGTGTCAAAAGCTTTGCTGAAGTCAAGGTAGGCGACATCAACTGCTCCCCCTTGGTCCACCACTCTGGTTACCCAGTCAAAGAAATCTATGAGATTAGTTTGACAGGACCTTCCTTTGTAAACCCATGCTGTCTTGGATCCTGTGCCCTATGGATTCCAGGTGTTGCACTATCCTTTCCTTAAGAGTGCCTCCATAATCTTGCCCACTACTGAGGTAAGACTGACTGGTCTGTAGTTCCCTGCCTCCTCCCTGCTACCACTCTTGTGGAGCGGGATCACATGAGCCCTTCTCCAGTCTTCTGGGACCTCTCCTGTGCTCAGAGACTCACTAAACAGTTCTTCTAATGGCTCTGCTAGTTCCACCTTTAGCTCCTTAAGTACCCTGGGATGTATGCCATCAGGTCCCATTGCCTTATCCACCCTGAGCTTAGCAAGCTCTTGTAGGACCCTTTCTTTGTGAAGGGAGTAGTGCCACCTCCTCCCCTGTGTCCATGGTGCTGAGCTGTGGGCCCTGCCCCACCTTCTCTTCAGTAAATACTGAGCAAAAGTATCTATTTAGGATAGATGCTTTTACAGGGTCCTCCTCCTCACATGCTCCCTTTTCTCCATTAAGCTTAGCAATCCCCCCTCTGGACTTTCTCCTTTCACTAATGTATCTATAAAAAGTCTTGTCACCTTCTTTTACTGTTCGTGCTAGTGTTTCCTCAGTTTGAAACTTTGCCTACCTTACTGCCTTCCCTGCTTCCCTTAGGGCAGTTTGGTATGCATCCCTATCTTCATCCCGCTGTGTTCCCTTATATTTTCTGAAGGCCAGCCTATTGGCTCTGACCTTTTCTGCTACTGTATTTGAGAACCAAAGTGGTTTCCTTCTTCTTTTGCACTTCCTTTTCTGTCTAACACAATGGGATATTGCTTCAAGTACTGAATCCTTAATGCTTGCCCACATTGCCTGTACCCCCTCACCTGTGTTTCTTTTTGCCAGGGCTAGCTTAACTCTGTTGGCCATCTTATCAAAGTCAGCTCCTCTGAAGTCCCATATGTTTGCCTTGGAATGGGATGATTTAGATGTAGTAACCAAATTGAACCATACCATGTGATGGTCACTGGCCCCCAGGTGACCTTCTACCTGGAGATCTGTGATCTCTTCCCTGTTAGTCAGTACTAGATCTAGGATAGCCCTGTCTCTTGTGGGTCATTGTACCAGTTATTTGAGCACTACTAGAGAGAAGCAGGCAAAGCAGTAAGGAGCACAAAGGCACAAACTGAAGAGAGAATAGCACAGGTGCTAATGAAAGGGGACAACACATTTTTAGGTAACTAACTGAAAAGAGGAAAACCAGGGGTGGGATTACAAGGTTAAAAAGGGAAGGGGGGCTGTGCAGAGGGGTAGTGTTGCTCAGATAGTATCCTAGAAATTAGGATACCAACAGATACCTCCAATTTGGCCAGATTGTTGCTGTGGTAGAACAGTAGTGCTATCTAACCATGGATCCTATCAACTAGGATACCTGGATCCTAACCAGGATCCATCAGTATCTGGCCCTGGATCCTAACTATCTGCCTAGGATCCATGGATCCTAACCAGGATCCATCACTATCTGGCCCTGAATCCTAACCATCTGTCCTAGGATCCATAGATCCTAACTAGGATACCTGGATCCTAACCAGGACCCATCACTATCTGGCCCTGAATCCTAACTATCTGCCCTAGGATCCGTGGATCCTAACTGGGATACATAGATCCTAACCAGGATCCATCACTATCTGGCCCTGGATCTTAACTATCTGCCCTAGGATCCATGGATCCTAATCAAGATATCTGGATCCTAACTAGGACCCATCACTATCTGACCCTGGATCCTGCATTTGTCTTTGGCAGGATATCTGGTAGGATCCAAGTCAGGATACCAGCACTATCTGACAGATAGTGGTAGGACCCACAAAAGCACTATCTGATAAACACTACAGAGGGGGGACCAACAAAAAGCAGACATTCTGAACAAATACTTCTGTTCAGTGTTCACAGAGGAAGGAGAAGGGGAAGGGCCACAAAAAAGTAACAAACACTTTGGAGGGGGGGAGATGGACACTAGTTGTTTTTTGGAGGCGAGCGTCCTGAAGGGACTTGCTAATCTGAAGGTGGACAAAGCAATGGGGCCAGATGGTGTGTATCCAAGGGTATTGAGGAAGCACAGGGAAATACTGGCTGCATCTTTTACAGTTCCATTTAACAGCCCACTGGAAATAGGAGTGGTTCTGGAGGACTGGAGGAGGGTGGATGTAGTCCCACTGCACAAAAGTAGAAGCAGGGAGGAAGCTAGCAATTATAGGCCAGTCAGATTCACATTGGTGTGGAAAAGTTAAAGGAATCACCGCTAAAGGAAAGTATTGCGAAATATCTTGAATCCATCGGGTTACAAGACCTGAGGCAGCATGATTTCATAGGGGGAGGTCATGTTGCTGGACACTGTCGCTGTTACCGAGACATGGCACATAGGGAACCATGTCTGGGACATAGATGTGCCAGGATGTGTTCTATTCTGGAAAGATAGGGTAGGAAAAAAGGGAGGAGGAGGAGGAGGAGTGGCTATCTACGTTAGGAAGGCAATAAAAGCTACAGAAGTACAGGGCATACAGGAGGAAGCGGAGGCACTGTAGGTCACACTGGAAACAGAGAATGATGCTGCCATCCGAGCAGGCATGATCTACAGACCTCCAGCACAGGGGGAGGAGTTGGACAATGAACTAGATGAAATCATCCACAAAATGGCAGCAAAAGGGGAAATACTACTGATGGGAGACTTCAATTTGCCAGATGTCAGTTGGAGCTGAGACATCCTGGAAGCTCTTCAGGGGGTGGGACTCAGACAGCTATTGGTAGAACACACTCGTGAGAGAGCAATATTGGACCTGGTGCTCACCAATAGGGACAGAGTTATGGAGGTAGAAGTGGTGAGCCACCTGGGGTCCAGCAATCACTGTACAGTGTGGTTTAACGTGAGGACAGTGTAGGAATCCAGCCACACAAAGGCAAGGGTCCTGGATTTCAGAAGGGTTGATTTTGCAAAATTAGGTATGTCTGAAGAAAGCCCTGAGGGGAAGGGTGGAGCAATGGGCACATTTTAATGGAGCCATAACTACAGCAACAAGCCTTTGCATTAAGCAAATAAGTAAAACAAAGAGGATTAAAAAAACACTGGTTCTCAAAGGAAGTAGCAGAGTGGGTGAAGGAAAAAAGGTTAGCATTCAGAAAATACAAAGAAACACAGAGGACGGAAGACAGAAGAATGTATCTGGAAAAGCTAAAGGAGGTGGGAAAAACAGTCAGAAAAGCCAAATCACAGACAGAGAAAAGAATAGCCAAGACAATTAAAGAGCCACCAACACCTCAAGAAGAACTTTCAGAAATATAATATTTGGATACAAAGCAGCTTATATTTCTCATTAGGTCTGTATTTATCTCCATTAATTATTACTGAGGTCATATGCATGAAAACAGGAGAGTTGTTCCTTGAGGCTTCATCAGTTCTTATTACTTCTTCCCAACCTGTCATAAAATTCTGCTTGTGACATTACAGTTATTCCCATGGCAACAGACTGTGATGTCACAACAGGGCATTATAATTTCAAGTAGGGAATAAGCTATAGAGGCAGATGAGCTCTAAGGGGTAAACATCTTGTTCATGTGGGAATTTCTTCAGTAATAAATAATGGAGAGCAGAAATCTATAGAAAATATATGAAATACAAGCTGAATTGTGTCTAAATATTATGTTTTCTAAAGTTTTTCCAAAGGCGTCAGCTGCTCTTTAAGAAAGGAGACAAGACCTTTTTTTTTGCATAATCTGTTTATTTAATTTTACATTTGCTAGTACAATCATACAACAATCATATTTTCCACATTCCATATTACACAGAAAAGAAAAAGGAACAATTTAGGAACTAAGAACAAAGAACATTAAAATGGTATGCCCCTCCAACAGCGACACCAACACAGCGACCTACGTCGCTGTCGACAAAATTGACAGCTTTGCAACAGGTCACTGTGTTGGTGTGCCTGAGACAGGGGCACACTGTCTCCTGGTCCTGCACCCCCTCCCTGAATCAACTCAGGATCAGAGTTGACAATCTCTAGCGAGGGTGGAGTGGGGGGCAGGGCCCCAATATGGGGGGGTTCGGGGGCGATGCCCTCAGATAAAAAAACAGGACCGGGAGATATTTGGGATTTATGTCTACCGCAACTTGCGGTAGACATAAATCTTCGTCACTGTGATGCCGGTCAACAAAAGTGTTGCTGAACTGGCATCATAGATCCCATTAAAACATGGGTCTATTTCATCACAAACAATATACAGTATTCATCAGTAAATAACAATTTTATATTTTCTGTTTCTCTATCACCTGGTACCTTACTACCTTAGTCTCCTCATTTCCCTTTTCATATTTTATATTTCATGTTTCTAGGGGGTAAAAGTTGGGTGCTGGCCTTCCCTCTTCCTAGTGGTGCCTCTACCTTCCCCGGCCTTTACCAGCTATGTTAGGCCTTCTCTCAACAGCTGTGCCTCCCCCAAGGATAGCAAGCTCAAAAATGGTTCCCACGCAGACAAGAAACTTTCTGCCCGCCACTTAACTTCATATGTTAACTGCTCAAATTCTAGTGCCTGTATAGCTAGTATGCGTCACTGTTGTGCTGTCGGTTTATTTCCTGTCATCCAGGAGTTCAAAATACAGTGTCTCACAAGCACCAGTAAGACCCTTGTCCACCCAGGCAGCACCCCCCAACCCTTAACTCCCAAGTCCTCTATCCCAAATAGCAGCAGGAGGGGTTCTACCGAGAATGTTCGCCCCCATCATCCCTATCTCTATAACTATGTCCTTCCAGAATCTCTGTATAACTGGGCACTTCCAGAAATAGTGGTAGTAGGTCCCCATCTCCTCCCCACATCTCCCACAGGTCGGAGGCACAGCTGGGTTGAATTTATGTATTATAACAGGGAGGCAGTATAGTCTGTGAATGCCTTTATAAAACGACTCTTTATACTTGTTACAGCTTAATATATCTTTATGCAGGCCTAATATCCCCCAGTCCTTATCCCGGATGTTTATCCCCAGGTCTTTCTCCCAAAGCACTTTAGTTTTCTGAGTGAGGTCTGGAAAGAACTGCCTACCTATCTGGGCAGCTTTCCCTATCAGGCCCTTGTGACTGTCCTAGCCGAGTACACTAAAAATTCCTCCTAATCTAGGAGGGAAATCTCCCCCGAGCTACGACCTAATCTCCTCCTGTAGTCTCTTACTTGCAAATATCGAAAAAAATGAGTTTGGGATAGCCCAGCTCCCATAGCTCTTCAAAGGTGAGTAGCTCCGCTCTCCTCTTCAGTAGCCCTAGGCTTGTCAGACCCCTCCTTTCCCATTCACTATGTCCATTTTCCTCCAAACCTGGAAGGAAAAATGAGTTTCTGGCATTGGGAAGTAGCCAGGTCTCCTCTTCCCCCACCCCTATCTTTTTCCTAATCTGGGCCCAGCTGTCTAGCACTGCAGCTATCATCGGATTCCCTTGACCTAGTCTATTATATGCCTTATGACCCCCCCTTTGCCAAATACGCTGATAACCGCCCCAGGCATCCTTCCTCTTCAAGATCCAGCCACCCCGCTTCCCTTGGCCTATTAACCCAGTACTGAATGTATCTATATTGAACTGTCAGGTATTAATTTTTGATATCCAGAAAATGCATTCCCCCCTCCCCATATCGGCTTTAAGGCATTGGAGACTCATACGTGGATGTTTGCCCTGCCATAGAAAGTCAGAGAATGCTTTCTCCATCCGCTTGATGTCCATCCCAGTCAGCGGAACATGCACCATCTGCATGACATATAGGAGGCGGGGCAACACATTTGTTTTCAACAGATTCACCATCCCCATCCAAGATATGGGCAGCACCCGCCATCGGCGTAGTTCGCTCTCAATAGTTTTAGACAAACGGGTATAATTCATCCAGTATAAGGATCCTCTCTCCCTCATCACATTTACACCTAGATATGTAAAAGATGTGGTGACCTCCTTTAAGCCCTATGTATTAGCCCATTGTTCCCCACCCTTCTCCTTTAGTGACATATATTCCAACTTACCCACATTGATCTTATATTCTGAAAATGCTACAAATTGGGCTATTAGGTCTAGCAAGGGTGGCACCGTCCTCCTGGGGTCAACAAACAGCAGCATGTCATCTGCATAAAGCATTATCTTATGTTCATGACCTATTCTTCCCTGTAAACCCTTAATGTTCTGGTCTGCCCTTATCCTAGTTGCCAATGGCTCAATAGCCAAAGCAAACAACAGTGGGGAGAGGGGGCACCCCTGTCTTGTTCTCCTGTACAAAGGGAATCTGCCCAAGAGGGACCCACTCACTAATACAGAGGCCACTGGAGCCTTATACAGTGCCCAAACCAATGCCAAGCGGTCCCCCAGACCAAACCGGGATGCTACTTCAAACAAGTATTCCCATTCTATATGATCAAAAGCCTTCTCATCGTCCATGGATAGTACTGAGATATCTCTCTCACTTCAAGAACCACCCCCTCCAACATTGAACAATCTTCTCATATTATGATAGGAGAGACGACCCTTTGCAAACCCAGTCTGGTCAGGCTGAACCAACTCTGGTAGCACTTGGTCCAGGCAATTGGCCAATGCTTTTGCTAGAATTTTCAGATCACTATTCAGCAAAGAAATTTATTTATTCATTTATTTATTAGCTTTTGGTAACCAGGTAAATACATTAGGCAAAAGACCTGCCTGCATGGGCCTACATGAGGCACACTCTGCCACATCCTTACCAGATTTTGGCAGCACACATATCACCACCTCGTAACAGGTAGCTGGGAGTGCCCCCTCTTCCCCCACCTCCTTGAATACCTCCCACAAGGAGTCAGTCAGCTCTCCAGTCAGGACCTTATGATATTCCGCCGGGAACCCATCCGGTCCACTGGCTTTCCCTCTTTTAAGGCTTTGTATTGCTTTCCTAATCTCTTCACGGATCAGTTCATCACCTAACAGATCCTGCTGTGCATCCGACAGTTTTGGTAGCTTTACTCCTTCTAGAAAGGTTTGTGCCAGATCCCTCTTCCCCTCACATTCAGCTGTATACATTTTCTGCTACAACTTGTGAAACTGTTCCTTAATGCTAATTTTATACCTTCTGAGGTGCCCTTTATCATCTTTGATCCCCGATATCATCACTACTCCCTTCTTCCCTTTTATTAAATTCACTAGTAAGGGACCTGGTTTGTTACCCCATTTATAAAAGATGGTCTTTATAAAGAACCATGACCTTCAGGCCTCCCCCGTCAACATGCCATTTAAAGCATCTCGTGCTACCACCAGTTGTTGGAGAGTGTCCCCCTTTTCCCCCCTCGCTACTCATCTCTCTAAGTCTTTTATCTGTTGCTCCATTCTTTCCCTTTTTTCTTTCTTTTCCTTCTTCTGCTTCGCTACGTAGCTTATAATTGCCCCCCTAATAAAAGCCTACCTGGCATCCCAGAAAACCCTGTTATTTGGGGCTGTGTCTTTGTTTTCTGCCCTATATAGTCCCCACTGGTCTTTTAGATACTTCTGGAACTCCTCTCTACTTAATAAATATCTGAGGAATTTCCACGGCAGGGGATCTCCCTTACTTTCTGCCACCATAAGCGAGAGACAGGCAGTGAACGGAGTTCAGTTCATAAAGAGGAAAGTGACCAGTGGGGTGCCTCAGGGGCCAGTGCTAGGCCCAGTCCTCTTTAATGTCTTCATAAGCCTCATTGCAGAGAGGCTGGAGGGGAAGATGTGCCTCTCTGCAGATGACACAAAGATCTGTATTAGGGTCCACACACCCAGAGGGATGTGGAAAGAATAAGGAACCTGGGCAAGCTGGAGGAGTGGTCAAGTGTATGGCAGCTGAGATTCAATGCAAAGAAGTGCAAAATTATGCACTTAGGGCACAGGAACCCAAGAGAGGAGTACTCAATGGGGGGGGGGGTTGCTGTTGGCCACAAAACAGGAGAGGAATCTAAGGGTGATTATATCTGAGGACCTAAAGGTGACCAGACAGTGTGAGAATATACGAACATACAAAGAAGCCAGCAGAAGGAGGCCAATTGGTAGAGCAAGTCTGCTTGTAGTGCAGGGTCCACAGCTTGAGCTACCGTCCCTGCCCTCCCTCCCCACTCCTCCCATTCTCCCTACCCATGATCCTCACTTCCCCCCATGCCTATCCCAGCCTCTCTTAAAGCTGCCCACTGTCTTCAACAAGATGACCTCTTCCGGCAGTGCATTCCAAGTGTCCACCACCCTCTCTGTGAAGAAGTGCTTCCCGACCTCCCTCCTAAACCTCCCACCCTCCAGCTTAAGACTGCGCCCCCTCATGTTATGGTTGCCACTCAGCTTAAAGAGACTCTCCTTATCAACCTTATTTATCCATTTCAAGTACTTGAAGGTCCAATTCATGTCCCCTCTCTCTCTCCTGTCTTCCAGGGAGTATATGTTCAGTGCCCTCAACCTCTCCTTGTATGCCTTACCCTGCTGACCCGTTATCATCTTTGTAGCCCTCCTCTGGAACTTCTCCAGCAGGTTAATGTCCTTTTTGAGGTGTGGGCACCAGTACTGAACTTCATACTCTAGATGCGGCCTTACCAGTGACCTGTACAAGGGCAGCATAACCTCCTCTCTCCTGCTACTGATCCCTCTAGATATGCATCCCATCATCTTGTTTGCCTTTGCTGCTGCTTTCTTGCACTGCGTGGAGTGCTTCAGGTCACTAGTGATCATCACTCCCAGGTCCTTGTTCTAATGGGTAACTTGTTTTAAGTTACTCATAGGCTATTATTGTCATAGACTGTCCAGCTAAAAATTTACAGGTTTTCACCAAATAAATTTTCACTTGAGTGTCACCTTGGATGTGGTAAGGACTTCAGTGCAGATCTTGTTCTCCAAAGTTAGTTGAGAAAAGTACTTGTAGCCATGCACATGGTCCATTTTATGCATCTTTGCTCCTAATACCATGGGAAAACAGTGCCTATTAGAGCTTTACAGCCATTCAAATAATATTACAAATAGTATTAAATTAAAGGTATAATATGCACTGATATGGCTGTTTCAGACACTAGCACTTGACATTGTATGTCTCCGCTAACACTTTTTGGCTCTTCTTGAGATACTGTTTTTTTTTTCCTTTTTTCCAAACTGCATTCATAATGGCCAACAGTTCAGCTCTTAAAACATGGCTTGTAAGTGGGACCCCCTTCCCCAACCCGAATCCAGGCATCCACCACCTCCACACAATTGATCCACAAACTTAAAACTCTTCTTTAGGGGTGCACCTCTCATGAGGAAAGTGTCATATTAGCGAATGGGATCCGACTTATGAATCCGGAGGACTCGGCTAAAGTAATTCATTACTTGCAGACCTGGATAAATTTAACACGCATCCCTCTGGAGCCCCACCCCCCCAAAATTGCATCATTGATCCTCACCCTCACCTAATTTCCATTTTAAGTTAGTGTCTAAAACAGAGGTCCTCAAATTACTAAAGAATATCCAAAACACTGGTTCAGCTTGGTATGATAAATTGGAACCAAGGCTACTTAAAATCGCAGCTCATGCTATCACCTCCCTATTACTTGACTGTTTAATAGGTCCCTTCTTAAAGGTCGAGTCCCTGCAGAGTGGAAAGTGGCCTTTATTACCACAATCCATAAAGGACGGTTGAGAGAGCACGTGGAGAATTACAGACCAATATCTCTCCTTCCCACCCTAAGCAAAGTGTTAGACAGGATTGTACATAACCAGCTTCAGGATTATACTGTATGTGCCATCACAGTATTCTAACAACACGGCAACATAGTTTTAGAGAAAATCATGGTACAAGCACCGCTTTAGCCAGCCTCACTACAGATATCCTCTCCGCCTTGGATAATGGCCTGTTAACTGCTGTGGTCTTTATCGACCTCACCAAGGCCTTCAATCTGGTGGACCACCAGCTGCTCATCATGAAACTGAAAACCCTAGTCCTAGACAGTCTGTCAACACAGTGGTTCTGTGATTACCTTCATGGAAGGTCACAGATCGTTAAATGGCAGGGTGCTCTATCTGACAAACGACCTATCCTGGACGGAAACCCACAGAGTTTGATTTTGGGACCTCTACTGTCCTCCTTGTTTATTAATGATATGCCTCAACATTGTGGGGGGGCACAACGTGACCTTATATGCTGATGATGCAGTGTTATATAGGTCCTCCCGTGATGTGGCACAACTGGATGAACAACTCAGGAAAAACCATCTATGAATGAAGAACTGGTTTGTCTTCAATAAATTAGTTCTGAATGGCAAAAAGACTAAGGCCATGCTGTTTGGACCTAACAGTTTGGGTTCCAATAGGTCACAACTACTGTCACCTACTTTCTCAACTGGTGCTAGGGTTCAGCTTGTGGACTCTATCAAATGTTTAGGGGTACATCTAGACCAAAACTGCACCTATAAGGTACATATCGATCATTTGACCAAGACCATAAATCAAAAACTAGGTCTATACAAGCTAAGCCCTTTCCTCACACAGGAATCTCAGCGAAAGGTAGCCTCAGGTACCCTCTTACCCTTACTGCTACATGGGTCCCCAGTCCTACATTCTGTCAGAACCACAGAGATGCAAAGGTTGGGAACCTTATATCACAGGATTGGATGCTTCACAGTTGGTGCCCCGCCCCGGAAACATCACTGTAAAGTTTTACAATCTTTAAATTGGCATTTTCTTGAGGGTAAATTAGCATACTCATTATTGCGTCTTGCCTTCAAACTCCAACAAAGCAATGTTCCCCCAAGTCTGATTAACTTGACAATAGCCAAACAAAATGCAAGGTCACTTAGGTCCTCTGATTGCTGGCTTCTCCATGCCCCTAGAATCAGGACTTCCCAAGAGCTTAGGTCACTTACCCTCTCCATCCCGGCTCTCAGGAATACACTCCCCAGTAGCCTCCAGGAACGCATCTCTCGGGGGATTTCAAGAAGGGTCTCAAGGCTCATTTACTGGAGTTGAGCTGCTGCACTTGCAACAGGTGAAGGACAACTGTTTACTGTTGGAGGGTGATCATATCACTGTGTTGCATGTCATACTAATTTGTTAGTTTGAATGCAGAGCTTCATGCTAAGTGCAATTCCCCCTGATCTATTGGTGTACTTCCACAATTTATTTGCCTTATTGCCATGAATAAACCCCTTGCAATGTATGATGTCTTTCTTGTCTATCAAATGTAACTTACCTGATGTACTCACATTTGTGCCTATGTTTGCTAATGATGTATTGTGCAATATGTATGATCTACTGTGTTATTTGTAATTAATTCCAGGTTACCCCTTAAAAAGGGACTGTAATGGTCCCAGTGGGCCTACCTGGTTACCAAAAGTTAAACAAATAATATTTTTTTCTGTACACAGTTACTATTTTGAACTAACCTGTGGATATTTTGTGGCATACACTGCCTCAAGGTGAGCTCCCTTTGGGATTTTGGGTCAGAAACACAGGGAGTTTAGAATGCCACATTTTAAAGTTTCTTCCTTATTCATTAAAAAGTAATCCTGATACTTTGCTACAATGTCATGATATGTATTTAAGAGAAGACGAGAAATGTGTTAGTCACACCACCTGGCAAAAAGGAGATTGGCCTTGAAGTATACCTTTTTCACAACTCACTAGAGTCAAGTGAAACTGTACCACTCAAGAAGAGTTTAGTAGGCATATTAATGAAATGGTCAAAAGATTCAGGGTGAGGGGATATGGCCATACTATAATCAGACAGGCAGAACACAAATTTACGAACAGAACACGATCTGAACTTCTAGCAAAAAAGGACACCAGCAGGCAGCCACAAAGATTGGTCTTTGCAACAAAATTTTATCATACATTTCAGCAAATAAATAGAATTATAAACAAACACCGGTATCTCGTGAGCTTAGACAATGAAAGATCTATCGTTTTACAACAAAGATCTATTATAGCAGCCAAAAAATGTCCAACACTAAAAGATAAAATAGTAAAATCACAGTTTAAAACCCCTGAGAGGAAAAATGCGCAGCTACTTTTGGGACCATTATGACCTGGGATGGTGCCCTGTGGCAGGTGCTCGGTCTGTGGCCACACTAACATGAAAAGCACCTTTGAACACCCACATACTGGACAGAAGTTCAAAATAAAAGTACATATAACATGTAGAGTGAGGGTGGCAGGTTCAGGGAGGATAGTGGGGTGCAATGTTTGTGGGGCAGCTGTTTGGATGAATATACTACGGAAAATGGGAGGTTGTCCAATTTGTTACAGGCTGAGGAGACTGGGAGAGGAGGTACAGGGGTTCTGGAGGGAACTGGAGAGGGTGAGGGAAGGGGAGCTGGGGCAAGAGGGACCCCAGAGAGGAGTAGCTAGAAGAAGCAGGGGAGGAACAGCAGAGTTAAGTCCTGTGAGGATGTGGGGGTGGGGGTAAAGAGCAGAGGGGCAGTAAGTGGAGGGAAGGCTCAGGGCAGGAAGGAGGAGATGGGCGCCACTACGGGGGTAGCAAGTAATAGGTTAGCAGTGTGGGCATCAAGGTGGTAGTGGAGGTGTCAGAGATCGTGGGGGGAGGGGAGGAGAAGGGTAGTGAAGACCCAGGAGTCAGGCTGGGAAAGGAAGAAGGGGGGAGGGGAACAGCAGTGTAGAGGCAGAGGAAGAGGCGGAAATGGGGGGGATGATGTAGGAGTCACAAATGGTGTGGATAGCGATAATAAGGAGCAGGGCAGTGTTGACTCTGGAAATGTTGACAGCGAAAACAGGAAGAGGCGGGTTATGGGACAAGAAGATGGGGTACTTGTGTTGGGGGATTCTATAGGGAAAGGGATCAGATGCAGCAGAAGGGGAGAAAGGCACAGTCACATCTGGGTCAAGGCTATTCCGGGGTTGACCACAGGCAGAGCAGGGCAGGCACTTCTCAAGTGCACACAGAGGGGTAGAGAGAAACCTCACACAGTGATGCACATGGGTACAAATGATTTGGTGGGGGAGACGGTAGAGGTGGTAAAGGAGAGGTTCGAGGAGTTGGGTAGGCAGTGTGAGGAGGTGGAGGGGTCGGTGGCATTCTCTGAGGTACTCCTGGTACCATGTATGAGTACAGTGAGGACAAAAAGGATAGAGAAGTTCAATGAGTGGCTGAGGGATTGGTGCCATACCAGGGAATATGGATTAGTGTCAGACTTGGGCAGGACATGGGGCAATAGTGACTTATACACAGGGGACAGGTTACATTTCAACAGGGAGGGGAAGGGAGTACTAAAACGGGGACTAGAGGGGTATATATCAACAACGGTGGATTTAAACTAGGAAGTGGGATGGCGAGGGGACTGCTGATAGGAAAGGGGTCCAGAAAGGGCAGCCCAGTGAGCTCACCCCCCTAGTTATGGGTAAAGGCAGTGGGGAAGTGGCACAGGGAAGGAGGGTGGCTCACTGAATGGAAGAAGCCTAAGGAATAGAACAGTGGAGTTACAGGCTCTCTTGGCAGTGGAGGGGGTGGACATTGCAACCATCATGGAAACATGGACCACCCAGTACCAGGACTGGGATATGATGATCCTAGGGTTCAGGTTATTCAGAAAGGATAGGGCTAAGGGGAATGGGGAGGGCATGGTGATCTATGTAAGGGAGGGGATAAAGTGTGAAAAGGAGGAAGGGGAAGAGGGAAGGACAGAAGCACTACGGATGCAGTTTCAGAATGCAAAGTATAGGACACTGAGGATAGGGGGTGGTGTACAGGCCACCAGCTCAGGGGATTGACCTGTATAGGAAATTAGCTGAACAAATTAGGAGGGTCTGCAGGAAGAAGAGCACAGTGGTGGTGGGGGATTTCAACCTACCATGCGTGGAGTGGGGCACCCCATCCACCACAAGTGCAAGGGAGTGGGTCCTGCTAGAAGCATTTCAAGACGGTTTTCTGACACAGCTGGTTCAGGGCCCGACTTGGTTAGAAAGGACTCTGGACCTTGTACTGGATAATGGGGAAGCTGTAAGGAATCTGGAAGTGGAGGAATCACTGGCTGGGAGTGACCACTATTCGGTGTAGTTCATGCTAAACATGGGGAGGGAAACAGGGGGCAAGGGTACAAGGGTGATTGAGTTTTTTGGGGGGTGGACTTTAAGAAGATGGGGGAAATTTTGGGCAGGCACCTGGCAGAAAATGCAACCACACATGGATGCAGATCAGAAATGGGGCATCATAAAGAAAGGGATGGCGGAGACAACAGAGTCTTGCACTAGGAAGAAAAGCAAGAAGGGAAGGGAAAAGAAACCCAGTTGGCTGACACAGGAGGTTATGGAAGGGGTGAGGACCAAGAGGGAAGTGGTTCAAAAGTACAGGAAATTGGGGAGGGGTGAAGATAAGCATACGTACATGGAGAAGTCCAGGGAGGTTACCAGACTGGTCAGGGTGGCCAAGGTATCCAGGGAGCTGAGACTGGCACAGGGAATCAAAAGTGGAGAAAAAGACTTCTTCCGCTACATCAGAGAGAGAAGAAAGAGCAAGGATCAGCTGGTGAGGATTAAGAAGGATTGGGTGGGGGTGAAGAAAGGGGTGGAGTGTGCAGAGGCACTGAATGAATACTTCTGCTCTGTATTCACGCAGGAGAAGGGGGGAAGATACCCCAGGCGAGGGGGGGAGGTGACGACAGATGTAGGGATTACAGAGAGCAGGGTACTAGATGGGTTGACAGCATTAAGAGTGGACAAAGCACCTGGACCTGATGGCATTCACCCTAGGGTACTAAGGGAGTTGGCAGAGTCCTGGCAGGGCCACTGGCTGACCTCTTCAATACCTCTCTGGACATGAGATGTGTACCACAGACTGGGGAATGGCCCATGTGGTGACCATCCACAAAAGTAACCCAAAAGATGGAGCAGGAAACGATAGGCCAGTGAGCCTCTCATCAATCATGGGAAAGCTCATGAAGACCATACTAAAAGAGAGGCTAGTGAGCTTCTTAGAGGAAAATGGTCTCCAGAATGGTCAACAGCATGGGTTTATAGTGGGCAGATCCTGCCAGACAAACCTTGTAGAGTACTACAACTGGGTGACGTGGGAACTGGACATGGGCCATGCAGTGGATGTCCTGTATTTGGACTTCAGCAAGGCCGTTGATTCAGTGCTGCATAGGAGGTTGATGGGGAAAACTGGAATATGTGGGGGCGGACCGAACATACGAATGTGCCAGCAGAAACAGACTACCCGGTCTATCTAAGTCTGTTCGAGTGTGCAGCCAACACCCCTAGTCTGCAGCTACCCCACCCCCCCACCTTTGTCATCCCACTGCCACTCCCCACCTCCCCCACCCCCAACCTCACTCTCCCTGTTCCTTGTCCCATGCTCTTTTGAAGCTGTTCACAGATTTACTTGATACCACCCATTCTGGTAGGGCGCTCATTTGCTACCACCCTCTGCTACCCTCCACCCCCCACCTTGTCAATCCCACCGCTACTCCCCACCTCCCCACCCCAACCTCACTCTCCCTGTTCCTTGTCCCATGCTCTTTTGAAGCTGTTCACAGATTTACTTGATACCACCCATTCTGGTAGGGCTGCTCCATTTTGCTACCCTCTCTGTGAAATAGTGTCTCCTCATTTCTTTCCTAAATCTTCCCCCTTCTATTTTTGCCCGTGCCCCCTGATGCCCCTCCCCTTCCTTAACTTAAAGACCTCATCTGCCCCATCCTTATTGATTCCCCTCAGATACTTGAATGTCTCTATCATGTCCCCCCGTCCCTTCTGTCCTCCAGGGTGTACATATTCAGGTCTCCCAGCCTGCTGCCATAGTCTCTCCCCTGCATTCCACATATCATCTTTGTTGCCCTCCTGTGCACCCCCTCCAGTAGCCTGATATCACGCTTTAGGTATGGCCTCCACAACTGCACACAATACTCTAAGTGCGGCCTTACCAGTGACCTGTAGTGGGGCAAGATCACCTCTCTTGCCTGGATGAAACCCCCTCACTATGCATCCCAGCATTTTGTTCACTTTTATCATTACCCCTAGGTCCTTCTCCTCCTCAGTGATCCCAGCTAACCCCCCCAGCCAGTATTCTCTCCTTGGGTTCTTCACCCCAAAGTGCATAACCTTACACTTTGCATTGAACCCCAGCTGCCACCTCTCTGACCACTCCTCTAGCTTGCATAGGTCCCCCTGCAGCTGCTTCGATCCCTCCTCTCCATCCACCACTGCTCCAATTTTGGTGTCGTAAAAATGGTGAAATGTATCACAAACTGGTAAGGGGAAGGCAGCAGAGGGTGGTGGTGGTGGTGGTGGGGACTTCTCATCACTGACAGCAGTGACGAGTGGGGTACCACAGGGATCAGTACTGGGACCGGTGCTGTTTGGGATTTTTACTGCAGATATCTCACACGGGATCTGGAGCAAGATCAGTCTGTTCGCAGACTATACCAAGATGGGAGCTGTGGTTGATGATGCGGAGGGGTGGAAGGGGTTACAGGAGGACCTGACTAAGTTGCAGGACTGTGCAGAAACATGGCAGTTGGGGTTCAACGCCATGAAGTGCAAGGTTATGCACTTCTGAGCCAGGAACCAGGGGAGGGATTATCACTTGAGTGGGGTACAGTTGAGGAGCTCCACAGAGGAGAAGGACCTAGAAGTGATCATTACAGGGAGCATGAACAACTCTGCTCAGTGCAGGAAGTTGGTAGCAAAAGTCAACAAAATGCTGGGGTGTATTGCAAGAGGGATCTCCTCCAGAAGAAGGAAGGTTATACTGCCCCTGTATAGGTCATTGGTCAGGCCCCACCCGGAGTACTGCATGTAGTACTGGTGCCCATTCCTGAAGAAGGACATCAGATTGTTGGAGAGGGTGCAGCGAAGAGCCACATAGATGATCCAGGGATTGGACAGCAAGCCCTAGGAGGACAGGCTGGGAGAGTTCAATATGTATTCAGTGGAGGAGACAAGAGATGGGGGGATATGATCAAGACCTTTAAGTGTCTGAAGGGGATCAACAAGATCAACACAGAAGGGATTTTTCAGATGAGAAGGGGGAGGGACACGAGAGGGCATGGACTGAGATTGGAGGAGGGAAGATTCAAGAGGGAGATGAGGAGACATTTTTTTCCCAGAAAGAGTGGTGGACAAATGGAACACCTTACCAGGTGAGATAGCGAGCTAGTGTCCTGTAACACAGTGGGCAGTTTTAAGAGGGGTTCGAACAGAGGCAGGGAAGGGATACTGGGAAGGGCGGGAGGAAGCTCGTGATGAGGGGCTAGCTGCACACTCGAGCAGACTTGACAGACCAGGAGATCTGTTTCTGCTGGCAATTTCATATGTTTGTATGTAACAGTCAGGGTGTTATCTACATACTGCAATGCCCGTGAAACAAACTAGATACAGGGCAAACAACCAGAAACTTAAAAACAGGGATCCAGGAGCACAAGGGGGACATTCGCAGACATGACATGACCTCACCAGTAGCTCTACACTTCAAAGATGTTTGTCATACTGGCACAGCATTAACTCAAAGTAGTTCATCTACCAGACAGGGGTGGGGGGTGATTACCAAAAACTACTGGATAAAGCTGAAATGAAGTGAATTTTCAACATGAAAGTGCCAGACAAAAATATTGGAATGCATACTGATACTAACTGGCCAGCCTGCTGGTGGTGTGGTCTGGTGTCATGGGAGGGAGTGCATTGAATAGAACTGTGATACACTTATACATAAGTATATATATACATACTAACATACCAAAAAACAGCAGAATAGGCCTAACGGTCTTCCAAGTCTGCTCGTTAGCTAGCCCCCATTGGGTGCTAGCTCCTCCCCCCCCCCGGCCCCCAGAGAGGATCAACCTCGGCTTCAGTATACCCATACATCTGTCCCACCCCCTCTTAAAGCCCTCCACTGTGTCCTGCTCGACTAGACTCTCAGGCAATGCATTCCATGGCTCCACCACCCTCTCAGTGAAGTAATGCCTTCTATGTTCTCCCCTGTAGGTACCCCCCTCCAACTTCCACTCATGCCCCTGGTTGTGCCCCCTTTCTTTAGCCTGAACATTTCTTTGGCTCTGCCCATTAATCCCTTTCACATATTTGAATACCTCAATCATGTCACCCCTGTTTCTCCTCTCCTCCAGCGAATACAGCCCAAGGACTTCCAGCCTTTCTTCATAGGTCCTTTCACTCATGCCCCGGATCATCCTAGTTGCCCTCCTCTAAACCCTCTCCCACAATGCTATGTCCTTCCTAAGGTGAGGTCTCAAGAACTGCATGCAGTACTCAAGATGCGGCCTGACCAAGGCATTATACAGAGGAAGGATCACCTCCCTCCTCCTGGATGTTATTCCCCAAGCTATGCAGCCCAGAATCCTGTTTGCCTTTGCTGCAGATCTGCAGTTTTCAGTGTTGTTCATTCTGGTGTCTACCACCACCCCCAGGTCCCTTTCACTCATTGTGGCTTGCAGTGAGACCTCTCCCAGGTTGTATACATAACTTGGGTTTCTGACCCCCAGATGCAGCACCCTACATTTCCCTGGATTAAACCTCAGTCCCCACCTCCTTGACCAACCCTCCAGGGTATCCAGATCCCTCTGGACTGTCTCTCTCACTTCATCCCCATCAGCCAGTGCTCCCAGTTTTGAGTCATCCGCGAAGAGGCTCATCCTCCTCCTAACCCCCCTCCCTATATCGGAGACAGAAACACTGAACAGGAGTGGCCCCAGCACTGAACCTTGGGGAACCCCACTGAAGACCTTCCTTGGGGAGGAGACTATCTCACCAACCACTACTCTCTGTGTTCTATCTGTAAGCCAGTTTTCTACCCACCTAAGCAACTGTTTTCCCACCCCCATCCCCCCCAACTTTGTCAAAACCCGATGTGGGGTACTGAGTCAAACGCCTTACTGAAATCCAGGTATAGGACGTCCATCGGTCTTTGTCAGTCCAGGGTCCCCGTCACCCAGTCGTAAAAATCTATGAGGTTGGTCTGGCACGAACTCCCCGGGACAAAACCATACTGTTTGTCAGCCATGTGCCCCAGCCTTTCCAGTTGCCTCCCGAGCTTCTCCTTGATGAAGCCCTCCATGAGTTTGCCTACCACTGATGTTAGGCTGACAGGCCTATAACTTCCCATCTCCTCCCTAGACCCCCTGCCTTTGTGGATAGGCACCATATGGGCCACCCTCTAATCCTGAGGCACCCATCCTGTCTGCAGAAAGGCATTGAAAAGTGCAGCTAGTGGAGCTGCTAGTTTGTCTGCCAGTTCTTTCAGAACTCTCGGATGCAGCCCATCCGGTCCTGGTGCCTTGTCAGTTTTCAGCACCCGCAGGGACTCCCTCACACTGTCCTCTGTGATTTCTCCCTCCCTAACCCCCCCTCAACAAAGCACCCAACCCCATCTAGGCCTGGCCACCCGGTGCCCCAGTCTCATCTGGTTCTCTCATCTCCATCTGTCCTCTCCTCTCAGTTGCCTCTCCCCCCCCTCTTCCCGGCTGAATGTATCCCCTGTCTCCTTCCATAAATACTGAGGCAAAGTACTTGTTTTGTACCTCTGCCTGATTCCCCGCCTCCTGAGCCCATCCCTCCCCAGTCCTAATCCTGGAGATCTGTGCTCTCCCTTTCCTCTTTTCCTCTATGTATCTATAAAATCCCTTTCCACACCTCCGGATATCCCTAGCCAGATTTTGCTCCATCCTCACCTTGGCACCCCTCACCACTCTTGTGACCCTTCTAGCTGTCAACTCGTAGTCGCCTCTCTCATTGTCCCCCCTAGAGCACTTAAAACATGCATAGGCAGCTTTTTTATCCCTCACCGCCTCTTGCACCTCCCTGGTCCACCAGCACGGCTTGTTGGCCCTACCATTCTTACGCCTTAACCTTGTACATGAGCTAGTAGACTCCTGCACCCCTTTTTTAATGGTCTCCCACAAGCTACCGACATCCATGTTTGGCCTAATCTTGTTCAAGCTACCCCTCAGAATCCTGCCCATGTCCACGAAGTCTGCCCCCCTGAAGTCCACTACTACTGTGTTTGAGCAGTTGTCCTCCTCCTCCAGACACAGCAGAAACCAGACCGTGGCATGGTCTCCTCCTGCCAGTGGGCTACATACCTCCAGAACCCTTATCAGGTCACTGTCTGCAAGGACAACGTCCATTATCCTCACCCCCCAGTAGGTTCCCCCACCTGTTGGACCAGAAAGACATCCTGAAACACATCCATCAGTCTCTGTTCCCTGGCCACCGCTGATATATATGTACATATATATATATATATATATTTATATATATTTATATATATATATATATCATGTACAGGAATGATGTCCCCACAGGAATTGTATGAGCAAAAGAAAAAATTTAGAAAAAATGTTTATAGTCCCCTAAAATGACTTAAGAAGGGACACCTATTTTATATACAAGTAAAAGCACACTAGACTTAGTTGTAGTGGTAAATCAGAGGATAGATTTAAACAGTCGAGAACTATTTTGTAAAAATAATCACAAGTGCTAATACCAGGTTAAATGTAAAAACACTAAACAACTACACTAACAAGGGAGCACTGCTCTACAGTAACATTGGAGCACTGCTCTACATAAAATTTCAACAATATCTCTTAACAAAAAAAAAACAAAACATGAATGACCTGTGGAGACATCGTCCCTAATGTAAAGAAAACTATGTACACAGGAGTGACTGTGTAACTGTATCGAAATATTGTAACAAAATACAGCTGCCACTGAAGAACCTTGAAGGATCCTTCTGTTGTCTTGCTTTGAAGCCCCCACACACACTGATTTAAAAACTAGCAGTCCTAGTTGATAATGTCAACAAATAATGGTGAATAACCCTAACAACTGATCTTCTGTTACAGTTCTTGCAAAAAAAGATTTATTAAAGGGACTGTCAAAAAGATAGTTTATAAATGAAGTATAAGATTATAGCCACATAAGGACACTGTTGCTTTAAATTGCCATGCAATCAGGTACACCTGTTGACAATTACTCAGCAACAGCATTCTGAAGTAATGAGCATGTGCAAAGTCACCTGACAAAGTGAAACAGCAAATGGACCCAGGAAGGAAGGGAAGGTGAAGCACCCTTCTAATGGCTGCAGAAAGCCAAGTTAGTATGACAGAACAACACCACAAGGAGGTAATTCAAACAAGTTGGTTTAACCTTCAACAAAGCATGTTAAGTTGAATGAAGCTGTATGAAGTTTAAAGCAAAAAAAAGCAAGTTATATCATTTTGTGTTTTCAGGGTATTATATTAACATTGGAAGAAAAATGGAAACAAGTACTCAATGTACTATTGGTTGAAAAAAATATACAGAACAGGGTATTAAATAAGCCAAAAAACTGATTAGCAGTTTTACATGTGAAAGTGCTGATCAGCTGTACAAATGCATAGTGCTTGACACAGAGTGGCTAGCAAAGTTTACAAATACATATAATTTTATTAATTTTGTCTATTGTACCATAGACCCATTGAAAAAAATGGTTAACAGTCTAAAGCTATGCATTTTTGGAAATGGTTAGCATTACGCACTGTTTTGCATAGCATTTTGCTATGCTATACCAGCTATTTAAAACCCTGCAGAAGGTATGAAGTCCACAAAATATAATGGGCAACACAAACTAAAATAGTGTTAAAGGAATATACTGCACCGCGATGTAAGGATTTAATTAATTAAGAACCACTACGGTTTTTGTATTTTTTTTTTTTTTTTTTTTATGTTCACAGTTAAATATCAGAGTACACAAAAGTCTCAAAAATACTAGGGAATATTAAGAAGTATAAAGTGATAGCTTGGTAATATTTTACTAGTTGAACTGATATATGAAATTCATGTATACATCCAATAAGGCTTAAAAGTGTAATAGATTGTATGTATTAATTTACAGATCTAAAGAAACCCTTTCAAGAAGCTCACTTTTTATGAGCGAAACATCAGAGTGAATAAAAGAATGAATATTTTAAATGAAACTAGAGACTTCATTTGTGATGTGAACTGCAATCCCCACACATAACTTCATGTTTTGAACCTATTACTGCACCTTGGGGATGCAAGAAAATTTACTGAAGACACACCATTACCCATGGACTTTCCTTCTTTTATGCTTAGACTGAGAGACAGGTGGCTGGGTAGAGGTGGATCTTCTTTGGCCCCTTCTGCCCCTGCCTCTGAAAGATCCCTGTACTGGCTAAAGTCAGACTGGGGATAGGGACTGTAAGGCCTGGGAAAAAAACTTCTGCCCCTACCGCCCCGGGATGGGATCTCTGAGTGGTGGTGGTTTTAGGCTTGGATGAATGGCTCTGCCAGGAGGCCTTCTACTCATCAACCTTTTTCATGTAGTCAGTGGTTCTGTAATCAAACAACATATTTTGATCACAGGGAAAATCCATGGCCTTGTTCTGAGTGTCTGTGGTCAGACTGGTTGTTCTAAGCCAGGTGAAGCGTCTCAGAGATATGGCATGGGCCATCACCCTAGAGGCTGCATCATTATTGTCATCTGCCATGTGGAATTGGTACATAGTAGCTTCCAAGGCAGTTTTTCACATATCCACCAGCTCCTGCATCATAGAATCTGATCCATTGCGGGTGATAGCCTGGACAGATTTCCAAAGGGCATTCTGATATTTGGCTGTGAATGTCATGTAAGAAGAAAGCCTGAGAAGCAGGGAAGCTGTGGCATACATTTTCTTTGCTATAAAGTCAATTTTCTTGGAATCCTTGTCAGGGGGAGAGGACAACAAGGAGACACCAGCTTTCTCACAAGTTGCCTGTTGCACTATACTCTTGTGGCTAGGGTGTGCTGACAGGAACTCTGTACCATTTTTAGACAATTTATATTTTCTCTCAAGCCGCTTATCAACCCCTAGTACTGAAGTGGGGTGGTGTTGAAGCACCTTCATGGTATTTTTTCTAAATGCATTATAGATGGGGACGACCAGGGTCTTTGAGGATGAAAGACCCTTCATCTCCCTATAATCTTCATCTTCATCGACATCCTGGTTGGGCTTCTGTGTAGGGAGGTCCAGGGCATCCAGTATATTTTGTATAAATGAAAACATAGAGGAAGGATCCTCGTGGTCACCTGGGGGATCCCCAAGGCGAGGGCCCTGGGACTCCTGGGGCTCAAGGCCCTCAAAATCCATGTCAGGGGCATCATAGAATTGATCATCATCTGCGTCACCCTCACAGTCTACAGAACAGAGAACTGTGGAAGAGTGCTTGCCAGCCCCAGTAAATAAAGGACCCGTCTTTTGAAGGGTCTGAAACAGTTGCCATGCTTTTTCCATATCTTGCACTGATGGAAGAACCTGTGCAGTTTGTAAGTGCTTTGTTTTTTTCTGAATGCTTTAAGCTGCCTGTTGTCTCACTATTGGCTTTCCCAGGAGCAACGGAAGCATATCTGTCTCAACAGAGTTTCGTTTTAGCCACTTCATCAAAGGCTTGATCAAGCTTCCTTTTTTTGTCACCCTTATTATTTTTCAATTTGTGAGGAACTTCATCTTTGGAAGCTTTATTTTTTGACTGGGATCTGGAGGGTTCCTCAGCACCTCTGCTTTTGGTATTAGTATTTTTGAGTGGCCCCTCATCGGAAACCTTTGATTTATCCTCAGCCACAGTTATCAAAGGTTTGTCTGCTATGTACTATAAAAGTTACCTAAAATGTGTCCTTTATTCCACATATGTACCCTCCCTCTCCTGCCTGTGAATTCCTTCATATGCTACTCCTGCTGGGTAATACCAAAAAAATCATCTAGTCTGTGTCTACATCCCTTCTAAAGGTGGAGTTCCTGGCCTGAATCATCTTTTTGACAGTATTAGTCAAAAGGTGAGCTCCAACGAGCTGCTGCTATTAAGTGACTTTAACCTTAACTGAACTGGGAGAAATGCCAAACAATACAAACCTCGCTGACTGACTTGGCCTTAAGTAGCTTATTTCTGAATGTACTATTTATTTATTTTTTGTTAACCGTGTAGGTGCAGTAGACAATACATTGCCTATTTTCAGGCACGACCCAGGAGGTTACAGAACAGTAGAGCAACAAGGCAGCAGAAAACAATACAGTTTGCAGGAAGGATGGGGGTACAAAACATAACATTATTGAACATAGTCTGATCCTATGGGTACAAATAACAATGGTCAAGAGAAAAACTCTCTACATCAGGGGGCCAGAACATCCTTCTTGATTTGATCTTGACTAATAAGGCTGAGTGGATCACAGAATTGGGGGACCCTTTCTGATTCTATACCTCACCATACTCATATGTATTGTATCTGGAACGTCCCATTACCTAAAATACCCCATAAGATTATCCTTATGAGAGACTTATCCAAAGTAGACCTGGAGTCCTTTCACAGAGACCTTGCACTCTCAAATTGTTCCTCTGTCTTATCTGCTGGGGATGCCTCTGTTGCCCTAAATACTTTCCTTAATATCTTCTCCTCCCTACAAGATAAGCATGCCCAACTTGTACAGCAAAGATTAAGGGGGACTGTCCTAAAATAACTTCATAGTGATCTATCGCTTATGAAGGCCAGGGATAAATGCTGGACATGGTTTAAGGCTACCCAAGATTTGTCTGACTTTTATGAATATGGATGACTCCGAAATTCCCGGTAAAAAAAAAAAAAAAAAAAAAAAAAAAAGGCAACACATGCAGCTACTGCAAATCTACACTACTGGCCTCTGATAGGGATCCTAGCTTCTGGTGTAATATTAAAAATGTAGTGAGTGGCTCCCTTAAGTATCAAACTGTTGACATGCTTTCTCATACCAGAATGTAATATGGCGGTAAGTTAATTTACAAAACTATTCACCACAGTCTGTGATGAAATAGCACCTTACATAACTACAAAATTAAAAAAGAACATGCCCTATGGATTACAGATAAAATAAAAAAAGAAATAAAAGTTAAAAATAGAATGTGGAAATTGGCTACCAGATCAGTAAAACCTGAGGACTGGGAAATGTACAAAAAAAATGACATGCCTTAAAAACCAACATCCGAAATTCCAAAAAGACATTTTATACAACTACAATCTCAGAAACAACAGACCCTAGACAATATTAGACCCTGATTAAATCCTTGGAGAGACCAGTAGAAAATATGATACCGATTCAGATTGCAATCCAATGGGGTATTGCAATCTACAAACTCCTCAACAAATATATAAAATAATTATTTTGTGAATTAACCAGACGTTGAAATTCCCCAGAGGGATAAAAGTATAAACTGGAAAGATAACCAGGTAGAGGCACAGGGATTCCAAATTTAGATTTAAAATCATAACACATAACGATGTTAAAGAAGAGATAAGGGAATTGGAAATTAAAAAAACATTTGGAATAGATGGCATTGAAAACAGATTTTTGAGGGATTCGATTGACATTATCGCCCCAATATTAGTAAAGATTTTTAACTGGAGCCCGACGGAGGAGAAGTTCCAGGATTGGTGGAAAAATGCTAAAATGATTCCTATCCATAAAGGTAGACAGACTACGGAAGCTACAAATTATAGGCTAATAGCCCTCTTATCCACCCTGTCAAAGGTGATGGACTAGTTCAAAAACAGCTGAGTGCATATTTGGATAAATACTCATTATTGTCCAGTTGCCAGTCTGCTTTTCAAAAAGGGCACTCCATGGACACCACACTCACTGACCTAGTAGACATTGTTGCTTCTGAGCTGGAAAAGGGCAGAACAGTGGGTGCGATGTTTGTGGACTTGTCCAAAGCCTTTGACACGGTGGACCATGAGCTATTGTTGAAGCAGATGCTGGAGGTTGGGGATAGCTGAAGATACTATAATTTGGCTTAAATCTTACTTAACACATAGAACCCATCAGGTTCAAGTAGGGAAAGAACTATCAAACAAAGAAATGATACAAAGAGGAGTTCCCCAGGGCTCCATATTGGGGCCAACATTATTCTTGATTTACATAAATAATTTGGTTAAAGAGGCAACACAAACTAAAGTTAGACTGTACGCAGATGACACTGTAATTTTAGCTAGTGGGAACACCACAGAAGAAATGGATCAAGATCTGCAGATGGACTTTACAAATTTAGAAACGTGATTAACTTAAATTAAGATTAGTTTTGAATAGTGAAAAAACCAAAACCATGGTATTTAATCCAGTGTCCAAGAAAAATATAAACAAAAAAACAGAAAATCAAAATAAAAACTAATAAAACTGAAGTCTTGGGACAGGAGCATCATTACAAACACTTACGGGTCTGGACAGACAAGGGTTTAAAGGCTGACCACCATACAGATGACATGTTGGGTAGGATAAAAAAACTGGGGGCATTCCGATATTCAGGCTTTTGTACAGACAATAATATGAGATATACCATTGTCAGTCAAATATTGATACCGGTAATCGATTATGGAAGCCACATTTATGGTTTAGCAAACAAAATAACTTTTACAAAAGGTCAATGTGGCATACAATACTTTGGCAAGTTTTATATTAAGGTGTGACATACGCACTCACCATTGCGACACGTATAGTACACTGGGATGGATGACTCTTGAGAATAATAGAATAATATGGGCAAACCAAATCTATAAGCCCATATATCTTGAACAGCCAGGATACCTGGCAGATAAGATGGTGAAGACTGAATACCAGCATAAGTACAACTTAAGAAATACACAAATAAAAACAATAAAGTACCAAAGTATAAAAATAAATCTGGAGATAAAACATTTACAGTAATTTCTATATCAGTCCGGAATTCATTAGATAATTCAATTAAGGGACTAAAAGAAACCCCTAAACATTTTATGATGTCATTAAAACATGAACTGAAAAGTCATTGTATGTGCAATGATTGAAGTGAGTGCACATGAGCAACACACAAAACATAAGAGGCAGGATTCTCAAAAGGGATGCACCCAGCGCATTCCCGACTTGCACAATGGCATGATTCTGGCAGAGGGCTGATGCGCCAGTGCATCCCCGAAGCACCAATGCATTGTAGATGCGCCACATACCACCCATAATGATATGCGGCGCATCTGGAGGGGCTGTGAAGGGGCATGCCTATGCACATGGTGCTCAGCCCCATTCACAGCCCAACTTGGAGGCGCATCCCTGTGGCAAGTCCGGAGATGCAGCTCCCAAAGATAAGTCTACATCCAGTAGACATAAGTGGGTGGCCACCCGCAGGCAGGCTGCCAGACTGCAGGCAGCAGCATGACAGCCTGCCCACCCTGGCAGTCCTGTGTGCCCCCACCCGCATCCCAGTAGAAAGTTGCTCCTGTAGCGGTAGTGGCAGATAGCAGATCCCCCCCACCTGCAACACCTGTAAAGCTGCTCCTTCGGCAGTAGTGCCAGATAAGCAGACCCCCGCCTGCAACACTGTTAGAATGCCGCCACGCGGTAGGATGCATATACTGGTACCCACCCCACCCTGGCCCCGTTGCACTAAGGACCGAAGTCCACCCATGCTCTGGTGGTCCAGTGGACCACCCATCCATTCAGGCACCCTCTCCCCACCCTGCTCCCCCCATCCCAGCAGGTCCCAATGGTCGGTGGGTGGCATAACCCACCCGCATTCTGCCATGGCCGCCCGCCAACAGATCTGTCTGTGAATGACAGCTACTGTATCACTGTAAGCCCATTTGTGGACCCTGTTGACCAATGGGCTTGCAGTGTGTACTGTACTGCGTCATTCGGGGAGCGGAGCGAGGAGAGGGTGCCTGAGTGGGTTGGGGGTCCACTGGACCACCAGGGTGTGTGTGCACTTTAGGACCTTGGTGCAAACAGGCTGGGGCGGGGGGGGGTTTCCAGTATATACCCTCTACCACCACAGAGAGCGACATTTTAATGGTGTTGCGGGCAGGGAAGGGGGATCTGCTTATCTGGCACTACCGTCACAGGGTGTGGCTTTCTACAGGTGTTGTAGGTGGGTGGGGATCTGCTTATCTGTCACTACCGCTGCAGGGAGCGGCTTTCTACCAGGGATGTGGGCAGGGGGATGGGATCTGCATATGTTTCTCCACTGCTGCAAGGAGCGGCTTATGACTGAGGACTCGGGCGGGGGGGGCGATCGCCTTACAGGGGTGATGGGTGTGTGCCTGTACTGTCATACATGCAGGGTGCGTGGTGCATTCAGCCAGGTGCATCCCTGCATGGTGCATGCAAAAGGGGTCATAATGACATGCAAATAGCCCAATTGGCGTGTTGTTGGCCCTGAATGGCAACTTTGGGCGCGGCACATTGTGAGATGCACTGCCCCATTGGTTTCCCAGCCTGACCAGGGGGTTGCGCATCCAGGGCAGGGCGCAACTGTGGTATTCACAGAGGGGATGCACCGGCAGCATCCCCCAGTGCATCTTCTGTGACTACCACAGTTGGTGCTCAGCGTATCTCATTAGCACCGGGGCATCCGAGCTGCACCGAGCTCATGTCATTTGAGAATCCTGCTCAAGATATTGTTTGTTTGTGTAGGGAATTAGCTTTTTTGTAACCTACTTCTTAGGTACTAAATTTTATACTGAACATTTGTTTGTTGGTCTTTTGTACAGTATATGTAAATTAAATGTTTCTTTGTACTCATTATTAACCTTGACACTTGTATTAAACTACGAAACAGGACCATCTTATAAATAGGTCCTTTAGGACCTAATGATGTTATATAAGACCTAGCCCTGTATAAAAATAAAGATTTTACTACTGCTACATGCTTATTGGAGGAGCAAACTGTAACATAACAAAAATAATTGCTAATGCTTTTAACAATCAGTTCTCTGACTTGGCAGCCTTCACCTCCTTGTTTGTTGCTCCTAACTCACAGGATGAACCTCAGACATCCTCGCCTGCCCTTGCATCTCATCCCACTTTTTACCTTAAAGCTGTATCAGTAGGTGAAACTAGCAGACTCCTGGCCAGTCTCTCCCCCTTTACTAGTGATGGTTGTGATAATATGGAGCCTAAGCTTATCCATTTGGGTGCCCCATTCCTTGCCTTGTCAATCTCCCACGTCGTCAACATGTCACTGACTGCTGGGACTATCCCTGATTTATGGAAGAATACCAGAGTTGTACCAGTATGCAATCAAGGGGACCCGAAATGTCTTGAAAACTACTGTCCTATAGCAGTACTGTCTGCCATTAGCAAATTATTAGAGAAAGTAGTGGCATCCCAATTGACAGACTATGTGAAGAAATATGTTATACCTGGAGTTGTATCATTTCCATAAGGGATTTAATACCTCTATTGCCTTCATTAAAGTTACTGCAGAGATTAGGGTCGCCATGGATCATAGCAAGTGGACTGGAGCTATCTTTGTAGAACTCTCTAAGGCTTTTGATCTGGCAGACCACAAACTCCTTTGCATTAAGCTTCATTCTCTTGGTTTGTCAGCCCCTGCCCTAACTTGGTTTACAAACTACCTATAGGGAAGGCAGGCAGCTACTAGTCAGGTACAATAGGATGCTCGCTAAGCTTACTCCTGTCAAGGCTGGTGTTCTACAGGGGTCCATCTAGGGACCCATCTTTTTCCATATTTCTTAACGACTTACCCCAGGTGCCAGCCCAGTGTAGCAGTACCCTTTATGCTGATGATGATGATGACCTGGTGCTACTAACCAGTTCTCAGGACATCAACATCATTAACTCTCAAGTAAAGGCTGATTTCTGCCAAATACAATCTTGGCTTTTCTCTAATAAATTAGTCCTTAATCTTAGGAAAACACAGGCTATGCTTTTTGGCACTCAGGCCAAAATCAGAGCTTGTTCTGAACCCCTGGATATTACTAGTGTTGATAGATCCTCTGTTATGATTGCTGATTCTTTTAAATATCTGGGAGTCACCCTTGATCCTCAGCTAGACCTCTCCCTGCACATCTGCAATGTATGTAAGGTAGTAAACTGCAAGTTGGACTTGACCTATAGGGCCAAACGCATTCTCATGCCAGCTGTGTGTCTTGGCCTGGTGAGAGGAGTGCTCCTTCCCACTCTTAATTATGGGCTTCTTACCTTTACTCATACTGCCAAGTCCAGTCTAAGTGGGATGTTGCCTATGACAATGTACAGTATGTTGGTTTGCCCTCTCTGCTGACTGACTCACTCATCATTGTGAACTATACAACAAACTAAGCTACTTGTCTCCACAGAATTATCGTACTTTCGCTTTGAGCTACTTTATTGATAAAGCTGGCAGAACTGCCACTCCTCCAGTCTTGGCGGAGCAACTAAGGACTGTTACTCTAATTGAACCCCTCAGGTCTAATGATTCATCTGTGTTCCTTGTTCCACAAACCCACAGAGCTATGGGGCACTGGGCCTTTGCCGTCTGTGCACCTAGGTTATGGAACTCTCTCCCAGTGCCTTCTCGATGTGCGACCTCCCACCACATTTTTAGATGGTCCCTATGGGATCACTTGAACTCTAACTCTGTCTGTAATTGCATTTAACCCTGGTATCTCCTCTCTCTAATGAGTGGTGTACTTCACTGCATAGCCTGGTTTGTTCCGAACTATGCTTGTGTGTAACTGTATCCTTTGTATATAGTGTTTATATTGCTGTGATCTTTAACTATTGTAACCTTACCTATTATGTTACCGCTTCCTCACTAGTAAAGTTTTTGCACTGCCTGCGTATCTTTGTAACCGCCTGGTTCACGCCTGAAAATAGGCATATATTTGTCTAGTGTGCTTTCCTGGCTAATAAAAGCTAAATAAATAAACCACTGTAAATTTTGTAAAAATTAAATAAAATGGTAAAACAATCCTATCTAATGCAAAATTATCAAACAATATAACTAAACAGTCAATAACAGTAAAGAAAGTAATAAATCAAGAAGACCCAACTGAAGCTGACTTTGGGACAACTGCTCTCTTCAGTGGAGAAATAAATCTGCAGTTGAAGGCTAGAGTGGTGCATGCCACAGTGCAGAGTTTGAAACTTCATTCTAAATAATATAATTTGCATAAGGTCCTCTCTCTGGGGCATCACACTCTGCCAGGAAGAGATGTTTAAGTGTAAACACTAAGTGAGGGATTCCTGGGGTTAGAAATAGACTATGACCCCTGTAGCAGTTGGAAGATTTACATGAGTAATGCTCTGTGAATTTCAGTCACATACATGCCAGCCCGGTCTAAGGTTGTATACTGGCTGCAACATTCTCACTCAGTTGCTTCAAATGATAACTGGGACTGCACCAAGCACCAGATACCTACATGAAGGTCTCACACAGACCACAGTCCACCACCCTTTATGTACTCATGGTACCTCAGTTTCACCAGAACTGCTCCAGGTTGAAATTCCCAATCTGGGATCTTGCTATTACTAACAGTCCCTTGGAAAAAGTCCAACCAAAGAATAACAACTCACAAGAACTTCCTGACACTCACCACTGCATCCCTCCGATGTATAATATATAAACAGTAACAACAAATTCAACTTTTTAAAATGAAAACTTTTTCCAAGTGAAGCATTTCACTTTTCAAACTCTGTGCATTAGGTCCTTTATGTGGCTTTAAGAGATCTCTCTTCACACACAGCCTGATCTCAGAGTTGAGTAAAAAAATGCTATTTTATAATCTGATAATAACTCCAGGTCAGAACTTTTCTCATTTTCACTGTAATGCTGAAATCCTCTGATCACCTTAGCTCTATTTTCTACTACTTGTAGTCAGGCAATTAGTAAAAATTGTCATATTTTTCAATCCGGTGAAATTACATTAGTACAAGTAGCAAGGCCTTTTCAATATCTTAAGGACGTTCCATGGTGTTTCAAATTCCCATTTTTCTGAAGCTCATGAAAAGTTTTCAAACTTCCGTACTGGCACAAGTACATTCTTAAATACTTGGAAGCATTATTAGAATAACAATTTTTCCTATTACTGTATGTCATGTCCAGCTAAGACTATACACAGGATAGTAGCAATGAAATTAGCTCCCACAATTGCAGCCGTTGCCATCAGTCAAAGGAAAACTCTCGTTATTACAGACTCCCCACAACCAAATCCTTAAGCCTCTGATTAAACTTTATGTGGTAAAAACTAATTTTTAAAGTGATCCAACTCGCACAATTTTCATTTTCTAAAGTCTGCTATCTTTCAACATGGTGAGTGCTGGGCAGCACCATCTCATCTTACAGTGTGGCTCTGCACCACTCGCTTGTATTCAAAAGCATACAAGTGAGCGGTGCAGAGCCACACCGTAAGATGAGATGGTGCCTCCCAGCACTTGCCATACTGAAAGACTGCGTGCCTTAGAAAATAAAAAATGTTGTGAGTTGGACCACTTTAAAAAAATTATTTTTTACCACAACAAGCTTAATTGGAGGGTTACAGATTTGGGGGTGAGGAAGTTTGCAATAATGAGAGTTTTCCTTCAAGGCACTTTATGTACATGTCTGTCAGTCTTTGATTGTTCTGATTCTTTTATATTAAAGTCCTTGTCATTCTACATAGAAACATAGAAGTTGATGGCAGATACGGACCACAGGGCCCATCCAGTCTGCCCATGTACTTTTGAACTGTTCAAATAGCTTTCTGTGAAGTTTTGTTTTTCATTGTTTGTTTTTTTTTTAATTATTTTTGCCCTGAGCTGACCACCTCTGAAACTGCAACTCTGAAAGCAGATACAACCAAAAGATACATAGCAACCCCTATTTCTTTTGCTATATTTACAACCATATTCTACATCTATCAAAAAATAGTTTTATGAAAATTATATGGTACTGAAATAGTTTTATGTATAAAAATATACAACTATTTCCCCTATTTTGGGGAATGTTAGTTTGAGAGGGTGTCATGGTATTGATAATTGTCACTTTACTTTTGCATTTGTGAAACAATTAAGCAAAGATCATGACAAATGATGTGTCCTTGTTTCAAATTTTCTTTCATGCATATGTTGACACCTAAAACATTGATGTTATAACTACATAAAACAATCTGCCCCCTCACAGATTTTTTCCATAAAGAGGGATTACGTATCACCACGTAACTTAAAAACAAACATGGCAACCCATGTTTTTCATTGGGGGTTTTAAATGTTTAGATGAGCATTATGTACCAGGCAAAAAAATTATGAATTTGACATGGGGTTGCTGAAACACCGGGAACGTCCTTAAAGGAGAACTGCATTTAATTTGTACAATTTTTTTCCTGCAGGAACAGCTTTTAGGGAGCACCTGATGCCTTTAGGAAAACTTTGACAAACGTAATATTTTAATTCAGCTTGTATTTCATTTATCTTCTATAGATTTCTCATCTTCATTATTTTTTACAAAAGAAAGTCCCATGAAAACAAGTTTGTTATCCCTTAGTGTTCATCTGCCTCTGTAGCTCATTCCCTACTTGAAATTATAATGCTCTGTTGTGACACCACAGTTTGTTTCCATGGGAATAACTACACTGTCACAGAGTATTATGACATCAGGGTCCAGATATTCAAAAACTTAGCCCCAGTGCTGGGGGGGAGGTGCCCGCACTAACCAGGTTTTGTGCCCAATTTCTGGGTGGGGTCTATAATCAGCCACCCCCACAGCACACACAAAACCCATTAGCATCCGAGTGCTGATTCAGAGGTTTGCACAAGTGATAAATGTCACCCGAATGGATGCAAGGTACTGCCTTTGCAAACCCGACCTAAGTTTTAACAAATAAGTTTAACTGCATCCTTTGAACAGCTGGCCAGCCACCACACAGCACCAGTGGAGGGAGGGCACCAGAGGTGTTTGTTTGGCAGGTGTGCACGGAAGTAGACAGACTGGACTATAGACACAGCATTGCACTGGTATGCTGTCCAGCACCAGGAGTGCTTTTGGATCAGCATGACTGCAAAGCTTCCCACAGGAAAAATTATACATGTTCAGTGCAGCTCTTCTGTAACAGAAAGAAGTCTTACGAAGATGACCCTCCCAGTCACTGCACACAGCATATACCTGTTGTGCTCTCCTCATATCACCTGCTTCCATCTGCCTTTACCTCCCCCCCAACACGGTTTTTACTTCCTGGTCTATTGCTCCCCAGAACTGATGTGAACACTCTGCCTCCTTTTTTACGAATATATAATTGGAAATGTGGGCATGTGTGAAGTCTTTCCACTGTACTGTTTTATGAGTCTGTTTTGAAACAGTCCTATTTCTTCTTTTATTTTGGGTCCCTTTTTAATGCTGCCTTTTACTACCCAATAGTCATGTTTTTATTACTTATGAGCTCAGCAGCCCAATGACATCAGTTGAGTAGAAGCCTATAACAAAGCGTTCTATGCTGGGCTTTCTCCCAACTGATGTCATACATTCCATGAGATACTGCGACAAATTTCAAACTCATTCTCTCCAGGTACTTTGAAGAAAAAGGGATGATCTGGTATTCTAACTGTGTCGATGGGCGGGAGGAACATGATGCACAATTTTTTTTCCCTTGCAAATGGTCCCAGTCACCCAAGGCCATGTGTAACTGTACCCTGAGGGTCCAATGGACACTCTGCCCCTCACCTACCTCCTAAAAGTAAGTAGTCTTGCACTAGGTATCTACTTGTCTCACAAGCCCCAATGTTGTCCCTTACCTGGTGGTCCAGGAGCTCTGACTCCCTCTAAGTATTGCTAAACTGTGCCACAATGTCGCTGCTGGCACTAAGTTGTTGCAGAACCATTTAACATCTAACCTAGCAACTTAAAATGGGCTCATAGTGTTTGCTTCCAAGACTCAGCAGGAGGGGTTCAGACATTTAGTGCACTCAGAGGTACCATACTTGAGAGGCAGGCAGGCAGGTGATGCGGTACTGTTTTTAACTGCAATTGTTATATTTTATGTTTCAAAAGGATTATCTTTGCTCAGTAATTTTTATCCCTAGTAAAAATAAAAATAAGATGCTGTCCAAAATTGTCCACTGAGAGTTTGAAACAGAAAGTCAGTCATCTATGCTGCTAAATAGACAGAAACATGGCAAAACTTACTGCCACCATGTTCTGAGGTTCTTTGTTACACGATCTTGATGATGTGCCACACGTTTTGCCTCTTTTCCTTACATTTGGGTGACAGACGTGTTTTTTTTTATTCCTGTTTACATGTATGTCTACATTTTTTTTTATTATTTTTATGGTAAATTATCTACATTTTACTGTTCATATACAGTCTGCTCTATGTCGTCTTTCTGTTAAATAACTGTAGATTGTAACGTCACTTTTGAGCAGGTTACCCTTGTAAACGAGACTTTAATCTCAGTTGGGTTATTTCGCCTTATAAACGGTTTGGGAGTATCATGATGTTGATGCAGATGGTTTGGAGGGTCACTTAGGCATAGGATTCCATGCATACCTGTCAACCGTCCGCCTCACATTAGGAGGGACAACGTCCCTCGTTCAGGCCTGCGAACTCTGTTCCACATGTAAGAGGTGCTGCCCACTCAGACAAGGTGGTGAAAACTCAGAACATGAATAACACTCTACATTGGGAAAGCAAAATTAAACCTACGCAGGTGGGTTAATATACTAGCTTCCACAATGTGCAGAGCTGTATCTCCATATTTGATTGTGTCCCACTTTCCCAGGCCAGGGCACCACCCATATCTTTCCACATTTTGTATTAGTATTAAAACAAACAATAGGATGTGGTACGATCGCCCTATTCACTTTTCGCAGCGGAAACGCAACACCATAGGAAGGTACACAGCCATTACATACAGATATGTGGTTCACAAGGGAAATAAAGCAATCTACAGCAGAGACGATTATGTTGTTACAAGAACCGCTACTGTACATTTAGTCAGGAAAAAGGGTTTACTTATTGAAGTTATTGTAATGTTTGAGCTATACCTGTTGTTCTTGTACTCCCCTTCATAGCTACTGCCCATATACTCCATTCCCGAAGTATATTTTATTTGCTCAGCTAATCTGTTACCCGGTTACTACTTCTGAGTTAGTGCGATTCCCACGCGAGATGCTGGAGCGCTTTGCTTTGCTTGTTTGGGCAGGCAACAGCGTCCATGGCAACGGCAGCTTGTGGCGGTGAGAGAAGGGATCTGAAAACTGAGATCGAATATCGGACTCCCACTGTTTGTATTTTGCTAAAGGGGGAATATTAATTTCGCGATAAGCTTTAAATCAGAAGGCGTGTTATGCACAAAAACCGAACTAGAGTATTACATAATCATGGGGTTACAGTGTATGTGTGATCAAACCATGTTCGACGTACGGAGGACGTGTCTTATATACGGAGCTCGAGAAATCCAACTACAAGAAGGCCAGAATCTTAGACCATACATTTAGAACAGTGCTCGCTTAATTTGTCAGGATCGTTCCTTTCAGAAGTCGCGCTGAGCCTTCGAGGAGCCGGGATTCGCTCACAAAGAACTGCTTTTTTTCCAGTCCTGTGCTCGGTGGGCTATATATATATATATATATATATATATATATATATATATATATATACACACACACTAAGAAGCGCCTTACAGTCTCTATGGGTATTACTCTCAGAGTACTGTAACACGCATGGCAGCTGCATAAACTACGAGCCTCCTCCCCATCACGCCTATCCCGCATGCGCGACAGTTTTGACCTTCTCTTTCAGCCTGTTAACTTCCGGTGGCGGTAGCTGCGGGTTACCGGTACCTCGAGTAAAGGGGACTTCAAGGAGATTAACTCTACACATTCTATGTAGACAGCCGGTGCAGTCCTGTCGTCATGCCGGGCACCGTAGAGCTGCCGACTCTACAGGAACTGAATGTGCAGGAGGTGAGCGACTGAGATGTGTCTTTGATCGGTGGCCCTGTAATGTGTTCAGAATGGTACTAGTACTGTTCTACCATTCCATTAAAATCTGTTTCTTCGGAGTCTTCTGGTGGGTGCCTCTGTAATGTTTCCCCAGCCAAAATCCACAGCATTGGTCAGTGTCCTAGAGGGATACAGATATGCATGAAAATGGAGCACATTCTCAGTTTAGTAACCGAAACAATATTACACCAGTGAGTCTTAATTTAAGTGATGAGGATGATATGTGAAACTGGTTAATACTTTAAATAGTTTTGATGTTTAATGACTACAGTAATTGTAGATCATGAGCCCATTCACACGTATTCTAATTTATTCAACATTTGTATCCTACAGATAGCGGGATGGCTGTGTGAGATGCAACATTTAATTTTAGTAAGGGTTTCCTTTGAACACTCGGGGTACAAAGGGCCTAAGTTGTAGTGCAGTACAGTGAGGTACGTGAATAAGGTTTAGAACACATGCATGCACAGAAAAATCGTTATTTTGATAGCTGGTACAGGCTTTCCATCCTTTCATCAGTTGGGAAGGATTGGGTAACAAAAATGGAAGTTTACTCACCTGGTAAAGGTGATTATAGGAGCACCTTCTTGCAGCACTCCAAGTCTCCAGCCGTGGGTAATTCCGGCACTTCCTCTCAGGCTGATGCACAAAGGAAATCTTTTAGAATTGAAATCCGATCCCTCATCCCTGCTTCCGTCTCCTCCCCTGTCTTTCCTAGACTCCTCAGTACAATATCTTCCAGAGCTCTTAGAATCTTCTGAAATAAAAAATTAACAGTAAACACGGCCTCGTGGTCTCCCAGAGGGAGACCACCTGTTAGAATGAGACAAACCGACACGTTGTGAAGTTGTGCAAGGTGTTCATTCGTTACTCTATATTGTTTCGTTGGTTCACAAGGTACAATAATTAAGCTGTTACTGTCTGTGCTTATTTGCATAATGTAAAAATTATTAATCAGTGTATTGTTTAAACATCATCCTTAAAGAGTGTACACGGAAATGCTTTAGGCAGTTATTCATTTGTTATACCGTGTGTTCCTCCTCATTGGGTGGGCTACGGAGTGCTGTAAGAAGGTGCTCTATAATCACCTTTACCAGGTGAGTAAACTTCCATTATCTATCGCACCTTCTACAGCACTCCAGTCTCCACCCATGGGTGATTATATAGCAGTATTGGAAGAGACTTGGGCGGAGGAGGAACTTGACTGAAGCTGTGTGGATAATTCTTCGCCAAATTCAGAATTGCTTGTCAATCCTGTATCCAATCTGTAGTGTTTGGTAAAGGTATGGGGATGACCAGGTAGCCGCCTGGCAGATTTCTCTTACTGATACTAGGCTTCTTTCTGCCCAGGACGTGGCTGTTGCCTCGTGAGAGTGGGCCTTGATAACTTGAGGTGGGTCGGCCGCCTTGCCTTGTAGGCTTGGGAGATGGTGTCTCGCAGCCATCTGGCGACACCGTGAGACCTGGAGGCTGGGCGGCTTTCTTTTGTCCTGATGAAGGACGAACAGTCTGTCTGACTGGCGGAAGGGTTCTGTCCTGTCCAAGTAGATGCGAGGGCTCTAGCCGGGTCTAGGCAGAGAGAAGGTTGTCCCTGTTAGGTCCTGGTCAGCTGGGCAAATGATTGGGACTGTAATCTCTTGACCAGTGTGAAAAGCCGTGCCACCTTCGGGATGAAGGAAGGTATAGTTCTTAGGACCACTCTATCTGGGAAGAACGTGAGAAAGGGTTCCCGCAGGAAAAGGCCTATATCTCACTGGTTCTCCTAGCTGAACATACTGCTACCAGAAAACGGTCTTCATGGTGAGATACGTTAGGATTTGAAATTAGGGGTTCGAAAGGACCTCAGTTAAGGCATCTAATACTAGGTTGAGTTGCCAAGGGGCATAACGGGGTCTAGGGGAGTAGGTGATGTTGGCGGCTGCTCTTAGAAAGGCCTGCACCAGTGGGTGAGCCCCAGGCAGATGTCCTTCTGATTTCCCCCGAATTGCTCCTATGGCGGCTGTTTGGACTCTTAACGATGCCGCTGTTAATCCCTTGTCAAGACCATGTTGTAAAAATTCTAACACCTGTAAAATGTTACATGTTGAAGCCTCAAGTTGTCTAGTTTTACACCAATAAACAAATGCCCCCCAATGTCTGTTATATGTTCTGTTGGTAGAGTGTCTTCTGGCCTGTAGTAAAATCTCTGCTACTTTGGCTGACACCCTAGGTTTAGCAATCTGACCCTCTGAGTGGCCATGCCATCAGTTTCAGAGGTCGTGGGTCCCTCGTGCCTGATTGGTCCCTGCTTGAGCAAAGTCTGGTATGGGGTGAGTCTCATGGACTTGTCCATTTGCATCTTTTGATGAGGGCATACCACGCTCAGTCTGGCCAGTCCGGGGCAATTAGGATCACTGTTGTGCCTGTGTCCCTGATCTTCTGTAGGATCGCAGGTATCATTGGTATTGGTGGGAAGACATATGCTATCGGAATCTCCACGGGGTTGAGAGAAAGCGTCACCCCATTGCATTCTTGTCCTTGTACCTGGATATGTATACTGGTAGTTGAGTGTTCATTGCTGAGGCCATGAGATCTACTTGGAATGGGCCCCATTTCTGTTGAAGTTTTTGGAATATGGCTGGGTTGAGCTGCCATTCTCCCTGTTGCAGGGTTTTTCTGCTTAGCCAGTCTGCTCTTGTGTTTTGTACGCCTGCTAGGTGGACTGCTGTGATGCTGCAGAGGTGTCTCTCTGCCCAACGCATGAGTGCTTCTGATTCCTTGGCCATGGCTCTGCTTTTTGTCCCTCCTTGTTTGTTTATGTAGGACATTGCTACCCTGCTGTCTGTTCGCACCTTTATGTGTTGTCCTGTGACTAGAGGTCTGAAATGTTGTAGCACCAGTCTGATTGCTCTGGTCTCCAGAATATTGATTGGTAACGTGGTTTCTGGTTCTGTCCACCTTCCTTGGATTGACTTCCTGTCCAGTACAGCACCCCATCCTTGCAGGCTTGCTTCTGTTTCTATGATCCTGGTTGCGGTTCTGTCTAAGTTCGCTCCCTGGTTTAGATGTTGTAGATTTGTCCACCATCTCAAGGATCTTTGTACTGGCGTAGGTATGGTCACCCTTTGATTGTAATTTTGTAGGGTGTAGTTCCACTTGTCTAGAAGTAGGCTGAAGTTGTCTCAGTGGGCTCTGGCCCAGTCGGTAGGTCTATGCAGGCTGCCATGAGCCCCAACAGCTGCATGAGGTGCCATAGGGTTGTCAATTTGCAGTGCAGTATCTGTCTGCACTGGGCCACTAACGTGTTGATGCGCATCTCCGAGGGTTTGACTGTCCGTAGCACTGTGTTGAACACCGCACCCAAGTGTTCGAGAGTTGTGGTCGGTGTCAGATGGCTTTTAGTTGTTGATTATCCAACCATGTTGGGAGAGCAGTTGTAGTGCTCTTGAAGTTGCTGAGTTGGATTCCTCTTTGCTTCTTGCCCGAATTAGCCAGTCGCCCAGGTAACGAATTACATGGACTCCTCCATTCGAGTTTCGCTGCTAATGGGGCCATGACCTTGGTGAACACTCTGGGTGCTGATGCCAGACCGAATGGTAGGCATTGGTATTGAAAATGGTATCCCAGGATGCTGAACCTGAGGAATTTCTGATGGGACGGTCTGATTGGGATGTGGAGGCATGCGTCCTTCAGGTCTATGGATGTTAGGAGATCCCCTTTGTGGATGGCCGCAATGGTGGACCTTAGGGTCTCCATTTTGAACCTTTGGTATTTCACAAACTTGTTCAGAAATTTGAGGTCTAGTATTGGGTGTAGGTCCCCTGTCTTTTTTGGAACCAGAAAGAATACTGAGTAGATGCCCGAGTATCTTTCATGGTTGGGTACTGGTTTGATGGCTTTGCTGCTGAGCAGTTGTCTTAGTATTGCTCTGACCTGGGTTGGTGCTATCTTCCTTTGGACACGGAGATTGAATGAATCTGTCGGTCTTGGTATGGAGTTGAATTTGATGGTATAGCCATGTTGTACTATTTCTGTGACCCACTGGTCCCTGACTGTGTTGGCCCAGGCTGTGGAGAATAGTTGTAGTCTGCCCCCCACTGCGTTTGCGTTGTCCTGGGCCTGTGAATTCTCATTGTCGAAAACCTCTGTTCTGTCTGTTGGGTTTGTAGCCTTGTTTGGAATTGAAGTGGCTATCGCGGTCTCAGTTTGAAAAGAATTGACTTTTGGTTGAAGAAGTTCGCTTGAACCCAAATGCACGCCTATCTTGTCCTTGGTACCTGGGTCCCTTTCTTCCCTGTGAGGATAGGAACGAAATCTGTTGTTCGAAGGAAGGCAGCGCGTTTCTGCCCCCTTGGTTGTCCTTATCTTCTCCTTCTTTATTGTGAATTCTTCAATACCAGGTCCGAAAACCTTGTCCCTAGAATTGGAGCTTCATTAGTCGGGCTTTTGATTCCTGGTCGTTCCACAGTTTGAGCCAGATTAGTCTCCTGGCTCTGTTCACTGAAGCTGTCGCTCTCGATGCCATTTTAAAGGTGTCAATGGTGGCATCTGCCACGACTTAATGGCTTGGATAGGAATCTGCTGGTAGATCCATAGCGCCGATTCAGGGATATCGGGCTAACTGCTTCCACGCCATCAAGGACCGCCTGGAGGAATAAGTGGCTGCCAAGAAGCTCTCATGTTCATGGTCAGCATGTCGTGTACTTTCCGGCTATATCAGTCTACCTTCCTGTCCATGGGGTCTCTCAAGGCAGAAGCTGATTCAGAAGGGAGTACCGTCTTGTTGCTCAGGGTAGAGACCTCCGGGTCGACTTTTGGGGCGGAAGCCCAAGACTTCTCTTTCTCCTGTGCTAGTGGATATCTTTTCTCAAATGTCCCTTTTTCCCTTGTCTTTATTGGGTCTGGGGCCTCCCATTCCCTAGCCAGGATACTATCCAGGGCTGGGCAAAAGGGAAAAAAGGTGGTGGAGCGCTTTCTGTCCTGCACTAAGGGGTCCAGTCTATTGTCTGGCTCCTGTACGGGTTCGTTGATTCGTAGTGTTTCACACACTACCCTAATGATCTCATGGATGGAGTCGAAGGGGCATAGCCGGGCGGCCATGTCTTCTTCGGGCTCTGGCTCCTCGTCCCCCGAGTCCGGAGACTCGGACCCATCCTCTGTGTTTGGAAGAGGGGGGCTCTATGATGTTTAGGTGGAGGGGTTCTCAGGAGACCTGGATCGCTTGTTTGCTCCCAAGGCATCCATTCTGTCCAAAAGGTTTTGGAACAGCTGGACTACCACACTCTGCTAAGAAGTGGAAGCGCTGTCCTGTAAAATGTCATCCTCTGTGGGCCCAGAATTTGGATTGAATATAACTGGGTCTGCGTCTGACTATGCATAGGGAACAAAGGTCTCCCTGGTGGAGGTTAAAAGAATGTGGGGGCATTTTCTGCAAATCCTTCTTGAAGACATGTTATCTCCTCTGAAAAACACAATGTGATAGGGGAGGAGATATAAAGGATGGTCAGCATCGTAATGAAAACATTATTTTATAACAAAACTGTTTAAATACGATGCCTTTAGGATTTATAAGCCTGGAACCTAAATGGTTCAGGATTTGTACCAAATATCTGCTGCCCTTGTGTTTCTGTCTCCAGCCAGCATAAAGGCTTTTAATTTCACTAAAAGAGACCATTGTATTGCAAAAAATGATGTATTGGGGCATTTCCATTAACTTACACAAAACAGCCATTGCCCCTTTAAATCTTTTTACTTGTATTTTAAATTCTGCATTGCCCTTTAAGAAAACCGAGGCCTCGCACCGCCATTTTGGTGGAGGGGAGAGTGCACAGGGCGCCGCCATCTTAGGCTAAGCCAAAAGGAAAAGGCTGATAGGGCAGCGTGGTCTCGCGAGAGCATGGGCCTTCGAGACCAGGGAGGAGAGCAGGCAGCATGGCGTCTCTCCAAGACCTCCAAATGCCGTGCGGAAGGGACTGGCGGCCGGCGTCTGCGGAGAAACAAGGAGAGCTCTCCGGACAGCACCAGCAGTAGATCGGGGGAGGCAGGTAGGCATGCAGAGGCAGGCGCTTCCTTTCTCTGAGGGCTCGCACTCGCGGTTGAGCAAGGTAAACCGTGAGGCGAACGTGGGGCATTTTATGCAACTCGGTCCAGCAACAAACAACACCAGAGGCCCATACTAGCTTCCGCTCCCCGGCTGAACAAGGTAAACCAGGGGGCAGCTGGCTGTAGTTAATCTAACAAAAACAACACCCGAGGGCCACACTAGCTTCTGCTCCCCGGCTGAAACAAGGTAAACCGGGGGGAAACTGTCTGTAGGATCTCCCTTTCCTCAGCAGAACAAGGTGTACTGAGGAAGGGAAGTCCCCGAGTTTATCCAGCAATGGAGCACGACCCAAAAATCATCCAAAATTGCTATACGAGCATTTTCCGACAACTTGACTTTAACCAATATTTATATATTTGCAGGTCAATTATTTTCTCTAGCGACTAGGATATAAAATGAAACTATTTCTTACCTTATATGGCACAGAGCCAAAAATCTGTGACCAGCCTGGAGTGATGCACAAAGAAAACTGAGGAGTCTGGGAAAGACAGGGGGAGGAGACGGAAGCAGGGATGAGGGATCGGATTTCAATTCTAAAAGATTTCCTTTGTGCATCAGCCTGAGAGGAAGTGCCGGAATTACCCATGGGTGGAGACTCGGAGTGCTGTAAGAAGGTGCGATAGATAATGGAATACACATGGAACCATACTGCACCCAGATCCGGAACAGTAAAAAAAAAAAAAGTGGACTAGCCATTCCAGAATGCCCTTCCATCAAAATAATGCCCTCCACCCAGCTGAAATCTGTTACGGGCACATTCTGTAGTGGTGGAGGATTCCAGCACATGTATGGAGTACATGCCATTCTGGCACAGGAACAGAAGTTGGGGAACCAGTCTTGCATAGGCTCGCACTTCAGGGTTCCATTCTGGCATAGCCATGAGCTTTGGGAGCTATTTTGGCACAGACACGCACTTTCAGGCCTTCAGTTGAAGTCCTAGAGTGAGGCAAAATGTTGGGTGTTGTGTTCGGCTGTTTGCTGTTTTATTCCAGCCCGCTGTTCTGTATACATATGTAAGTGGCTACACTTTCAATATTTTGTGAACTTTTGCACCATTAAACTGGTTTTAAGCATCCGCCATTTTCTGTCATGTGCCATGTGTGTGACTGCTTTTTAATTAAGGACTTGGATTGCCATTATAGCACAGGCAAGAACTTCGAGGATCATTACGACACAAGGAAGGACTTCTAAGAGGAGAGATTGTGGCACAGGTATGGGTGTTGGAAGGGGACATTCTGGATGAGTCATACTGGTTTTACTGTTCCAGATCAGGGCCCATTCTAGTTCCAGAGAGATTCTGGTTTTCACCCTATCCCCACTTTGGGGGTATGTTGAGCATTTAGTCTGAGGCTTGGTGGGTATAGGGGTGTGATGGGAGTAAGAATGGTAAACTTTCTGAAAGCATAAGGGGAAGCTGGGATAGGTAGTGAGCAGTGTTACCAACTCCATTACAGCAGTCTAGTACTAGCAGCCCCAGTAACAGCATTTGGAAGTTGGGTAGTTAGTCTGTGTGAGGTTCATAGGTAAAGTCCGTATGGGTTGAGAAGGAGAAGGCTTGTCTGCTACAGTCCTTAAAATTAGACACTACCCAGTTAGGTGCTTCCTTAGAGTTTATTAAGTAAGTAACACACGCTGGGGAGAAATGGGGTATAAGGTAGGTGGGAACCAGGTTGTGGTTAAATTTATGGAGAAATGTACTTGTGGCAGTCCCTGTGGGAATTGGAGCTGTGTCAGTCAGGTTGCCCCAAGGGTGAATTTGCAGATCCTGTTATACATAACATCCAGAGTGACTTTGGGGCCATGCAGTATACAGCATATAGGATGATGTATGAGTAACCATACACAACAAAGCTGTTCTTCCACCGAGTGGATACAATGCCGACTAATGACCTCAAGAGTGAAGCTCAAGAGGTCCCTAAGTCGGCATTGTATCCACGAGGAGGAAGAATAGCAAAGTTGTGTATGTTTCCCATACACTGTTTTATATAGTGTATGGTGAGTCCCGATGTCTTCAGCTGGCATGTAAAATAAAAAAATCACTCACCTTTTCTCGTTTTATGGCCACTCTGCCAACCACGCTTAACAACTGGCCACTGGACAGCACACGCGTGCCCGACTCTCAGACAGCAATGGATGAATCACAACTGCTGATGGAGTCCCTTGTATTATGACGTCCTCACTAACGCAGAATGAAAAGTCGTTCTGCATTAGTGAGGACGTCACTACTGCAGCAGAATGACTTTCTGCAGTGTATGGCTTTCCATTACACAACCGCATTCCACCATACACTACATAGAGAATACTGGATGGGCAACTATGCAGAACCAGTGTGTTCTGCCACAGAGGGGTTCTGATTCCCTCTGACCTCGAGAGCAAAGCTGGCTGTGTTTGAGAAGAGCTCCCAAAGCTAAGTGCTTTTTGATATAATTTTCAGTTTAAAAATTGTTTTGTTTTATGTAAATTTAGGTGATTGTGAAAGACAACCCTGTAGGCTCCAGGAAGATATAAAATTTGTGTGGTAGATATTTGTTGGACGTCAGAAGGATCAACACATTTATTTAGTGTGATCTTTCTACTCTGATGTGGTTAATTTTAATACTATAGTTTAAACCCTTTCTGTATGTGCCTTTGGTGGTGTCTGATATTGAGAACCTAAGTGTCAATTGTGGGTATCCTGTCTGTTTTGGTAGGTACTTTATTTTCTTTGTTAAACAGCTGAGTATACTTATTGCCTAATACTTTATAGTACATTGTATCTTTTTGTTCAGTCTCTGATTTTTCTCTTCTTTCTCCAATGTTTTAGAACTGTTTAGTTATTGTGGCAGAGGTGTGGTACTGTGTTCTTTCTTGTAGTTCAAGGTGCTTTTGGAACTGCTGATTTTTCTATTGGTTTAAACGACTACATTTTTTTTTCTATTTTAAAAAAAGCTACATCAACTTGGTTTGTTGTCACCTGTTTGTTGTTGCTAAGTAGCAGATGTTTTTGCATTGTGCTCTGATTCTGTGATAGAATCTGTATTAGTAGAAGGTAGATTATTGTGATTGTAGTTACCTTTTGATGGTAAGGATAAAGAGGTGAGATAGAAGTGTATGTATTTTCAAATATTATAGAGGAACAGTGGCAGGATTTTTAGGACAGTAAATTAATAAAAGGGAACTAGGAGAGCTTCAGTAGCAGACAAGTAGTGGAATAGCAGTATAATTGCAGTATAATGTGGGAGTGGTGCAATGCAGTGGCTGTGGGCAGCCATATTCAGGCAGATCTTCTGGACACTGAGGTGCTGCCTTATCTGCATGCATCTTTCTGGACTGCGGATGAGGTAGCCAGACCAGAGCGGAAGTAAACTGGGTCAGGAGTACCATCACCCCTATCCAGAGACCACTCAGTCCAATGCAGCTGCCTCAAAGGATGCAGAGAGACGAGGACTTGGATGACAGTGGGCTCAGGGAGGGTTAGACCAGTCAGGCAGAGGCACATCCCAGATCCCATTCCACTCAAGAACTCATATGCCACACTGCCAAACAGGGACAACCAAATAGAGGTACCCAGAGAAATAGAAGGAAAGGATGTGGAGGTTAGCCAAGTGCAAAAGATGGAGATTAGCGCCCAGGAGGTGGATAGGCAGAATAGGGGCAAAATTCAGCAGAAGGGCAGACAGCAAGGTGAACCAAAGATAAAGGACAACCAAGGAAGGGGCTGGAGTAGAACAGCGAAACAGTCTAGGAGGTCAAATCATGGAAAGTCATGTGTGCAAATGCCAGGAGCCTTAGCAACAAGATGGAAGATCTGGAGGCTGTCATGGTGCAGTCAGACCTGGACATTGTGGCCATCACTGAAACCTGGTGTAATGATAACACGACTGGGAGTTGGCCATACCTGGCTACAACATATTCAAGAAGAGACTGGGCAGGCAGGAAGGGAGAGGTGGCACTGTATGTGAAAAAATGACATAAGGGCCACAGAGATCCAGGAGGAACAAAATGGGGGAGAGATACTGTGGGTTAAGCTGGAAAGGAAAATGGGGCCAGCCATCCGACAGGTGGTCTATAGACCACCAGCCCAGGAGAAAGAAACAGATAGGGAGTTGATGCTAGCCATCCAGAGGATGGCAGACAAGGGTGAGGTAGTACTGGTTGGAGACTTCAATATTCCAGACGTGGACTGGAGCATCCCAGCAGCAGCATCAACTAGGAGCAGATTTATCCTGGACTCCTTCAGGGTGCCTTCTCAAGCAACTGGTCATGGAACCAACTCGGCAGAAGGCAATACTGGACCTTGTGCTCACAAACAGGGACAGTGTGATGGGGTAAGAGTGGGGAGCACCTGGGGAACAGTGACCACCAGTCACTGTGGTTTGAAATCACAGAAAGAGCAGAACCAAACCACACAAAAACACGTATCCTGGATTTTAGGGGGGCAAACTTTGAGAAAATGGGGAGATACTTGAAAGAGGCATTAAGGGGAATTGGGCAGGAATCAGGGGTTGAGGAACAGTGGGAAGTGTTTAAAATGGGGATTACAAGTGCAACAGAATTATGTATTAAGCAGGTTAGCAAGAGGAAAAGGAAGAGGAGACCATTATGGTTTTCCAAAGAGGTAGCAAAGAAAGTGAAAGCCAAAAAGATTGCATTCAGGCAATACAAAAAGACACAGGCAGAAGGGGATAGGGAAAAGAACCAGGAGAAGTAAAGGGAGGCAGGGAGGTCAGTAAGGGAAGCCAAAGCTCATACAGAAGAACACATTGCAAAATCAGTGGGTAGAGGGAACAAAACCGTTTACAGGTACATAAGTGAAAAAAGAAAGGCAAAGGGAGGGATAGTGAGACTGAAGGGGGAGGATGGGGCTGTGTGGAGGATGACAACAGTAAAGCTGACATATTGAACAGGTATTTCTGCTCAGTCTTTACTGAGGAAGAGGAGGTAATGGGTCTGAATGGGTAAAGGGGTGAGAATGGTGCAGAAATGGACACAAGTCCCTTTACACGAGAAAGGATCCTGAAGGAACTGGAAGTAATAAGAGTTGATAAAGCAATGGGGCCAGATGGGGTGCACCCAGGCTCCTTAAAGAACTAAGAGGGTGGTGGCTGAACCTCTTGCTATCCTGTTTAGCCAATCACTAGAAACAGGGAGGTACCCAAAGACTGGAGGATAGCAGATGTAGTCCCTTTATACAAAGTGGGAACAAAGAAGCGGGGAACTACAGACCAGTCAGCCTCACCTCAGTAGTGGGGAAGATCATGGAAGCACTACTGAAGGAGAGATTGTGGAACATCTGGTTGTCAATGGACCACGGGACCCAAGGCAGCATGGTTTCTCACCAGGGAAGGTCATGTCAGACCAACCTCATTGAATTGTTTGACTGGGTGACTAGGGAGGTGGATCAGGGGAGGGCAGTGGACATGGCCTATCTGGACTTCAGCAAGGCCTTTGACACTGTGCCACATAGAAGACTATTGCATAGACTGGGGAATATGGGTGTGGGCAGGACAGTAGAGCGGTGGGTAGGTAACTGGCTGGGCAGCAGGACACAGAGGGTGGTGGTAAATGGCTGTCACCCACAGAGGGAAGAGGACCAGTGGGTACCACAGGGATCAGTGCTGGGACCGGTACTATTCATTATCTTCATCAGTGACATTGCAGGACCTAGAAGGCAGAATTTCACTGTTCGCTGATGACACAAAGCTCTGTAACAGAGTAGACACACCAGAGGGTGTAGACAGAATGAGAAGGGACCTGCAGAAACTTGAAGAATGGTCAGGGTTTGGCAGTTGAAATTCAATGCAAGGAAGTGCAGATATTGCATATGGGGCACAAAACCCTGGCACAATATATCAGTTGGGGGGTGAGGATATAGCATGCACCAAGCAGGAAAGGGATCTTGGAGTTATCATCTCTGATGACCTCAAGGCAGGGAAACAGTGTGACAAGGCAGCAAGTAAAGCAAATAGGATGCTGGGATGCATAGGCAGGGGCATCACCAGCAGGAAAAGGGAGGTCATAATTCCACTATACAAGACACTAGTGAGGCCGCACCTGGAGTACACTGTGCAGTTCTGGAGACCTTACCTACGTAAGGACATAGACAGGGTAGAAGGTTCAGAGGAGGGCAACAAAGATGGTGCATGGATTGCATCACAAGTCCTATGAGGACAGGTTGAAGGCACTGAACATGTACTCCCTGGAGGAGAGGAGGGAGAGAGGGGATATGATAGAGACATACAAGTATCTTACAGGGAGGAACAGGGTGCAGGAATGCACTATTTTAAGCGAAAAAGATGTTCCAGGACTAGAGGGATGGGATGAAGTTGGAGGGAGGACGATTCAGAGGAAACGTGAGGAAGAATTTCTTCAGAACGGGTGGTGGACAAGTGGAACACCCTGCCAGAGGAAGTGGTGGGGGCTGAAACAATCACGGGATTTAAGAATGCATGGGATAGACATAAAGGAATTCTGGAGGTCAGGGGTAAGGGGCAACAGACTTCCTGGAAAACATAAACTGAACTTACAAACTTAAATGGGCAGACTGGGTGGGCCATAGGCCCTTATCTGCCGACTCTGTCTATGTATCTATGTATCAGAACCCTGAGATGGCAAAACATATTCTTATACCCTAAGAATGCGCTTATAACCATAACTGTGGTCTTGGAGGTTGTATTACAATACAGATAAATGATTCTCAGTTAAGCAGTGTGATACATTTCAGAGGAAAATCGTCACTACTGGCGTTGCATAAACAATATCTTCATAACTTGAAAAGTGAAAAAGGAAATGCATTATCTCTCCTAAGCTGGTCTCCGGGCTTCCTTACTCCTGGGCTGTACCTCCTGACACAGATAGGCAGGCTGGAATCAGACCTCTACAGGAGGGAACATCCAGCCCTCCACTTCCTGTCTCCCTCAGTTTATTTCCTGCCTGCCATAAGGCAGGTTCTCTGCAGGGGCTCTGCCACTGTTGTGGCAGAGCTGAAGACACCAAACTGTAAGTTCAATCAATTTTTATTTAAGAAGAGGATTGGCAAGGGGGAGCTTCAATTCTGCATTGCCTCATAGTTTCTGGAGGGTCCCCAGTCTCAGCCATGCACGCTGCACAGACTGGACCCCTTCTCTCCTACTCTTTCCCGCGCTTTGAGGCACGCACCCCCCACCCAACGGTTCGGTGGGAGACACAGAATTCACCGGAGGGCTGGATGTCCAGGATTGCCATAGGCCCTTATCTGCCGACAATGTCTATGTATCTATGTATTGCTACTGTTTGGCCATCATGCCTCCTCCAACACTGCAACGCGGGACATTCTGGCATTATTCCTGCTTCAGTCCCACTGACACCCGAGTCTGGCAGGTAGCAGGGCCTCTTGCACTGTACTTTTATTTTCGGCTTCAGAGAGCTGCGCTTCACTTTCTCGCCGGTGGCCGTACAGCTCAGACCGCCGACGCAGCAGGCTCGTTGATTTATTTTTGGCTCCAGAGAGCAGTGCTTCTCTTCCTCGCCGGTGGCCCTACTGCTCAGGCCGCCGACGCAGCAGGCTCGTCAAATTATTTTCGGCTCCGGAGAGATGTGCTTCATTTCCTCGCTGGTGGCCTCACTGCTCAGGCTGCCGACGCAGCAGGCTCATCGCCGCACGGGAGGGAAGCCACCAGGAGGATCTCACCCCACCACAGTACCTGGGGCTTCAGTTGCAGCAGGAGCTTAGTTTCAGCTCGAGAGGAGCTGCGCCACAGCCCCTAAAATAGCGGGCAGGAGCTTTAAGTCGGCTCAGGAGGAGCCATTCTCTGCCCCTCGGGAAGCGGTCGTGCGTCTCAACAGCAGACACCTCTTTTTGGCTCAGGGAGAGGCACGCTACTGCTCCTCTTAGTCAGCACCTAGAGTGGGAACTCTCCACAGTAGTAGGGGCTTCACTAGCGGGAGCGCGGGAACGCTCCACAGTAGCAGGGGATTCACTAGCAGGAGCGCTCATCCATGTAGGGGCTTCATTTATGGCAATGCTCTGCAGTAGCAGAGGTTCACTTCGGCTTAGGAGAAGCCGCGCTACAGCCCCTCATCGTTGGCACCCTCGGAGCGATCCGCTACACAGTAGCAGAGGCTTCTTTTCGGCACACGAAGAGCCTCATCGGGGTACTCTTGGAGCTCAGGAGGAGCCTCATAAGGGGCACTCTTGGAGTGCTAGCACTCCGCAGGAGCTTCTTTTCCGCTCAGAAACGGCCACGCTACAGTCCTTCCAATGGCCAGGACAGCTCAGGCAGTCAACTTGATAGCCGAGCTGGCTGTGTGTTGTAGTGGCTTGAACCATTGCTTCGGGAGTCTGTGGTGCTGGGTTCAGATCCTGGTGTAGGCAGTACTTTTAAATTTTGAAGTCTCCTACCCATCAGGCCTCAGGATGCATGAGGAGGGGAACCGACCAGAGCGACGCGCCCGCCCCTTACTACCCAGTTTGTTGGGGTACTTTAAACAGGGGCTCATGCACCCTCCTGTTCAAAGGTCTGAAGGGCTATTGGGAGCAAAGCACGAATCCTTACAGGGCGGACACTGCCACAGACATAATCGCCCCCCCCCAGGTCCCATTCTCCGGCTCGCTGTGCCTAACTGGCAAAGCTGCCAGGGCAGAGGAGGTCCGAAGACATCCACTCTATCACAGGAACCAATCCCAGGCAGCGCAGACCCATCAGCCTGTCTCCTCCAAGAGACAGTGAGGTTTACCAGAAGGCTTAGCCCTCAAGCCTAACGGGACCTTCGCCCTCAACTCCTCATGCCCTGGCCATCATACCTCAATCTTTTTAATAGATCGGAGGGTCCACAGGATGCCTACCCCTATGCCTACGCCTAGTCATCTCACCGGACGGACAGCGCTACTCTTGACATACTAGTAGCACAAGTCCCCCAGAAGTCAGTTAGGCCCCCCAGAGGCAGGGGGGCTACTGAGTGGCGTTTCTGTCTCGGACGGCTCTCCACCCAGAATCTTAGCCATGGATGATCTAGATTACTTTATGGATGAGTGAGGAATCTCACTTGAGGTCTCCCTCGGCAACTCCTAAACTTCCAGCCAGCACTCAGACTGGCATCAGCTACTAAGCAACAGGGAGAACGTATATATATTTACCTCGGGGTGGGGCTTCTCTATGGGACCCAGGGGACATGAAGGGGGAGGCATCCCTTGAAGAGACACTTTTAGTCCTCCACTCCTTCCTTAAAGTAGCTGCGAACAACCTGTTCTCAACGCTACTGATGTGGCATTCTAGCGTGCTAATGAGCCACATATAAGCAAGCCCAGCCAACCTGTTTTCCGCATGAGCTGCAATACCTTGGGCCACTATCCTGGCATTCCAGCCTGCTGACGAGCCAGATGTAGTTAAGCCAACCACGCAACAGCCTCAGAGCGGGACTCTTCTAGGCATTATCAGCAGACATCTCAAAGGAGGCTGCCAGTTGCGCAGCAAGGGCCATGCTTTAACTCACCTCGCCTCGACATACTTAGGGCTGTAGGCATGGCAGGTGGACAGGTCACCAAAGCTCACTTGGCGAATGCCCTCGACAAGGGACAGCTCCCGTATGGATAGTCTTTAAAGGGGGTGGTAAAAGATTCCAGAGAACTGCCGAAAACCTAACTACTACAATTTGGGAACACGTACAGACCCTGGACGTGGGGATCCAGTCAGAGTATTCAAGCCCATGCATACTCGGAGGACAAATTTAATCTGCCTTGGCAGATGATACTGGGTCATCTCTATCACCCAGCAGATGCAAAAAGGTTTTTTTTCTGGCATCCGTAGGTCTGCAGGGTGCCTGTTTACCCTTTCCACTCAGTAACATCACGCGCACAATCTCAGGTTCAGAGTGGCGCAGCAGTTTTCTCTACCATTGGGGTCTTCCTCAAACCCATGGACAGAATTGAAGGTGCCAGTACCGGGCATAGTCCATATAAAGGCCCCAGAGCTCAACCAAACATTACAAGCAGTGGCAGAGGTGGTCTGGTACCTGCAGGCACATGGCTTTCTCATCAACCGGAGGAAGAGGTCCCTAATTTCAAACCAGACCTTGATCCTTCTGGGGGCAGACATCATGACACAAGGATTTTCCCCCTGAAAACTAAATTTCGGATTCTGCTATAGCTCATCAAGGAGTTTAGCTCATCATTTATTTATGTTTCATACAGCTCATTGAGACAGAGTGAACCCTTCCTCCACTGACAGCCTCAGAGGACAGAGGTCATGAAGGGTTGCAAGTTAGACCATCCTCACCAAATCCAATTCGCAATTGATGCAAGCCTCGTGAGCTGGAGTTCGCTTCCTGCTTTAGCTGTTGGCACCGGGCAGGTGGTTGCTGTTAGAGGCACAAGGTACAGCTAATGTGAACAGTAGGTCATGCCCTGAGGCACTCTGAGCAGCATTTCCCCAATCAGGATAGTCTGGTTCCAACCGACAATCTATCAAAGTTGGCATGTACCAACCATCAAGGTGGCACAAGAAGCTCAAAATGTTAAGGGAATTCCTTCTCTTTCAGTAGGCCTCTCACCACTGAGCGAGGTATTTATCAGGGCAGGTAAACGACACGGCAGGCTAGCTTAGTCGCAGGTTGGTCGACTATGGGAATGGGAGCTGAAGGATAGTGCCTCCTACATCTTGACAAATCAGTGGGGCAATCCTCAGACAGATCTTTTCGCCTGTTGGCGGAACTCCAAGGTAAGCAATTCCGCTCCCTGGCCAAGGATGAACCGGCAGTGGCTCAGGACACCTTTTTCCCCTAAACTGGAATGCGTTTGGTCTCCTGTATGCCTTTTCCTCCAGTACTGCCTCTATCAAGAGTCCTTCACAAAGTGGTTCGGGACAGGACAGTCATGATTCTAGTCTGCCCCTTATGTCTCTTCCGCACATAGTTCCCGATTATCATTCATCTGTCAAGGCGTTCATGCCCAACATTCAAGTTCAGCCTGGACATTCTCCATCAAGATCTGTCCCGGCATCCCATTTAAACAACGTATCTATCTAGGCCTGGAGATTGAGAGGGAAAAACGTCTTAAGGAGCTCGGCTCCACAGCTCCTGTTTCTGACATGATGGGGAACTTGTGTCTCTTTTCTTCCTCCAAAGTGTATTATTGAATCTGGAAAACATTTTTTGGTTCTGGCTTCATTCAAAACGCCTATAAAACTATCCAATATAATTGCCTGTTCTACTGCAGTTCCTTCAGATGGATGGACAAAGGACTGCAACCAGCCACCTTACAAGTTCAGGTTTTGGCACCGGGGGCACTCTTGTGTACAGATTCAGGGGAATCGTTGGAAACATATACTTATGTCTGTAGGTTGCTAAAGACAGCAGCATTAGGTTGCCTTCCAACCCACCAAAGCTACCACCTTGGAGTCTTAATCTGGTTCTCAAGGCTGTGATCAAGGCCCCCATTAGAGCCTATCAAGATGGTATCCATCACCCGTTTTAACATGAAGATCACCTTTTTTTCTTATAGCTTTTGCTTCAGCCAGGAGAATCCGCAAACTACAAACATTGCTTACCCAAGCGCTATACACTGTTTTTTCATCAGGCTCGAACAGTTCAGGGTTTTTTCGCCAAAGTGGTGCTTCCCCTCCATTACAATCAAGGATTTATTCTTCCTTCCTTGGGCCCACTCTC